>CM062814.1:102996358-103596358 GCA_031772625.1 Pinus tabuliformis
CATATATATATATATATATATATATATATATGTTTTAGTGATAAAAAGAACAACATAAAAAGAAATACTGATTCACCCCCCTCTCAGTATTTCCAACATGTTTGCTTGTGTGTTACAGTCAAGAGAATGCATATGCTTATCATCTGTATGCAGTGTGTCACAACACCATGGTAAGTCCACAGAGTGTTTGTCTTGTGCTTTCACTCTTTTCTTTTCTGTGGACGCATTTAAACTTGGAGTGTGTTGGTCTTCATTGTTATATCTTTCATGTTTGCTGGTTCGCTTGACTGCGCTTTTTGCGAACCATGCCTTCACCAACATGGGCCAGCCAATGCATTGGTGGCTGCATTGGAAATATCACTTCATGTGAGTAGGCCCATGCATTGTTTAGCATAGGAGTAGTCTTTGCTTCTTGCTTTGCTTTGCTTTCTAGTTTGCATGTTTGTTTGCTTGCTTACTTGGTTTGGTTTGCTTACTTGTTTTGCTCTCGCTTTACTTCTGCTTTTTGCTTTTTGCTTTCTTTGCTTGCTTTTACCGTAGGTTAGGCTCTCGTGAAACCGTGTTTGGCTCTCGAGTCAAGCTGGGCAAATCTAAGGGGACTTGTACAACTATCAACATCTGGTTATCTGTTGTCCTCTCTCTTTATGAAGAACTTGTTGTCTTCAGTTGATGATGCCTTGATGGAAAATACGTTTTGTTTAGAGTGAGTCTTGGTGAAAACAAGAAGTTTGCACTGTTAACTGGTACCGTCTGCTCTAGTCGGTTGTTTTGGGTTAACCCTTGTCAACTCAGTCAAGTAGAGTAAGGTGAGGGGGAAAATATTAACAAGTATGTCAGAGGTAGACATAACATACTTCTCTGAAGGAACAACCTCTTCTGCTCTCAATAAGTCAGTATCCCTCTTCTGCCTCTGTAATAAATAAGTGCCCATGCAAAATCCTTAAGAAAAATGAAAAATGAATAAGGCGAAAGAAGAGAAAGGCTTCCTGCTCAGAGAGGTGATGCAAGTAACTCCGCCGGGGAACTGACCAGGCTCGCTAGCAGCGAAGCGATGCTTGTGTTCCAGTGTGACTCCGCCGGGGTACTGACCAAGCTCGTTGGCAGCAGAGCAATGCTTGTGTTCCTGCGTGACTCCGTCGGGGTTCTATTCAAGCCAGCTGGTAGCGGAGCAACACTAGAGATGAAACTTAAACTTTGACAATTATATTACTTGTGCTTCAATATATCCCTCATCCCCAATCAAAATAACTAAGTTGACTTGGCTTGGAATGTGTGCTGACCGATCAAGAGAATGGTAGGGGCTACATCTTTCACACAAGCTAGTGCAGAAGCTATCACGATCGAAGAATCGAACAATACTTCCGGAAATGTTAGATTTGCTTTTCACGAAACAAGGTCCATTCAAAGAGCTAGAGTTCTACCAGTGTGTCGCCAAGTGTTGTAGTGGCTACAACCACCCTCCAAAATTTTGGCTTGCATGCAAATTTCAGAGCCTACCTTGGATTCTATGATCGATTATCCTTTGTCACTTATTGGTAAGCTGATGATTTCAAGCTGCACTTTGTTATCACTTAGATGTTTTCCCTAGAAGTTATCAAAGAAGGAATAGTCCAGGTAACCACAAACCTAATCTTTTAGACTTAGGTTCTAGCTGTAATATTTCTAACCCAGAATATTCCCCAAACCCCAGCAAAAACTCCAACCAAATATATGCAAATGATATAATAACCCAGAAGTGATAAAATAACAGTGGAACAACATATAATAATGTAAACCAGGAATATAAGTAGATACACAAGAAATGCAGCGAGAAATGCTAAGCCATTTTATTATATTGAGCAATATAATGAGTACAAGAGGTGATTAGACAGATGGCACCTCGACTTGCGCAAGGCAAGTGAAGAAATACTCTCAGAATGACAAGAATGGCCTCTCTGCGTGGATGCTATTGTTGTGCTGCTGCTGCTGCTAGGAAACAAATGATGATTTGGGTCTGCTCCCCTCCTCGGAAAAAGCTAAAACTTTGGATTCAGGCTCTTCTCAAGAAACCCAGAAAACCCAGAAAGCTTTCCTGGAATGGCCGACCCCCAAAAAACACCCTCTTGGGGTTCTGCGTAGTTCCTCAATGCCCTGCGCTGTCACTGAAGAAAACCCCTCTAAACTCTGCCTGAAACACTGCCTGAAACCCTGCCAAAAATCCTCCAATGAGACAAGAGCTGGACCCTTGCTCAATCTCCTAGCATAAATCCACCTGCAAAACCCCAATCCAGCACTACAACCAAAAAGAACTGCGTCCCTCTCCAAGTACTGCGCAGTCCTCCAAAAATGCTGATGAAACTGCTGCTGAAATGCTGATAAAACTACTACTGAAATACCGATGGAAATACCTTGCCCGAGCAGGCACTCGAAGTCCCCCGGGGCTAAGGGTGAGATCTCCGAACGGAGACACTCAATGCACTAAACAATGCTGCAGACCAGCTAAACAACCAGCGTGCTCAGAAGTTGAAATGACTAGCTCCAAATGCACATCACTGAATGTTCCAAAATGAGGGGGCTCCTCTCTATTTTATAGCCTCTGCCTCTCACAATCCCTAGGCTCACCTCCTCCTGCGTGCTTTTCCTCTTGCCACGTGTTCTTCCCTCCTGCGCAGTCTCTCCATGTGTCTGCGTGGGCTCCATTTCTGCATCCCCCTTTGGCCCCCTTGGCTCCCCTTTAAGTCACAACGTTGTGCTACCTAGGAAGTGACTTTTTATTCTAAAGTGAGTTATGTCCCCCTTCCTCACTTGTTATTTACAAATAACTATAGAAGGCAAAAATTGAACAAAATCGCATATTCAAATTAGCCATGGCTAATTAGGAATACTATAGTCTCCCCTGGTAAAATGTTGCTTGTCCTCAAGCAACTGAAGTGATGGATGCTGCAAGATCTTCTCACTTTCCCAAGTGGCATCCTCATTCGGCAAATTCTTCCACCTCACCAAGAATTCCCAGACCGTCCTGCTCCGCAGCTACCTCTCCCTGGTATCAATGATAGCCTCCGGTTGCAATACCAAATGCCCCTCGTCATCCATGGGTGGTAGCTCATCTGTCACTGTCACTAGCTGCCCCAATGCCTTCTTTAGGCATGATACATGAAAAATGTTATGAATCTTGCTGCCTTGGGGCAGCTCCAACTCATATGCAACTTGTCCAATCCTACGTATCACCCTGTATGGCCCATAAAAGCAGGGCTTGAGCTTCTCAGCCCCCTTCTGCTTCAGTGACGGCTATCTGTATGGCTGTAATCATAGGTAGACCATGCCCCCTACCTCGAATTGCCTCTCCACCCGACCCTTGTTGGCATACAGCTTCTGCTGGTTCTGTGCTGTAGCCATGTTATCCTTGAGAGCTCGGAGGATATCTTGACTCTCTTGGATCCAAATCTTGGCTCTAGGAGCCCTGCTATCACCAAACATCACGTCAACAAAAGATAAAGGATGATACCCATATGAGGCATAAAATGGTGACATACCAATGGACATGTGATGTGAAGTATTGTAGCAGTACTCCCCCAGATGCAACCACCTCAATGATGCTTGCTGCTGCCCACTGACATAGTTACACAAGTAGCCCTCTAGCCACTTGTTAACTATCTCTGTCTGTCCATCCGTCTGTGGGTGATAATTGGTACTTGGTGTCAACTCCGTCCACACCAACCGGAAAAGCTCCTGCCAAAACCTGCCCATGAAACAATTGTTCCTATCACTGATGATGGTCTTAGGAAGATCATGTAGCCTGAAGATCTCTCTGAAGAACAACTTGGCCACCTGTGCTGCTATATAGTGTGTGGATATGGCAAAAAAATGTGCGTACTTTGTCAGTGGATCAACGACGACAAAGATACAATCCTTGCCCTGTACCATGGGCAACCCTGTGATGAAGTCCATCGAAATACTCTCCCATTTCCCTTCCGGAATGGGAAGAGGTTGTAATAATCCCATGGATGGCTCATCTCTCCCTTGTTTCTCTGGCAAACATCGCACTCCCGGATGTGCTGGAGTACGTCCTCCTTGAGGCCCTTCCATGAGAACCTCTCCCTAATGGCCCTGTAGGTTTTGGTAAACCCCTGATGTCCTGCCAATGGTGAATCATGAGATGCCTGGAGTATTTTCTTCTTGAGCTGAGACCCCTCAGTCAAGAAGATCCGGTCCCTGTAATAGATGATCTCATCGACCACCTTGTACCTGTCATCTGCCACCTGCCCATCCAAAACCTCACATGCAAACCTGTCCTTGGAGTACTCTACTAAAAGTCGAGTCCTCCAGTCTGTATCCAAGCTCATAAGAGACAACATGGCTGGTCTACGTGAAAGGGCATCTGCTACCACGTTGTTCTTACCCTTGACATACTCAATGTCAAAGTCATATGCTTGGATCTTGCTGATCCACTTCTGCTACCTCTCCTGTAGCTGCTTCTGCTCCAAAAAGAACTTGAGGCTGTTGTGATCAGTCCTCCCCTTGAACTTGTTACCCACCAAATACTGCCGGTACTTAGCCAATGCATGCATGATGGCCAGCATCTCCTTGTCATCTATGGAATACAACCTCTCATGCGGAAGGAGCTTCCGGCTCTCAAAGGCTATAGGTTGACCTCCTTGCATCAATACTGCGCTGATTCCCTCTCCCAACGCATCACACTCCAAAACAAATGGCTGCTTAAAATTTGGCAATGCAAGCATTGGGCAGCTGCTCATAACCTCCTTGAGCCTGTCAAAGGCTCGCTGCGCTGTATCTGACCAACTGAATGCCCCCTTCCTCGTCAAATCTGTCAGGGTGCAGCAAGCTGTGAGAAACCCTTGACGAACTTCCGGTAGTAAGTACAAATGCCAATGAATCCTCGAAGTTCCGTCACATTTCTCGGCTCCGACCATTCTCTGATGGCCCTGATCTTCTCCTCGTGGACCCTCACTCCATCCACTCTTATGATGTGTTCCAGATACAACATCTTTGTCAACCCAAACTCACACTTGGAGAGTTTGGCATAGAACTGCTGCTCCTGTAAGATACGCAATACCGTCTCAATGTGCTGGAGATGCTCCTCCCAAGTCCTGTTGTAAATGAGAATGTCATCGAAGAATACCAACACAAACTTCCTCAAGTGACTACGGAAGATGTGATTCATGTAGGACTGAAATGTAGCGGGGGCATTGGTTAGCCCAAAAGGCATCACCAAGAACTCAAAGTGCCCATAATGACACCTAAAGGCAGTCTTGGGAATGTCCTGCTCCCTCACACGAATCTGATGGTACCCAGATCTCAAATCAATCTTTGAGAAGAATCGTGCTCCCCTCAATTCGTCCATCAACTCATCGATCCTGGGTATGGGGTACCTGTTCTTCAGGGTCTTCTTGTTCAGGGCCCTATATTCAATGCACATCCTCAATGTACCATCCTTCTTCTTCACCAACACTACAGAATAAGCAAAAGGACTCGTGCTCGGTCGAATGTGCCCAAGAGCCAACAACTCCTGGATAGCCCGCTCAATCTCATCCCGATAGGCCTTGGGGTGCCTATAGGGGGTGGTGATCACGACCTGTATGCCCTGCTCAAGCTCGATGGTGTGCTCAAACCCCCGATCCGGTGGCTGTCCTGGTGGAATCTCTCCAAACACTATGGCATACCGATCAAGGATGGACTGTATCTCTGGATGTACTGTCTGTCCTGTAGTCCCTGCCTTTGATGCACGTAGCTCCATTGCCCACTCTATGTCTCCCTTCCGGAAGACTGCCTCCATCCGATGAGCCGAAACAGTCTGAGGCGGATATGTGTGCTGTCCCCGTATCTTCTCATGCCTCCCTATCTTCTCATCATCCCACTCCATCTCTAGGGTCTTCCAATCTGTCGTGACCTTCCCTAGAGTAATAAGCCACTGAACACCCAATATCATGTTGGTGTCCGGAATATCGACCACGAAAAAGTGGTTAGTCAATGTGTAGGTGCCCATCGTCACTGAAAGCTCTGGAACATAGCGAGCACAGGTCATGGTCTGATCTCCTGGAACCAATACTGAAAACCCATCGAAGCTCTCTGTCTGAATACCTCTCCGCTCAACCATGTGGGCATCGATGAAGTTGTGGGTCGCCCCACTGTCCACCAAAATTGATACTCGCTGGCCACGTATTGTCCCCCATACGTGTAGCGTCAGATACTTGGGAACTCCTCGCAATGCTGCAAGGGCCCCTCCGGTAGGTGCAAAAGATGCACCACTTGCTGCTGGCGGTGGAGGTGGCAAAGGTCCTTGTATGGCATGGCTATCTCCTGCCTCCACATCATCCTCGTCATCCTCTTCTCCACTGCTCTCGAGAAGACCTCAATAAAATGTGCTTTGCCAGCAGCACATCTATGTCTCGGTGCCCACGGCTCCTGACATGTGAAGCACAACCGCTTCTTCTTCAGCTCCCTCCTGGCATCGTCATCAAGCTGTACTCGTCCTGGATTCCCCTTTGGAGGAGGAATCCTCACATCCTTCCCCTTAGACTGAAAAGTCTGTCTCTGGGGGTAAGGTGTCCGGGTCCTGGGTAAGACATCCTGTAAGTCCCGGGTCTGCTGATAGCATCCTGGAGTGTGGCCGGTTTAGTGGATCGGACTAAACCCCAAAGTGGCTCTGCTAACCCCTCAACATACATATAGACCCTCCGTGCCGTGGATACGTCTGGCACCATCACGGAGACCCTCAAGAAATCTGCAATGTAGATCTCTAAGCTCCCTGTCTGTTTGAGCCTCGTCAGCTCCACAAAATGCTGCTCTGGATCCCTCCGATCAAATCGCTCCATCAGTCTCCTGGTAAACTTGGCATATGTTGTGATTGTGGAGTGCCCCAGTGTAACCATCCCATGAAACCACCAATCCTGGGCCTCGCCATCCAAATGCAATGTTGCCACCTTGATGGCCTCTGCCTCCGACATCTGGTTAAGCTGGAAATAAATGTCCAGCTTCTCCACCCAAGACTTTGCCGAACTGTTTTATGAACCATCAAACGTAGGCAAGTGGAATCTACTCGTTGCACGGTGGGTGTCACCATCATGGTAATGCTGGTACCATCTGTGATGGTTGCGGGGTCTACTATCCCCCTGGAGCTGAACAAAATCTCTGAATAAGAGGGCTTCCCTGAACTTCTGCCCATAGGCCTCGTACTCTGCAAAATAATCGCCCATATGTCCGGGCTCTACCTCCTGCTGGGCTACAGCCCCCGTGTCGGCTCCTAAGAAAGTGGGCATGGTAGAGCGTGTAGGGGCATGTGAGGCCACCTGCTGCGCAATATCACGCTGCTCTGGCAAATGGTGGGATGCACCTGATCCCTCACCAACCTGGAAAACCCGTGGGCTCTCACGTTGTCTAGCCTCTACTGCCGTGAATATCTGCCTCATCACCTCAATCTGTCTCGACAGATCCTGCACTGATTTGAGGAGCATATCTGCAAATCTCTTCCCGTCTTCGTCTGCCATCTAATCCTTCTGCTCTGCGTCCACCACAGGCTCCTCCTGTTCTGTGTCCACCACCGGAACACAGTCTCCCTCTCCGTAGGTATTCTCCAACCTACGCTCACTGTCTCTGTATTTCCTACCTCTGTAACAGATGTAGGGTTTTTCCCTTGGTGTCATAGATTGCTAGCTCCACAGGCTGAGCCAGATCTATGCTCTGATACCACTGTAATATTCCTAACCCAGAATATTCCTCAAACCCCAGCAAAAACTCCAACCAAATATATGCAAATGATATAATAACCCAGAAGTGATAAAATAACAGTGGAACAACATATAATAATGTAAACAGAAATATAAGCAGATACACAAGAAATGCAGCGAGAAATGCTAAGCCATTTTATTATACTGAGTAATATAATGAGTACAAGAGGTGATTAGACAGATGGCACCTCGACTTGCGCAAGGCAAGTGAAGAAATACTCTCAGAATGACAAGAATGGCATCTCTGCGTGGACGCTGCTGTTGCTGCTAGGAAACAAATCATGATTTGGGTCTGCTCCCCTTCTTGGAAAAAGCTGAAACTCTGGGTTCGGGCTCTACTCAAAAAACCCAGAAAAACCCAAAAAGCTTTCATGGAATGGCCGACCCCCGAAAAACACCCTCTTGGGGTTCTGCGCAGTTCCTCAATGCCCTGCGCTGTCACTGAAGAAAACCCCTCTAAACTCTGCTTGAAACACTACCTGAAACCTTGCTAAAAATCCTCCAATGAGACAAGAGCTGGACCCTTGCTCAATCTCCCAGCATAAATCCACCCGCAAAACCCCAATCCAACACTACAACCAAAAAGAACTGCGTCCCTCTCCAAGTACTGTGTAGTCCTCCAAAAATGTTGATGAAACTGCTGCTGAAATGCTGATAAAACTACTGCTGAAATACCGATGGAAATACCTTGCCGAGCAGGCACTCGAAGTCCCCCGGGGCTAAGCGTGAGATCTCCGAACGGAGACACTCAATGCACTAAACAGTGCTGCAGACCAGCTAAACAGCCAGCGTGCTCAGAAGTCGAAACGACTAGCTCCAAATGCACATAACTGAATGATCCAAAATGAGGGGGCTCCTCTCTATTTTATAGCCTCTGCCTCTCACAATCCCTAGGCTCACCTCCTCCTGCGTGCTTCTCCTCTTGCCATGTGTTCTTCCCTCCTGCGTAGTCTCTCCATGTGTTTGCGTGGGCTCCATTTCTGCGTCCCCCTTTGGCCCCCTTGGCTCCCCTTTAAGTCACAACGTTGTGCTACCTAGGAAGTGACTTTTTATTCTAAAGTGAGATATGTTTCCCTTCCTCACTTTTTATTTACATATAACTATAGAAGGCAAAAATTGAACAAAATCGAATATTCAATTAGCCATGGTTAATTAGGAATATTACACTAGCCAACCTAAGTAGAAAGAGGGCTCTCTCTTTATAATTTAACTTTGTTTTGAGTAGGATTTCAGGCTAGTTATTAGTGCTCATGATGTTTTGTTTTGATTGGGTGGTGGAATTAAGAAAACAGAGGGGCAGAGTAAGTATTCTAGACATTGGGCTATGGAGTCAATCAAGAGTGGCTTAACTGGATCTGATCAATCACTAAGGTAAGAGTTCATAGGGCAGGCTAGCACAACAAAAGCAAATCTGCAAGTTCAAATGGATGAGGTAGTCCTAACTAGGGCAAAGGGCAACGAAGAATCCTTAACCAGGATTAAGATGAAGAAAGGAAGAATGATTAGTAGCAAAGGGCAATGAAGAATCTTTTACTATGGACCAAAGGGGGGGTAAACTACGGAAGTAAGAAAGTAATTAAGAATTCCCAGACCAAGATAGTTTAGTAGAAAACATATAGAAAGTAAACAGTTAAAACAATGAGCATTTAAGCTAGTTCTGGGATATAATTCCTTGTTTACTTTTCAGATTTCATAAGGGATGCATATGAATATTTATAACATGAAGAGGAAACAATATTTAAACAGGAAAAGATAATACTTATTTGTTCCAACTGTGCACAAGAATCTAGTGAAATGTCCTTAGCTTTATTTCATATCCAGCAAAAGCAGTCTAGTCTTGATTACAATAGCTCCTTGGCTCAATATAAAATGTCTACAGAAATGTATTTTAATCCACCCTAATTACTTCATTTTGTGAAGTATTTATACAAAAATTGTTATAAAATATCTCATAACAATATGAGAATTATTCTAGGAAATTGAAAATATCTTCAGCACGAAGATAGAGACTGATGGAGAACTGTCTTCTTGCTATCCCTTTTATTGTGACTGTGCTCGCTGTTGTAATTCGAATTTTGATCTTTTAGTTGCTTTATAGTTATGTGCTAGAATCACTTTCTATCTTCTACGTACTAATACTCTTTACCTGTTCTGCTTTGACTCTGTCTTGCCTGTTTTATCTGGCAGCCATGTTTTACCATGTATATTTACTGCTGTAACTTTATAGTAAATCTGTATGTTTCATCCACCATTCACTGTTAGGTAATTTTATCCTTATCATCTTTCTATATATCTTGTCAGCTTCTGTATATTTAGCAAAAATTTGGCCTGTTGGTAAACAAGTGCTTTACCTCATGCTCTATGAAAAACAGATTTTCAAGACTATCATATAATACCTTTCCAGTGGGCAAAGATTTTACCCCTGAAGTACTAGCTTGGCTTCTAGCCAGCTTGTTTAGTCTTTCAATATAATCATCTTGAGTCATCAGCTTGTCATGTATTACCATAGGATTGGGAAGTCCTTTTTCTCTTAAAATACCATACTTTGTCATAAATATATCAATGTCTGCTTGGATACTCTGGCATTTTTTCTCAAGATTTAGCATAAGGTTTCTCTTGGTGAGAACCTTCTTGATTTCTATGATTGTTCTTGTTCTGTCTTCTATTTCTAGTTCATCAAGCTGGTACCTATTTCTGCTGTTCAGGAATGTTATCAATTGGTTGGCTTCTTCAGGCTTATCTCCCAATTCTTCCATTGTCTTGTAGATTGCTTCTGTGGCCACTTTGACTAGTTCAGTCTGTTAAAAAATAACTTGAATAGATGGCCAAACATCATTGATGGAATCAATGATGTTGGCCTAATGAATTTCCTTCATGTCTCCAAGTGGTTGTTGCAATGTCAAGTCATTTTCAAGGACTTTTGTTCTCTCTCCCATTCTTTGATTCTTTTGAGCTTCTTCTTTCTGTTGTATCTGTGCAAGTTTGCAGTTAGTTTCCAAACTTGACACTTGTTCTCTAATTTTCTTGAGCCTAGTAGCCTGGATGGTCATCTCCTCCATGGCTTTTACTAATTCCGCTGTCTTTTCCATTGATGTCCCTGTACTTGTTGATGTACCTGTAACTGGCAGAGCAGTAGCTGGTGGAACTATTGGTGATAATGAAGCAGCCAATGTGGAGGGTACTACTGTAGAAACTGTAGGAATTACAGTTTGAAGAGTGGTGGCCAACTCACTCTGTTTAGACTGTATCAAATTATCCAGTTCTTTTTCTGTTTCTTTTAGTTGTTCATTTAGCTTAAGGACTAAGTCCATAAGCTCTTCCTCCTTCTGAGTTTCCAATACTTCAGCTGTCTGAGGATGATGCAGGGGAGGAATCTTAAGCTGCTTTTTCAATGCAGCTATATCATCATTTTTCTTCTTAATAAGATTTTCTGCAGCTTTCACATCTTTGGGATCATGGCCTAGTTCTATGACTAAGTCCTCTAAGGACTTTATTCTGGTATCCTTGGCCTGTGAAGAGGCCTTCTCTAACTGGAATTGCACTGACATATTATTCAGCGAATTTTGGAGTTGGTGAGCTGCAATTGCCTTGCTGGTCAAGGTGGAGTAGACCATTTCCCCAGTTTGCTTATGTAATTCTATTTGGTCAATAGGATGGATATCCTTTGCCAATACTTCAAAGTCTGTTTTCAAATAATCTGCAATTGACCTTCACTGCTGTGTAGTGGGCTTCATAAAAGTCATCTGCATTTTGCCCTCTTTCACATCAAAGACCGACATTAGCCTTGTCTGATTATTAGTTGGAGCCATCTTTAGGTAATGTGCATAACTTTGGGCCTTCAGTTTCTTATTCTTGGCCTTTATTTCTTTATATTTCTCTCTGATGTCTTGGCTTTGGCCAGTAGGAGCCTTGAAGGAGGATACTTCCACGCTTTGTTGTCTTTCTAGCATTTGAGCCTGTGAGGTGGAAGGTTCTTGTGTACTTCCTGAGGGAGTGGTATGCCTGCTTTCTGCACCTGTAGTTCCTGCTGTTTCTTCAGTAAACTCCTGTTCTGAAAATGGATTCAACCTTTGCCTCTTGACATAAGTTTGGGCAATAGGTCTGCTAGAAGGAGTGGCCTCCTCTCTATCTCTTTTAGGATTCCTCTCCTCATTTAGAGGAGTCTGTAAAATAGAAGGATTGCTCATGATATGTTCTGGTTAAGCAAGTTCTTCTGAAATCTCTGGCTGTTCTGATTTCTCTCGCTGCTTTGGTGGTTCTTGCTCTTGGGGTCTTTCTTCTGCTGTTTGCCCACTATGTCCTTGTGATTGTCTTTGAGATTGGGACTCTCCTGGCACCTGTACAAATGAATTTTCATCAAGTCTTCTTTCTAAATCAATCAATACATTATTGACAACAACTTCTGTGCTATCTCGGTCTACCAAAGTGTTTTCCACCCATTCAAGTTGATTAGCATACTGTTCAATTTCAGGAATCCTGTGGTGGATATAAGAAGATAATTTGTTCTTTTGTCTCCTATTGCAAATGAAGTCTAAAGGGTCATAATTCCAGATAAAACTTTGTTTTAGTTTCAGCCTTCGAAGGATTTCTGCTGCTTTCTTTCATGCTTCCCTACTCTTACATATGAAGGGGCCAAGTTGATCTTTTATCCTAAGTTGAGCTTTCTTCTCGGCCTTCACAAAATGCACTTCATTTGAATTAATCATTTCCCTGTAGTTCTCCAGAGCAAACAATCTCATAGGGAGGTATCTAGGCCATTTGTAGGGAGCCAACTCACATCCATATATTCTGATTTCAGTGTGGGTTTGGTACAAGTACCAATCTCCCACTCTATATTGTTTGGACAACTGTAGGACCCTCTTGATATCTGCATTGATTCTAGGGGGGGCTTCCTAATAGCATAGTTGCCACTGGGTGTACAAAGAGATCTATGAAATCAGTATAAGAATATTGAGTCATTTAGGTGGATTAATGAAGTCCATAAGACCACAGATCTAGGGTTGCCTCTGGTATCAAGCTTTTGGAGTGTGATTGGGAATTTGTCAGCTTGATAATACAGGAAAAGATGATATAAAACTGAAGAATATTTGAACACTCTTTCATTATCCAACCTCATGAATTGATCATGCATCTTATCAGCAATGAACTTAGCATAGTCAAACATGATGGCTAGGGGCTGCCCAGGAGAGTAGATGGACATAAAGGCTATAATGATTTCATCAACAAATTCACTTGTAGTCTGGCTTCACACATTGGATATCATGTCTATGATGTCTTGGCCAAGATCAGAGAATATGGTAGATATGTATGGTGGAGGGTCCTTTGGAATGTATTGTTCTTCCCTGATGAAGGTCTGGTATAACCGAGCAAGTTTGATTGAGGTGAGTGTAGGGTATCTGTTCAGCAAATCTCCAACAGAAAGAGGGGTTAGGCTTTGGCTTGGTTGTAATTGCAACATTTCATTTATGGACTCAACAATGATGGTAAATAATACAGAATGATCAGGGGTCATTACTGCCCTTTGGTTGGGATTATAGTTCATATGGCAGTAGTGGATAATCTTTGGGAAGATATGAACTCTGGGGAACTGGTACTTGGGTAAACCTGATTCCAAAAGCCCTATATAGTTTGCATGGTTCAGGTACTGGTCTCTGTACCTGCAATATAGTTTCAAAGGGGATTCTTGGACAAAGGTATCTTTAATCTGAAAATCTTTATCTGCCAATGGGAGATGGTCTAAATCTCTGTGAGGAGTATAAATGGTAGGACATTCAATGCATTTGAGACAACCATCCTTGGTTCTTGTGGATTCAAGGACGGGGGCGAAGGGTTTTTAGTGAAATTGGGGAAAACTAGTTTAATTCAGAGTATTTTGGAGTCATTGGGCAACTATTTCACTGAATTACTTGGTAATTAGAAGCAATTTAGTCCAGGTTTTGGAATAAAACAGGGTTTCTCATCGAATTTGGGTATATACCTGGTTTTCGGCTTTGAACAGAGTAATGGCGACTGTGCATTGTTTGTAGGAAGCGCACGTGACTGAGAGGTGGTCTGGAGTTTTAGCAGCTTCAGTAAGTTGGCAATTGGACGTGGGTTGACGGTTGTACATACTTTGGTGCTTGCATGGAGGTTTGAGCGATCTTTTTCACGATAAAACAAAAACAATGAGTTTTTAGTTTTATTCGTAAAATCAATGATTTTGGCGGGTACACTCAGAAAATGACACTTGGCGTTAAGCGGGGGATGTGACATTTTGTTGTTTAGTGGGAGGCGGTAAGTGGGATCGTATCGCACCGCTTTTGGGATAAAGTGGTTTTGGGGGAGGCCGCCCAATGCCATTCATCGGGCGCCACGTAGCAGCGGGGTGAATAGTGAAACCACCCATATCAGGCGGGTAAAGGTTGGCCTTCGGAGGCCGCCTGATATGAGCGTCGACTATTGGATCAAAAGGGATCAGATCGCACAGTGATCGGGGTGATGATTTGATATGAAGTTTAATGGAGGGGCCCGACAGGGTTTTAATGCGCGGAGGGATTAATTAATTGCAGATTATGGAGGTTTAATGACGTCGGGAGCGATTTCATTGGCGGGGACAGATTATTAATTAATCACTGATTGATTAATTAATTTCTTTTATTCGACGGTGGGTCATGGTTATTAATTAGTCGCTGATCGACTTAATTAACCCATTAATTAGTTTATTAATAAAGTTTATATTTCAAACTTGGGGGCAGGATATTAACATATGGGTTTTTAATAAAATATACGGGAAAGGGGTATTTTTTGGGATTTAATAAATAAAGTTAGAAGTTAATATGAAATGAAGGCGGAAAAATGAAGTGCGCTAAGTATAATGTGTTGAATTTTATTTATTTTTCACATAAAACATTATGACTTAGGCTAAATGCGCATTTGTGGGTTTTTGTGGAAAAGGGGTTTGCTTGTGGGTGAAAATTTTCCCTAGGCAAATGGTGCTTTTACCTTAGGAAAAGGGATTTTTTAGGGGAAATGAGTGAATTATGGAGGGGGTGAATGTTTATGAGGAAACTTTAGTACTTAGAACCTATCAGTTATTGGGCCGAGGTCCGGTCTCTTCAGAAGTCAGAGAAATGCTCTGAGCCCTTTTAACTTAAGGTTTTAGGTACTTTTAACTTTGCTTATGGGAAATTAGTAAAATTAAGGGTAAAATGAATGGGGAAATTAATCACTTGACTTTGTGTAAATGCTCAATTATTATCCATACTTTAGAAACTTGATGATGAAAGTAAATGATATGATTTTATCTAATCAATCATTAGAATTCTGCAACCATGCAACTACTTACCCATCTACTCATCCTACCATTTTTTCTACTTTTTATTAGGGTGCACTTAAGCTGGCAAACCCTTATCAAAACATTTTTCTTTTCTTTTACAATAGAAATTTATTTAAGGCTATACTTATTACATCCAAGGGCTCAGATTAAACTGTTGAGCTCCTTTTATTTACTCTACCTATCTACTTATCTGCCAAGATTAAACAGTTTGGTCAGATTTTATTCTCTATCTCTAAGTATGAAATTCAAAACATGGAATAACTAAGATTAAACTGTTTGATTACCATGGATTGTCGCATGAATAACAAGTTGCACACAATCATTATTATGTAGAAAAGTAAATAGTAGTGGCATTTGGACTTGCACACTTTTATGGTCTTTTTGTTTTTGGGGTTCATATTTTCATCTTTTTTGACCTCTTTCTTTATTCTTTTTGTCCTTTGATTTTTCTTTTAGGACATACCCTCTTTACATTTTTTAATTTTTTTGATTTTTTTGAATATGGAAAACATTTGCAAAAAGCAAAAGTATGTACATATTATAGTTTTGATCTCAGCCATTCAAAATTATGACTCCGATTGGTATAGGAACATAACAGTGGCTCCACTTGGGGATGGCATTTCTTGGTGAAATGTCAAGAACTAGTAGTTCAATGGCCTTCTGAATTACTATGATTTTACTCTGCAACTTTTCCCTTTTACTTTGCTGCTTTATTGATATTTATGACAATGAAACTTTTGAAGCTTAGGGCCTTCTCTTCAGGCTTCAACTCCAAAATTTACCATCCAATCAACACTAAACTTTGTGAAGGATATATTATGTACAAGTTATTAGTGAAATCAATGACTGAGATCTATATAGTGCTTTAGCATTTGACCATTAACTGGTTCTCCTTCTACTTCTGCACCATCCAATTCTTTGAGGAAATAAGCATTATTACCTCTGAAAGCATAAATGATGTAAGGGCCTTTCCATAGGAAGTCAAACTTCCCATGTTTACCTTTTTCCTCCCTTCTTGAGTCCCATTTTAGAACTTTATCTCCTAGATAGAAATCTTCTACCTTGGTTCTTTTGTCAAAAGCTTTTTTGATTCTTTCTTACACAATTTGGGATCTGATATACACTTCTTCCCTGGTCTGCTGCAAGTGAATTGTCTAGTTGATTCTCCTTTGAATATCATTTGGCTCAATCTGTGCTTCTTGGAGCAATTTCATCACTGGTGTTCCCAAGGAAGATGGGAAAACAACCTCCATTCCATAGACTAGTTGGTAAGGACTGGTACCAATGGATTTCTTAGTGGTCAGCCTATCTGCCCACAAGGCATTTACTAGCTTCTTATTCCAGGTTTTCTTGTTATCTTCCAACAATTTTTTGATGATATTCACTAAGCTTTTGTTGGAAGACTCTGCTAGTCCATTTCCTTGGGGATAGTAGGCTGTGGAGTGACCCAGGGTTATATGATATTTGTTGCAGAAATCAATCATCCTCTTTGATTTAAAAGCTGCTGCATTGTCTGTGATGATTTTGGTGGGACAACCGAATCTGGACAGAATGTTGGCCTCAAGGAAACCTATTATGACAGTATCAGTAGCTTGTCTTGAGGGTATGGCTTCTATCCATTTTGTAAAATAATTTGTGGCAGTCAAGATCCATCTATGTTGGGCAGAGGAAGGGGGATGAATTTCACCAATGAAGTCAAGACCCCACTGTTGAAATGGTGTTTCGGTAGATATAGGTTTCAAAGGTAATGGCAATAGTTTTCTTTTTCCTTCAAAAATCTGACATTTGTGGCATGAGGTTACAATTTTTTCACATCAGAGAACAGAGTGGGCCAGTAAAAACCAGCTCTTAAGATCTTATCAACTGTTGTCTTCCAGTAAAGATGCCCCCACAATCACCTGCATGAAACTCCTGTAATATTTTGTCAGATTCTTCCTTTAACAAACAATTAAGAAGGATGCCTTCATGATTTTTCCAAAATAAAGCATTGTCAATTATGCAAAACTTCAAAGATTTCATTTTTAAGAACCTACTTTTAGTTTTGGACAACTCAGGAGGAGCTTGAAGATTTTGTAGAATGTATATAATGTCAGCATACCATGGTGAGTCTATAAAGGCCTGGCTGATCTGTGGAGTCGCCATCTCCTCTTCGTTATCCAATTCTGCAATGAAATTTATGTCTAGGGCCTGACAGTTTGATTCAACCATGAGCTTGGCTAAACCTTGGCCTTTGATCAATTTTGTAGGTTTAATTTCTAAATCATACTCTAATATGGTAGCTATCCATTTCCCTCTCTTTCCATCTGGTCCATCTTGTGTTAGAATGTCTTTGACTACAACATTGGGAACATAAGCTACTATATGAGAGTAAAAGATATAAACTCTGAAATCTTTAATAGCTTTAACCAGAGCAAAAGCTTGTTTTTCCATTATATTATACTTTAAAGGTGCATCTCTCAGGGCTTTGCTAAAGAAGGCTATTGGTTGTTCAAAACCCTGATCATTTTTTTGCAGTAGGACTGCAGCAATGGTATGTTCTGAGGTGAAAGAAAAAATGATGAAATCCCTATCAAACATTGGACTGATGAGAATTGGTGTTTGTGTTAAGGCTCGCTTTATATCTTCAAAAGACCTTTTAGCCTCTAGAGTCCATTTAATAGTCGAATCTTTCTTTAACATGTTGTTTAGTAATCTAATTAGTTCAGCTAAATTAGAGATAAATCTTCTCAAAAAGTTTATTTTACCTAAAAATGCTTGTAGTTCTCTGATGTTCCTAGGATGTGGTATCTGCAAAATGGCTTCAATTCTTGTTGTAGACAATCTGGATACCATCTTTGGAGATAATGTGGCCTAGTAGTTTTCCCTCGTCCAACCCAAATAAAGATTTTTTAGAATTCAGAGAAATTCCATACTTCATACACTTGGTGAAAACTTGCCTAAGATGATCCAGGTGTTGCTGATCTGATTTAGAAAATACTGTGATATCATTTAGGTATATTACCAGGAAGTCATGGATTTCCTTAGCAAAGACTATGTCCATTGCCGTTTGAAAGGTGGCCCTTATGTTTTTTAACCCAAAAGACATTTTTACGTACATGAAAGTGCCCCATGGAGTAGTGAATGCAGTTTTTACCTGATCATCTGGGTGGACTAGGATCTGGTTATATTCAGAAAACCCATCTAACAGTGAGATTTTGGTCGAACCTACTACCCTCTGTAATATGTGATCCATTTTAGGAAGAGGATAGTTATCTTTGGGTGAAACTTTATTTAAATTCCTAAGGTCAACACACAATGTTATTTCGCCAGTTTTCTTTCTTGTAGGTACCAAATTAGAAACCCAGTCTGAGAATCTAATTGGTGCAATAATCTTAGCTTCATACATTCTTTTGATCTCCTTTTCGATAAAAGGTAATAGAACAAGGTTAATCCTTTTAAGCTTCTATCTAAAAGGCTTGTGGTTTTCTTTTAATCGAATGGTGTGTTGTATTATGCTGGTATTATAGGACTTCAGGTCTTCATAATTCCAAGCAAAAACATCTTGGAATTATTTTAACAGTTCTATGTATTTCACTTTTTCATTGGAAGGTAAAGACTTTGAAAGTTTTATCATTTTGGGATCTTTTTCAGAGCCTATATTACATTCCTCAATGTCTGATTTTAAAGGTTCCATTTTAGGCTTTTTAGGGACATCATTTGAATCAAATAAGTCCTCCAAAGGAGTTAATACTTTGGGCAAAAAATTGTCTTTAAGATTGATGACTTCAGATTCTTGATCGATTACTTCATCAATTTCCATTTGTTTTACGTTTCGAATATCTGATTTTGTAAACTTTGTGGGATGGAAATTATCTATCTTTTCATCTTCTACTTTGTTAATTTCTATTTCATCAGTGTAATCAAAATCTAATGTTATATCTGTGTCTATGTTGCTATTTACAAATTCATCATCTAAAGTTAGAAAATTGTTAATTTGTTGATCATTATCGAATACTTGCCAGTTCTTTAAGTTGTCAGGAATAACAGGTCTATGCCTAACCTCAGCAATGTACTGATGGTTGGGTTGAAATGGCAACTTGCAAGTACTAGCAAACATCGCTAAACTGTGAGCTTGCATATTGTGTTTTCTTAGAATAACAACAAGCTTGGTTTCTAAAAAAGTATTTAGTATTTCTACAACTGTTCCTCTATAAAATCCTAACCTAGGATCCCTAGTCATATAAACAACGTTAATTTGTTTTATTACCAACTCAAAATCTCCCATAATAGAGACTCTTATGGCTCCTAACCTTTTTACCAATTTCAGACCTAACAGAAGTGCTTCATATTCGGCCATGTTGTTTATCCATTTAAAGTTCAATCTGTAGGCATGACCCTCTGAACGATCATTTTCTAAGTTGTAATTCCATACTCCTGCTCCTGCACCTAGTTTGTTTACTGACCCATCGAATTTAAGATGCCATAGAATTTCATGTTCATAATTCTTACTGTCTGGGGGAATAAAATCTTCTTTGACCAAAGTATCTAGGTCATCTTTATTATCTGAAATCTCATGAATTTGAACACTTTGTTTTTCTTCTACTACTGTAATTTCTTTTGGTTCTACCATAATGCTGTTTGAAGTATTTTCTTGGTTAGATTCAACATTGTAAAGAATGAAATAATCAATATCAGAATGCATTGAATATATAGGAAAGTTTTGAGACCTCTCGTGGGTACTCACTACATACTTCATCAGAGTCTCTCTAAACAGTTTCTTAGGATGTCCAAAGACTGATATGGTAGTATACGATATGTCAAGTTGCAGAGATCCCTGGAGTTTGGCACCCCAAGATCTAGACAACAACATACCATACTTAGGTGGTATTTCAACAACCACTATGTCCATAAGAATGGTCTTAGCAGGGTACTGCACTAAGGAAACACACAGGTCCTTTATAAGTCCTAGGCACTTAACTTGGCTTGAATCAAATGAAAACAGGTCTTTGTAGGGTCTAGTGATATCCAAGTTTAGCTTCTCCATAATAGATTTAGGCATAAGGTTGTGTGAAGCCCGAGAGTCTAGCATGGCATTATGTAGGATTTTATTGTGGATGTTAAGGCTAATGTAGAAGGGTGGTATCCCTCCTTCCACTGGTTTTCCATTAACATCAGGACCGAAAATTAACTCAGGTTGATCATCAAATAGGTTAACAGAGTCTTCATTTTCCACGAAGTTTAAAGATTTGCTTATTTGAGATCTGTAAGTTTCATGTTTAACCAGTTCTGTCAAAGGGACTGAGATTTTAAGTTTGGCCACCTCTGCTCCCAAATTGAAAGGCAGAGGGGATTTGTCTGTTTGAACATTTGAAATCTTAACAGCAGGGTTTGGAGCAGTTTGTTCTTCTTTTTCAGTGTTTGGAGTCTTTTTAATTAGATTTTCTAATATAATTTCTGGAGATTGTTCCATTGTTTCCTTGAGGGGAACTGAAGTGGAAGGTTGCTCATTAGAAGGTTGGTCGTTGGTTACATCTTCAATGGTAGGACTGGGAGGGTTCTGATTTGATCTAGAAAGGATTTTTAGAGTTTTTGTAACTGAAGGATTCTGATTTGTAGCTTTTACTTTCTTAGGATGATTATGTACTGTTTTCTTGTTTTGGTCTGGAACATTAGTGTTCTTTTTGCTCCTCAAATTGTACTGTTTATGCACTTCGAAGATAGCAGAGTCATATCCTTGCTTGTAGTCAAAAGATTCTCTAGTTTGGGTTTGTAACTGTTGAAGCATGTATAATTCTTGGTCATCCTGAGTCAGAAAGACAGTTTCTTCATCGTCTAATCCCATTAAGTTGATTTGGGTGTCAAGCTGAGGGTCTTCTTGATAGGAAGTTTCAACATAATTCTCTTGGAAAGGAGGTCTAATGTTCTGATCAGGCCCATTTTTACTAGTGTTTTGGTTCTGGTTCTTCCTAAAATTTGGATTCCTTACTGGAGGTGCCTGTTGGCTATCCCAGTGAGGTTTCCTTTCAATGTTTTCTATTCTGTCCATTAATTTTTCCATTCCTTTAGCTAAAGCATCCATTTTTTGATCAAAGGGTGAAGTTTCATCTTTCAGGGTGTTCTTCTCTCGTTTCTAACCCTAGCTCTTTTGGATAGCAGATTAGCTTCTACGCTAACTGCAACACTTTGCATATCTTCTAGTGTAGGGGGATTCCTTTCTCTAAGTTGAAAAGCCATATCTGTGTCAAATTCGTCTGGAAACTTAATCAGGGCTAAGCCAGGTGGAGGTCTAAGGTCAAGTGGTATTGCATTATATACATTGTTAAACCTAGTACAGTAGTCCTGAACGGTTTCATTTGGTCCCCTTTTGAGGTTTTCATATTCATAAAGAATTTGAAGAGGGTTCTTTTTCTTCTCCCACCTATGTAAGAATTGCTGGTAAAAAAGTTTTAAACTATCTATACTATTAGGAGGCAAAGATCTAAACCATGTTCTCACTTCTCCAGCTAGAGTTTGGGCAAAAATTCTCATTTGGACATCTCTTATGTCAATTTCATGCAGTTCGAAATAATCTGTCATTTTCTTTGTGTGCTGCTGTGCTGTGTAAGATCCAGTGCCATCAAATAAGACAATTTTACTTTGATAATCTGCTGGTAAGGCTCCTTGAGGAGCAAGCATCATAAGAGGGGCATATCTGAGTGCCATAGCTCTAAGTTGGATAGGATTGAGAACAAGAGTTGGGGTAACAGGAGGATTTGGGACAATAGGGGGATTTGGAGTAACAGGGGTAATGGGTATTTGAAGGGTAGTGATAGGCTGATGGGGAAGTGAAGGTATGAACAGAGATGAGGAATGAACTTTAGAAGTGTGGGGAAATGATGGTGAGCTAAGCAAAGTTGAAGCTGTTTCAGAAAGTTCAGGGATTCTATCAATAGTAAGGGATGACTGAGGGGAGTTCAGAAGGTACTGATCAATTGACAAGTTTGCTCGTTGGACTTCAAGTTTTGCTGTAAATTCTGGATCTAGAACTGTGTCCTCAAGTTCACTCTTAGACTTAGTTCTGAATAGGGAATTGTCAAAATACTTGTCAAAAGGGAGGTCTTCTATGAACAACCACTCAACAGGACAAGAATTGGATCTGAATAAAGGTCTTGGGCTTACTGAACTTTCTTGCCTTCTAATTATTCTCGGAATAAGGTTGGGATTGTCAAATACAGGGGGAGGATTTGGATCAGGGTTGGCCATGGTATAGTGAGTTCTCCCTGAAGCCAGATTGCGAGCTTTTTCTAATTATTTTTCTTTTTTATGAATTTTTGAAATAACTTCTAATAAACCCTTTAAGAGGCTTAAAAATAAAAATTTGAATTTCTCAAAGGTTTATTAAGACTGGGGGTTTGAGTCCCCAGTATGGTCGCCACTATGTTATCACTCAGATGTTTTCCCTAGAAGTTATCAAAGAAGGAATAGTTCGAGGTAACCACAAACCTAATCTTTTAGACTCAGGTTCTAGCCAACCTAAGTCCAGAGAGGGCTCTCTCTTTATAATTTAACTTTGTTTTGGGTAGATTTCAGGCTAGTTATTAGTGCTCATGATGTTTTGTTTTGATTGGGTGGTGGAATTAAGAAAACAGATGGGCAAAGTAAGTATTCAAGCCATTGGGCTATGGAGTCAATCAAGAGTGGCTTAACTGGATCTGATCAATCACTAAGGTAAGAGTTCACAAGGCAGGCTAGCACAGCAAAAGAAAATCTGCAGGTTCAAATGGATGAGGTAGTCCTAACCAGGGCAAAGGGCAATGAAGAATCCTTAATCGGGATTAAGATGAAGAAAGGAAGGATGATCAGTAGCAAAGGGCAATGAAGAATCCTTTACTATGGACCAAAGGGGGGGTAAAATATAGAAGTAAGGGAGCAATTAAGAATTCCCAGACCAAGATAGTTTAGTAGAAAACATATAGAAAGTAAACAGTTAAAACATAGAGCATTTAAGCTAGTTCTGAGATATCATTCCTTATTTACTTTTCAGATTTCATAAGAGACACATATGAATATTTATAACATGAACAGAAAACAATATTTAAACATGAAAAGATAATACTTATTTGTTCCAACTGTGCACAAGAATCCAGTGAAATGTCTTTAGCTTTATTTCATATCCAGCAAAACCAGTCCAGTCTTGAGTACAATAGCTCCTTGGCTCAATATAAAATATCTACAGAAATGTATTTTAATCCACCCTAATTACTTCATTTTGTGAAGTATTTATACAAAAATTGTTATAAAATATCTCATAACAATATGAGAATTATTCTAGGAAACTGAAAATATCTTCAAGCACGAAGATAGAGATAGATGCAGAACTGTCTTCTTGCTGTCCCTTTTATTGTGACTGTGTTGGTTGTTGTAATTCGGATTTGGCTCTTTCAGTTGCTTTATAGTTATGTGCTGGAATCACTTTCTATCTTCTACCTACTGATACTCTTTACCTGTTCTGCTTTGACTCTGTCTTGCCTGTTTTACGTGGCAGCCATGTTTTACCATGTAGATTTACTGCCATAACTTTATAGTAAATCTGTATGTTTCATCCACCATTCACTGTCAGGTAATTTTATCCTTATCATCTTTCTATATATCTCGTCAGCTTTTGTATATTTAGCAAAATTTGGCCTGTTGGTAAACAAGTGCTTTACCTCATGCTCTATGAAAAACAGATTTTCAAGACTATCATATAATACCTTTCCAGTGGGCAAAGATTTTACCCCTGAAGTACTAGCTTGGCTTCTGGCCCACTTGTTTAGTCTTTCAATATAATCATCTTGAGTCATCAGCGTGTCATGTATTACCGTAGCACTGGGAAGTCTTTTTTCTCTTAAAATACCATACTTTGTCATAAATATATCAATGTCTGCTTGGATACTCTGGCATTTTTTCTCAAGATTTAGCATAAGGTTTCTCTTGGTGAGAACCTTCTTGATTTCTATGATCGTTCCTGTTCTGTTTTCTATTTCCAGTTCATCAAGCTGGTACCTGTTTTTGCTGTTCAGGAATGTTATCAATTGGTTGGCTTCTTCAGGCTTATCTCCCAATTCTTCCATTGTCTTGCGGATTGCTTCTGTGGCCACTTTGACTAGTTCAGTCTGTTCAAAAATAACTTGAATAGATGGCCAAACATCATTGATGGAATCAATGATGTTGGCCCAAAGAATTTCCTTCATGTCTCCAAGTGGTTGTTGCAATGTCAAGTCCTTTTCAAGGACTTTTATTCTCTCTCCCGTTCTTTGATTCTTTTGAGCTTCTTCTTTCTGTTGTATCTGTGCAAGTTTGCAATTAGTTTCAAAACTTGACACTTGTTCTCTAATTTTCTTGAGCTCTGTAGCGTTGATGGTCATCTCCTCCATGGCTTTTACTAATTCAGCTATCTTTTCCATTGATGTCCCTGTACTTGTTGATGTACCTGTAACTGGCAGAGCATTAGTTGGTGGAACTGTTGGTGCTAATGAAGCAGCCAATGTGGAGGGTACTGCTATAGAAATTGTAGGAATTAGAGTCTGAGGAGTGGTGGCCAACTCACTATGTTTAGACTGTATCAAATTATCTAGTTCTTTCTCTGTTTCTTTTAGTTGTTCATTTAGCTTAAGGACTAAGTCCATAAGCTCTTTCTCCTTCTGAGTTTCCAATACTTCAGCTGTCTGAGGATGATGTAGGGGAGGAATCTTGAGCTACTTTTTCAATGCGGCTATATCATCATTTTTCTTTTTAATAAGCTTTTTTACAGCTTTCACATTTTTGGGATCATTGCCCAGTTCTATGACTAAGTCCTCTAAGGACTTTATTCTGGTATCCTTGGCCTGTGAAGAGGCCTTGTCTAACTGGAATTGCGTTGACATATTATTCAGTGAATTTTGGAGTTGGTGAGCTGCAATTGCCTTGCTGGTCAAGGTGGAGTAGACCATTTCCCCAGTCTGCTTATGTAATTCTATTTGGTCAATAGGATGGATATCCTTTGCCAATACTTCAAAGTCTATTTTTTAATAATCTGCAATTGACCTTGGCTGCTGTGTAGTGGGCTTCATAAAAGTCATCTGCATTTTGCCCTCTTTCACATCAAAGGCTGACATTAGCCTTGTCTGATTAGTTGGATCCATCTTTAGGTAATGTGCATAACTTTGGGCCTTCAATCTCTCATTCCTGGCCTTTATTTCTTTATATTTCTCTTTGATGTCTTGGCTCTAGCCAGTAGGAGCCCTGAAGGAGGATACTTCCACACTCTGTTGCCTTTCTAGCATTTGAGCCTGTGAGGTGGAAGGTTCTTGTGTACCTCCTGAGGGAGTGGTATGCCTGCTTTCTGCACCTGTAGTTCTTGCTGTTTCTTCTGTAAACTCCCGTTCTAAAAATGGATTCAACCTTTGCCTCTTGACATAAGTTTGGGCAACAGGTTTGCTAGAAGGAGTGGCCTCCTCTCTATCTCTTTTAGGATTTCTCTCCTCATTTAGAGGAGTCTGTAAAATAGGAGGATTGCTCATGATATGTTCTGGTTGAGCAAGTTCTTCTGAAATCTCTGGCTGTTTTGATTCCTTTGGCTACTCTGGTGGTTCTTGCTCTTGGGGTCTTTCTTCTGCTATTTGCCCACTGTGTCCCTGTGATTCTCTTTGAGATTGGGACTCTCCTGGCACCTGTACAAACGAATCTTCATCAAGTCTTCTTTCTGAATCAATCAATACATTATTGACAGCGACTTCTGTGCTATCTTGGTCTACCAAAGTGTTTTCCACCCATTCAAGTTGATTAGCATACTGTTCAATTTCAGGAATCCTGTGGTGGATATGAGGAGATAATTTGTTCTTTTGTCTCCTATTGCAAATGAAGTCTAAAGGGTAATAATTCCAGATAAAACTTTGTTTTAGTTTCAGCCTTCGAAAGATTTCTTTTGCTTCATTTTCTGCTTCCCTATTGTTACATATGAAGGGGCCAAACTGATCTTTTATCCTAAGTTAAGCTTTCTTCTTGGCCTTCACAAAATGCACCTCATCTGAATTAATCATTTGCCTGTAGTACTCCAGAGCAAACAATCTCATAGGGAGGTATCTGGGCAATTTGTAGGGAGCCAACTCACATCCATATATTCTGATTTCAGTGTGGTTTTGGTACAAGTACCAATCTCCCACTCTATATTGTTTGGACAACTGTAGGACCCTCCTGATATCTGCATTGATTCTGGGGGGAGGGCTTCCTAATAGCATAGTTGCCACTGGGTGTACAAAGAGATCTATGAAATCAGTATAAGAATATTGAGAGTCATTTAGGTGGATTAATGAAGTCCAGAAGACCACAGATCTAGGGTTGCCTCTGGTATCAAGCTTTTGGAGTGTGATTGGGAATTTGTCAGCTTGATAATACAGGAAAAGATGATATAAAACTAAAGAATATTTGAACACTCTTTCATTATCCAACCTCATGAATTGATCATGCATCTTATCAGCGGTGAACTTAGCAATGAGCATAGTCAAACATGATGGCTGGGGGCTGCCTAGGAGAGTAGATGGACATAAAGGCTATAATGATTTCATCAACAAATTCACTTGTAGTTTGGCCTAACACATTGGATATCATGTCTATGATGTCTCGGCCAAGATCAGAGAATATGGTAGATATGTGTGGTGGAGGGTCCTTTGGAATGTATTGTTCTTCCTTGATGAAGGTCTGGTATAACTGAGCAAGTTTGATTGAGGTGAGTGTAGGGTATCTGTTCAACAAATCTCCAACAGAAAGAGGGGTCAGGCTTTGGCTTGGTTGTAATTGCAGCATTTCATTTATGAACTCAGCAGTGATGGTAAATAATACAGAATGATCATGGGTCATTACTGCCCTTTGGCTGGGGTTATAGTTCATATGGCAATAGTGGATAATCTCTGGGAAGATATGAACTCTGGGGAACTGGTACTTGGGTAAACCTGATTCCCAAAGCCCTATATAGTCTGCATGGTTCAAGTACTGGTCTCTGTACCTGTAATATAGTTTCAAAGGGGATTCTTAGACATAGGTATCTTTAATCTGAAAATCTTTATCTGCCAATGGGAGATGGTCTAAATCTCCGTGAGGAGTAGAAATGGGCAGGACATTCAATGCAATTGGGGCAACCATCCTTTGTTCTTGTGGATTCAAGGATGAGGGCAAAGGGTTTTCAGTGAAATTAGGGAAAACTGGTTTAATTCAGAGTATTTTGGAGTCACTGGGCAACTATTTCACTGAATTACTTGGTAATTAGAAGCAATTTAGTCCAGGTTTTGGAATAAAACAGGGTTTCTCATCGAATTTGGGTAAATACTTGGTTTTTGGCTTTGAACGGAGTAATGGCGACTGTGCACTGTTTGCAAGAAGCGCACGTCACTGAAAAGTGGTCTGGAGTTTCAGCGGCTTCAGTAAGTTGGCAGTTGGACGTGGGTTGATGGTTGCACGTACTCTGGTGCTTGCATGGAGCTCTGAGCAGTCTTTTCATGATAAAACAAAAACAATGAGTTTTTAGTTTTATTCGTAAAGTCAATGATTTTGGTGGGTACATTGGGAAAATGACACTTGGCATTAAGCGAGGGATGTGACATTTTGTTGTTTAGCGGGATCGTATTGCACCGCTTTTGGGATAAAGTGGTTTTGGGGGGAGGTCGCCCGATGTCATTCATCAGGCACCACGTAGCAGCAGGGTGAATAGTGAAACCACCCATATCGGGCGGGTAAAGGTCGGCCTTCGGAGGCCGTTTGATATGAGCGTTGACCGTTGGATCAAAAGGGGTCAGATCGCACAGTGATCGGGGTGATGATTTGATATGAAGTTTAATGGAGGGGCTCGACGGGGTTTTAATGCGTGGAGGGATTAATTAATTGTGGATTATGGAGGTTTAATGACGTCGGGTTCGATTTCATTGGTGGGGACAGATTATTAATTAATCACTGATTGATTAATTAATTTCTTTTATTTGACGGTGGGTCATGCTTATTAATTAGTCGCTGATCGAATTAATTAACCCATTAATCAGTTTATTAATAAAGTTTATATTTCAAACTTGGGGGAGGGATATTAACATATGGGTTTTTAATAAAATATACGGGAAAGGGGTATTTTTTGGGATTTAATAAATAAAGTTAGAAGTTAATATGAAATGAAGGTGGAAAAATGAAGTGCGCTAAGTATAATGTGTGTTGAATTTTATTTACTTTTCACATAAAACATTATAACTTAGGCTAAATGCGCATTTGTGGGTTTTTGTGGAAAAGGGGTTTGCTTGGGGGTGATTATTTTCCCTAGGCAAATGGTGCTTTTACCTTAGGAAAAAGGATTTTTTAGGGGAAATGAGTGAATTATGGAGGGGTTGAATGTTTATGAGGAAACTTTAGTACTTAGAACCTATCAGTTATTGGACTGAGGGTTTGGTCCCTCCAGAAGTCAGAGAAATGCTTTGAGCCCCTTTAACTTAAGGTTTTAGGTACTTTTAACTTTGCTTATGGGAAATTAGTAAAATTAAGGGTAAAATGAATGGGGAAATTAATCACTTGACTTTGTGTAAATGCTCAATTATCATCCATACTTTAGCAACTTGATGATGAAAGTAAATGATATGATTTTATCTAATCAATCATCACAATTCTGCAACCATGCAACTACTTACCCATCTACTCATCCTACCATTTTTTCTACTCTTTATTAGGGTGCACTTAAGCTGGCAAACCCTTATCAAAACATTTTTCTTTTCTTTTACAATAGAAATCTATCTAAGTCTATCCTTATTACATCTAAGGGCTCAGATTAAACTGTTGAGCTCCTTTTATTTACTCTACCTATCTATTTATCTGTCAAGATTAAACAGTTTGGTCAGATTTTATTTTTTATCTCTAAGCATGAAATTCAAATCATGGAATAACCAATATTAAACTATTTGATTACCATGGGTTGTGGCATGAATAACAAGTTGCACACAATCATTATTATGCAGAAAAGTAAATAGTAGTGGCATTTGGACTTGCACACTTTCATGGTCTTTTTGTTTTTGGGGTTCGTATTTTCATCTTTTTTGACCTTTTTCTTTATTCTTTTTGTCCTTTGATTTTTCTTTTAAGACATACCCTCTTTACATTTTTTAATTTTTATTTTTTTGAATATGGAAAACATTTGCAGAAAGCAAAGGTATGTACATATTACAGTTTTGATCTCAGCCATTAAAAAATTGACTCCTAGTGGTCTAGGAACGTAACACACTCCTTGATCGTAGGAGTTGTTGTTCTCATCTTTATGCAGCTGTGTCATTTTTGGGCATAGGGGTTGTTGTTTTTCATGCAAAGGGAATGTTGTTTTACTTCAAGGGAATTGTGTGCGTATGAGTGGTTATCACATAAACATGTTTCATTCTCATTTCACGCGCTCTTGTCACGAAGGTTGTTGCATCAAGCAAAGTATGTCTTATGCATTCTGGATGGTCTACGTTGTGTCACTAAGTGTCCGTGTGCGATCACAGTCAATTCCTATCAATGTTTACATATGTTTCACTGATCTCACACTTAGCCATTTTCCTGAGCAACCTAGCCTCATCCAGCTTCCCAGAATTGTGCGCTTTGCTTTTGCAACCATCAAGTTTCCTCCCTTGCCTGCTGAAACCCCGCAGTGCATAGAGACACCAACTTCCCTTTCCTGCTTAAACCCCGCAGTGCGTAGAGACACCAACCTCCCTTTCCTGCTGAAACCTCGCAACCCGCAAAGACACCATCCTCCCTTGCCTGTTGAAACTCCGTAGCCCGTAGAGACCCCAACTAGCATTGCTCTCCAAAAATGCGCAGGGCAATCCAGCTGCACTGCACTTAGAAATTGCGCAGAGGTGTCCTCCTAGGACCCCCATCCCGCAGCAATGTCCTGTGCCTCAAAATTGCGCAGTGTTGTCCAAGTTGCCTTGTTTGTCTTACATGCAGAAACTACGCGAACGGGCCTCCCAGGGCCTCATTCCGGCAGTAGTCACTATCCGCTGAAATTGCGCAAATCTACCACTCAGTGACTACAGGAAAAGGTGACATGCTGAAATCGCTTCCAAGGAGTTGAGGAGAAGGACCAAGGAACCATGTAATGGAAAAGATCAAGACTGCATGCAAACTCCGTCAGATGCATGATCATCTTGAGTGTAAGTATGGTAAGTAAAAAACACCTTTTGAAGTACACCTCTTGGTTGAGTTTGTAGGACTGCTTGTCATTGTCATATCATTGTGTCCTCAGTAACATGCATGTGCGCAAACACGAAAAGTCATTTTATGTGTTTCTTCTACATGTTATTGATTTGGGGTAGCATCGGATGTGCTCTAGACATGAAAATTGGTGGAGAGGCTAAAGCGCATGAGATCTCCAAGACCCAGAAATGGTTTGGACAGATTGTAGACGGTTTGGGAGATATTAAAATAATTAAATTTTTTAATGGCGTTTCTAAGTCTAAACTTAGGAAAAATAAAATATTATTGGGCATTAATATAAAACTGGGTTAGAATGTTTCAAAAATCATGGATCAAGCCAAATCTAATCTTAACTGTTGATTAGAGATTTAATCTCGGCCATTGATAAACTAACGAGAAAAGTATAAGAGGAGGCTTGGCGATCAGTTGGAGAAAACACGAGAGTGATCAGTCATTCATTTTGCTAGAGCAGGGTTGCTAAAAAAAAGTAAATCAGGGATCAGCAACGAGGGGCAGTGAATACATTGCAGAGAGATAGAGTTAGTACCAGAGAGACATTGCAGAGCCTAGAGAGGTTGACGTAGAGGCAGCTGGGTGCTACGTAGAGGCATCTGGGAGCTGCGCAGAGCCAAAAGACCCCAGTGTGGGTGACGTAGAGGGTCTAAGGGCTGACGCAGGGCCAAGTGGCAGCGCTAGGAGGATTTTCGTGGGGCAGACTGGGTGCTGGTGAGCCGGATAGGGTGACGCAGTGCCTATCAGAGTGACGCAGAGCAATGGAAGCTGCAATTGTTACTGTGGGATTGTTCATCTGGTGATTAATCAACCGAAATATCTTTCTTCGAGGAGAGGTACTACTATCGAGGGCATTCTCTGTTGGGTGAGCCATTTCTGGCACTCTAGTTGTATTCTGAAAACTGCATAATAATAAAACCCTTTGAATAAATGCACTGGTTTTCCTGGTTTTTCTGGCGACATTGGTCCAAAAATAATGGTGTCACTTGTGTGCTTGTTTGTTTTTTCAGTTGATGATTTGTAGATGTTGATACTGTACTTGTGTTTATTTTCAGTATTTACATGGTAAATAACTTGTTAAGTAATTAAACAATTAGGAAGAAATAAACCAGATAGTAAAAGAAGAATTTCTAACGGGTTAAACTTAGAAATTCAAACATGGTATGAGAGCCAGGTTCCAGATCACAGGATAACTGAAGGTATCAGCTAGCAGAGCAATAGAAGCAGATTCAATTGTCCCGAGTGACAGGACTGATCCGTGTAGAAGGCGACAAAGGAAGGAGTGCAACAGAGGGATCGCATCATCATTTTGGGCCAGAGAAAGGTAACGTAGAGGCTAAGGGAGGCAAAATTAGGCTCACGTAGAGGCTAGGAGGGTTGACGCAGTTGGCTAGGGGAGCTGATTTGCCGGTGACGAGATTGCACAGAGCCATGTGGCTCAATCCTTCAGCTGCTGGGGTATAGGAGGCTGCAGGTAATTTGCAGAGCGAAGTTGGTGGGGTACTGTGGTCAGAACAATACCTAACAGGGCAAGACCAAGGAGGAGGGAGTTGTTGTCGAGGCGAATTTCATGCCAAGGAATCCTAATCAGTGTCAGATGATCGGAGTGGGGCAACTTGATGTTGGCAAAAGGATTCCCAGAAGGGAAATCAAGACTTAGAGGGAGTCGAACAAAAAACTTCGAGGTGGAAAGTTGAAAGACTGGGAGGAGTCAAAAGAAGAGCAACATAATGGCCGTGAATACACTGAGAGATCAGGATAGGTTGGACGGAGCAACCAACTTCGTAGTCTGGAAGGCCAGGATCTTGGCCATTCTAGATAGATATTGCATCAAGGACTTCACCTTGAAAACAATAGCGATCCCAGTTGACCCAGCTGAAAATGAGAAGTACGAGGAGGCAATGGCCAGGGCGAAGTGCATCATCCTTGATGGGGTCAAGGATCATGTGGTGCCGCATATTGCCGAAAAGGATATGACAAATGAGATGTGGGAAGTCGTGAAGAAATTGTACCAGCATACTTCCGTGCAAAGGAAGATGTTACTTGAAAATCAGCTGCGGTCATACTAGATGCAAAAGGGAGAGCAAATATATGTGTTCCTCGGTCGATTGAAGGAGATCTATGACCAACTAACTTCCATAGGGGCCACGCCGGATCAGGAATTGATGGTGAGGACTGCATTGAATGCAGTCTTAGAGGATTGGGAGGTATTTGTCCAGATCATACTGGGCAGGACGAGCCTTTCGGATTGGGAGGAACTATGGGCGGCTTTTCGTCAAGAAGAGATTAGACGGGTGACCAAGGTAGGGAATAGCGACAAAGGGGTTAGAATCAAGAAAGAGGAAGAAGAGGATGCGACTCTAGCATCTGTAGGGAAGTAGAAGAAGAGAAAGAAGAAGGACCTCTCCAAGGTCAAGTGCTTCCATTGTGGGGAACTAGGTCATTTTGCGAACCAGTGTCCTAGGAAGAAGAGTAAGGGAGAGGCTTCTGAGACCAAGGCAGCGCTAGCGAGGGCGAAGAAAGAAGTCGAGGAGGATGACGATTGTGCCATGAGTGCTCATGTGCCACTTGAAAAGAAATGAGGAGACATCGAGCTGTAGTCAGACAGACTACAGGTGATGAGGGGCAGGATCCTTGAGGTACCCAACCTCTTGGATTATACCTTGCTACGGGAGCCCCGAAGAGGAGTAGCAGGACTGGCGGATGTCGGTAGAGACGGATGCGGATGGAGCGGCAGAGAGTGCTACAGTGTAGGAGTCCCGGGATAGCACGAGGCTAGCAGGCTGCAACAGTGCGAGAGGCACGGGAGTGTTGCACCAGTGCAGGAAGGCATAGAGAAGTGTGCAACGATGCAAAATGCAGGGAGTTGTTGCAGCGGCTCAGAGGTCAGTAGAGGGAGCACTTGTTAGCGGCCGAGGGAGCTTCAACATCGGGAGTGTTTCTAGCCTGCTAGGGATGTTAGAAGTTGGGTGGATCAGTTACTTACTTCTCAGTAACTGAGTAACAGTGCAGTAGCATGATGCAACATGATGAGAGGGGATGCGGTGCAGATCTAGCGCTGGGAGGATGGACCAACAGCAACACGGATGCAGAAGGAGTTGCCGTATGGATGCAGCAATGGCAGTGGCAGGGCCATGGGTAGCAATACAGGATCCAACAGTGCAGAGGATGTTGGGTAGGGAGGCCTAGCATTAGCACAGGGACCGATGTTGGATAATCAAGGTGATGCTCAGTGTGGAGTATTACTAGAGCACAGTTCTCGCTAAGAGGGAGTGTTGATTTGGGGTAGCATTGGATGTGCTTTAGCCATGAAAATTGGTGGATAGGCTAAAGCACATGAGATCTCCAAGACCCAGAAATGGTTTGGATAGATTGTACTTGGTTTGGGAGATATTAAAATAATTAATATTTTTAATGGAGTTCATAAAATATTAATGGGTATTAATATAAAACTGGGTTAGAAGGTTCCAAAAGTCATGGATCAAGCCAAATCTAATCTTAGCCGTTGATTAGAGATTTAATCTCAGCCGTTGATGGACCACCAAGACAAGTATAAGAGGAGGCTTGAGGGTCAGTTGGAGAAAACGCCAGAGTGATCAGTCATTCATTTTGCTAAAGCGGGTTGCTAAGCAAAAGTGAATCAGTGATCAACAACGAGGGGCAGTGAATACATTGCAGAGAGGAAGAGTTAGTACCAGAGAGACAGCGCAGAGCTTGGAGAGGTTGACGCAGAGGCAGCTGGGTGCTATGTAGAGGCAGCTGGGAGCTACGTAGAGCCAGAAGAGGCCAGCGTGGGTGACGTAGAGGGTCTAAGGGTTGACGCAAAAGCTTCAGTAGCTGCGCAGAATAGGGTGACGCAGACTAGGTGCCAGTGAGCCGAATAGGGTGATGCAGTCCCTATCAGAGTGACGCAGACTAGGTGCCAGTGAGCCGAATAGGGTGACACAGTCCCTATCAGAGTGACGCAGATCAGTGGAAGCTGCAATTGTTGCTGTGGGATCGTTCATCAAGTGATTAATCAGCCGGAATATCTCTCCGAGGAGAGGTACTACTTCCAAGGGCATTCTCTGTTGGGTGAGCCATTTCTGGAATCCTAGCTGTATTCTGAAAACTGCATAATAATAAAACCCTCTGAATAGCTGCACCGGTTTTCCCACATTGGGTTTTTCCGGGGACATTGGTCCAAAAATAACGATGTCACTTGTGTGCTTGCTTTCTTTCAGTTGATGATCTGTAGATGTTGATACTGTACTTGTGTTTATTTTTAGTAGTTTCATGGTAAATAACTTGTTAAGTAATTAAACAATTAGGAAGAAATAAACCAGATAGTACAGGAAGAATTTCTAACAGGTTAGACTTAGAAATTCCAACACATGTCTTTCTTCCTTTTCACTTGTTTGACCAATTGTTGTCTTCGGCATGTTGATTGCTATGTCATGCTTGCGACCTCGTTCTGGTGATGTTGAAGGTTGTGTTTGAGTTGTGCTCGCTATGTAAACATCTATCGCACTTACACACAATGTGGTAAGCACTGTCGCGCAAGTGTTGTCACGGTCGTCCGAATGTCTATCTCAAGTGTCGTGCTTGACGCTCACACCCGTCGGTTAGTCACACTGAGTGTATGATGTCTCGATGGTTGAAGGTGTATTGTCGTCGAATCATGTTTTGTGTGTGTTCGCAAGGTTGTGCATGCACAAGTTCACTCGCTCACACACTTAGCCATTTTTCTGAAAGTTTGTCGACCGGACCACCCTCCATCAGTCTGACCTTCGCTGAGTTGCACCACGTAGTCTTAGCCTTCAGTGATCATGTACTGCTGCCCAGAATTGCATAGAGCTTGAGGCTGCCTTCCAGACAGTTTGCATTGTGCAATCCTAGAATCGACCCGACTGACTATCATCCAGAACAACGCGGAAGTTTCTCAACAAGGCATCTCAATCTGCGTTGCCCGCAAGCAAATCTATCAAGCTTCCTGCTGGTCAAGTGGAGAGTTTGACCGGACAGTGACCTCGGGCTTCACTCCAAAAAATTGCGTAGAAGCTGCCAGCATGCCCACCTCCACTGATTGAAGAAATTGCACAAACATGAAGGACAGGCACCCGCTGCTTGTCACTACACTGTCCTTGAAATTTACGTAGTTCTATCAACCAGTCACCTTGTCAGTCGGCCTGCTGCTCGTCTTGAACGCTGTGCAGTTTTCATGGGCTGTCCTCCAGTTCCCTGAAACCTCGCTCAGCCCAGAAGCTGCGCAGATATGTCCAGCAGGCCAACCTCTCAGTTCTGCGCAGTTTTGGCCAGCAAACTCCCACAGCCCGCTGCCAGCCTCCCCAGAGAATCTGCACAATTTTCACTGCCAGTGTCCTCCCTGCTGCTTGCACTGCCTCCTTGGAAAATTTGCGCAGATCTGCCCTTCAGCCGAGCCAGATCCCGCAGACAGTCACTGCTGATCCAGACTGCCCATCTCAACCTCCCAGTGACCTCTGCATGATTTTCCTTGACAGTGCCTGAAGCTCACATCCCAACTTGAAATGTGCTCTACGTAGTTTCAGAACCTTGTCCTCTCTCCCGGCCACCTGCACCTGAAAGCGAAAGATAATGCATCGTGGTAGACTAGGAGATTTCTGGATTTGATGTCATCTCGTCATGAGTGATTGCAGATACAGGTACATGGACGAGACATGGCGCGTCGACGAAAGGGATGAAGAAGGAGCGCATGCTAGGAGACTTGTTCACAAACGGATGAATGCATGGAGCATGCCAAGTACAAGCGAAGGAGAGACATGCACGTGCAACATCAAGCAAACACCAAGACCATCGAGGATTCTGCACACCTTGCCATGCGGAGGTGAAGCTATGATACTCCAAGAGCACATTCATCACTTAGCAACACTGCAACTTGACATGGACACCACCAACAACATGAACATACGAGCTTTGTCGTGTCGAGTCATGTCATGATTCATATCGGCCACATCACTACTGTGGGCAACACTGTTGTAATCAATGTAATGTAACGTGGAATTCCAAGAGACCCCCAAGTAAAGTTGAAGAGTCTTGGAAAGTTGAAAAGTCATGTAAGTCAAACAGTCGTGAGGGAAGTTGAACAGTGACAAGGATCAGTTTCACCCTTGGCTATATATACCATTCATTTGTACATGCAAAAGACTTTTCACATTGGCTCCTCCCACATAGCCTTGAGAGTCTATAGTCTTTTCTTTGAGGAGCGAGCAGTGGCTCCAACGCCCCACTATTGGGGTTAGTGATGTAATGGTGTACCGATGTGTCTTGAAACTTTTGCTTAATTCATAAGCCTAATAACAGGCCGACACGTTTTCACACATGTATTGTATTTGTTTATAAGACTATTCTTTGGACACTTGTAATGCATGTTGCTTTAACTTGTGTTAAGACAATTGAACTATTTCGGTTGTTCTAATACATACGCTTACGAAAATGTGTTGTATAAGTTGTTAACACTGTCTCGCCCGTGTGGGTATCCCGCCGGACACTCAACATAACCATTCTCATAAACTTGTTATAACGATCGTCACACTCGTGTGGACTATTCCGTTGGTTGTTGTACGTGCTATCCATTCATTGTGTGTTTGTGACTGCCGCATTCGTGTGGACTACTTTGCCGGAAGCTGCACATGTCCTGCTGTGTTGTGTGTCTCTGATAGAGTTGGGACTATTCCCTTTCGACTTGAGACTCACTTCCACCCTCTCCCTCTGCGGTGAAAGAACCTTGACACAAGTAACACTAAGCACTCACCAGGCACGCGAACCTCGCTGTTCGAAGACAAAGCAGACCACTCTCATGTGCTGACAAGAAAGAGCTAAGGCAAACATTTAAGATAATGGCAACCAAGCCATTTGTTGAATTTTCTAAGTCTATCCGTTAGAAAATTACTTTGTATTCTGCTGGTTTATTTCTTCTACTTGTAAATTCTGAACAAGTTATTTAATACATTTAAATACCGAAATAAACACCATACAGTCACAACATCTACAGATCATCAACTGAAAGAAAACAAGCACACAAGTGACACCGTTACTTTTGGACAAATGTCCCCGGAAAAACCCAATGCAGGAAAACCGGTGCAGCTATTCTAAGGGGTATATTATTATGTAGTCTTTCTGAGTACAACTGGGTGCCTAACTGGCTCATCCAACAGAGAAAAATACACGGTAGCAATACCTTTATATTCGGAAACAGGTATTTAGAAAACTTGTCCCACGAAACCCTCTCCGGTGCAATTGAAGCTCAGCGCTAGCCCTTCTGGCCTCTGCGTCAGCCTCTTGTTGACCTGCGTCAGCCCCAGGACCCTCTACGTCAGCCCTCTGAGGCATTACGCAGCCTCTGGGATCCTCTGCGTCACTCCAACGACCTTTGCATGGATGACGCAGTCCCTTTGGCCTTTGCGCTGTCTCTGCTGGGCTCTGCCTAGCCTGGACTGGCTGTTGCTCTTGTTCTCTCTGCTTTTGCGTTGGTCTCTCAGTACTATATCTGCCTCTCTGCCTCGTACTCACTGCCCCTTGCTACTGATCACTGATTCAACTTTGCTTAGCAACCCTGCGCTAGCAAAATGAATGACTGATCATTCTGGTGTATCTTCCAACTGACCCTCAAGCCTCCTCTTATACTTTTTCTGTTGGTCCTTCAACGACCGAGATTACATCTCTAATCAACGGCTAAGATTAGATTTGACTTGATCCATGACTTTTGGAACCTTCTAACCCAGTTTTATATTAATACCCATTAATATTTTATTTTTCCTAAGTTTAGACTTGGGAACTCCATTAAAAATATTAATTATTTTAATATCTCCCAAACCTGGTACAATTTGTCCAAACCATTTCTGGGTCTTGGAGATCTCATGTGCTTTAGCCTCTCTGCTAATTTTCATGGCTAGAGCACATCTGATGCTACCCCAAATCAACACTTTCTCTTAGCGAGGACTGTGCTGTAGTAATACACCTGACTGAGCATCACTTTGATTATCCGGCACTGGTACTTGTGCTGATGCTAGGCCTCCCCGCCCAACATTCTCTGCACTACTGCATCCTTTACTACTTCCCATGGCCCTGCCACGGCCATTGTTGCATTTGTACGACAGCTTCCTCTGCATCCGTGTTGCCGCTGGTCCATCCTCCCAATACTGCATCTGCACTACATCCCCTCTCATCATGCTACATCGTGCTACTGCACTGCAACTCAGTTACTGAGAAGTAAGTAACTGATCCACCGAACTTCTGACATCCCTATCAAGCTAGAAACCGTACCGATCTTGAAGCTCTCTCTGTCACTAACAAGTGCTCCCTCTACTGGCCTTTGCACTGTTGCAACAACTCCCTGCATCTCGCACCGTTACACACCTCTCTGTGCCATCCTGCACTGGTGCAACACTCCTGTGCCTCCTGCTAGCCTCACGCTGCTCGGGGACTCCTACACTGTAGCACTCTCTGCTGCTTCATCTGCATTCGTCTCTACCTACATCTGACAATCTTGCTACTCCTCCTCGGGGCTCCCGTAGAAAGGTATAATCCAAGAGGTTGGGTACCACAAGGATCCTGCCCCTCATCACCTGTAGTCCTCTTGACTATAGCTCGATGTCTCCCCACTTCTTCTTGACTGGTACATGAGCACTCATGGCAGAATCGTCATCCTCCTCGACTTCTTTCTCCGCCCTCGCTGGTGCAGCCTTCGAGTCAGAAGCCTCTCCTTTACTCTTCTTCTTCAGACACTAGTTCGCATAGTGACCCAGTTCCCCACAATGGAAGCACTTGACCTTGGAGAGGTCCTTCTTCTTCCTCTTTTCCTGCTTTCCTGTAGATGCTAGAGCACATCCTCTTCCTCTTCCTTCTTGATCCTGATCCCTTTGCCACTACTTCCCGCCTTGGTCAGCCGTCTGATCTTTTCTTGACAAAGAGCCACCCACAGTTTTTCCCAATTCGGAAGACTCATCCTGCCCAGTATGCTCTGGACAAATGTCTCCCAATCTGGAAGACTTGTCCTGCCCAGTATGCTTTGGAAAAATGTCTCCCAATCCGGAAGACTCGTCTTGCCCAATATGCTCTAGACAAATGTCTCCCAATCCTCAGAGACTACATTGAGTGCGGTCCTTACCATCAACTCCTGATTCGACGTGTCCCCTATGGAAGTTAGTTGGTCATGGATCTCCTTCAACCGACCGGGGAAGAGATCGATTTGCTCTCCCTTCTGCATCTGGTATGACCTTAGCTGATTCTCTAGGAGCATCTTCCTCTGCACGGAAGTATGTTGGTACAATGTCTTCAAAGTGTCCCGCATCTCCTTTGTCGTTTCCTTCTCGGCAATATGTGGGACCACATGATCCTTGATCCCGTCAAGTATGATACACTTTGTCTTCGCCATTGCTTCCTCGTACTTTTCATTAGCTATCAGGTCAATTGGGATAGCCATCACTCTCAAGGCGAAGCCCTTGATACGATGTCTATCTAGAATGGGCAAGATCCTGGCCTTCCAGACCACAAAGTTGGAAGCTTCGTCCAACCTGTCCTGATCTCTCAGCCCATTCACGACCATCTCACTGCTCTTTTGTTGACTCCTCCAAGTCTCTCTCCTTCCCGCTTGGAAGTTCTTGGTTCGACTCCTGCTGAGTCTCTCTACTTTTCGTTTGGAAGTTCTCAGTTTGACTCCTGCTAAGTCTCTCTACTTCTCGTCTGGAAGTTCTCAGTTCGACTCCTGCTGAGTCTCTCTACTTCCCGTCTGGAAGTTCTCTTCTGGACTCCCTCTGAGTCCTAATTTCCCACCTGGAAATCTTTTTGCCAACTGTCAAGTTGCTCTTCTCCAATCGTCTGTGCAACTGCAACATTGATCCGGATGCCTTGGCTAGAAATCCGCCTCAGAAGCAACTCCCTCTACCTTGGTCTTGCCCTGTTAGGTACTGTTCTAACCACAGTACCCCACCAGCTTCTCTCCCGCAAATTGCCCACAACATCTTTCACCCCAACAACTGAAGGATTGAGCCTCTTGGCTCTGCGCAATCCCGACACCGGCAAAGCAGCTCCCTCAGCCAACTGTGTCAACCCTCTTGGCCTCTGCGTGGCTCTGCGTGAGCCTCTTTCTACCCTCCTCAGCCTCTGCGTTGCCTCCCTTTGGCCCAGACTGATGACGCAGTCCCTCTGCGTCAACCCTTCCTCTGTTGCTTCCTCAAGGATCAGCTACTGTAACTCGGGACAGTTGATTCTGCTGCACATGCTCTGCTCTGCTGATGCCTTCAACTCTTCTGTGATCTGTAACCACGCTCTGATACCATGTTGAATTTTCTAAGTCTATCCATTTGAAAATTAATCTGTATTCTGCTAGTTTATTTCTTCTACTTGTAAATTCTGAACAAGTTATTTAATACATTTAAATATCGAAATAAACACAATACAATCACAACATCTATAGATCATCAACTGAAAGAAAACAAGCACACAAGTGACACCGTTATTTTTGGACAAATGTCTTTGGAAAAACCCAATGTAGGAAAACAGGGGCAGCTATTTTGAGGGTTATATTATTATGCAGTCTTTCTGAGTACAATTGAGTGCCTAACCGGCTCACCCGACAGAGAAAAATACACGACATCAATAACTCTATATTCAGAAACAGGTATTTAGAAAACCTGTCCCACGAAACCCTCTCCGGCACAACTGAAGCTCAGCGCTGACACTCTGGCCTCTGCGTCAGCCTCTTGCTTACCTGTGTCAGTCCCAGGACCCTCTGCGTCAGCCCTCTGAGGCACTACGCATCCTTTGGGACCCTCTGCGTCACTCCAGCAGCCTATGCATGGATGACACAATCCCTTTGGCCTCTGCACTGTCTCTGCTGAGCTTTGTGTAGCCTGGATTGGCTGCTGCTCTCGCTCTCTCTACTTCTGCGCTAGTCTCTTAGTATTGTCTCTACCTCTCTGCCTCGTACTCACTGCCCCTTGCTGCTAATCACTGATTCAACTTTGCTTAGCAACCTCACTCGAGCAAAATGAATCACTGATCACTCTATTGTATCTTCCAACTGACCCTCAAACCTCCTCTTATACTTTTCATGTTGGTCCTTCAACGGCCGAGATTACATCTCTAATCAATGACTAAGATTAAATTTGGCTTGATCCATGACTTTTGGAACTTTCTAACCTAGTTTTATATTAATACCCATTAATATTTTATTTTTCCTAAGTTTAGACTTAGGACTCTTGGAGATTTCATGTGCTTTAGCCTCTCCACTAATTTTCATGGCTAGAGCACATCCGATGCTACCTCAAATCAACACTCCCTTTTAGCGAGGACTGTGCTCTAGTAATACTCTACACTGATTATCACCTTGATTATCCAACACCATTCTCTGTGCTGATGCTAGGCCTCCCTGCCCAACATCCTCTGCACTGCTGCATCGTGTACTGCTGCCCATGGCCCTGCCACTGCCATTGCTGCATCCATACGACAACTCCCTCTGTATTCGTGTTGCTGCTAGTCCATCCTCCCAACACTGCATCTCCTCTCATCACGCTGCATTGTGCTGCCCATAGCACTGCCACTGTTAACTGCTGCACTGCAACTCAGTTACTGAGAAGTAAGTCACTGATCCACCCAACTTCTGACATCCCTGTCAGGCTAGAAACACTCCTGATGCTGAAGCTCCCTCTGCCGCTAAAAAGTGCTCCCTCTACTGACCTCTGCGCTGCTGCAACAACTCGCTGCATCTTGCACCGTTGCACACTTCTCTGTGCCATCCTGCACTGTGCAACCCTCTCGTGACTCTCGCACTGTTGCAGCCTACTAGCCTCGCGTTGTCCCGGGACTCCTGCATTGTAGCACTCTCTGCCGCTCCATCTGCATCTGTCTCTACCGACATCCGTCAGTCCTGCTACTCCTCTTCAGGGCTCCTGTAGCAAGGTACAATTCAAGAGGTTGGGTACCTCAAGGATCCTGCCCCTCATCGCTTGTAGTCTGTCTGACTACAGCTCGATGTCTCCCCACTTCTTCTCAAGTGGCATATGAGCACTCATGGCACAATTGTCATTCTCCTCGACTTCTTTTTTTGCCCTCGTTGGCGCTGCCTTGGTCTCAGAAGCCTCTTCCATACTCTTCTTCCCAGGACACTGGTTCGCAAAATGACCCAGCTCCCCACAATGGAAGCACTTGACCATGGAGAGGTCCTTCTTCTTTCTTTTCTCTTGCTTCCCCGCAGATGCTAGAGCTGCATTGTAATATTCCTAATTGGCCATGGCTAATTGGAATATTCAATTTTGCTCAATTTTGCCTTGTATAGCTGTTTATAAATAAAAAGGTGAGGAGAGGGGGACATACTCACTTCATGAATAAAGACACTCCCTAGTAGCACAACGTTGTAACTCAAAAGGTGAGCCAAGGGGGGCCAAAGAACCACGTAGACACATGGAGTGACTGCGCAGATGGTGAGAAACACATGGCAAGAGGAAAGCTACGTTGGAGGAGGTGAGCCTTGGGATTGAGAGAGGCCAATGCTATAAAGGAGAGAGGAGGCTCCTCATTTTGGCATTCGATGATGAGCATTTGAGCTAGTCACTTCGACTTAGAGCACGCTGGTTGTTTAGCTAGTCTGCAGCACTGTTTAGTGCATTGAGTGTCTTCGTTTGGAGATCTCACCCTTAGCCCCGGGGGACTTCGAGTGCCTGCTCGGGCAAGGTATTTCCATCAGTATTTTTGTTGTAGTTTCATCAACATTTTGGCAGGAGGATTGAGCATCTTAGGTGACTACGCAATCTGGAGAGGGATGATGCAGTGCTTTCTGGCAGAAGTTCTGGATTGAGGTTTTGCAGGGGGATTTGTGCTGGGAGGTTGAGCAGGGGATCAACCCTTGCATATTGGAGGGTTTTTGCTGAGTTTCAGGCAGAGTTGTGGTGAGTTTATTTCAGTAGCAGCGTAGAGCCCTGAGGGATTGCGTGGGTCCTCAAGGGGGCGATTTTCGAGGGTTAGCTATTTCAGAAAAACTTTTTGGGTTTTTCTGGGTTTCTTGAGTAGAGTCTGATTCCAGAGTTTCAACATTTTCCGAGGAGGAGAACAACCCCAAATCCTCATTTGATTCCTAGCAGCAGCAAGGCAGTTCTCTGGCAGCTTGGACGCAGTTCAGAGAGAGGCCATTCCTTTGCTATTCTAAGTGTATTTCTTCACTTGCCTTGTGCAAGTGGAGGTGCCATCTTTCTTATCACCTCCTGTACTCATTCTATTACTCAGTATAATAAAATGTCTTAGCATTTCTCTCTGCATTTCTTGAGTATCTGCTTATGGTTATATTGTTATATGTTGCACCATTGTTATTTTTATCTCTTTGAGCTTCTCGGCTACTATACCACTTGTGTGTTTTCTCCTATACTCTTAGACAGAGTCTGAAAAGGGCCAGGTAGCCTCTAGATCTCGTCCTCTTTTCAGAGGCGACATATCTGGTAAATGCCCTCCCAGTCCATCTCTGGTTGGAGTTTACTTGTGTTTGAGGAATATTCCTGATAAGCGATATTACAGTGGTATCAGAGCATAGATCTGGCTCAGTCTGTGCAGTTAGCAATCTATGACACCGGGGAAAAGCCCTACATCTGTTATAGAGGTAGGAGGTACAGAGACACTGGGCGTAGGTTGGAAAACACCTACGGAGAGGGAGACTGTGTTCCAGTAGTGGACGCAGGATAGGAGGAGCCTGTGGTGGACGCAAAGCAGGAGAATCCGATGGCAGATGATGACGGGAAGAGATTTGCGGACATGCTCCTCAAATTAGTGCAGGATCTGTCGAGGCAGATTGAGGTGATGGGACAGAGATTTACGGCAGTAGAGGCTAGACAGCGTGAGAGCCCACGGGTTTTCCAGGTTGGTGAGGGATCGGGTGCATCCCACCTTTTGCTAGAGTAGCATGATACTACTCAGCAGGTGGCCTCACATGCCCCTACACGCTCTACCATGCTCACTTTCTTAGGAGCAGACACGGGGGCCGGAGCCCAGTAGGAGGCAGAGCCTGGTCATATCGGCGATTATTTTGCAGAATACCAGGCCTATGGGTAGGAGTTCAGAGAGGCTCTCTCATTTAGAGACTTTGTTAAGCTCCAGCGGGATAGTAGACCCCGCGACCATCACAGAGGGTACCGGCATTATCATGATGGTGACAGCCACTGTGCAGCTAGTAGATTCCACTTGCCTACGTTTTATGGTTCATCAAACAGTTCGGCAAAGTCTTAGGTGGAGAAGCTGGACATTTACTTCCAGCTTAACCAGATGTCGGAGACAGAGGCCATCAAGGTGGCGACATTACATTTGGATGGTGAGGCCCAGGATTGGTGGTTCCATGGGATGGTTACACTCAGACACTCTGCAGTGACGATATATGCGGAGTTCACTAGGAGATTGATGGAGAGGTTTGATCGGAGGGATCCGGAACAACATTTGTGGGGCTGACGAGGCTCAAACAGACTGGGAGCCCAGAGACCTACATTTCAGATTTCTTGAGGGTTTCAGTGATGGTGCCAGATCTATCCACGGCACGGAAAATCTACATGTATGTTGAGGGGTTAGCAGAGTCACTTCGGGGTCTAGTCAGATCCGCTAGACCAACCACCCTTCAGGATGCTATTAGCAGGACCCGGGACTTATAGGATGTCTTACCCAAGACTCGGACACCTTACCCCCAGCGACAGGGTTTTCAGCCTAAGGGGAAGGATGTGAGGATTTTGCCTCCGAAGGGGAATCCACGACGAGTGCAGCTTGATGATGATGCCAGGAGGGAGTTGAAGAAGAAGCGGTTGTGCTTCACCTGTTAGGAGCCATGGGCACCGAGACATAGATGTGCTGCTGGCAAAGCACATTTTATTGAGGTCTTCTCCGAGAGTAGCGGGGAAGAGGATGAGGAGGATGATGTGGAGGCAGGAGGTAGTCATGCTGCGCAGGATCGTTTGCCACCTCCACCACCAGTAGCGGGTGGTGCAGCTTTTGCACCTACCAGAGGAGCCCTTGCAGCATTGTGAGGAGTTCCCAAGTATTTGACGCTGCGCGTACGGGGGACAGTACGTGGCCAGCGAGTGTCAGTTTTGGTTGACAGTGGGGCAACCCACAACTTCATCGATGCACAGATGGTTGAGCGGAGAGGTATACAGACAGAGAGCTTCGATGGGTTTTCAGTTTTGGTCCCAGGAGATCAGACCATGGTGTGTGCATGTTATGTACCAGAGTTATCCGTGACGATGGGCACTTACACATTGATTGACCACTTTTTCGTGGTCGATATTCCGGACACCAACATGATACTGGGTGTTCAGTGGCTCATCACTCTAGGGAAGGTCACCACAAACTGGAAGACCCTATAGATGGAGTGGGATGATGAGAAGACAGGAAGGCATGAGAAGATACGGGGATAGCATACATATCCGCCTCAGGTTGTTTCGGCTCATCGGATAGAGGCAGTCTTCCGGAAGGGAGACATAGAGTGGGCAGTAGAGCTGCGTGCATTAGAGACAGGGACTACAGGGCAGACAGTGCACCCAGAAATATAGTCCATCCTTGACCGGTATGCCATAGTATTTGGGGAGATTCCACCGAAACAACCACCGCACTGGGGGTTTGAGCACACTATTGAGCTTGAGCAGGGCATACAGGCAGTGATTACTACCCCCTATAGGCATCCCAACGCCTATCGAGATGAGATTGAGCGGGCCATTCAGGAGTTGCTAGCTCTTGGGCACATTCGGTCGAGCACGAGTCTTTTTGCTTCTTCCGTGGTGTTGGTGAAGAAGAAGGACGACACCTTGAGGATGTGCATTGACTACAGGGCTCTGAACAAGAAGACCCTAAAGAACAGATACCCCATACCCAGGATCGATGAGTTGATGGATGAGTTGAGAGGATCACGGTTCTTCTCAAAGATTGATTGAGATCTGGGTACCATTAGAGTCACGTGAGGGAGCAGGACATTCCCAAGACCGCCTTCAGGTGTCACTATGGGCACTTTGAGTTTTTGGTGATGCCCTTCGGGCTAACCAACACCCCAGCTACATTCCAGTCTTGCATGAATCACATCTTCCGCAGTCACTTAAGGAAGTTTGTGTTGGTGTTCTTTGATGATATCCTCATTTACAGCAGGACTTGGGAGGAGCATCTCCAGCACATTGAGACAGTATTGTGCATCTTGGAGGAGCAACAGTTCTATGCCAAGCTCTCCAAATGTGAGTTCGGGTTGATGGAGATGTTATACTTGGGACACATCATAGGAGTGGACGGAGTGAGGGTCCATGAGGGCCATCAGAGATTGGCCGGAGCCGAGAAACGTGACGGAACTTCGAGGATTCATTGGCATTTGTACTTACTACCAGAAGTTCGTTAAGGGTTTCTCACAGCTTGTTGCACCCATGACAGATTTGACGAGGAAGGGGGCATTCAGTTGGTCGGATAGAGCGCAGCGAGCCTTCGACAAGCTCAATGAGGTTATGAGCAGCTGCCCAGTGCTTGTGTTGTCGAATTTCACGCAGCCATTTGTTTTGGAGTGTGATGCGTCGGGAGAGGGAATCGGCGCAGTGTTGATGCAGGGAGGTCACCCTAGAGTCGGAAGCTCCTTCCGCACGAGAGGTTGTATTCTATATACGACAAGGAGATGCTGACCATCCTGCATGCATTGGCTAAGTACCAGCAGTATTTGGTGGGTAACAGGTTCAGGGTGAGGACTGATCACAACAACCTCAAGTTCTTTTTGGAGTAGAAGCAGTTACAGCAGAGGCAGCAGAAGTGGATCAGCAAGATCCAAGCATATGACTTTGACATCGAGTATGTCAAGGGTAAGAACAACGTCGTAGCAGATGCCCTTTCACGTAGGCCAGCCATGTTGTCCTATATGAGCTTGGACGCATACTGGAGGGCTCGACTCTTAGTAGAGTACTCCAAGGATAGATTTGCATGTGAGGTTCTGGATGGGCAGGTGGCGGATGACAGGTACAGGGTGGTCGATGAGATCATCTACTACAGGGACCGGATCTTCTTGACTGAGGGGTCTCAGCTCAAGAAGAAGATACTTCAGGCATCACATGATTCACCATTGGCAGGTCATCAAGGGTTTACCAAAACCTACAGGGCCATTAGAGAGAGGTTCTCATGGAAGGGCCTCAAGGAGGACGTACTCCAGCATGTCCGAGAGTGCGATGTTTGCCAGAGGAACAAGGGGGAGATGAGCCATCCCGCAGGATTATTGCAGCCTCTTCCCATTCCGGAGGGGAAATGGGAGAGTATTTCGATGGACTTCATCACAGGGTTGCCCATGGTGCAGGGCAAGGATTGTATCTTTGTCGTCGTTGATCGACTGACAAAGTACGCACATTTTTTCGCCATATCCGCACACTACACAGTAGCACAGGTGGCCGAGCTGTTCTTCAGAGATGTCTTCAGACTACATGGTCTTCCTAAGACCATCATCAGTGACAGGGACAGCCGTTTCATGGGCGGGTTTTGGCAGGAGCTTTTCCAACTGGTGGGGACAGAGTTGACACCGAGTACCAGTTATCACCCACAGACGGACGGGCAGACAGAAATAGTTAACAAGTGGCTGGAGGGCTACTTGCGTAACTATGTCAGTGGGCAGTAGAGGGCATGGCTGAAGTGGCTGCATCTGGGGGAGTACTGCTACAACACTACACATCACATGTCCATCGGTATGTCATCATTCTATGCTTTTTATGGATATCATCCTTTATCTTTTGCTGACGTGATGTTTGGTGCTAGCAAGGCTCCGAGAGCCATGATTTGGATCCAAGAGAGTTAGGATATTCTCCGAGCTCTCAAGGATAATATGGCTACAGCGCAGAACCAGCAGAAGCTGTATGCTAACAGGGGTCGGGTGGAGAGACAGTTTGAGGTAGGGGACCTGGTCTACCTACGATTACAGCCATACCGATAGTCGTCACTGAAGCAGAAGGGGGCTGAGAAGCTCAAGCCCCGCTTTTATGGGCCATACAGGGTGATACGTAGGATTGGATAGGTTGCATATGAGTTGGAGCTGCCCCAAGGCAGCAAGATTCATAACATTTTTCATGTATCATGCCTGAAGAAGGCATTGGGGTAGCATGTGACAGTGATAGATAAGCTACCACCCACGGATGATGAGGGGCATTTGGTGTTACAGCCAGAGGCTATTATTGATACCAGGGGGAGGCGACTGCGGAGTAGGACAGTCCGGGAATTCTTGGTGAGGTGGAAGAATTTACCGGATGAGGATGCCACTTGGGAGAATGAGAAGATCTTGTAGCATCCATCACTTCAGTTGCTTGAGGACAAGCAACATTTTGCCGGGGGAGACTGTAATATTCCTAATTAGCCATGGCTAATCGGAATATTCGATTTTGTTCAATTTTGCTTTGTATAGCTGTTTATAAATAAAAAGGTGAGGAGAGGGGGACATACTCACTTCATGAATAAAGACACTCCATAGTAGCACAACGTTGTAACTCAAAAGGTGAGCCAAGGGGGGCCAAAGAACCACGTAGACACATGGAGTGACTACGCAGATGGTGAGAAACACGTGGGAAGAGGAAAGCTACATTGGAGGAGGTGAGCCTTGGGATTAAGAGAGGCCAATGCTATAAAGGAGAGAGGAGGCTCCTCATTTTGGCATTCGATTATGAGCATTTGAGCTAGTCACTTCGACTTAGAGCATGTTGGCTGTTTTGCTAGTTTGCAGCACTGTTTAGTGCATTGAGTGTCTCCATTCGGAGATCTCACCCTTAGCCCCGGGGGACTTCGAGTGCCTGCTCGGGCAAGGTATTTCCATCAGTATTTTTGTTGTAGTTTCATCAACATTTTTGCAGGAGGATTGAGCATCTTCGGTGACTGCACAGTCTTGAGAGAGATGACGCAGTTCTTTCTGGCGGGAGTTCTGGATTGAGGTTTTGCAGGGGGATTTGTGTTGGGAGGTTGAGCAAGGGATCAACCCTTGCATATTGGAGGGTTTTTGCTGAGTTCCAGGCAGAGTTGTGGTGAGTTTATTTCAGTAGCAGCATAGAGCTCTGAGGGATTGCGTGGGTCCTCAAGGGGGCGATTTTCGTGGGTCGGCTATTTCAAAAAATCTTTCTGGGTTTTTCTGGGTTTCTTGAGTGGAGTCCAATTCCAGAGTTTCAACATTTGCTGAGGAGGGGAACAACCCCAAATCCTCATTTGATTTTTAGCAGCAGTTGCAGCACGGCGGTTCTCCGGCAGCTTGGACGCAGTGTAGAAAGAGGCCATTCCTTTGCTATTCTGAGTGTATTTCTTCACTTGCCTTGTGCAAGTCGAGGTGCCATCTTTCTGATCACCTCCTGTACTCATTCTACTACTCAGTATAATAAAATGGCTTAGCATTTCTCTCCGCATTTCTTGAGTATCTGCTTATGGTTATATTATTATTTGTTGCACCATTGTTATTTTTATCTCTTTGAGCTTCCCAGCTGCTATACCACTTGTGTGTTTTCTCCTATACTCTTAGACAGAGTCTGGAAAGGGCCAGGTAGCCTCCAGATCTCGTCCTCTTTTCAGAGGCGACATATCTGGTAAATGCCCTCCCAGTCCATCTCTGATTGGAGTTTGCTTGTGTTTGAGGAATATTCCTGATAAGGGATATTACATGCATCCTCTTCGTCCTCCTTGATTCTGACCCCTTTGTCGCTATTCCTTGCCTTGGTCACCCGTTTGATCTCTTTTTAACGAAGAGCCGCCCACAGTTCCTCCCAATCCAGAAGGCTCGTCCTGCCCAGTATGCTCTGGACAAATACCTCCCAATCCTCCGAGACTGCGTTCAATGCGGTCCTCACCATCAATTCCTGATCCGGTGTGGCCCTTATGGAAGTTAGCTGGTCACAGATCTCCTTCAATCGACTAAGGAAGACATCTATCTGCTCTCCCTTCTGCATCTGTTATGACCACAATTGATTTTCAAGTAACATCTTCCTCTGCATGGAAGTATGCTGGTACAATTTCTTCAGGGCATCCCACATCTCATTTGCCGTGTCCTTTTCGGCAATATGCGACACCACATGATCCTTGACCCCATCAAGGATGATGCACTTCGCCTTGGCCATTGCCTCCTCATACTTCTCATTTTTAGCTGGGTCAACTGGGATCACTATTGTTTTCAAGGCGAAGTCCTTGATGCGATATCTGTCTAGAATGGACAAGATCTTGGCCTTCCAGACCACAAAGTTGGATGCTCTGTCCAACCTATCCTGATCTCTGAGTCCATTCACGACCATTATGCTGCTCTTCTGTTGACTCCTCTGAGTCTCTTAACTTCCCTCCTGGAAGTCCTCTGTTCGATTCCTACTGAGTCTCTCAACTTCCCGTCTGGAAGTTCTTAGTTCGACTCCCTCTGAGTCTTGATTTCCCTTCTGGAAATCCATCCTCCTTGGTCTTGCTCTGTTAGGTACTGTTTTGACCACAGTGGCCCACCAGCTTCGCTCTGCAAATTACTCACAGCCTCTTATACCCCAACAACTAAAGGATTGAGCCACTTGGTTCTGCGCAATCTCGACACTGGAAAATCAGCTCCCCTAGCCAACTGCGTTAGCCTATTCTACCTCCCTTAGCCTTTGTGCTGCCTTTCCCAGGCCGAGAATGATGACACAGTCTCTCTGCGTCACTCCTTCCTCTGTCGCCTTTCGCACAGATCAACTCTATCACTCGGGACAACGGAATTTGCTGCTACTACTCTGCTAGCTGATGCCTTCAGTTATCCTGTGATCTGCAACCACCCTCTGATACCATGTTGGAATTTCTAAGTTTAACCCGTTAGAAATTCTTCCTGTACTATCTGGTTTATTTCTTCCTACTTGTTTAATTACTTAACAAGTTATTTGCCAAACACAAGTACAATATCAACATCTACAAATCATCAACTGAAAGGAAACAAGCACACAAGTGACACCGTTAGTTTTGGACCAATGTCCCTGGAAAAACCCAATGCGGGAAAACCAATGCAACTATTCAAAGGGTTTTATTATTATGCAGTTTTCAGAAGACAACTAGGGTGCCAGAAATGGCTCACCCAACAGAGAATGCCCTTAGAAGTAGTACCTCTCCTCGGAGACAGATATTTCGGTTGATTAATCACCGGATGAATGATCCCACAACAACAATTACAACTTCCACTGCTTTGCGTCACTCTGATAGGGACTGCGTCACCCTTCCCGGCTCACCAACACCCAATCTTCCCCACGAAAACCTCCCAGCGCTGCCTCTTGGCCCTGCGTCAGCTCTGCTAGCCTCTGCGTCAACTTCTGGAGCCTTTGCGTAAGCCCTTAGACCCTCTGCATCACACACGTTGGCCTCTCTGGGCTCTACGTAGCTCCTAACTGCCTGTGCGTAGCACCCAATTACCTCTGCGTCAACCTCTCCCAGCTCTGCGCTATCTCTCTGGTACCAACTTTGCCTCTCTGCTATGTATTCACCGCCCCTCGTTGCTGATCACTGATTCTATCCTTCTTAGCAAACCCCGCTCTAGATAATAGAATGACTGATCACTCTGGTGTGTTCTCCAACTAACCATCAAGCCTCCTTTTTTACTTTTCTCGTTGGTCCATCAACGACTAAGATTAAATCTCTAATCAATGGCTAAGATTAGATTTGGTTTGATCCATGACTTTTAGAACATTCTAACCCAGTTTTATATTAATGGCCATTAATATTTTATTTTTCCTAAGTTTAGACTTAGGAACTCCATTAAAAATATTAATTATTTTAATATCTCTCAAACCGGTTAGAATCTGCCCCAACCATTTCTGGGTCTTGGAGATCTCATGTGCTTTAGCTTCTCCACCAATTTTCATGGCTAGTGCACATTCAATGCTACCCCAAATCAACACAAGGGTTGTAATCTTTTTCTTTATCATTAATACAAATGGCATTGTTTTTCCCATACATCATGTCTTTGATTATACATGTGTAGAATAAGGTCCCTTGTTCTCTTATTTAGAGTTATTTGAGTATATTGTATTGTATATCTCAATCTATTTGCTTGCCTTGGCTAATTTGCAAGTTTTTCTTTCGCGAGTTAAAGTTGGATTTGGAGTGAGCGAGTGAAGAGAAGAAGAAAGTTTGCGAACATCAAGTAGGTTTTCTTCTTATACTTCGAATATCTCTAGGGAAAGATAGTGTAGTTTGTTTGGTTGTTTCTAGGTTAAGCCACTGAACCTAGGGAGATAGTTTCTTTCCGCAAAATGGATTTGTCTGGAAAATAGGGAGGTTGAAAAACTCCCTAGAGTGAAACCCTTTGTTAAGAATCAAAGGCTTACCTAGGTGTTGTTACATGGTTTCATAGTCATACTATAATCATTTTTATAATAAAATTGCAGAATTTGGGATTACAATGATGACAATGACTCAATTTTTTTTGTCCATTGATGTGTACTCTGCTTCTTGAAATTGTTGACATGTACATGGTCAATAGGTGATCCAGGTGGATGTTGGTGGCCACCCACCTATCCCACTTGGACCCCCACAACTGTCTCTTTTAGCTTTTCAGTTTTCGTAATTGTAGCACAATTTACTATTTTTAGCAGTTTTTTGGGCCTTGAACTTTCAGAGCCGTTTTGAGGCCCTAAACGACGTTTTTTGAGAAAACTAGGAGCAACATTGATCTAATATTTCTCTTCCCAAAGTTATAGTCCTCGGATAGATCTTTCTAACGAGCTATTGTACACGTCAAACGAAGATCGAATGCCAAAGTTACGACCCTGGGAAGTTGATGTACTAATTTACCCAAACGGGGCCCACAGTTTGGCGTTTCATCTTCTAGGGTTAGGTTTTTGGATGTTTAAGGTTTTCCATTGTTTCTCAACAATAAATAGGCCTTCGAGTCTCACTGTAACACAATTCAGAGGCATGTAGCCACCACATCTCTTCTTAGAGATAAGCTACCATCGCCCTAGCTGGTTTATTTCCATTGCTGTTTGTAAGCATATTTCAGTATTTTACATTAATGAAATGAAGTATTATTTCCACTGCATCTCTGTGTTTATGGTTATCTCTGTAATTTGTTGCGTTCTTGTTTAAATCCGAATCAGTGGTATCAGAGCGGTCTACTTTTTCTTTGTTTTTCTTTGCATGTCTCCAACGAAGTCGGGATATAAGGAGTTAGGGCTTGAACTGGTCGAACCTTTGCATGACCAGCGTCGTAAATACCGACGGCCTCCCATGGCGGATGAAAAGAAAGACAAGGGGGCAGGAGATCCTATTAAAATTTTGCTCGAAGAAGCCCTCGAGCAACAAAGGAACGCGATGATGGACAACTTTGCCGAGATCCTTCAGTGGCTACCCAGAGGCGATGTATCGGCTTCTAGCAGCTACTTTGGAAACGCCACGCCCTTTAAGGTACAAGTTAATTTTGAAATCCCCATATTCGAGAGTCAAATAGACGCAGATGTCGTAGATAAATGGTTAAATTTGCTAGATGGGTATTTTTCTGTTCATGAATTTTCGAGTCGAGAAAATATTGTTTTCGCTCTTTTCAAAGCAGCGCCCCACGTCAAGGATTGGTGGGAAACCTACTGCGAGCAGAAGGATGAAAGTATGGGCTCACTATTTTCAGCCGCACCCACTTGGAGTTCATTCCGGGATGCCATTAAGGAGCAGTGTTACCCTGTCAAAAGCTATGAGGACAAACACATAAAGTGGACCACGTTGCGACAAAAAAGGGACCAAGATGTGTCAGAGTTCACAAACATTTTTCATACCCTTCGCACACAGTTGGGTATCAAATATTCTGAGCTGCATCTGGTACTCAAATACTGCGACTGCCTACACAGATACATCCAAGAAGAGATGGAGTTCCTGAACATATCCTCGCTTAGCACGGCGTATCGATACGCTGTCAAAATCGAGCAAAAGTTCAAACAGAAGAAGCGAGACTTTGGATCTGCGAATCCGAAGACCAAAGGACAAAGCCAAGGCGGGGTGACCCAAGACAACCCGTCGAAGCCGCAAGAAAAGAACAACACCACGAAGTCGAAGAAGGACACAAGAAAATGGTGTGAGTTCCACAAGAGCTCCACTCACAACACAAGTGAGTGTCGGACCAACAGTTGTTGGTGGCCGAGTTGAAGGCTTCAGAATCAGATGCATGTTTCGACCTTGAGTCAGAACCCAACAAGGGGATTGGCAAAGGGAAGCAAATCATTGATGCGGAGCCCATCGTCACTGTTGCCACTGCTAAGATCCAGAAGAATGAGCCCGAAGACCCAGAGGAGGGGGAGCGTCTTTTCCACTCACAAATGTGGGTGAAGGGTTCACCGCTACAATTCATTGTTGACAGTGGGAGCCAAAAGAACCTCATTTCAGCAGAGGTCGTGAAGCGGTTGGGCCTACCAACTACACCACACCCGCAGCAGTTCCACCTTCCCTACAGCATCAAGCCCTTCATAGACGAGGTATTGTATGATGTTGCACCTCTGGATGTTTGTGATGTGTTATTAGGCTAGCCATACTTGTGGAGGCGACATGCTGTGTATGAGTCAAGGCCACGCACTATCATTATTTCTTTGGGTAATTCATTATACAGGATACTAGAGGTAGCCCCACCTACCACCACCTCTTCGATCACTGCTAAGAAACGCAGCAAGATCGTCTCCCAAACTAGGAAATTCATTTTCTGTCTAGTTCGCTCCCAAAGTAAGGGGAAGATCGTCACCACATCCATGACCCCTGCGAAGAGTTCCTCCACACAGCAGCAACAGCAGAGGGATATGGTCATGAAAGAACACAGGAACAACTTCTCCTCACCCACAGGGGTACCACACAAGCTTCAGGTGGGCAACAAAGTCTGGTTGCATCTGCAGAAAGAACGCCTTACAAGAGCCCATCAGAAGCTCCGACCACGCCGACATGGTCCTTACACCATTACCAAGGCTGTGGGAAATAATGCTTTGGAGCACAACATTCCTCCATTCCTTTGCCTGCACCAAGTGTTCAATGTGTACCGCCCTCGACCATGCTTCCCACCATTACTGGACACATCCAAGATTGCAGAACAGCTCACTAGGGACCAAGTTCAACAGATGGAGGAACTCAACGCAATGGGGACCATTGCTTCCTAAGGGGGGAGGAATGATCCAGGTGGATGTTGGTGGCCACCCACCTATCCCACTTGGACCCCCACAATTGTCTCTTTCAGTTTTTCAGTTTCCGTAATTGTAGCACAATTTATTATTTTTAGCAGTTTTTCGGATCCTGGACTTCCGGAGCCGTTTTGAGGCCCTAAACGACGTTTTTTGGGAAAACTAGGAGCAACATGGGTTATCAATTGATGTTGCTCTTCCCAAAGTTATAGTCCTCGGATAGAGCTTTCTAACGAGCTATTGTACGCGTCAAACGGAGATCGAATGCCAAAGTTACGACCCCGGGAAGTTGATGTATTAATTTACCCAAACGAGGCCCACAGTTTGGTGTTTCATCTTCTAGGGTTAGGTTTTTGGATGTTTAGGGTTTTCCATTGTTTCTCAACAATAAATAGGCCTTCGAGCCTCATTGTAACACAGTTCAGAGGCATGTAGCTGCCACATCTCTTTTCAAAGATAAGCTACCGTCGCCCTAGCTAGTTTATTTCCATTGCTGTTTGTAAGCATATTTCAGTGTTTTACATTAATGAAATGAAGTATTATTTTCACTGCATCTCTGTGTTTATGGTTATTTCTGTAATTTGTTGTGTTCTTGTTTAAATCTGGATCAATAGGTGGGATAGGGTGGAATATCTCGGGCATTTACTAAGCTAATTGTGGATTTGCTCCACATGTTTGACACAAATATGTCTAATTTGGGAGAGGTGTATGAGGACATTGACTCCATGATAGAGAAGATGAGGGTGGTTATAAATGCCAAGGAGAAGGACCCAATTGAAGTCATTTACAAAGAGTAAAAGATATACTGACCAAAAGGTGGAACAAAATGACCACCCCATTGCACCTTTTGGCCTATGCAATGAATCCAAAATATTGTTCTGCAGAGTTGCTAAGTGATCCAAAAATACCGCACCAAACAAAGACCCAGAAGTCTCACAAGGATTTAAACAAGCTTTTAGAAAGCTATTTGTAGATCTTGAAATTGGGATTCGGATACGTTCAGAGTTTGGTAGAAATACTATGGTGGGGACCTTCCACATATTCCAAAATTGGCCATGGGATCTTTGTCACAGGTTGCTAGTTCTTCTTCAACAGAAAAAAATTGGAGTACATATGGGTTCATCCATTCGGTGAAGCGAAATAGATTGGGCTCCAAAGAGGCTGAAGAACTTGTGTATGTTCATTTGAACCTTTGCCTTCTGTCACACAAGTGTGACGAATACAAATTCGGGCCCACCAAACTATGGGATGTGGAACTAGAATTGCCTGACTTGGATATGACGTTGAATGTCATGTTTCATATGACTTTGTTTGATGAGGAGACACCATTAGTTGGATCTTCAAATGGACATGGCAACGGTGTTCCCATTTCTTGAGAGGACGTAGATCTTAGTTACATGGATGAAGACATATTTGATGATATACAAATGTAATTTATGATGATGCTTTAAACTTTTGAACAATGAACAGAATTGATGATGGTGATTTTTTAATGTTGACAGTTGAATTCATGATGATGATTATGTATTTTTAGATATAGAATCTAGACTCTAAAAGATGAATGGTAATATGAAATTCTGATTTTATTATATGTGTGTGTGTGTGCTGTTTCCTTGCCTTATTGTATCAAGATTTTTTGAAAATTTTCCATATCCATTTCAAACCCTGTATTTGTATCCGTTCTTGTTTCTATTTCAATGCAACTTAGAAGAGGAGGCTCTTTTATACACATAGATCTTTTATACACATAGAGGTAATGCACACATGATGGTTGGAGAAGCAATCATTCGCCCAAAGACTTTGTGATGATGACCTCATGACTGACTTACTATCCCATATAAATCTCATAAAGTGATTAAAGTAATTGCGTGATTGGGCACAATATAATTTTTTTGATCAGGTGAAATTAACCACAATACTAAATACAACTTGGTGAGAAAAATGTGCTGGTACTTTCTGAAATGTAAGAACGAGAAATGATTACAATAGGAAAGAAAATTGGACTTTTGTTCACCTATGGTGTGATCTACATAAAGATGAATATTACAATGCTAACTAATATTACAATGCTAACTAATTGTGGCTTGTAAGGGATACAGTTTCGAAGTGTTTTTTTATATCCCCCCCTACCCCTCTTTGCAATACTGTATATGGTGATATTTATTTGTAATGTTATCTTTTTGTTCATATATCCTATTGCACATGATTGTTCCTTTAAATTAGGGAAGCTTCATATACTTACAAATTTGTCAAAAATACTAATTTACATATACAGCATGTTGGCAATATTTTATTTTTCCCTTTTGTATTGAGGGATATGAATTGAGATATACCCAAATTGGAATGTTTCAGTATTACCTTGAAAAGAACCTTGAAGCGAGAAAGAGAGAATTAGAGCGTGAAGAAGAACTTGAGGGGAAAGCTCCAAAGGTGAAAGCCAAATCGAAGATGTCTAAGGTATATATACTTTTGCACTTAAAATATTAACCAAACTGTTGTTGCTTCTGTAATATTTCATTTATACCCAAATAGCTTCTTGCTTTTTTGAATTTATGTAATTTGAAAGTTGGACCTCTGAAAGCTGATAATTCTCACAAATTGAGCTTCATGAGCTTCATGGCGCCTTCTTGAAAGGTTATCCTGATCTCTTTTTCTTTAGTAATGCAAGGCTTGTGATTCTACTGGTTTGCCAAATCTCCCTGCTATATGATGTCAGATCACCTAGTTGTCTACAAGACCTGCTTCTTTCCATCAGAGCAGGGCCACAGACAATTAGGTCCAATCCTGAAAGGACTAAGCCACAAAGCATCTCGAGAGGGAGAGTTTGCAATTTTTCTGATCCTCTTTCAATCAGCTGACCCCTTTACTTAAGATAACATGATTTGAAAATTGTTTTACCTCGATGAGATCTGCTGAAAATGTGCCGCAAGATTTATTTGTTGAGTAAATGAGTTAAAATAAGTAAATTGTCCAATCCTCTGAAATTCCTGTCAACGTTCTAAGGTATTTATTTTCATTGACTGTTTTATTTGGTTATCTAATTCGCAGGCAGAGAAGGAACTTAGGAAGAAGCAAAAGGCAACGTCTTTTCAGAAGAGTCAAGCAAAGACGAGAGTGTCAAAGAATGCTAAGCGCTGGAATTGATTCTGAAAATTGCACATATCCTTGTTGATGTATTCATTAATACCTGTAGCGTCACGTTAGGCTTTTGCTATTGTAAAAAGTACTTACAACAAGCTCCTAACCATGTTAATCCAATTAAGCCAGCTATTGTGGTCGTGTACATGAATGTTTTGTAAGGGAATTACAGAACTTTACTTCTTGTCAATCTAACTAGCGTACATGAAAGTCTCAGAACTGGCGTATAAAATTATTAAGTGGAAAATGAAGGTTCTTGAAAAAAATAAATGGTCGTTTGACATATTGATTGTGTATTTATTGTTGGTAATACTATGAAAAATATTCAGATCAGCCTGTGATGACCTGAGTAATTGAATAACATACAGTTCTCTGTTCAAAAGTCATGAAAGGTGGTTTGAATATCTATCATCAAAATTTTCTTTTCTAAAACTTCTCAATTTTCTCCGTGCCTTTTTCATAAGGGTTCGTGGTTGCAAGAACTATTCGGTAAAGAAATTTGCTAATTAATCCTAATTTTGATTTGATGTCGGTTGCATGTCACTGGTTACATCTGAGTTTATTCCAATCGTTTGGTCTAGAGCATCTGGAAGAATGTAACTTTAACGTTGTATTTCATTATGTTGCAGATTTTGTTTCCCAAATTTTGTATTATCCTATTGGAAACAACAAAAAGTTTGTAAGAACAGGAAAATAACTTTTGAACAGTCATCTCATATTTTAAAACGTATTCAGAGCCATGATGCTCAAGATTGAGAAGTTTAATGAAGTGAATGCAAAGTGTTGTAATCTTCTTTTGGGTCAGGATCATGCTTCTAGACTTTATATTAACAAGGAAATCAGATCACTATCATCCGTTGGGAGTTCTGTTAAAGAATTTTATAGTTTTTATCCTTGAAATTACACGAGGGTAAGTATAATGATGATTACCGTCCATTAAGATTAACTTTGGTATACTTTGAGCTGTTAGGTAACTACAAGCAGGTCAATAAATGTGATTTGCTAGTCTTTGTATAAGAAAAATATTTGTAAATATACATGATTGATTATCGATTGTAAGTTAATTTGACAGAAGCTTTTAAACTTTAACTTGATAAAAAGTCAATATATATTAATGTATGTTGAATAAGAAATGAATGTTGAATTACAATTGGCGACCCATGTAAATATGATTGAAGGGAGTCTGCTCTGTGCCTTTTATTTGAGAAGGTGTTCATTTATTTATTTTATTATGTTTTAATATTATATTATAGTTTATTTGCCATGTGTGATATGTTCATTATGAAAATTTTACCACTGAAATTTTATTGCAGCAATTGGAATTAATTCTTTTAACTGTTAATTAATTTATTAGTTTATTGCTACGACAACAACGAATTAATCACACTACAATCTTCATAAATAAAAATACTGCGGAAGATAATTGGAAACTAAGAAAATACTGACACGTAAAATATGACAGTTATTTTTAGACAAAAGTCTTTGGAAAAATCCAACTTGGGATAACCGGTGCAACAATTGAGGGTTTTCATTATTAAGTAGCAATGACAAAATTCCGAGTACAACAAATATTGCCACGCTAGCAAATCTAGTGAAGAGAAATATTGACAAAAATTCTTTGAGAGAAATTACCCTCTCCGAGCAATCCCGACACTGTCTGACCTCTGAAAAGCTCGCTGTCCAATGAACTCTGTACAGACCTTGCATCAGCCTAGCGCAGTCCCTGAATCCACTGCCAATCTAGCGATCCTTCCTACTGCTAATTGAGAAATTGTCTCTTTGACACTGGAAAATATTCCCTGTCTCTAGAACTGAGAACGAGCTCCTCTTCAGCTAGATCCAGGGGTTAAATTTGACAAGTACCACTACCCATCACAATTTTTATTTTATTTATTTATTTTTATGACGGTTTTATTTCTAAATTGCCCTTCACATGACTTTTAATATTTACTTTTAATGGTTTTTTCTAACCTCTGCGAACGATTTTCACATATTCAACAGTCTCATCAAATATGTCTGCAATGTTTGTTTGCTGCATTGAGTCCAAAAGTGAAAATTTATAATTATTAATAAGCTACAAATTGTAATAACTTTTACAAAGAGTGAGTTCAGGGCATAACACATTCAGAATATTAAACTTCAATTTTCTTATTTTTCCATATTTGTTACAAGCTATTCGTTCACTTATTCGTAATCTTTGCACATGCAAATATGCTGAGAAAATACTATAAAAAAAACCAAATATTATAGTATCTGCAAAGTAATTTCCAAGAAAAAACATTTCCCTCAAGCAAATAATTAGACTTTTTTGTCAAATATTAAACATCCAAACATAACATAATGAAATCATATAAACATCCAATTGTATAAAATTTAAACTTTCTCTGATTAATTCAAAAAATCATATAATAGAATGAAAAAATTCCATAAAAAAATTATATAGTAGAATTCCTCTGATAATGATAGTCAAAGAAAATCCAAGTTGTAAAACTTTTAGACTTCTCCTTCAATGATTAATTTGTGTTGGGAAATTTTCCTACAAATACATTGAAATTTTGTGTGGGAAAGTATTTTCTGACAAATACACTAAAATCGTGTGGGAAATTCATGAAAAAATTATGTGAGAAAAAAACCAGAGGAGAACCTGAACATGGGAAATTTGGTGCAGGAGCTGGTCCTTGGGGGTGGCAATGGCCTTGCTCCGAAGTGTACGGTGTCCATGGACCAGGTTTCGTTTCTTGTCTCTGAGCAATTTTGTGCTTTGGTGATTGCAACAAACTCATGAAAAACATAAGTGCAACATATCAAGTCTCTAGCTATAGCAGCTAAGCCAAGATAGAATAGGGCTACCGAAGAAATAGGAGCAACAGTCTATTATTGGGACTAGTCCGAAACCATTAATAAAGAGACTTCATATCTGCAAAAATAGAAAGAAAACGTGCACACATGAAAAGTGAGATTCAACTGCTCTTTTATAATCAATGTTTTCAGATATAATTGACCATACTGCATATAGAAAGAGAAGGAGAATTATATATAGCATACCAAGAAATACGTAGCTCCAGCGTCCAGGCTTGCGAATCCAAATTCATTGACTAGAACAGACTCGCCAGAGGAATGGAAAAGAAAGGCATCAACCCCGAAGAAATCCCTCAAATTTATAGGCCCTGAGGGAACTGAAGTTGGGATGTCATTGATGAATACAATTATTGATGGGCTAGGATTAATGACCGAGCCATCTTGTACGCCTCAAATTCCTGCACACCAAGATTAATATCAGACATGGCCAAGAGAACTTATTGACATTCACGACAATCCCTGGGTGTACATGAACGTTTGTAGCTTCATGTCAAGACAAGAAAATAATTTTGATCCTGTGGTGATACATGTACCTTCATTCAATATGCTTTGACTTCCTGCTGCTGCAACACCTATTGCTTGCATGTTATAACTCATTGTACGCAGATCGTTATGATGTCCCGCAGAGGAATCAACTGGGGCAGCAGAAGAGAAGCAATATTGATCTCCAATGTTAGGGGGCATGGCACTGGGTGGAGTCTTGAATGACCATAGTCTGCAAGTGGCAATCAACCATCAAATCCAGAAATACCAAGTCTTATTCATCACTTTCCTCAACATTTTCTTCTGATTATCCTAGTTTATTCAACCTAGGTTCCACCAACCTGGATATCGTTGAAGTCATCATGGAGAGCTTGTCCTCGTTTTCTCTGTGACGACGTTCCATCTACCCTGGATTCATCTACATTAAGAGTCTTTATAATAATGAAGAGGGGCAGTTCCAACAACATCTGTATGCAGATTCAGCTTAGTACAAAGAATGAAGATGCAGATTCGTCTTAGTACAAAGATGAAGGCGTTTATATATATATATGTGTGTGTGTGTGTGTGTAAAAATTTGAAACTTGCCATTTTTAAATACACCCGTCATTATGACATTTTTAAAAATTATTAACAAGTCAAAGATTACATGTTTATTTTGAAATAACCAGTATTTCATGGCTAAAAAAAGGAAAAACGTTCATACGGGTGTCAATTTTAAAGCCTGTTTGGATCGAATTGCTCACTTGAGGCTCTGCATCACCTCTTCGCAGCCTCTTGGAGAAAATCTCGGCCTCCTCTTTCTGACTCTCTGGAACTGTAAAACTTCCTTCGAGCTCACTGTGTTTTCCCCTCTCTATCTCTGCTTCTCTTTCTTGGCTCAAACTCTTCTGACAACTTTTGTTACTCCGGAGAAATCAAACTGCCCAAGGAAATCGATCTCAAGTGTCACAAAGTGTATTCTTCCATCTACCCATCGACTTCTTATAATCTCACTATGGGTCTCCAACGGCCAAGATTAAATCTTAATCAATCGCTGAGATTATTTCTCAGTCGATCCATGTGAGTTTCTAGATGATTCTCACATTTCTCAATTAATATTGATTAATTAACTATTTTTTTCTAAGTTTAGACTTGGGAAATATTTAAAAATTGGTGAGTAATCAAATTGAGACACTTCTAGGTGGAATTTCTAGAAACAATTTCAAGGTTATAGAGAACTCCTGTGGTTTCGCCTCTTCAAAACGTTCCGAGACTAGAACACCTCTGATGTTACAAAAAATAACACTCCATCTTAGCGAGGAAGGTGTTCTAGAACTACTCCAAAACCTTGTCCTTGCATCATCCTCCATACATTGTTGATGTCTGGCCATTGTGACTGCCTGCCTCTGCCCAACAACCACTGCACAACTTTGATGTTGCGTTTGTGTTGTTGCTGACACTATTGTACTGCTACCAACTTTGCATTTGCACTACAACTTCCTCTCAACTGTTGTTGTTCCTACTGCAACTATTGCAACTAAGAAACATTTGAAACACTGAATTATCTGTCTCTGTGCTGCAATTGCCTCCTGAGCATCTCACTGCTACTAGCCTCTACACTGTCCACTGAATAATTTGCACTACTGCTGACTCTGCTACTGAGACTCTTGCTTTGTTGTTAACACTATTCTGTGCTCCTCAACACCTGACTGCAACTAGTCTGCAAATATCACTCCAGAATTTGACTACATCAACTGACACTAATCTATCCATGAGGAAGACACCTTAATGGACCTTGCCCAGTCCTCTGCATTTCTCTAGGACTGTAACTCCATATCACCCCACCTCACTCCTGGAGGTATAGCTACAAACATGGAAAAGTCTTCCTCCAACCTGGAGGACAACTTGTCTATCTTTGCGAATGTTGTTGCTTGGTCCTGCTTCTCCTACTTGTCCTTCTTCCTGATAGGACACTGAGTACTGTAGTGGCCAAACTCACCACACTTGAAGCACTTTAACTTTGATAGGTCCTTCTTTTTCTTCTTCTCCCCTTATCCCTCACTGGGACCCTTTGATGTAAGGGTCACATTCTCCTCTTCCTTCTCACCCTTCAAACCCTTACTGTTGCTTCCGTTGATGGAGCTCTTTACTAGAGCTCGCCTCATCTCCTCCTGTTGTAGGTTTGACCACATCCTGTCCCACCTAGGCAATGTGTCTCGACCCAAGATACTTTGGACAAAGACTTGGCACTCTTATGAGACATTGTTCAGTGCTAGACGTACAAGCTCTATAGGTTGAGGCACTTCCCCAACGATTGCAAGTTGATCCCAAATTTCCTGAATTTTGGTGAGGAAGGGATCTATGTGAAAATTCCTAAACTCGGAATCCCTCCTGCACCAAACTGATGTTACTTCTCCTACTTGTTAATCCATACAAGTTGTTTACTGTGTTCTATGGTAAATATCAAAGTAAATACAACTACAACATTCACTATTTAAAATAATATGTTGAAAAAAGAAACTAAACAGGAGAAAAGATACAACACAATGACATAGTTATTTTTGGACAAATGTTCCCGGAAAAACCCAATGCAGGAAAACTGGTGCAGCAACTCTAAGGGTTTTATTATTATGCGGTAGTAAGTCTGAGTAAAATTCGTTGGAAGCCCAACTGGGTATCCGACACGGAGAGAAACTGGACAAAACAAATAGTGAGATGATCTCACCCTGTCACTGGAATAATCTGACCCTAATCTCACTAGAAGGAGGCTCTGCATCCCTTCTGTGTCATCCTCTACATAGATTTGCGTCAACCGTACGCCATCTCTACGTCACCTCAGTTGGGGACTACGTTGCTCTTCCTCTAGATCCTCTGCTGCCAAAAAACTTCGATTTCCAGCCTTCCGATCTCACACCCCGGGTCTCGGCTTTTGAAACTCGATTTCCTCAACAGGAATTCGATCTTCCTCTAGGCTCTGTGTGGGCCAGCGTTAGCCTCTCTGGACTTCATTCTGCCCTCTCTGCCTTGTACTCTCTGATCAGGAAAATTTCCCTTTGGATACTATCCCTGCCCCTCACTGTAAAAGATCACTTCAAAATTCTCTCAGGCGGCTGCTCTGATTTAGAAAATTGAACTTCTGATCTCCCCTCTGTGTGTCCTCCAAGTGCCCATCAAGCATTATCTTATAATCCTCTCGTTGATCAATCAATGACACATATTAGATTCTAATCAATGGTTACGATCATATTGACTTGATTTTTTCCTTCTTCTAGAAGTTACACTCACAATTTTTATTAATACCCATTAATTATTTTAATTTCCTAAGTTTAGACTTAGGGTCCCATTAAAAATAATTAATTATTTTAATAAAACTGTCTCTGGGTGGAATTCCCAAAACTATTTCTGGGTATTGGAGAATTCATGTGTCTAAGCCTCCCTACAAATTTTGTGATTTAGAGCACATCTGATGCTACTAGAAATCAACACTCCCTTGTAGCAAGGAATGTGCTCTAGCAATGCAACCTGCTGAAGCATCACCTTGTTATTGAACATCTCCTTCTGCGCTACTGATGTCTGACATCCTATCCACCAACTACTACACAAATGTTGCATTTGTATTGCTTTTGAACCTGCCACTGTCAACACTACATCCGTACTACAAATCCCTCTCAATTCGGCATCCGCGCTGTTGTTGGCACTACCACTGCCAACTACATTTGCACTACAACCTTCTCCAAGTGTTGTTGCTACTGCATCAACAACAGAAAATCATCCCAAATTACTGAACTGGTGTTTAGTATGATGCATCTTACTGTTGCTAGTCTGTGCGCTGACCCTTTGAAGCCTCTGCATTGCTGTTGATCTCTACTTTGCGCCATCTGCACTACTGCCAACTCTGCTTTGCACTGCTCACTCTCTGGAGCTACTAGCCACTGCAACTATCACTACTACACTCCTCTACATCAACTGGCCTCGTCCATCCTGCTACCTCTATTCTGGGCTCCCGTAGCAAGGAGTTGATCCGAGAGGTGGGCTCCTCAAGAATCCTACCCATCTGTAGCTCTTTCGAACTACCTCTAAATCAGTCCACCTCCCTCCTAGAGGTATCTCAGTTATCATGGAAAACTCATCCTCCTCGATCTTCGCAGCTGCAACCTTTGGATCATGCTTCTCATCTTTTTCCTTCTTCCTGAGAGGACACTGTGTTGCGTAGTGACCGAGTTCACCACACTTGAAGCATTTGATCTTCGAAATGTCCTTCTTCCGCCTTCATTGCTCCTGCTGCCCCTTGGATGGGAGGGCTACATTCTCTTCCTCCTCCTTGGGCTTCGACCCACTGTTGTTGCTTCCGTCAAGTTTACACTTGACCAAGTCTCTCCTCAACTCCTCTTGCTTAAGAGCTGCCCATATTTCATCCCAGTTTGGAAAAGTTACCCTGCCGAGGTTGCTTTGGACAAAGACTTGCCACTCCTTAGATACTGAATTTAGGGCCAGTCTTACCATCTCAGAGCCTTGAGGTGTTGACCCCACAGCTACGAGCTCATCTCAGGTTTCGTGAATCTTAATGAGGAATGGATCAATGCGCCCCCCCTTCTACATTTGCAAATATCTCATCTTCTTCTCCAAGTACATCTTCCATTGCTTGGAAGATCCTTGATACAACGTCGACAATGCATCCTTCATTTCCTTAGCATTGTTTCTGCCAGCCATGTGACAGACTATATGATCCTTCACTCCGTCGAGGATCATTCTTTTTTTCTTCGCCATTTCTCCCTTGTACTTCTTATGCTGATCTGGATCTATGGGCTCAACTACCACACTGTCGACGTAGACTTTGAGAAAATTCTCATCCAGAAGGCATGACATCCTTGCCTTCCAGATCACATAGTTGGATGCCCCATCCAACCTGTCCTGATCTCTTAGTCCACTAGCTGCCATCTTTTCCAAATAGAAATGTCGAATAACCTCCTCTCTCCTTTACACAACATTGGATTGGAATATGCACTCCCTTCTGGAGTTTCTAGATCTGCCCCTTTCCGTTGCTGCTCAGCTAGTATGAATTCAGACTCCTTGGCTGGAAGTCCTCTATGGAAGAATTCCCTCTTCCATGTCTCTCTCTTCCCTCTAATGATTTTTTGCCCAGCAACTGCCTGCAAAAAACTAGGTCCCACCAGAAAAAACCCCTCTTCGCAGAATCTTTTGCTGCACTGCTCCCTCTACCGCTGACAGATTTCGATCTGGAAATCTTACCTCTCTATCGACTCACTCAGAGAGAGACCTTTGAAAATATAGCCCTCTTGGCCTGAACTACGCAAACCTCTGGGGATTCGAATTGCTGCCTCTGCAGGAATTTTGAATTCCCTTCTTCCTTCAACACTGGGTCTTCCGACTCTATTCTTCTTGCTTCATTTGTAGCACTGATACCATGTGAAAATTCCTAAACCCAGAATTCCTATTGCAGCACACTGATATTACTTCTCCTACTTGTTAATCCATACAAGTTATTTACTGTTTTTTATGGTAAATACCGAAGTAAATACAACTGCATCATTCACTATTTAAAATAATATGCCAAAATAAGACACTGAACAGGAAAAAAGATACAACACAATGACACAATTATTTTTGGACAAATGTACCTGGAAAAACCCAATGTAGGAAAACCGTGCAACAACTCTGAGGGTTTTATTATTATGTAGTGGTAAATCTGAGTACAATTCATTGGAAGCCCAACTGGCTATCCAATACAGAGAGAAACTGGACAAAACAAATAGTGAGATGATCTCACCCTATCACTGGAAGAATCTAACCCTAATCTCGCTGGAAGGAGGCTCTGCGTCTCTTCTGTGTTAGCCTCTATGCAGATCTATGTCAACGCTATGTAGTCTCTGCGTCACCCTAGTTGGGGACTGCGTTTTTCTCCCTCCGTATCCTCTACTGCCCAGAAACTTCGGTTTCCAGCCTCCCGGTCTCACACCTCGACTCTTGGCTTTTGAAACTCGATTTCCTCACCAGGAGTTTGATATTCCTCTAGGCTATGTGCTGCCACTGCGTTAGCTCTACATGGGCCAACATCAACCTCTCTGGACTTCGTTTTGCCATTTCTGCCTTGTACTCTCTGACTAGGAAAATTTCCCTTTAGATACTATCCCTACCCCTCACTACAAAAGATCACCTCGAAATTCTCTCTGGCCGCTGCACTACTTCAGAAAATTGAACTTTTGATCTCCCCTCTGTGTGTCCTCCAAGTGCCCATCAAGCCTTCTCTTATAATCCTCTCGTTGATCAATCAATGACCCAGATTAGATTCTAATCAATGGCTAGGAACACATGGAATTGATCTTCACCTTCTTCTAGAAGTTACACCCACAATTTATATTAATACCCACTAATTATTTTAATTTCCTAAGTTTAGACTTAGGGTCTCATTAAAAATAATTAATTATTTTAATAAAACTGCCTTTGAGTGGAGTTTCCCAAAACGATTTCTCAGTATTGGAGAATGTATGTGTGTAATCCTCCCTGCAAATTTTGAGACTTAGAGCGCATCTGATGCTACTAGAAATCAACAATATATGCCTTCACCCTTCTGCATCTTAATGTTTCTCAACTTCTCTTCCAGGAACATCTTCCACTGCTTGGAAGGATTCTGATATAGTTGAGTGAGAGCATCCCACATTTCCTTGGAAATGTTCTTTCCAAATATATGCAAGACTATATGGTCTCGGACTCCATCCAAAATCATCTTCTTCGCCTTTGCCATCTCTTTCTTGTACTCTCTCAACTGATATGCATCGATGGGTACTCCCACAATATTATCTGCATAGGTTTTTAGACCAAATTCATGAGACAAGAAGGGCATCCTAGCCTTCCAAATGACATACTTGGAGACTCCCTCCAACCTATCCAGATCTCTAAGCTCAACTGTGGCCATATTTGAATCTGAACTAGAAACACCCTCTTTCATCTGCTCGGCTGTTGAATCTATTATTTGTACTCCCTTATGGAGTGAGAAACTCTGCTTGCAACTACTGCCAGCTGCGACTGGAAATTTGGGTTTCTTTGGCTAGAAACCCTTTGAGAGAAATTCCGTCATATGTGTGCACTTTCTCTTCCACCCAACATTGATTCTGCTATTGTAAAACCCTTTTGCACCCAAACAAGGAATTTGCCTCACGAAAATATTGGATTGTTGCTCCCTCTACTTGCTAGAATCACTCAAACTCACAAGATGAAATTTTCTGCAACCCTGCACTGAAAAAAATGAATTTCTCAAACAATTCACGTTTCCTGGTTAGGCACTGCACAACCCCCCTGAAATTCATAATGCTACTCCCTGTGAACAACAAATTTCTGCTTCCTCTTTTGAGCTTCCCCGTCTGATCAAAATAGCTTTGATACCATGTGCAAATTTCACCACTGAATTTCTATTGCAGCAACTGGAATTAATTCTTCTAATTGTTAATTAATTAAGCATTTTATTGCTACAACAACAACGGATTAATCACACTGCAATATTCACAAATAAAAATATCGCAAAAGATAAACTGGAAATTGAGAAAATACTAACACCCACATAAAATATGACAATTATTTCTGGACAAAAGTCCCTAGAAAAACACAACTTGGGAAAACCATTGCAACAACTGAGGGTTTTTATTATTAAGAAATAGTGAGAAATTCTGAGTACAATAAATATCGCCACATTGATGAATCTATCAAAGATAAATATTGGCATAAATTCTATGATGGAAATTACCCTCTCTGAGCAATCCTAGCACTGTCTAACCTTTGAAAAGCTAGCCATCCAACCAACTCTGCATAGGCCCTACATAACCCTAGCACAGTCCCTTAAACACTTTATCTAAATTAGCTGCCAATCTAGTTGTCCTACCTGTTGTTGACAGAGAAACTCTCTCCAACACTCTGGAAAATATTTCCAACCTTTGGAATTGAGAACGAGCTCCTTGTTGTCACCTTCTGCAAAATGTGTTTTTAATTGTAAAAAGAGTGCAAAAGAGCAGAGAGTTTTGAAGACATATTCCAAGGCATAGAAGCACTTAAAGCCCAGATCTGAACCTCTCCATTGGAAGGTACTCTGAACAAGCTTTCCAACGGTATGTGGAATTCTAAAAATGGACTTTTAGATCAAAAGATATGGCCTGTTGAAGTCTAAGGGTATCAAGCCTTAGGAAAGAAGCGATACCAGAGGCTCGATATTGGAGATCGACGATTGGAGGATCAGGTAGCATGGAATATCAACACCTTGCATAACAAAAGTATGATATGTTAGAGGCGACAGATCGACGATTGCACGCCAAAGAAGATGGACATATCGCCGATCGCATATCGGCGATATAATGCATCGGGGTAGGCACATCGGCGGTCAACGATCAAAGCTTCTGTACATGGAAACTTTGAAAACGTTGCAAAATGAAAACTTGTCGATTGCGTGTTAAACTGCTAGGGAGGGCCAGGAACGATTTACAAAGGAATTCAACGAAAAACCAAGGGAACACATGCCCTTTTTCTCTCTCGTCCATGAGGACACGTAGTGGCCTATTTTGGTGTTTGGGGGGCGCCAATGGGGGCATATATGGGTGACACGTGTCCCCACTCAGGAAGCACCATGTGGCAGTGATGACATCACATTGGAGATCACATATCAGAGGTTGATGGATGTCGGCAATTTACAACAGTGGGCACTTGAAAAAGTGCCGATAAGGGGGCTCTAATATCAGTGTTGACCGACGATCACGAGGAACTTAAAGAACCAGGGGCAGAGAGAAGTTTACAAAGGAATGATAGCCCTCGATAGGAGTCTAAATGCTTTAGTGCCCTAAGGCTAAGCATCTAGTCACTACCCTCGGTTTTATGGAGAGAAATGTGGGAAGGACCATGCACCAAGGAGGTCATCCTATCGGAGATCGACAATCGACATATTTGAATGCTGCACCACTGTGAAGTTTGAAATATGGGAATTCTCTAATACGACACTGTGGCGATATTACAAGGCATATTGGGCCCCGATAGCATGATACAGGAAGTCAAAGGGATGCATGAGTCAGAAGCTGTGTTCAGAGCTTTACTAAGGCCATTGCGAGTGATCGCTCCCTACTCTAGAGAGTGGGAAATTAAGTAGTTAAGGCGAAAGCGATGGGAATTGTCCAAGCAACGAGAGAGGCACTTTGAGGTAGAGACATATTTTGATCAGAGGCCACCACAGGAAGTGGCGTGGAGATATTTTTCTATAATCATCATTCCATTTTTCCCATGTTTTATTATTGCAATATTGTTGTACTTTAAAGAAAGGAATCAAATATGTTGCAATGATTTGGGCAGCTGAGTAGCTATAGAAGGACATCATGGCAAAGATGATCCCTAATCGGAGGCAATCATAGGGATGGCATGGGGATTTTTTCTCAGCCATTATTTAGTTGTTCCATTTTGATATTTTTGTGATTCTATGTATTTTAAAGAAGGGAACCAAATCTGTTGCAATGATTTGGGTGACCAAGCCTTTGCACACCGAGATAGCTAGTTGATCAAACAACTGGAACTCGACTAAGATATATTTGTAACTATTTTTCAAGTTCTCCCTCTCCTTATAAAAAGAGGGAAGAAACACTTAAAGAAGGTTCATAATTTTTGGAAATACTTCTCTTAACAGACCTTTTCCTGGTTTCATGAAGGCATGTATGAATCTTGATGTATGCACTTTTCTTAGAAGATTAATGTTATGAACCAGATCACAAAAAGATAAAAAAGATAGATCAACGACTTCAAAATTAGCCTCTTCGAGGGGGAAACCTCCTTTACATTACACAAATGAACAATTCTTCGATGATACAAATGACTAAACCTCCTTTCTATATATAGGAGTCTAAGGGGTCACAATATAATCAAAGCCGGCATAACAATAATAATATAAGGGCATAACAATAACAATAATGGGCTTTTATGGGGCAGACTAATAACAATATGGGGACAATAGGGGAACTATAATAACACTAAGGGCTACAATGACAATGGTAATGGGGGAATCACTAGTATTATAGGGACCTAACATGCTCATCTCCTTCAAAAAAGTGTTGTCCTCAACGCTTGAGTAGTTATGGATCCTTCTATATAAAATTTTCATCCTCCCATGTGGATTCTTTAGTGAGTAAGTTCTTCGACATGATGAGATACTCTGAAATTGATCGATTTCATAACTGTCGAGTTCTTGTTTTTGTTACCACTTCAGGTTCCAATATGATTTTTCCTTCCTCGTCAAGTTCTGGAAATATTGTTTGAACAGGGAGTTTTTCAACTATAAACTTCTTTAAACATGAAACATGGAAAATTGGGTGCACTCGGGAAGCTGCAGGAATATCCAATTTGTGTGCCATAGTACCAATCTTTTGCAACACCTTGTATGGACCATAATACTTTGGTGATAATTTATTATCCTTCTTAGCTTGCTTGAGGGACATTTGTTTATATGGTTGTAGCCATAGGAATACCCAGTCATCTACATAAAAACTTCTTTCGCTGTGATGTTGATCTACTTGTTGTTTCATTCTATTCCGTGCCAAAGTGAGGTTATCCTTTAAGAGTTGGAGAACTTGTTGTTGATGCTCGATGTGACCTTCCATTGCTTGAACCTTAGAATTTTCTCTTAAATATGATGTGATGGATGGTGGATGATATCCATAAAGTGCCATAAATGGGGTCATGTTTGCTGCAGTATGGAAGGAAATGTTATACCACCATTCAACCATAGGCAACCATTTGATCCATTGTGTTTGTTGATCAAAGACAAAGCAACAAATATATCCTTCCAAACATTTGTTTACTATCTCAGTTTTCCCATCAGATTGAGGATGATAAGCTGAGCTATGAGCTAACTGAGTACCAAGACAAGAAAATAATTCAGTCCAAAAATTTCTAGTGAAAATGGGATCTTTGTCACTTACAATAATCTTTGGGTTTCCATGTATCTTTTGAATTGTTTCCATAAATTCCATAGAAACTGTACTGGCTTTAAATGGATGAGATAATGCACAAAAGTGTGAATACTTGGTACGACTATCAACTACCACCATGATGACACTCTTTCCTTCGGACTTGGGTAAACATGTGATAAAATCCATTGAAACCTCCTCCCAATGTTGGCTTGGAATGGATAAAGGTTGTAATAGACCTGGGGTCTTAATTGTTTCAACTTTATTTTGTTGGCAAACCAAACATTTCGCCACAAATTTTTGAATATATGATTTAAGGCCATCCCAAAAAAATTCCTTTTTAACCCTGTGGTAAGTTTTTAAAAATCTCGAGTGCCCTCCTAAGGGAGAAGTGTGCAATTCCATAAGAATATTTTGTTTGAGTTGGTAGTTATTACATAGGTATAAGTGATCTTTGTACCATAACGAATCATTTTTCCATATAAATGTATCAGAAGTACTAGGATCTTGTTGTAACTTTTGAATGAGTGCTCACACTTCTTTTTCATTCTTCCATTCATCCCTTGATTTGTTTATCCAATCTGGTTGGATAATAGAAATGGCGCAAAGCAATGCTTCCACATCCTCATCCTTTCTTGAGAGTGCATTTGCCACAACATTTTGCTTCCATTTTCTGTAGATGATTTCAAAGTCATAACCCAAAATATTTGTGACCCATTTTTGTTGCTCTTCTGAAGATAATATTTGTTCTAAAAAGTATTTAAGACTATCATGATCTGTTTTTACCTTGAAGTGTCTTCCCATTAGGTAGGGTTGCCATTTCTTAAGCGCATGTAGTATTGCCAATATTTCCTTCTCATAAATAGCTTTGTGTAAATACTTTCCTTTTATTGGATGACTTTCGAAAGAAATGGGTCTTTCTTCTTGCATTAAAACAACACCAATTCCATTTTTTCAAGCATCACATTCCACAATAGAGGTTTTTGTGAAGTTCAGCGTAGCTAAGACCGGTGCTTGGAACATTGCCTCTTTAAGATGTTCAAATGCATTTGTTGCTTCTAGAGTCCATGAAAATGCATCCTTCTTCAATAATGTTGTTATAGGTGCTTATATTCTCCCATAATTCTTAACAAACTTGTGATAATACCCTGTCAACTTGAGAAATCCTCGCAGATGCTTTATGGATGTGGGGATTTTCCATTCCTTAATGGCTTTAATTTTGCTAGGGTCTACCTTAACACCTTCATGAGATACAATATGACCCAGATATTCCACCTCTTGTACTCCAAAGAAACATTTGGATATTTTTGCATATAACTGTTTCCCCTCCAATAGATTGAGCACCCTGTCAACATGTTGAACATGATCCTTCCAAGACTTGCTGTAGACTAGTATATCATCAAAAAATACTAACACAAATTTTCTAAGGAAGGGTTTGAAAATGGAATTCATCAAACCTTGAAATGTAGAAGGTGCATTGGTAAGGCCAAAAGGCTTGACCAAAAATTCATAATGACCCTCATGAGTTCTAAATGTTGTTTTTGGAATGTCTTCAGTCTTCATTATGATTTGATGATATCTTGAACGAAGATCCAACTTGGTGAAGTAAATTGAACCATGCAATTCATCCAATAATTCATCAATGACAAGAATGGGAAATTTATCTTTAATAGTGAGCTTGTTGAGCTCCCTATACTCCAGACACATGCGCCATGATCCATCCTTCTTGTGCACCAATACTACTGGAGCAGAGAAAGAACTTTGACTAGGTTGAATTATACCAACCTCTATCATTTCTACAACCATACGTTCAATTTCACTCTTTTGGGCATAGGGATATCTCTAACGCCTGATGTTTGGAGGAATACGTCCTGGAATCAAATGAATAGCATGATCATGATCATGAATATATGGGAGGCCTTTGGAAGTCTCAAATACCTTGGAATGATTGTCCAACACTGTTTGGAGATATGGAGAAATAGATGATTTCGATGTGGGAATATCTAGAGAACATAATTATGCATTTACACCTTGTTGTTATTTATTTAGAAGCTTTGTCATTCCGTTAGAGCTGATTATCTTTCCCGGTTTCCCTGCGATACCCTTTAATTCAACTTGCTTTCTTTCCGAAGAAAATTTCTTGAAAATTAAAATCTATTGTACCCAAGGATTGTAGCCATTGAGCTCCTAGTACAACATCAACACCACCCATTCGAATGGAAAGCATTGGGCTATTCAATACATATTCTCCCATGGATAGCTTGATATTATGGCACTTTCCAGAGCAATTTATGGTTCCTCCACTTTCAATCATCACTTGACACTCTGGTGCTAGATATAGGAAGAAATTCAATTCCCGGGTTATCTTACAATGAATAAAATTATGGGTACTACCTGAATCAATCAACACTATTACCTTTTTCTTCTTGATATGTCCTTCTAGCTTGATAGTTTGAGGAGTGGTAATTCCAGCCAATGCATTACAAGATACGGTCAGATTCATTTCTTCTTTCTCTAGGGTTTGTTCCTGGTGTATATCCTCTTCTTCTGACATTTCTTGTTCCTTTTCTTCCTCCTCTTCACAATCTATGTAAAATAATTTCTTCTCAGCACACTTACGAACTTTAGTGTATTTTCTATCACAACTATAACAAAGCCCTTTTGCTATTTTTTCTTCCAATTGTTGTGGTGTCAACCTTGTAGGTTGTGGAAGGCTAGGGGCAACAACACTTCCATATTTATAGTTGTGAGTGGTAGGCTTTCTTGTTGCCATAATTTTTCTTTCCATTTTTCTTGCCAACCTAAATGCCTTCTCCAATGAATTAAGTTCCCAAAGGCGAACCTTATGTTGGATGTTATCCTTTAAAGTGCCTATGAACACATTAATCCTATGCTCCTCTGGAATATACTGTACACTTATATTCAATTTTTGGAAGTCTTCATTGTGCTCCATCATTGAACCCTTTTGTTTGAGATTTATCAATTAGCTAAAAAAGGTGTTGCTTTTTGTATCCTCATAATGTGCTATCATTTCTTCTATAAAAATTTCCCAAATGACTATTTGTTTACGAGAGAAAAGTGATCGATACGATACAAACTGATTTGGTTCCAAATATAAAGTTGAAATGCGTACCTTTTGTGTGTTTTGCAAATTATGGAGATCAAAATATTGCTCCATCTGTAGTATCCATGTTATGGGATCCTTGCCATCAAACTTCCTCATATTGATCTTTGGAACATGGTGGGTCTTCAATCCAACATTAGAGTCTATGAAATCATGATTAAAAATTATTTTGTTCTCATCATGAGTTTCCTTTACTACCCTTTCACCATTAGTAAACATTTCTTGTAGCAATAGCTTCCACGTCATTCATCTTAGTTTCCACGCCTTTCTTTTAACCATCCATATTAGATTCCATGCCTTTATTTAAACCATCCATCTTATCTTCCATGACATCCATCTTAGCTTCCACGCCTTTCTTTAAACCATCCATCTTAGATTCTGTTACATTTTGTGAGAGTGAATTTTGTTGCACTTGGTCTTTTAATTTTGATATATCATGTTGCATTTCTTCATTTTCTTCACGAGTCATGCTAGATATTTCAGGTTTCTTACTATCTGTTTCCATTTTCTTTCTTCGGGGCATCAATTAATGATAGTTATGCTTCACTATACCCTTTGAATTTCTTCAAACTAATTTTTCAAACCAAACTTATGCAAAATTTTAAAACAACTACACACCGTTTTTCACTTTGTAGGAGCTCGATATTGAATCTGATGTATCTCTGAAATTTCGGATCTCCAAGGTATGAAATTGTGAAATGTGGTATCCCTCTGAGTCCTCTTTCCAATGCCACCAGTCTGATTGAAATTGGATTCTCCAAGAAAGAGTTATGCCTAATCTCCCAAGATGACCGGATTATACACTTTTTCAATAGAGAGAACTTGTATGAAGTGCCACGTGTCACTATTTCAACCTTCATACCTGAAAATGATGCAAAAAACACTACAGTCCATCCTCTTTCTATAACTTATGAGATTTCAATCTGATACTCAGAGAGAAAGTTATGACAATTTTCGGAAGGTCACCTATTTGGGATGTAATTTGGGAGCCTGCAAAAACCCTTACTTCCTTAGATCATATCTCCGAAAATATAGCGAGACAAGATTTGAAAGTTGGGCTGAAGGATCATCGATAATTCAGTTCAAATTTGTGTTTTTTTTAAGCTTCTGAAATGTAGCAGAAAAAAAGTTATAGCGAAAATGACATGATGGCTTGTTTGGAGCAGCAAAACCCTAGAATCAAATGCTTTGATACCAAATGTTATGAACCAGCTCACAAAGAGATAGAAAAGATAGATCAACGACTTCAAAATTAGCCTCTTCGAGGGGGAAACCTCCTTTGCATTACAAAAATGAACAATTCTTCGATGATACAAATGACTAAACCTCCTTTCTATATATAAGAGTCTAAGGGGTCACAATATAATCAAAGTCGACATAAAAATAATAAGATAAGGGCACAACAAAAATAATAGTGGGCTTCTATGGGGCACACTAATAACAATATGGGGACAATAGGGGAACAATAATAACAATAAGGGCTACAACGAAAATGGTAATGGGGGAATCACTAGTATTATAGGGACCTAAAAATTAATACAAGATTTTTGGTGATTCCAACTTATTGGATTGCAATATGTTCATCTCCCTCTGTATTTTCATATATGTTAAATATTTTTCTCAGTTTTCATGTTACATAGCTTCTAGATATATTTTTCATTAGATGCAGATTCATTTAGATCAATCTATTGATGGATAATGCCTGTATTAAGGTGGACATTTAATGTTTAAAAATCACTCCATGTATCTCAACATTCCATAAGCATTTCCTCAATTTCGCTTCTCTCCAAATCTAGATATACAAAATTCTTAAGGTTTAAGCTCTGTATGATAGATTTTTCCTCTATTGTCTTCTACCACTACATCTATTTTAACAACATATTTTCTGCATATTCTTAATTTTATTTGGCCACCATTAGTTGGGGATTATTTCCTGTGTATTATTGCGTGTAAGCTGCTACTTACATTTCATTTTCATGAATGGTTCTGAATCAATCCCATTTGAATTACTTATGACAAAATATGTTGTTGAAGTATTTAAGATCAATTTGACAACATTAATTAAGATGTCTTAGGCACTGATCTCCTATCAACCTAGGGGTTATCTCCAGGAGGCTTCTATATCTCCTGAAGCACTTGTGCGACAGGTGATAGAAAAAGCTACAACATATTTTTGGCACTGTTGCTAGGGAACAGATTAGAGAAATTTTCCCTAGGTATGACAATTTTTACATTTCCTCTGTTGGGTGAGCAAGGGAAGTGTGCATTGAAGGTCTCTCACCTTGGCGACTCCAATGGTTGAATATTATTGTAAACATCTTGGAAAATACACTATTAAATCATAAGTTCATCACCCTGGCTTTTAAGAGACCCCATACCCTCTCAGATACCTCTCAGCAAAGAATGTCATCTGTATATGATCCAGAAATACTGATATCTAGAAGGATTTGGAAGGAAACAACCCCCAATATTGATGCTACTATCTCTTTGTTGCCTGAAACATCCTCATCCAACTCACAAAATTCCATAACTAATTGCTTTGATTTTCCTCCCAAAGTCCTAGTATATCCTTCAGAAAGTGTTCAGCTACTAAGTAGCGCCTCCCTGGAGGTCAAGGGAGAAGAAGTCTCAGTCAATGCTCATTCTCTCTCATTCTCCCCCTCCCTGAAATTGAGGAGGTAAAAGATATCCCCCAGAGCAACCCTACCCATAGTGGGAATAATTTCTCATTCCACGACTAGTTAGCTATGTCACAATTTTTCATACCTCAGAGACCTCTAATAAATCAAGCACCACCACCTCTACTCCAGATGGTTGTCCTAGGTTTCCTGTTAAACAAATATGCTCCCTTACACCCACCTCAACCTTTAAATGCTATGCTATAGGACTATCTCAAGCTCCTGCCCAGGTTTAATGAAGAAGCTCACATATTAGTGCAGAGACACATAGATGTTTTTTGTGCCTTTATAGGAAATTTGAATGTCGATCACTAGGATGTAGTATTGAGGCTCTTCATCCAATTTGTGGATGGGGAAGTTAGGAATTGGTTAAAATCCCTGCCAAATGGTTCCATTACCACTTGGGAAGAAATGAAAAATTATTTTTTGTAGAAATGGGGAGAGAAGAGAGATCATGGATACATTCTTACTGAGTTCAATGCTATAAAGAAGAAAGCTGATGATGATATCTCAGATTTTATAAAAAGTTTTAATAAATTTTACAATAGTCTACCTACTAAGTAAACCTCCACAAGCCACTACCCGAGTAGTTTTTGCTCAAAACTTTGAATCAGAGTTCGACTTCACACTTAGAGAAAGGAAGTCCCGTACCTTGGACCAGATTCAAACTGATGCTCTCGAGGTAGAAGAAAATTTTATATCAACAGGGAAGTCGAGAAGTAGAACTGACCCTGGAGAGAAGAAAATGGGGAAAGAGGAGGCAACTTCCTCAATTCATGGAAGAGAATCCCAAGAAAAAAAGATAGAGGAGATGGATAAGTTGATAAAGAACTTATCAAATAAATGACAAAAATGGAGCTAGACAATAAAAACCTTCAACGAAAAAGATTCCTAGCTACTAATTAAGGTTTCAATCCCCAATACAGAAGGCCTCCCCTACAGATATTGCAAAGGGAGAGGAAAGAACAACAGGACCACATTCATCCTCCATTATATATAGAAGATGATCCAAAGGAGCAGATACAAGATGCCAACAAAGTTAAGGGGAACCTATATTCCTCTTTCTCTGAGGAAGAAAAAGAAGTTAGAATTTATGAAGAAGAAGAGGATGATCTTGATGCAATGCTAAACAATAGTGAGATTGATGATTACTACAAGCAGTTCACTGATTTCATGCAGTCTCAGTTGCATAATAAATATGATATTCAGTCATCTAGAAAGAGATCGAGGGGACAAGACCAAAATGAAGGAACTTCCTCCCAAGAGCTTCCTAAGGTAGCTGAAAAGGGGAAGGGGCCTTTAGAGCTAATTATTCAAAAAAAGAAGGAGTTCTTAGGTCCAAACTTCCATAAGCCCAAAGTCCTCCAAGAAGAGAAATCACCTCCCCTTCTAGGCCCATCTATGAAAAAGAAAAGGAGCCAGTAGATGTTAGCATTGCAGAAAAAGGCCCTGCCATATTTAATCTTCAAAAAGAGCTTGAGAAAGTCAAAATTCCAGTCTCGTTATCTGAGCTCTTGAAACAACCCACCTATAAGGCTCACGTCTCCTAGTTCATGTTTCCATCTACTTTAGTCTAACCACCTGATAGTTTAAACCTCCAAGAAGAAATTTCAATGGTCGTCTTTGGACCCCATGTTGAAGAACAAGATCCCTCCACAACACCTTTTTATGTTACTTTAGTAGTACATGACCTCCTTCTCCATAACTGCATGTTGGAATTAGGTACTTCTCATAATTTGATTCCACTGTTAGTAATGGAGAAACTAGGTCTGCATATAACCAAACCATACAAAGATCTCTACTCTTTTGACTCTAAGAGGGTAAAGTGCTTGGGTATGATAAAGGACTTGGTGGTGAATTTGGCCCAGATCCTAGTAAAAAGTGTAGTGATGGACATTGTAGTAGCTGATATCCCTGCAAGGTTCGATATGCTTCTGTCTAGATCTTTGGGATCAAAGATTGGAGGTTCCATTAAGCTGATCTTACCTATGCTACCATCCTTATCTTTGGTGGAGAAGAAAGGCGATTGTATAGGGAATCAAGGTTCGTTAAAATAGTCACGAGGGTTGATTTCCCAAATAACGCTCCTATGTATGGGAAATAATGAGATCTCTCCTTCTTAATGATAAAAGAAGATGATTTTATTTTAGAAGAAACACATGTACAACCTGCGGCCAAATTAGACCGACAACTCAAAGATTGTAGCAAATTATGGAAGTTGCATTTTGATGGTGCAAATTCTAAAGAAGGAAATGGAGCAGGAGTATTATTGATATCTCTAGAAGGTAGCTTGATTCCCCTCTCCTTAAAATTGGAATTTGAGGCAACCAATAATGTGGCAGAGTATGAGGCATTACTACTAAGCCTGCAAGCAACAAGAAATTTAAACATTGAATTCATGTATGTGTTTGGAGACTCGGAACTGGTGGTGAAGAAAATCAAGGACCAATGACAAACTAAGCACCCTTGGATAAGGGCTTATGAAAATGAGGTTTGGGACTTAATTCACAACTTCTTCCTATCTTTTCATGTCCAATTCTTACCCAGGGAAGGAAATCGAATGGTTAATTCCTTGGCTATAGTTGCTAGTAATTTCAAGCCACCACAAAATCCATTTCTCAGATATGAAATTGAAGTTAGGTATAGACCCTCAGTGCCTGACAATTTGAAACATTGAGAAGTGTTCGAAGATGATGTGAACAAATCAAGCATTTCATGGAATTCGTTGGGGAATTCTCAAATTCTGTGATCAACCAAGAAGAAGAAGAAGAAGCGACAAAAGAACATCCAAATGCCTGGGAGGAAACTATCACAGGGCATAGAGTTGTGCAGCTAAAGGGAAACACCATTACCCATAGTCTAGTTCCTTTGGAGAGGTTATTCAAATCCAACGACGTGGCTTCAAGACCTGTTGAACAGGGAGCTGAAGAATAGGTGGACGATTGCAACATCGACTTGGAGAATGAACCCCGAATGGTCAAGTTGTCAAAAGGGATCCCTCGTCAATATAAACAAGGGTACTTAGATCTCTTAAGAACCTATAAAGATGTTTTTTCTTGGTCATATGATGATTTAAAGACTTTTTATACAAATTTTATTCAACATAAGATTCCCTTAAAGAATGGAATGAAGCCTTGTAAGTAGAAACTTAGATAGATCAATCCCCTTTTACTCCCATCCATTGAAAATGAAGTAAACAAGTTACTTCAAGCCAAGATCATTGTACCATTGAGGTACTCAGAGTGGGTGGAAAACTTGGTTCCCATTAAGAAGAAGAATGCAGAAATAAGACTATGCATGGATTTCAGGAACCTCAATAGAGCTTCATTAAAAGACAATAACCCATTGCCAAAAATGGATTATATATTACAGAAGGTAGTTGGCTTAGCTCGGATATCCATGATGGATGGATTTTTAGGGTATAATCAAGTAGCAGTACACCCCGATGATCAGAAGAAAACCACATTCACTACACCCTGGGGGACCATCATGTCTGCAAGAATGCCATTCATACTCATAAATGCAGGAGAAAATTTCCAAAGGGAAATGGATATAGAATTCGTGGGAGAACATGACAAATTCGTAGTGGTTTAGCTAGATGATATCACTGTTTTATCTAAAAAAGATGAGGAGCATATTGAACATTTGAAACTCACTTTTGAGAAATGCAAGAGGTATGGGCCATCTCTAAATCCAAGAAATCTCAGTTCGCTTTGAGCGAAGGTAAGCTTTTGGGGCATATAGTGGCACAGGAGGGGGTGAAGATTGATCCTAATCATGTAGAGGCCATTAGCTACATTTCCCTACCAAGAAATAAAAAGGAGGTCCGAGTGTTCTTGGGGAGGATTAATTTCTTGAGGATATTTGTACCTAATTATGTAGAGATGGTGAAAGGAATCACGAAGATGTTGAAGAAGGAGAATGAAGTAAAATGGAGCCTAGATTCCCATGAATCCTTCTCTAGGATCAAGAGAGCTCTTGTAGAGGCTCCTGTGTTAGTCAGCCCAGATTATTCAATGCTATTTTACATCTTTTCTTTTGCCTCCCCTCGCAGTGTAGCCATTGTGTTATTACAAAAGAATAAGGAAGGCCACGAGAGGCCTATAGCCTTCTTCAACTAGGTTTCGCGAGATGCTGAACTGAAGTATAATATATTAGAAAAATAGGCAGATGAACTGGTCAAAGATTTGAAGGCCTTCAAAGTTTATGTTTTACACTATAGCATTGTGGCTTATGTTCCAACAATGGTTGTTAAAGACATATTGGTGCAAGGGGACAATGATGGAAAAAGAGGTAAGTGGATTGCCAAATCCAAGAATATGACATGTATATAAATCCCACTAAACTCATTAAAGGACAGGGATTGGCCAAAATATTATCAGAGTTTCAGGATCAACCTATTAATAGAAGAAGATGAAGAGGGGACACAACCACCGATGTTCAAGACTTCAGTCCAAATGATTCATATCAAATATGAAACATATGCCTGATATAAGGATGTCATCCACTATCTGATATTCTTGAGGTTCCCAGTGAATATGGATAAATCCAAGTATAGAGCATTAAGATCACAAACCCAAAAGTTTATTATATCCAATGGGCAACTGTACCAGAAAGACCCGGTTGGAATTCGACTGCTGTGTTTGGTAGAAACATAAAATAAAAGGGTAATTGACGATTTACATAGGGGCGTTTGTGGGGGACACTATAACTGGAAGACCAATGTGCATAATATATTGAAATCAAGACTATATTTGCCTAAGCTATTAAGATAAATTCACTCTTATGTTCGAGCCTTCCAGCAATGTCAAATGTTCACCGAGAAGCAGAAATTAGCCCCACTTCCCTTAATACTTGTTTGTGTAGAAGAGCCTTTTAGGCAATGGGGACTGGACTTTATCAGAGAGATACACCTCCCTTCCAGCGACCAACACAAGTGGATACTCATAGCCACAAACTATTTCACCAAATGGCTAGAAGCAATCCCAGCCCGACATGCAACTGATATTGTGGTCGTAAATTTTTTGGAGGAAAATATCCTGGCCAAGTTTGAGTGTCCTCTGAAAATTGTGACTGATAACACTCAGGATTTAAGTCTGTAAAATTTAGTACCTTTCGCCAGAAATTCAACATTACAGTTGGCCACTCTACTACCTACTATCCTCAGGGAATTGGACTAGCTGAGTCTTCCAACAAAATGGTAGTGAGGATCGCGAAGAAAACAATTGTAGAAAGCTAGAGAAACTAGGACTCCTAACTAAACTTTTCCCTATAGGCTAATAGGGTCACTCCAAAAATATCCACGAGGGAATTTCCTTTCGAGCTAGTCTGCGGGAAAGAAACTATATTCCATATACAACTTGCTATATCGGTTGCTAAGATATTACAAGATGTGGAAGAAGAACCAAAATCTCTAACTTAAAAGGATAAATCAATTAGTGGATCTCTAAGAGAATAGAGAGTAGGAAAATCACAGGTTAATCAACTACCAACAGAAAATGAAATATTTTTTCAATAAGAATGCTAAAGACAGACCTCTCCAGCTGAGAGATCTAGTTTTGAGGTGGGATGTGAGAAGAGAAGAAAAAGGGAAACATGAAAAATTTGATCCCTTATGGTTTGGACTCTTCAAGATTTCTAAGACTAAGGGAAACAATATTTCTTCCTGGAGAACTTGGAGGGTGAAATGATTGAGTTTCCTGTAAATGACAATTCCTCAAGCTTTACTTCCAACACTAAAAGGTTCATTTCTCACCCATTGTACATACCGGTGAGCCAATGTAAAATATTAGTAATACTTTCAGTTCTTTATGTTTATGTTTATTTTTTTATATACTCGGATAAAATGACTCCATGCCCAATGGATATAAGACTACTAGTCTGCAGGTTCTCAACACCTTGCTAGCAAGGAACTGTCCCCACTTGGAGCTAATGTTGTCACCCTCTGAAAAATGTGTTTTTAATTGTAAAAAGAGTGTAAAAGAGAAGATAGGTTTTAGCTATATTCTAAGCCATAGAAGCACTCAATGCCCAAATCATACCCTCTCCATTAGAAAGTGCTCTGAACAAGCTTTCCAATGGTGTGTAGAAGTCTAAAAATGGACTTTGGATCAAAATATATGGCCTATTGAAGTCTAAGGGTATCAAGCCTTAGGACAAAAGGGAACTAGAGGCCCGATATCAAAGATCGACGATCGGAGGATCAGGCAGCATGGCATATAGGAACCTCATGTAACAAAAGTATGATATGTCAAAGGTGGCAGATCGACGTTCGCATGCCAGAGAATATGAGAATATTTCTGATCACATATCTTCGATCCAATGCATCGGGGAAGGCACATCGATGGTCAACAATCAAAGCTTCTGTATGTGGCAACTTTTCAAAATTTGCGAAATGTAAAAGTGTCAATTATGTGTTAAACCACTAGGGAGCATTGGGAACGATTAAAAAAGGATTTCAATGAAAAACCAAGGGTGGACTAGCCCATTTTCTCTCTCCTCCATGAGGACATGTGGCTGTCTATTTTGGTGTTTTGAGGGGGAAAATCGGGGCATATATGGGTGACACGTGTCACCACTCAGGAAGTGCCATGTGGCAGTGATGATGTCATATCAGAGATCGAATATTGGAGGTTGATGTATGTCAGCACTTGAAAAGTGTCGATAAGGGGGCTTCGATATAAGGGACGACCCACAGTCATGAGGAACTTAAAGAACCAGGGGTGGAGAGTAGTTTATAAAGGAATGATGGCCCCCAGTAGGAGCCTACATGCTTCAATGCCCTAAGGCTAAGCACCTAGTCATTGCCCTCAGTCTTATGGAGAGAAATACGGGAAGGGCCATGCACCAAGGAGCTCATCTTATCAGAGATCGGAAATTGGCAGATTTGAATGTTGCACCACTGTGAAGTTTGCGATATGGGACTTCTTTGATACTGCACTGTGGTGATATTACAAGGAATATTGGGCCTCGATAGCATGATACAAGAAGTCAAAGGGATGGATGAGTTTGCAGTTATGTTCAGAGCATTACTAAGGCCACCACGGGTGATCACTCATGGCTCTAGAGAGTAGGAAATTAAGAAGTTAAGGTGAAAGCGATGGGAATCGACTGAGAAACAAGAGAGGCACTTTGAGGCAGAGACGTGGTTTGATTAGAGGCCATCACAAGAAGTGGCGTGGAGATATTTTACTATAATCATCATTTAGTTTTTCCTATGTTTTATTATTCCATTAGTGTTGTACTTTAAAGAAAGAAATCAAATTTGTTGTAATAACTTGGGCGACCGAGTAGCTAAAGAAGGAAATCATGGAAAAGATGACGCCTAATCGAAGGCAATCACAGACATGGCATGGGTATTTTTTCTCAGCCATTATTATGTTGTTTCATTTTGATATTTTTGTGCTTCTGTGTATTTTAAAGAAGGGAATCAAATTTGTTGCAATGATTTGAGCGGCTGAGCCTTTGCACGCCGAGACAGCTAGTTGATCAGACAACTGGAACATGGCTAAGATATATTTGCAACTATTTTTCAAGCTCTTCCTCTCCTTATAAAAATAGGGTAGAAACACGTAAAGAAGGTTTAGAATTTTTATGAAATACTTTTCTTAAGAGACATTTTCCTGGTTTCATGAAGGCATGTATAAATCTTGATGTATGCACTTTTGTTAGAAGATTAATACAATATTTCTGGTGATTCCAACTTATTGGATTGCAGTATGTTCATCTCCCTCTGTATTTTCATATATGTTAAATATTCCTCTCAAATTTCATGTCACGTAGCTGCTAGATATATTTCTCATTAGATACAGATTCATTTAGATCAATCTATTGATGGATAATGCCTGTATTAAGGTGGATTTAAAAAGAGCTCCATGTATCTCAACATTCCGTAAAAATCTCCTTGCTTTCTCTTCTCTCCAAATATAGATATACAAAATTCTTAAAGTTTAAGCTCTGTATGATAGACTTTTGCTCTGCTTTCTTCTACCACTACATCTTTTTTAACAACTAATTTGCTGCATATTCTTAATTTGACTTTTCCACCACTAGTTGGGGATTATTTCCTATGTATTCTTGTGTGTAATATGCTTCATAAATTGTATCTTCATGAATGGTTCTAAATAAATCCCATTTGAATTACTTGTGACAAAATATGTTGTTGTAAGTCTTTAAGATCACTTTGACAACATTAATTAAGATGTCTTAGGAACTGGTATCTTATCAACCCAGGGGTGGTCTCTAGGAGGCTTCTATATCTCCTGAAGCACTTGCGCAATAGGTGATAGAAAAGGATAAAAAACTCCTCTTAAGTTGGATCGAGTTGCTCACTTAAGTCTTTTTGTCACCTTTGCTCAACCTCCTTTTGATATTGAAAATAAGAAAATTTGTGTCAACTCCCGGACCTTCGGCAAGCGCTCCATATAGTGCTCGTTATAGTGCGGTTAGCACAAGTCCATTTAACAACCCTTTTGGTTGGAATCCATTGTTTAGTTCCAACCCCCAGGTTTAAATGGCTGGGGGCACTATTCCCAATATTCATATACCAACCGGGAGCGTTACTGTTCCCCCTTTGTTTACAGGAAAACAAGGACAATCATTGATTGACATGAATCCTCCATATGTCAGTCAAAGGTTATGGATAATTATGTGGCTAGCGGGATCCTTCAACAAGGTCTCACTCAATCCATATGGGAACCCCACTCTCAACCTCAAATGAGTCAAGGGGGAACTCCTTATCCTGGGGACACTTATATCCCCCAACCTAACAACCCCTATGGACAACCACAATATACGACTGTTCCCCAAGGAAATTATTATTCCATGCATCCCATGTATAATGTTGGGAACAATATGATGGGAGGACCGCAAGGACCCTCAAGTCACTTGTCATCACAATGGTCCAAATTGGGGGCATCAAATACCTTGCCTTTCTTGGAAACACTTGACATCCCCAATTTGTACAAACTCACCAATTACCCCATCTATCACAACTTACTTTGGCCTCCAATCCCACACAAAATTCCCACATACATCCTAAAGTTTGAAGGGAAACAAGGGGAAGATCCGGGTAAGCATACCACCACCTATCATTTATGGTGCGTTTCTAACTCCATGGTGGATGATAGTATCAGGCTTCGGCTCTTTCCTTGCACCCTTACTCGAAATGCAGCCAAATGGTACATTGAGTTACCAAGCGCGTCAATCAATACCTTTTGCGCTTTAGCAATGGAAATTTTAAAGAAATTTCAGCTACCCATCTGCTATGAAATTGGGACGAAACTCCTTACTTCTTTATGTCAGGACACCACCACCCACATCTCCAATAACATCCATGAATGGAGACGTAGGTAAAGGCTAGTCAAAGCTCCCCTCCTAGATTATCTATTAGCAGATTGGTTCTGAAAATCTCTTCTCCCTAAAATCGCTAAGGATGTTGCCTTAGGTGGTGCGGTCACAGAAGACCAATCCATTCATCATGCCCAACACTTAGATTTGATTTATTTGCATTCTGGAACATTATATGATGTCATTCCCAATGCCCCTAGAAAATCCAATGCTCCCACTACTCAGAAACCCAGTGCGCCTGCTGATGGTATTATCAACGCTACTTATGAGGTTGATATAAAACAACTTAGCAGCCACATTGCCCAGTTGTTAGTTGACCTCGCTACCCAATCTACTGCTCTTCTTACCACCGCGATAAACTCTGTGCAGTCTACAAAAAAAACCCGGCGGTAAGAATAAGAAGAACAAGAAAAAGGCCGCTCCTTCTGAAGAGCAGTCAACCAAGCAATCCGACCCAAAGCAAAAAGATGTTGCGCCTCCTGAAAGTGGAAAGGACAAAGTTGTCAAGTTCCCTTGCAAAATTTGTGTGGAAGGCCATATGATACGTCATTGTATGCGTCTCCATGAATGCATAAATATCCTTTCTCAATAGGACACTGGTTGGACCCCAGTGGTCTTAAACAACACTTTCCCTGCTCAGCATCATCAACATCTTATTGCAAACCAACCTCAACCCCCATAAGGGGGCAATGGCAGTTCGCATCATCCTTTAGCTGGTGAAGGACCATCTACCATTTACACCTTTTAAACAATTGATCTTCAAACTAAAGCCAAAACTTATGGAGCTCTAGTCGCTAATGCTGAGGAAGCCTCCTTGAGTCAAAACCCACCGCTGTCTAATGATCTTCATATCGAAAGGCTGGTTGTTTATCTTGTGATTCGCCCTCCAAAAGGGGCACTACGTTGCACAACTCATAGTACATCTGTACGTGCTTCCCAGAACTATAGTATTGTAGAAGATTTGGCACAAGCACCGTCAGCTATGTCGGCACTCGAAGTATTGCAAACTTATCCAACACAAAGTAAAGCTCTGCTTTCGGAAATTGGTGGGGTCGACCGTCAAGATTCCATGCTTGGAATTTTCGACATGGACAAATGTAAACCTCCCTTTTCACACCAGCTTGCATTTTAGGTGCAAATATTTTTGAAAGGACGAGGGGTACATAGAACGGTCATTGATGAAGGTGCTTCAACCTGCGTCATGTCGACTTCATGTTGGCTCACCTTGGCTTCTCCAATCCTCTCACCACCGTCAAATTCCCTCAAAGCTTTAGACGACCACACTTTCATCCTAAAAGGTTACCTTTCCAGCTACCTCATCACTTTGAGTGGGAAAATGGTAACGACAAATATCAAAGTTGTGGATAGAAAACTCGACTATAATCTGCTGTTGGGTCACAGTTGGACTTATGCAGTTACTTCCATTGTGTCTATTGTCCTTCGTATCATGCTATTTACATTGGATGGAAGGATAGTCACTATGGACCATCTATCCTTTTGCACCCCATATTACTCCTCATTACCTAGTGGCTTTGCACCCTTATTGGGTGGTATTCCTAACTCTTACATCAGTATCAGTATCGGTCTATTGAAGGGATCTTCCCTGATGGGTTGTTTTCCTCTCTCGTCGCCCATGGTTCCAAAGACGGTCTCTATGGTCTCTTCTATTCCTCATGAACCGACTAATCCTTGGATCCTCCCGGACCCTTCAGACATTGACTCTTACAGAGAAAAAATTCCATTGTCACCAGCTAAATTGGCCTACCAAGCCATTCAATCTGCATCCGAATCTCTTGTCACTTTGGTCACGACAAACAGTACCACCTCCTTTCCTATAAATACTCCCTCTAATGATCTCCTCAATCAAGTCCTACCTTCAGACGAAGCTATTCGAGAGATCATGTGTTTAGAGGAACGACCTTGGGAAAATTCTCACCATCACGTTTCGATATCTGATTCGGACGCAATGCCCATACAAATCCTATCCTTTGACACACCCGAAATCATTCCCTCGATTTATATCACCATCCAAACTTTGGCTTTAGAAGGGAACATGGGAAATCTTTCAAAGACATTGCTCATCAATATTTTAGTCAAGACAAGCATCGTGGAAAGCATCCAGATTGGAGTCGATTTCACTCCTGAGGAAATTGCAAGCTTCACCTACCTTTTAAAGAAATTCTGCGATGTGTTTTCTTGGTCTTAAGAGGAAATGCCCAGCATATATCCATCTATTGTCGAGCATGAGATCAAGTTTTATGACAATTCTAAGCCTATCCTCCACAGGATTTGACCAGTCCACCCCTGCAAAACTGCAGCCATCAAGACTGAGGTGGAAAAATTGTTACGTGCTGGTTTCCTCTACCTCATTCCCTTAATGGATTGGGTTTCCAATTTGGTTCCTGTAGATCAAAACAGGGTACCATCTATGTTTTTGTCGACTACCGGGACTTTAACACTGTGTGTCCAAAAGATAATTATATGACACCATTCATCGACCAAATCATCAACAACTGCACCAGTTGCGAATCCTTCTCATTCATGGATGGTTTCTTAGGCTATAACCAGATTGCCATAAAACCCGCGGAACAGTACAAAAATGCCTTCATTTTCCCTTGGGGAATATTTGCGTTTCGAAAACTCCCATTCATCTTAAGTAATGTTGGAGCAACATTTCAACGGGCCATGGACTATGCATTCCATGATATCATACATATTTTTTAGGCTTACTTGTATGACCTTCTAGCTCATTCCAAGAAGCGAACTCAACACCTAGTTCATTTACGAGCAACTTTTCTTAGGTGTAGGTTCTATAACATACATATGAATCCGCATAAATGCGTTTTCTTTGTCGAGTCTGGATGCCTACTTGGTTTCATTGTCTCCAATATGGGATTAGGGTTGATCCCGATAAGGTAAAGGCAATTACTTAATTTCCTGAACCACAGTCCATTTTGTAGCTCCAACGTTTGTAAGGGAAAGAAAACTTCTTACGACGGTTCATCATAAATTCTGCTGAGTTGATGAAAGGCTTTATGCGCCTACTAAATAAGGGAGTGCCATACTTTTGGGATGTTCAAGTCCAACGATTATTTGACGCCTTGAAATGGGCACTTATATCAGCCCAACTGCTTAGTGCTCCCAATTATGGGTGCAAATTTCTCCTCTGTCTGGCAGCGTCGCCATCCTCTATTGGAATGGTGTTGGTCCAAAATCATGATGACGAAAGTGAGCATGTGATCTATTATCTGTCAAAATGCCTAGCTGGGCCTGAACTTAGATATTCACATGTGGAAAAACTATCCTTGGATGTCATCTTTGCTGTCAATAGATTCCGACATTATATACTGTTGCGACAGACTATCGTCATCGCTTTGGAGAATCCCATGAGACACATTTTGTCTCGTCAAGTCATTGGAGGAAAATATTCCAAATGGATAGTTATCCTCCAACAATTTGATTTGGTTTTCTCCACTGCCAAGGCAAAAAAATCCTTAGTCTTCACCGAACTATTGTCGGATCTTCCCATTGTCGATCCAAATGAGATAGCTCACGATCCTCTCCCAGATGAATCTGTCTATCTGATCGACTCTAATAATCCTTGGTATGGTGACATTCTTGTCTACCTCCAAGCATAGCGTTTCCACCCTGAACTTGACCGTCATCGCATCCGCCACTAAGATCGACACTATTTAGCACTGAACGATAGTTTATATCATAGTGGTGCTGATACGATTCTTTGATGTCTCCTCAATCATGAAGAGGCAGAACACATTTTAAATGACTGCCATGCTAGGGCATGTGGCAGTCATCTTTCTAGCATGTCTACTGCTCAGAAAATTTTACGTGTAGGCTACTACTGGCCAACCTTGTGTTGGCATTATAATACAGGTGTTGTCCTTGATGGAAACTCACATAGATGACAATTCACAGTGCAATAGGTTAACAACAAAGGATTATAGATCAAACTATAAAGATTGAAGAAAGAGAATGGTTTAAGAAGTATACGCTAGTTCACTTTGTCCAAGTAGCATATACACGCAGGTCCACAGAACAAAAGGCACGCATACATATACACTCACTTTCACAAGAGGAAAAGAGCACATGAGTTGGAGAATCAAGGAAATTCAAGAGTAAAGAATACCAAGGGTCAATACCATGGTATTAGCCCACAAGTTTGAGCGGAGTAACGACTATTTGATCCCGTCCAAGAATACCACAGGCTCTAAGTGTTGTTTTGGTCCGAGGTATTGAGGAAGGCCTAAACCTATATAAGGAGGAGAAGATCAAAGGGAAAAGTGTGCAAGTGAAAGGGTTTCTCAGGAATACTTCTATCTGAAGTATATTTTATGTTGTAGGGGCTATGCTTGTGATATGATTTGAAATATTTTGTGAACCTTGAATTCAATGTTAGATCATAATCATGAGACTTCAAATGACTTGTGATTAAATGATCTGATATTGGTTGGGCTAGATCTAATTGCTAATGCATGTTTTATTTTGTAAAATTTTATGATCTAGGTATGACTGAAGTCTGGAACAACTATGAAGTTTTAAGTTAGTATTTGCAGATCTATACGCTGGTTCGCCTTGGTGAATGTGCGTATACACGCTGGTTCAGTACTTTGAAGTAGCGTATACATTATGAAATATGATGTTTGAAGTTTCAGTTGGTTCTAGTTGTTGATGCAGAGTTCTGGGTTCTGCTATGTGTTCTGGTGACTGTGTTCTAGTGACAATGTTCCGAATGTTTAGATTGATTGATTGTGATCTGCTTCAGTGCTGATGGGTTTTCTGTAATTGGTTATATTTTAGTGGTGATTGATTTTGAGCTTCAATATTGCTGATGGGTCCAGTATGAAAATTGGATGAAATGTGGCCTTCATATTGTGTTGTTGTGTACCAGGAGTATCCGGTTTGAAAATTTGTGAAATGTGGTCACTGGAGGAAGAGAGAAGGTCGTAGCCTTCTGTAGGCAGGTGCCTACATACTGGTAAACATATTAGCTAGTACAAGAGCTAGGGGGTTGGATCTACCTTCCAGTAGTAGCTGGAAAATGAGTGAAGGTTGGAGCCTTCTGTAGGTCAGTGCCTATGTACTAGTAAAAATATCGGCTAGTACAAGAGCTAGGGGGTTGTAGCTCCCTTGCAGTAGAAGCTGGAGAATGAGAGAAGGTTGTAGCCTTCTGTAGGTGGGTGCTTGCGTACTGGTATGAGTCTGCACCAGTGCAATATTGTAAATAAGGTTTTCTTATATTAAAAGAAGACAGAAACGATAACAGTAGGTGGACTTTCTCCCGCATTGGGTTTCCACCTTAAATATTGGTGTTCATGTGTGTTACTTATATGTGATTGCTTATTATGTTATTACTGCACATTGTTACTATTTAAATGGTTAATTAAGTTTTGATGCACTGATTAAAGATCAACATATGATGAATTAACTGAATCATAAGTTCAATGGATATATGTTGGTTGCCTTAAGAACAGTTGCGTGCACACGCGAGTTACCTTCACTGAAGTAGTGTATATAAATTTGATTATGAAAAGAAAAAGTTAGTAAATTGAAAATACTGATTCACCGCCCCAGTATTATTTCCAAAAATTGGTATCAGAGCAAGTCCTTCAGAAGAAGCTTGATCACTTGAAGGGATATCTTTCAAGATGAACAATCACGAAGGCATGGGATCTATCATATCACCAATCTTCAATGGGAACAACTTGGTATATTGGAAAACATGAACTAGAGCTTATCTTCCATCACTTGGAGCTAATGTTTGGGCAATTTTGGAAAGAGGATACCAATATCCAGTAGCAACCCCCACGGATCCAGCAGAAAATAAATCATATGAAATCAATGCCAAAGCCATCAATGCTTTATTGGGAAGTCTATCAGAATCAGAATTCGTCAAAGTCATGTAGTTCAACAAAACCAAGAAAATATGGGACAAAATCATTCAAATCTACGAAGGAGAATCCAAGGTAAAACATGCTAAACTCCAAACTCTCAGAATCTAGTATGAAAATCTTAAGATGCATACTGATGAAAGTATTTCTAGTTATTTCTTATGAGTTGTTGGGCATGGAATCCCCCACAACATGTTTTGGGGCTCAAAGCCCAAGTTTTGGTCAATTGTATTGTAAAACTCCGCGAAGTGTAAAATCGAGTCATAGGGTTGTCTGCCCTAAGCATTGTATTGTAATTTAATGTAAATTTGTGTCGGCCTACCCATGGTCCGCGGACCATGGGATTATATAAATAGAGCAAGGCTCTAAGTGTAAGATAGCTTAGGAAAGCATAGAGATATAGAATAGTGAAGGCATGGTTAGAGCATAGAGTGGAACCTAAAGTGTAGGGTCATAGTAGTAGGAAGAGGCTCTGCAGCTGAGTGCGCAGAGGCCTAGTAGAGTTTGCAGCTGAGTGCGTGGACCCCTGCAGCTGAGTGCGCAGGGCAGAGTCGGGTTTGTACTTGGAATTGAAAGTTAATAAAGAGAAGTTTACTCTGTGCATCTGTTCTTGAATCTATGTTTTGATGTATGCATTACTTTTATTTTGGTTATTTACTGCGCGCACTTGATGAATACTCGTATGAATGCTTATATAGGAAAATAATCTAAGTAAACAAGTTAATAGAGCCTAACTAAGGAAGACTTGGGTAAATAACACGAGTCGCGCTACGGCTAGAACTGCGCGAAGACAGTATCACAGGGTGCGGGGTGCTCGCAGGTGCGTGTAGCGTAGTAAATGCGAAGGTTGGACCGCGTACCAATCACCACATATCAGACATCCCCAGGGTGTGAAACCTGGTTCTAGCACCCTCCCATACTACTTCGGGTGAGACCTCAGTCCGCGCTCCATGGACTGTTGCCGAAAGGGCCAGTAGTACTGAGATTTGCTTGGTTAAATCACTTCCGAACCTGGGTCAGGCCCCACTAAGCCAACAAATGGTTCCATTGCCGGGACTGGGATTTGCATAAGGGATGTCTGATGTTGTGCCACTGGGGCCCAACAAAGAAGGAAATTGAAGAGTGGTTGGACAAGAAGATTCACGGGTCCGCAACACAGGAAAATAGAACTCCGCAAGTATCTAAGGAAAAGTGGCTGGATCGCTACGTGTATATGGAAATCCACGAGATTTTCTTTGCATCCTTCCCATCTGAGCTGTATGAGTGGATTTTGAGGTTAGCCAACAACTAGGGAAGGTGTAGGCTCGACCAAATGATAGTGTGGACTCTGGAATTAGTGCGCAGACTAGAAGCATCAGAAGATAATATCGCACGAGTTGTGGACCATTGGCTCGACCGGATAATAGGGGGATTTATCATTGAGTTTGCGGTAGACATGATCGTAAGCTACAGTGAGGCAGAGCGACGCTTACTCAAGGGACCACGAGGTAAGTATATTAAATCTTTGAATACCTGGATTAAGATGCTATTGTGTGAAAAAAGGGTCATGTGAATACATTAATGTTTGGGACTACAGAGTGGAAAAATCTACAAAAATAGCAAAGAATTAGAAAATAGTCCCTTAATTTCATCTCGGGAAAGCGAGGAGGAGTTCGCTAAGATCTCTCTGAGAAGCGCAGTTAGTTTGATAAGGCAACGCATCCTGTGGTTACCACCTCCACCCACAGTTTGATAAGGCAGCGCATCCTGCGGTTACCACCTCCACCCACACTGCCACCCACTTCACCTCCCTCACCTCCATCTCCACCCACTCCACCTCCACCACCTCCACAGTTCAGTATGGCGAGCGCGATCAAACTACTAGTGTTTAGAGGAATAGGAAATGAGGATTCAGACCAATTCTGGCTCATGGTAAGAGCAGTATGGGAAGCACAGGGCATCATGGACAACAATATTAAGAAGGCTACATTGGTGAGCGCACTGCAGGATCATGCATTGACATGGTATATCAAGCACTCTAACGACCACCCAAACGCAAGGATAGTAGAGATCCAGAACACGCTGAACAAGGAATTTAGCAGGCCAAAGTCAGAAACATAATCAATCATCGGGTTTAAAGAGATCGCGATGCTCCCGGGTGAGACTCCCTGGGATTTAGATCAACGGTTGAAGAGTACAATCCGCGAAGCCAATATGACGTTGACAGATGGACAACATCGCGCATGGTTTGTAGCATCTCTGGCACCACACTTAAGGATGACGCTGTCACAATAAAAACTTTCCACTTAGGCCGAAACATTGGAAATGGTAATGAGATTACATGAAATCCTGATACAAGACCCTGGGTTGGGAGTTCAACAAATCCACACGCAACTACAGAATCTGTGTTTGGAAATGCAAAGTTTGAAGCAGGATAGGGCACCGTGGCCAGAGGCACGCGAGGAAGTATGGTGCATAAAATGCAAAGGCCAGGGCCATGACAAGGATCACTGTCTAGTGTTCGTGAATGACTTGGCAGGAGGAGGGCCAATGCCGTTGAGACTACAGGTGCAGGCAGGGCTGAGTGCGACACCCGCTTTATGGTGCGCGATCTATCAGATAGGAGGGAACACACACAAAAAACAATTGTCATTTGCTGCAGAAATATACACAGACACCCCAACAATTGTTTTGTAATTTCTGCAAAGGCTAGGGAGGCAGTCAAATTTCACTACCACACTAATATCTAGTTGTAGATGCATATCTGACTTCATGAGAGCTAGATATTGAAGACGGAAGGTAAGAACATACGTGCACATCCTGGGGAACCAATGATGGGTCTACCCTTAGTATTTAGGCTTAGGTCATATAGCATGAATTGAAAGAAGTAGGAATTTTAGAGGTAGAATTTTGAAAAAAAATCTCATGATTCCACTCAAGTGGTGATGTAAGCACCACCCATTTCACTAACCAATTGAGAGGAACATTTGAAGGAGTAGCCTCAAATCAACACATGAAGAACATATTCTATTATGGTAAGAAATGACTCACATTTCTACTTTTGAATTCCCTATCAAAGATCTAGGAGGAGTGACACAAATGCACATAATTCCCCCATATTCTCTACTAAATTTTCATTGTTTGGAAAACGAAGACCTAGATACATTCTTATTTGAGTTTGATGTACTTTGTAGGGGATATTATTATTGTACTAATGATCAAAGGTTGAAAGTGTTTCCTCTTACTCTAAAAGGAGTAGCTCTCCAATGGTTCATGAGCCTTGGTGAGAACTGCATCCAAACATGGGACGACATGAAGAATGTATTCTTGAAGAAGTACCAAGAATATTGCAAGGCCAATGAAGATATTTTTAGTATGATACAAGGGAAAGATGAAAGCTTAGAGGACTATGTAGAGTGATTTCAATACAACCTTCAAAAATCAAAGTATAAGTATTTGGAAAAAGAGATCTTAAAAACACTCCTTAAAGGAATCAAAGATGAATTTTTAGAACTCTTAAATCTAATGGGAAAAGGTGATGTTTTTTAGTTATCATATGATGATGTTTGTGAATTATGCATAAGGTATTCAAGAGGAATATCCAAGGCTAATAAGAATTCTAGAGAAGTTTCTTCTTTCTTTTCCGAATCTACTGCAACAACATGAGATATAGGAGTTGAAATCAATGAGTTATTTGAAAATTTGAAAATTGATTTTATTATCTCTCTAAATTCACAATTGGATGTTTTGCAGGTTCAAAAAAATTAAGAAATTGAAGAAGTGTTTTTCCCTCATTGTCAAAAGGAGCATCCCGTAGATATTTGTTCTTTGTTGGAAGCATCATATCAAATAGATGGAGAAGCTACTACAATTTCACAACCATGGAAATCGTGGTCTACATGTATGGTTCAAAACACTTCCTCTCCATTTTCTTACTTGCATAATCCATTATGGAATACTCTTGCGTTACGGTAGCCATGTCAAACCTCCACCAATCTTGTGTACATGTTTGCAATGGTTCATATTACGATTACATGGATACTCTCCCACATGTTGTAGCACAAACACATCATCCATATTCTTTTCTAGCTTTTCGAAAACATCTTGCTTTCCTATCAAAATCATCCACACAACCTGTTATAGACATTTTTGGGCCCTACAACCCCAAGCATGAAATGTCCATAAACCAAGGGCTCCTAAGTCCCTAAAAGTATTTTTCTAACCCCTAAAGGAACAAGGTCAATAGATTACAACTTCTCCCAGAAGTTCTCCATGAAAAACTGCTCAGAATTGTTCAAAACAGGATCATTTCAGCTGCTCCACTGGCTAAGTGCGTTGCATCTCACCTAAATACACTGTGTGGGTGCGTTGCATTTCAAAAATCCCTTCTGTGGGGTGCGATGGGCGAGAAATGACAAATGGCAGTGTCATTCCGCGAGGTGGAGAGGCAATGGAAGCTTCCAGAAACTTCTCTTGTGACACTTGCCTCACTGAATTCGACCAAGGATGAGTAAGAGACCATCAGTCTCCAAGTGGAAGCAAGAACTATCAGAGAGAAGACACTGATCAAATCATGAGCTGACTCATCTCCATTACAGATATCTATATATGGATCCCTCATCCCAGAGATCCAGAGGCTGGAATTTTGCATATTGTAAGGAATTGCTGTTGGTTTCTTGAGACAAACATCAGATTGTTGGGTGATCTAAGCTTTGTTTGAGGTGAAGAGGGGCTTCTTTGCTGGGAGGTTGATGCTGGGTTAGAACAACTGGTTGTAACTCCTCTTGGCTCTTTTCTTATTTATCAATAAAAGCTATTCAAGTTTTCCTCCATGCTTTTGAGTCATTGATGCTTGCTACATTTGTATGGTCAATTTACATCTGATCCTAGATTGTTTATGATTATAGATCCATGTCTTTGTATAGTGCTATGCTTCTGTGATCTTACAGGTACTTTGTGAAGCTGGGCGTGCAAGGGAGAAGGTAGCTGAAGACTATCAAAGAAGAGAGGGATCAAATCAGGATATTAGCGCAAGACAGAGGTTGGTCTTTCTATTCCTCTCTATCTATAATTCATAAAGGAAAAACGAAAATAGCTTTTCTCTGTTTGTTTCTAAGGCAGCTGTCACACCTTAATGGGATAGAGCAGTTCTATATAGACACTTTTCCCTGTAACACAACCCAATCAACTACATCATCAAAATCCTCAATGTACTACCTCAATGTACTACACAATTTCCCGCTCAATGCATTCCACACCCTCACAACAATAAACCAATACAACATTCTTACAATGTTGAACTGAAAAATTTACCCACCCTTCATACCCATTCTATCTCGCATGCACCATTGTAGAAATATTATATTGAGATTGGGAAGGTTTCAAATAAAAAAATGCAAAAGTTATGGAAGAAAACGAGGTTTCTTCTAGTCTACGTCAACAAGTCGTCGAGATCAATAAGACATTAGAAACTCTTGAACTTCAAGAAATGGAAATTATGGGAAATCAAGAGAGTAAAAGCTATATTGAAGATTGGTTTCACTCTATCATTTGTTTGCAAGATCACTCCATACTTCGACAATTCTTAACACCATCTGTTCAAGGGAAGTTGGCTTCTCATACCCTACTATTTATTAACATGCATTTTTCAAATTTGGGTATGTACAAACTTGAGTCCTCATTTCAAAAATGGCTCCACTATAAGTAATCTTATACGTAAGCATATTCATTTTTCAAATAAGAGTAGATCAGTGTAGAAAATAAAATAAATAAGGACATAAATAAATACATTTTTTTATATGTAAAAATAATTGTTTTTCTTGCAACATGCCGTGGAAATCAACAACGGTGATAAATGTTTTAATTTATTTGTGTATGCAGATGTATTATATTTAAAATAATAGTTCTACAAACACTCATATTCATTTTTATCACCAATATGGATAAATTGTTTGAATATCATATTTTTTGGCTTGCGGGCTTGATGAATGTTCTGAAAACACAATCGGAACAGTCATGTTTTGAGGGACCAAAAGGGAATATTTTTAAAAATAATTTCTATCCTAAGTAGCCCTTTATGTATACTTTCCAACCCAATTTGAATCACTCCATTTTGATTTGAAACAAAAATATTATAACCAAAACATTGACAGGGTGTTCAGTAGGCAACTTGGGAACTAAGTTGGGACAGTCCGTTTTTGGAGGACTAAATAAATATATTTTTAGAACCTATATTTATGGTATATTCCCTTATTAATCTAGTTTACAATGCAATTTGAATCACTCAATTTTGATATCATATGAGAAAGTTATGACCAAAATATTGACTGTCTATCGTAAATCTGCACTTTTAAAACTCTGTTTTTCCAATTGTTCACTTGTGTATTTGACCCATCAATTCTTCTTGTATTCAAAACCTGTTTCCATTGGAGATAAATAAATGAATATAATTTAATCTCCACTTTGAACCATTTGATTCCATCATCAAATGAAAAAAATTATGCTTAACATATCAACAGTTGATCTAAGTTGGGAAATCGAAAATGACTCTCTTATGTAGGTTGTTCTAAATAAAATTGACATATAATATCATGGAATTTTAAAAACATGTTTATATTGGTGATATACCTTTGAAGTAGCTCTCATTTGGTTTTAGAATCACTCAAATCAAATGAAAAAGAAAGAAGTTATGATTAAAACACTGCAGGTTAGCATGATTGGCCACTGCTCTCCCGCAGGTAATAAATTAATTTTACTTTGTTATTTTTTTCCATGGATTTGTTTTACAGAGTAACTAATTTTTATTTTTTCATATGTATTGGATTATGAGTGCCCGATCACCTCTCTTCTTCCATGATTTCATGTTTTATTGCAGGTAGACACTCATTTTTTGCAGGTTATAGGAGAATAGAAAAGGTCAACTTATGAACGAATGATTCTTGAAAGAAATATTAATGAAACAAGAGAATTTCATCCAATTCATTACCTAACAGATTCATAACATAAGAAATGAAGAATTGATTTCCATTCGAAGATTCATGTCACTACTACCAAAGCATTTTTCGAAGAGATCATTTTTTTCATTAACAGATTGATGTTCCCTTAGGAAATAACATCATAGCTGTTGTAACTTAATTAATTAATTTATTTACTATTTTTAAATAAAGTGTTGTTTCTTTTATGATTTCTATTATGTTTTTGTGTTTCAGGTGTTGCTTCTTTCAATGTTGTAGTTGTCGTTCCGTTGGTGAATGTGCATTTGATGTTCTATCAAATGAACAACTATTGTTCGGTAGAATGGACAACTCTGATTCCTTTTTTGTGTTTTTATAATCATTTTTCAATCAATTGAACAACTGCTATTCAGTTAATTGAACAATTGTTGTTTGGTAGAATGAACAACTCTGATTTATTTTTGGTGTGTTTATAATTGTTGTTCAATCAATTGAACAACTACTGTTCAGTCAATTGAACAGTTGTTGTTCGGTAGAACGAACAACTCTGATTTCTTTTTGGTGTGTTTATAATTGTTGTTCAATCAATTGAATAGTTGTTGTTCAGTTAATTGAACAGCTGCTGTTCGGTAGAATGAACAACTCTGATTTCTTTTTGGTGTGTTTATAATTGTTGTTCAATCAATTGAACAATTGTTGTTCAGTCAATTGAACAACTATTGTTCGGTAGAATGAACATCGCTGGTTTCCTTTTGGTGTGTTTATAATTTCTGTTCAATCAATTAAACAACTATTGTTCAATCAATTGAATAGTTGCTGTTCGGTAAAATGAACAACTCTGATTTCTTTTTAGTGTGTTTATAATTGTTGTTCAATCAATTGAACAACTGTTGTTCAGTGAATTGAACAACTTTTGTTCAGTCAATTAAACAACTGTTGTTTAGTAGAATGAATAACTCTGATTTCTTTTTGGTGTGTTTATAATCACTGTTCAATTAATTGAACAACTATTGTTTAGTCAATTGAATAGCTGTTGTTCGGTAGTAGAAAAGCTCTGATTTATTTTTGATGTGTTTATAATTACTTTTCAATCAATTGAACAACTGCTGTTAAGTCAATGAATAGCCGCTGTTTGGTAGAACGAACAACTCTGATTTCTTTTTGGTGTGTTTATAATTGTTGTTCAATCAATTAAACAACTATTGTTCAATCAATTAAACAACTATTGTTCAATCAATTGAACATTTGCTGTTCAGTAGAATGGAAAGCTCTGATTTCTTTTTGGCGTATTTATAATTGTTGTTCAATCAATTGAACAACTTCTTTTCAGTCAATTGAACAACTATTGTTCGGTAGAACGAACAACACCGATTTATTTTTGGTGTGTCAATAATTGATGTTCAATCAATTGAACAACTACTTTTTTATAGAACGAACAACTCTGATTTCTTTTTGGCGTATTCATAATTGTTGTTCAATTAATTGAACAACTATTGTTCACTCAATTGAACAGTTGTTGTTCGGTAGAATGAACAACCATGATTTTTTTTTCTTGTGATCAATAATTGTTGTTCCAATAACTGCATAATTACCATTCAATTTTAATCAAGCAACCATTTTTTTCTCCCATGCTTTCTTATCAAAACCATCTTTTTCAATTGGGAATTTGTATCCAAGATAAAGGAAAAAAAATAATATTAATACCATTATGACTTGTAAAACCTTTGATGGTTATCTTTATTCTGAAACTAACCTGGTTTATCTATATAATGACTGGCTGAATATCTTCTCTTTGGACATATCATAAAATGATTCACTATCTTAATACCATGTTGGTTTATCTTTCACACTTTCAATTGATAATTCCCTTTGGTACGATGATATAGGGATAAAAGCATAACTTTCATTGTCATTTTTTACTTCTCACGTGATCCTTAACTCTTAAGGAGTAAATGAGCCTCCCTCCCTTTACAATAAAAATATGGAAATACAATACAAATCTTCTTAAAGAGGATAGGGGGTCTCATTACGAGCCAGCCTACCATGATCATAAGGATGTAACAAGTGACATTCCATTATGGCCACCACACCAGGGTAATGGCCTTCTAGATAGTCAAAACTGTCAAAAGGATAGGAGGTCTCATCACGAGCCAGCTTGATCACTTTGTTATATCCTGGTGAATGACACTATGATTATCTGGTTACCATGTCAGCATAGTGATCTCTTTATAGCAATAAACAACCATTTAAATACTAAATGGAGGATTCTTGCTCATTTTGGGTTAAAAAGCAACCCTGTTGAGGCTATGAATGCCTACTAGCAGTAGTGGCTCTGCTTGAGGTATTGAATTTCTATGTTACATTGCCAATTATTCTTTATCCCATTATTTCCTATTGATTCATTTCTAAAGGTGAATTTACCATTTGAACAACGTTTATAACTATATTAACCCATATGCATGGTAAAATATACTTTTATATGAATTATATCAATATTATCCAATCGATCAATACTAATATTCGTTATCATCTATCGCTTTTCATGCTTTCATCATATTTTTCCACCTAAGGAAAAATCTCTTCTCATAATGATCAATTCTCTGTTTTACTCCTTTTGTGGTCATTTCTTATCTTCGCGATTTGTACTGCTTTGACCATTTTTTTTGCCGTATTTATGCCACTTTGACTATTGTCCTGCCACATTTATGAATCCCCAACGTCCTTTCCCTTTTTCCTATGCTTTATGGTCGTGGAAACCCTTTTCTAATTGGAGGGGGGAAGGTATGCATTATTGGATAGCATGCATAATAATTACCGAACTACGCCATAACACGCTGATTTGACAAAATATTATTATTGCATTTATACAAAAGTTTTTTTTTATTGAAATATTTGCATGTGACTTATCTGTTACTGTTCAAAACTAAAATTTTGGATTCAAGAAAATTGCATGCAGAGTAGTGAATTGTTTATAGGAGAACAACAAGTATGGGGGGAAAATCTATTCACAATGAATCCACACTATTGCAACTAACAGAAGTGGCTCAAGCAACTCGTGAACATGAACAATTGTTCAGATATGATGTGTTTGCATGGATTCCACCTTTTGCATCACTTTTAGCATTAGCTCAACCTACATCAACTTCCACAAATGCCAGTCCATACATGTCATTCCATATTTTTTTGGAGGTAAAACTTGAGGTAAAATAGCATAAGTTTCTGATTTATTAAAAATTTAGGAGAATTTCATGAAAATCCATTGAGCATTATTTATCATTATTCATTCCACATCTTTACCACTTCTCATTTTTCAGAGGCATAGAAGCTTTTAGTTTGGGGGAGTGTTACTTTCATTCATTTATTTGTTATGACCATGCCATCATCCATCGATCTCCTTATTCATTCTCAAAACCTCCCTTATTCCATGTTGTTTTACACCAAACATAGATTTCAACAACGATTGTAGCAACCACCTCAATTTGTTTTATAGTATTGCATGAGGGCATGATAATTCTCCAATTTAGGGGAGGAATTACTACACATGATGGATGTTTTCTACTTTCTTTTTCATTTAAGGCATACAATTTCATTTTTATACAGTGTAGAAGTTGATCTGCGTATATCTTTAAAACTATAAACTTAATTCTTGTGATTTTTGAACAACAAAGAGGTATCATTGAAATACACAAACTCAGAAAATTTCAAGTTAAATTAGTTTGTAAAATTTCAGAAATCATGCACTGTCACCTACAACCATTTTGCTTATATCTCATTATTCGTGCATCAAAACGATCTGATTTTTGGATTAAAGAAGAATTAATATAGTAGAAATATTCTTGCACAATTTTAGCAAAATTAGGTTTGTAGTTTTTGAAAAAATGAAGTTTGTCGTTACTTATATCATATTTTGCTGCAACTTCATATACATATAGTAGAAAGGCAATGTGAAAATTATTATGCCTTCATCAACGTTGCTAAAATTGAATATTCACTATTTGAGGAAGAAGTCATTTGTTTCATCAATTTCATGAGTTGGGATGAACATTTTTGTATTATAGCTTGGTTAATACATAGGCGTTGGGTTGCATGAGGACATGCAACATATTCATTTTGGGGGTATGTTGGGCAACTAATTTGTCATTATTATTATCACTTTTTAACGTCTATTTCATCCATTTCTACCATTTTTTATCACATGATTTATTATATAATTCTATTTTATAATTATTTATGCTCTTATGGATAAATACTATTTTTTCTCTATTTTTAATATATTAAAAATTATTATGTATTATTTTTCCAATGATAGTTTATTAATGATTTTTTTATAACATCACTCATGATTTTAACCTCCAAGATCTTTTATAGATTGAAAATTTGATTTTCAGCTCATAATCAAATATTCAACTGAGAAATTCATTGGGATAAGAAGCGATAGTTTTGCGTTGGACATTTCAGGAAATGAAGATGTATCTGGACAATTTGAGACATGTGTTTTGTGCATAACAGACCAAATTAGTTTTGTTATGAGAAGTTTTCCACAATTCAGCTTGGATTGAGAGAAACACAAGGTTCTCTGAAGGTGATTTTCTCAGATTTGTTGTTGTGGCCATTTTCCAAATTCTTCCAATTCCAATAACAAATTCGACTTGTTCCTGCTAAATGATGATGGGGAGTAATCAATTCAAAGATGTAATGGAAATCATTTTGTAATCAACTTTGTTGTAACTTCCATTTGCTCTCTTTGTATTTAAATGAAAACAACGATCAAAGAGAGAGGGGATAATGAGGGGATAATTAGGAGATATGAGATGGAGAATTATTAGATAGGATGCAAGAGATGAGATAAGGGATGAGAGATGGGAGATAAGCAATTTTTGAATTGGAGGCAAATATAAGAACTTCAATTTTATGTAATTATTTCTCTCATATTTTCTAATCAAGTTATCCATTGAGTTTTACATCTGTTATTTGTAATTTGATCTAAGTTATTTTTTAAGGTGGAACTGAGTCTTGGGCAGTTGGGCCCACTACCTTGAATGAGGTGCTACCTTGAACATGTAAAGTAGTTTAATTATGTGCTTGTTTATTTGAATTTCAATCATTGTTCTTTAAAGTAAATTTCATTTCATTCAAGTAATTTGTTGGCTGCTACATTTTTCAGATTTGTTGTTTCCTGCAATTTCTAGATTTCATTTAATTTACTGCTCTAGATTAGCATTTGAATTATGTTGGGTGCAATAGATTGAATTTCCAATTAAACAATGTGTGGTTTAATTTAGCTATGATTCAAGTTGTGTGATTAGCATAATTGTTTTTCTTTTCATTTACTTTCTTCTTTTTAATTTTTGTTTTATTATTCAAGTATCACATTTTATTTCTTGTTGAATGAGCTTGATAGTATAGAACAAATCATATAGAACCAGTGTTAGTTGTTGGTATTTGTTATGCATATATTTACTAATTTTCTTGAAATAAAAAGATGCTCCTCAGGTTGATAATTAATGTCTAGGTGATTAGTTGTTTTTTATTAAGCAATTAATTTTCCCCAACATCTTCTTCTTCTTCATGTGTCATAGTAGAGATTGTGGTTTCCTTACTAGGTGTTTCCATTTTATTTATTTGGGGCATCAATTAATGATAATTATGCTTCATTATTTCCTTTGAATAACTTAAAACTATTTTTTCAAACAAAACTTATGAAAATTTTAAAAACTACACACCTTTGTTTTTCGCTTTGCAGGAGCACAATATTGAATATATTGTATCTTTGTAATTTCTGATATTGAAGGTCTTAAATTTCATTCTTTGGTATCCCTGTGAGTCCTCTTTTCAACCCCACAATTTAGATTGATATTGGACTCTCTAAGAAAGTGTTATGCTCAATATCCCACGATGACCTGATTATAGATTGGTTCAGTAGAGCGAATTTGTACAAGGTGCCACCTATCGTTTTTTCAACCTTTAGCCCTAAAAACGACACCCAAAACACTACAGTTTGTCCTATTTCTGCTACATTTTATGAAATTTGAGTCTGACGCTTAGAGAGAAAGTTATGATCATTTTCCCGAGGTGATCTGTTTGAGATGGAATTCGGGAGCCTAAACACACCCTAACTTCCTTGGATCATATCTCCAAAAATATAGCGAACGAAGATCTGAAATTCATACACGAGGTTCACCACGACTTTGGATCCCTTAGCTTTTAGTTTCAGCTTCTGAAGCATCAGAGAAAATATTTTATAACGTAAATGCCACGATGACCTGTTTGTAGTAGCGAAACCCTAGAATCCAAAGCTCTAATACCAAATGTTGATCAATCAACTCACAAATGAACAATTCTTGGATGATACAAATGACAAGTCCTCCTTTCTATACATAGGAGTCTAAGGGGTCTCAATATAATCAAAGCCTACATAGCAATAATATTGTAAGGACACCACAATAATAATAGTGGGCTTCTATGGGTCACAATAATACATTAAGGGGGTTGCACTAATAAAACTAAGGGGCTACACTAGTAGCATAGGGACCTAACATAATTGTCTTCGAGAATTTAACAAGGTGGATGACATCAGTGTGACGTGGTCGTGTGGTGGACATATGGCAGTCAATTTTGGAATTTTTGAGGGCCTAGTGTGGAAAATCTAGGTGATATGAGTCACCGCTAGCGAGGCTCCATGTGGAGATGATGATGTCAATGTGACATCGTTTCAGAGGTCGGATTTGGGAAGGATGGATTTTTCTAACTCCTATGAAATTATTTTATAAAAAGTTTTGATTTGATGTAGTGGCTCCGATGTTATGTGACATTTTTTCATGAGGATTCAAAGGATCAAGGACTTAGAGAGGGTGGAGCACCTAGGTGCTATGGAGAATTTCAGAGGTGGGAGTTATCGGAACTCTAGTATAAATGTCAATTTGAATTTTTTTTGATCTGATGGAGGGGCTTCTGATATATGATCAACACATGGTCATGGGGACCCAAAAGAACCAAGGGCATATGGTAGGCCTCAACACCTAGTATTGTAAAGGCGCCACATGGAAATTTTTTTGGAGGTTGTTTTATCAGAGGTAGGAGGTATCGTTACTCCATTCGATTTTCATTTTGAAAAATGTTATGATGCCTAGGAGGTCCAACGGTGAGAGACACTTGGTCGGATGGATTCAAAATAATCAAGGGCACATAGAGGGTTAAGCAACTAAGTGCTATAAAAGTCATTGAAAGAGGGAGACATCGTAACATTTTTTTAATTTGAATTCAAATAACTTTCGATGAAAAGAGATCCGACGCGTTGATGGCCCATGGTTGTGGGAGACTTAAAGGAACTAAGGGAAGAAGAGAATATATAAAGGGAGATAGGCCGTGATAGGTTCCCAAATGCTTTAGCATCCAAGCGCCAAGCGTTGGTCATGAGACCAGGTTCTATGGAAGAATCATGATAAAAGAGATAAGAGAAAAGGGGCTAAGAGCATCAGAATGTTACGATTTCATAATTTTTATTTTAAATAAAGTTACGATGGATGAAGGCACCAGTAATGCATCCACTAATCGCTATGTTGGTGGTCACAGGTAGTGATTCTATGGTGTATAGGCAATAAGGATACAAGCACATAAGGGCTAAAGGCATTTATTTTTTTGTTTTTATAATGTCATTTTAAATGAAGTTACGAGGTGTTGCGGCTTCGAAGTTGTGTTATGGTAATGATAAGAGATCTATTGGGATCCGATATCGAAATACAAAGAGTATGGAAGATGGATGAGTCAGTAGCTAAGCTACATATCACCTCTAACACCACCATACTCGACCATGTCCAACTCCAAAAAGGGTGAGATTCAAGTTGTTATAGGGAGAAAACAACAGGCGAATTGGTTGGTAACCGTGGAGGAATATTGTGGCGGAAACATGGCCTGGTCATAGACAATCAGAGGAATTGGCATTGGAGATATTTTTCCATGTCAATCATGAGACCCCACCTTTTCCATGTTTTGTTAATTTTTCATTTTCAAGAAAAAATCAAATCTGTTATGCAATCATTAGGGCATCTAAGACATTTTCACACTCAAAAAGCTGGTAGTTCAGACAACTGGAGCATTTTGATATATTTTATAAATATTCTTTGAGCTCTCCCTCTTCCCATAAAAGGGAAGAATAAATTCAATAGAAGGGTTCCCAAATTATGTTCTCAGGGGTTCTAAATTTTGTCTTTTCAGTAATTCTCAATTCTGTTTTTAGAGAGAGGTTCCAAGTTTTGGCTCAATTGCTTGTTCCTTAGGTGGTAATTGTTCTATAAATTTCAATAGTTTGAGCTTGTGATATGGAATCCATTTTTGAAGATTAATGAAGAAGATTTGTTGATTCCACGCATGGGAGTGTGTCATATGTGTTCATCTTGTGTATGTCACTTCATGTGTTTTTCTCTTCATCAGAAATTGTGTAAGTTGTAGCTATTGGATTCACTCATAAATCAAAGATTTACTTATGTTATGTTGTAGAAAATAATACCTGTGAGATTGCAGATTTTCTATGTTATAGAGTAGCAAAAAATACCTGTGAAATATTCAGTTGGGAACCTTAAAATGAGCTCCACATTTTCTACACTTCATTTCCTTATTTTTTCATGATTCTACTGGGATTTACCAATTATGATTATGGTTCTATCCAACCCTTTGTGTTGAGTTCCTTTCTTATTTTTCTCCTTCCCACCTTTACTACAATGATAAATTAACCTGCATTTACTATGTGTAGGCCACCAAACTTAAACATTAACTCTTGGGATGATATATATTATTTATGAATATGTTTGAATCTGCCTCTGTGAAAGGTAATTGAACCAGATTTGAAATAATTTTACATTTATCTCTTGAGCAACAATGGATTATCTTCAAGAGACACTAATATGCCCTAGGCACTAACCTCTCCTCAACCCGGGGTCTATCTCTTGGAGCTACAATGAAAATCGCCATCACCCTGCCATACTTCTAGCCCAAGGAATAAATGAATCAATCCAATGTATTTCATCTCGAATTCTCTTTCAAGGTCCTCCTTGCAAGAGCGGATCAACTTCTCATCCCATGTAAGTATCAAGTCATCAACATACAATACCATGACAAGAAAATTTCCATCTACCACAATGTGATAGAGTTTGGCATCTGTTTCACTTTTGGTGAAGCCCAATCCACTAAGATATGTGTTCATCTGAACGTATCATGCACCGGGCACCTATTTGCGACCATACAGGGCTCTCCTAAGTATACACACGTGTTCTCCATGTCATATGTCTCAAATACCTTTGGTTTCTCTATTTAAATTTCTTCTTCAACACCACCATTGAGAAAGGCTGTTTTCACATCTATCTGGTGGCTCTTCCACCCCATTTGCACAACTAATTATAGAATGGTTTTGATTTATGAATATCTTTCCACTAGGGAAAAGTTTTCTGATATTTTTCTCCCTCTACTAGAGATAATCCTTTTGCCAAAAATTTGGCCTTGTACTTCTTTATGCTCCCATCATCTACATGCTTCACTTTGTAGATTCATCTAGAGCCAAACAATAACTTTCTCTCTGGTCTCGTCACTACCTCCCATACATTCTTCTTCATGATGGAGTCATACCCCTCCACCATGGCATCTACCTACATTGGTTGAGAAATCGCTTCCTCAAATGAAGAAATCTTTGTCTCAATGAGTTCTGTCATGAGAGCCATATACATAGTGTACTTGTCTAGTGACCTCCTCTTCTAGCACACAGATGTAGTAGCTCCCACATGATCCCATGAATCTTGTATCAGTATGTCAACTTCTTTGGTTCTCTTCCTCCCCTCTCTGGAATATTTTGGTTGAGTGGGTGCCTCTGCTCGTTCCCCTATTTTCTCCTCCATATGTGGCTACTCCACAACATCCTGAAGCTCTATCTAAGGCTTCTCCTTTGGAACTAGTATCTCCTCCTTCAGTGGGAAACTCATCTCTCGCTCTAGAGAGAATTTCATAACCTTCTCCTCATCAAATTTGACAACTCTCCCCACTAGTGTCACCCCGAGTGAGGGCAAATACACCCTATAGTTATGTGGAATCCTTGTGTATCCTCCAAAGACTCCCATCTCAATTGTAGGCTTAAATTTATTCCTTCTATCCTTGGAGATATGATAATACACAGTAGCTCTAAAAATTCTTAAAGGAGATGCATCTAGCTTCCTCCCATAGAAAGCTTCTTTGGGTGTTATCATGCCAAGTATTCTATGAGGGCTTCTATTATGCAAATAAACTATGGTGTTTCATGCTTCCTCCCATAGATTTAATGGAAGCCCTTCATCATGTAACATGGCTATTGCTGCTCCCACTATGATTTTGTTCTTCCTTTCATCTACCCAATTTTGCTGTGGGTTATGGGGTGGTATCAATTATCTTCTAATACTCTCTTTGGCACAAAACTCCTTAAAGGTGTTAGATACATATTCTCCTCCACTATCACTTCTTGAGGCTTTCAATTTATGACCAGACTCCTTTTCAACCAATTCTTTGAATTCAACAATTTTTGAGAAAACTTCATCCTTCTTCTGCATGAAGAAGGTCCAACATTTTCTAGAAAATTCATTAACAAAAATCACATAATACCTATGTTTTATTGTAGAGGTTGTAGAAAATGGTCCACATACATTACAGTGGAATCACTCCAATATTTCCCTAGCAATGGTATCTTGTCCCTAGAAGGTCGATTTGACATATTTCCCCATTGTGCATCTCTTCCAAAAATCATGCTTATCAAGGGTGCATTTCGGGAGACCCGTGGTAGTCTGTTACATGATTTTTAAGGCCACATGGTGTAAGTGTCCCATGTGCCTATGCTAGAGTTCTCAAACATCTTGACTCTGCACATTTTCTACCTTGCTACTCAGTGAATTACAAGATTCTACCTCAGGTTTATAGATATTTTTCACTCTAACTCCAATTTGTTTCACTTTCCCAATAGAAACATGTATTATAAGGGCTTTCCCCTTATTGAAAACAACATCATAACCACGATCCTCTAACAGAACTACAAATATCAGGTTATTCTTCATCCTAGGTACATACACGACATTTTTAGATGAACATGGGAGCATGAATCTCTCTTAAAGTTTACGGTTCCAATTCCTTTGGTATTGTACCTCCCATCATCCCCAATTTCTATGTGCATCTAGAGATCCTTCTCTTCTAGGCTACTGAAGAATTCTTTGCATCTTGTCATATGGAACAAGGTACCTAAATCTAGATACCACACACTCCCCATTACAGTGCTTACCATGCATGCTATTAGGGTGAAGTCTAATTGAATTTTTGAGGCAAATGATTCAACTCTTTCTCCTCCCAAAGGCTTCTTGTTAGATTTCTTGTGTGGATACTTTGTTGCATAGTGCCCAAATCCATGGTAGTGAAAACATTTTATCTTGCTTAGATCCTTCTTCTTTTCATTGTTCTAGTTGGACTCTAGCTTGCTTTGGGCCTTCTTTCCCTTGGCTTTCTTTCCCTTCCCAACTAAGGAAAAAATTTCTTCCTTGTCAACTTTGGATGTTACTCCATCTCTATTGTTCCTTCGAATTTCTTCTTGCATTGAATCAAACCAAAGTCTCTCCCAATTTGGAAATTTGTCCCTTCCATTTGCAGATTCTTGTTAGCTATGCCAGGATTTTGGAAGGCCTAGGATAGCTAGGCACACTAGTTATAAATAGGGTATATTTTCTCAAAATCCTCCAAGCTAATCTCAACACTAATTGAATCTAGAGAGGTAATCTGGAATGGTTTCATTTTTCTACATGCAGATGTTTATGAGCTTGTTCCTCAATGCTGATTTCCTGGCATCACTACCATTTTTGAATAGCTCGGTGAGGTTCTTCCACATATAAAATGGAGTATCCTTTCCATGTAAATACGAGACTATGTGGTCTCTCACACCCTCCAAGATGATCCTCCTGGATTTTTTGATATCCTTCTTCCACTGGGCTAACTGTAGTGCATCTGATATTGATGGTTTTGGAATTTTAGTTTTGGTGTTCTCCAACACTCCATTATCATCAAGTACAAACTCCATCATGTCCTTCCAAGCTATAAAATTCAAGGTTCCCTACAAGTCATACTCTAATATCAACTTGTTGAAAGACATTTTACCACATGAAAGAAAACTGCTTCACTAAATCCACACATCGAAATCTCTGAAGGAGAAGATTTGTTGACTGGTTTCTAGTGTGATTTATTCCTCGATACCATGTATAAATTAACAGAAATTTTCTACAACTGATGTACTCAAATTGAAAATGAGAGATTACAAATTTCCTCTACTATTTTGTAGAATGGAAATTACAATTTAGAAACATGTACAATAACATGAAACCATCAAAACACAAGGAACACAATGATTTTACAAGGGGTCCAAATCGGAAAAACCCCTCTATTATTTTTTATTAATCAGATGAGAATGAGAAATTATTACAATGTCTTGTTTTAATCTTGAAGCATACCTTGCACTGTAAAATTTTTCTACTACTGACTGTCCTGCTTTGGCCAACACTTAGCTAGTTTAAGGACCCAACTTGCAGCTATTTCCTTACACAATCCTTGAGGAAATTAGCTCCTAAAAGATAGGAATGTCATCATATTTTCTTGTGTAATTCCCAAGAAATTATTCACCTTCTTAACTACCAAGCCTATACACTCAGCTAATATACAATTGATACTTACAATGTGTCTTTTCCTTCACTCCAGCTAGGCAATTTGAATTCCATGCATATTTGGGCTATTTTCCATTGATTGACTTAACTAAGAGATCACTGAGTTAACAAAAATTCTACTACTCAACTGAACTTCAACTGAATCAATTAATTACTTAAGTTTAGTTAACTGAGTTCAACTAAAAGTAACTGAACTAGATTGCTAAATTTTAGCAATCACTACAAGTAGAACTCTACCTCTAGCCTATAACTCAAATTTACTGAGTAAACTAGTAAACAAGGCCATGTGACATAAGTTAATTGCAATCCAATGTTAGAAATTAATTAACAGAGCAATGAAATATACAAAATATTTCTAAAACAAAAATATAGAAATGCATAAAACAAGAGACACATAGATATATGTGGTTCACCCAATTTGGGCTACATCTAGGGAGAAACATTCAATCCTTCCTTTTATATTATCCATCAAAATGAAGAGGTACAACCTACAGAAGATCCATTGTAATTTCCTCTTCGCTCTCACACATTCTCCTCTCTCTCTCTCTCTCTCTCTCTCTCTCTCTCTCTCTCTCTCTCTCGCTCAGAATAATAATATAGTCGCAATACATTTCCCTCATATAAATCGAGGGGGTAGATTCTAGGGAAAAAAACCATAAATTAACATCACTTCTACACTCAGATCATATGCCTAATGAAAAACCTATATTGACTATGAAATTATAATATTTTACAAGGAAATTTTCATCAATTTTTAGCTTCAGGGGCGATGCCCCAAAACCCCCTCCATCGGGGGAGGGGGCTCATAAAAGCCTTTTTCACCTGCCTGACATTGATTAAATGTGCGATGTTGCCACCCTGTTAGGAACAAGGATCCAACACGATTGAAACAAAAACCTCTGAACAATCAAGAACATAATCGGGCTCCACACCCGACATCCAAGTCATTCTACAAATGTGGAAAATAAAATTACTAAATTTGACTAAGAAACAAGTCAAATTTAGCCTTTCTTGCTACAATTTCTAAGATAGAAGAAATCTTCCCTCAAGAAGGCCTTTCACATCCAGGTATCAAAATCACTTTTTGGGCTTTTCCTTTTCTTGTAATATTTTTGCTCATAAATCAATGAATAGTAATGCCTATGTAAGAAATGATTATATGAGAAATATATTAAAAGAATCCTTCAAGACTTCAAGGAATAATTATGTGATTAACAATCCTATAAGTTTCAATCGTATTGCTGCAAGAAATTGCAATTCATTTGCTCACTTATTGGATCATATAATAAAATCTATAAGTGCAATAAATATGGGCACAAGGCAAGTGATTGTAAAAGAAATACAATAAGTGCTCGTCAATAAAAGAAATCAGAAAGAATTTACAATGGTATGGAAAAAGAAGTAATAAAATTGGGAAGAATGTGGATTTTCTCTATATGGTCAAAATAAAGGAAGTGAATGGTACATAGATACTGAGTTTTATAAGCATATGATACGACATAAGAGAAATTTTCTCTCTGTAAAGGTGGACAAAAAATTAAGTGTCACTTTGGAAATAATGCACCATTCAGAGAAAAGGTAAAAGGAACAATCAATCTTGATAATGGAAAGATTAAAACTCAAAATATTTTTTATGTTGATGGTCTAAAAAAAATATTTTGGGTGGTAGTAAAATGTGTGATCAAGGATATGATCTCACATTTCACACTAAAATATGTGAAATAATGAAATAGGATCGAGAAGGTTGGTGGAAACTTTTTCTAGAACCTCATGCAATGTATATATCCTACATAAAGTCAAAGAAAAGTATTGTATGGGGAAAATGGATGAATGTTGGTTATGTCACAAAAGGATGGCTCATACTAAGTTTTGAACATCTATTAAAACTCAAAAAAGAACAAGTAGTGAGATGCATGCCAAACATATCAAAACTAACTAACACTACAAAAAAAGTCATTGGTGAGGGTCATGCCTATGATGGACCTTTAAGGTCCATCACCAATGTCACATATGGTGACGGTCCTTGAAAAAGTGTTGTTTGTAAGTGCATATAGTGATGGTCCTTTAAGGTTCATCACCAAAGCCATTTTTAGTGACCCTTTTGGTGAGGCTTGTTAAAAACCCATCACTAATTATCTCTTTGGTGACATTTCTAGAGCTGATCTTTTATTGACCCTCACCATTGCTCTTTTTGGTTACTTTTGGTGATGGCCAAAAAATGTTCGTCATCATTCATCATTCCAATGAGCTTTTGATGACATGATGTGCATGCTACGATATTTTTTGTCAAAAGATAATGATTTAAGACCATTGTTGTTGAGTCATTTTCATCATGTGTCCAAGGCCATCGTGTTTAGAGTCAGTCAATTTGTTAAGAATAAAATAGTGTGTATCATTTCCTTCAGGTAATGGGGATATAATTTTCCTATGAGTCAATGGATGATTCATCTCTATTAGGTTTATTATCTAACAAATTACCTTTAGATAAAGTTCCACTAGTGTGTGTAGGAACTATATTATTTAATACATAATCAAGCTTTGCCAATTAAATTAATGAGAGAGACCTAGCACTCCTCAACACTCTTGGCACATCTTAACATGTTTTGGCACAAACTAGCATTCCTTGGCACCTCACACGTCTTGAAACATCTTTGTACCTAGAACACCTTTCCATGACTAGGAAACCCAAGCACATGTTGGCAGGCCCTGGCATAGCATAACAGTCTCCCAGCATGTGTTGTCATGCCCTGTAGTCCCTAACATGCCTTGGAACACTTTGGAATGCATTAAAATACATTAGCGCTTGGCACATATTGGCTCTTGGCTTGTATCGAAACCTATTATTAGTGTTACTATCATGCCCCTTTTGAAAAATATAAAGTCCTAACTTATTAACCCTCTTATGTGTTCATTTCCTTGTATTTTAGCTTGGTTCTTCCATATGTTTCTTTGACGCTCCTTGACACATATTGGTATACCCTAGCACCCTACATGTCCTAGCATTCCTTAGCAGTTTTCATGTCTTGGCATGCCTTGGCACATGTTAACACACACTGGAACTCCCTAACACACTCTGGCACTTCTTGACATGCCCTGATATTCCATAGCATGCTTTACTAGTGCTTAGAATACCTTGTCACTCCCTCCTTGGCATGCTGACTAGCACTCGTTGACACTCCCTAACACACCCTCATATTAATTCACTTCCATGCATTTGACCTAGTGCTCCCTTGTGTTTCCCTAGTACTCCCTAACACTACTCTGCATGCATTAGCACTCTTTGACACAACTTAGCACTCTTCGACATGCCATGCCACTTCATAACATGTGTATCACTCCCTAACACACATTAGCACTTGGTATGTGTTGGTGCTTGGCAAGTCTTAGCATGTCTAGCATTTGTTGAGATGCCTTGGTATGATTTTTCATGGTTTAATATTAAATTTATTTGAGATCAACTATTGAAAATTAGATGAGAAGTAACAAAGGAATATTTTTCACTTAGAATGCACTAACACTTGGCACTTGGCACCTATTGGCACATAGTCTTGGTGTGCCTAGCATGACCCTCTTCGAAAAGGTAAATTGATGACTTATTAACCCTCCTATGTGTTCATTTCCTTGTAGTTTAACTCGTTTTTCCTTTTTGTTTCCTTGACAATCCTTGACACATATTGTGACACCATTCCACATCTTGTCATGCCTCAGCACTTGACACATCTTATCATATTTGACATGCCTTCACACTATTTTTCACATGTTAGCATTCCCTAGCATGCCTTGGCATTCACACCCTCACAACTAGCCTTACATTTTTTCACAACTTGGGAACCCAATTAAGTCCTTAGCTACTGCGTTCATGTGACATTGGCTTGCTTCAAGCGCAATAACTTGACCAATTGAACCTATTACAAGTATATTGTGCCTTGTTCACCTAAGAACTTCTTATAACTCATCTTATGCCACTCATGTCCAAGCTTAACTTGTCCCATTTAAGAACTTACCAAGACAAGGATCACATCTAGCCATGGCCATAAAAAAACTAAGCAACATAACTTATACAAACAATATTTCACGTGTATGTCTACTTCATATAAACAATAGAACATTAGCTAAGAGTTTGCAAGAACCACAAGATGCACAAGACACACATGATATAATCTAGAACAATCTAAGTGCCCCAAAACTTATACACAACAATGTACAATATGAAATTGTCTAAAATAGTCTAAAAAATTATAATTTGGCCAAAATGTGCCACATGTCATATAAAAATAATAGCTGAAGGAACAAAAGTGTTGTGAAAAGCATAAAGTCTCCCTTTATCTAAAACTGCTCCGTCGAGCCCCTTATTGCAACCATAGGCTTGCCTCTTGAAAATCATATTATGAAATTCTCCTAACACACTTCATCCTTGTCACACTTGAATTTACTGACACTCCCTGGAACACACTCTTATTTGTTCATTTCCATGCATTTTGACCTAGTTCTCCCTTGTAATGCCTCAACGCTCCCTAACACTCCTCAGCATGCATTAATATTGTTCGGCATGTGTTAGTGCACCTTTTCATTCCTTTTCATGCCCTCGCCCTCCCTAAATATCATGCCCTCACTACTACCCTTACTTAATTTGCAAATTGGGAACCCAACCAAGTCCTCGCTTGACTACAAGAGCTTGAACAGGTTACAATTACTATAACTAGACTATGTTGTTGAGTTGTATAGCTTGGGAGGTACTCCAAAAGCCTAGTGAGATGGGTTTGTGTGAGTTTGGTCACAAAAGGGTTTTTGGAAAAAGAACCCAAGCGAAGGGGTTTTAGACCCAAGATGAGGTTTAAAATCTAAAAGAAAATTAAAAAGGAAAATTAATATTTCCTAAGGTATAAGTGGATAAAACTCGTAAGTTCTAGAGGACCCCTATGAGGCCTAGCTAGGAAAAGCTGTTTAAGGAGGCATTACTATGAAGGCAAGAACATCAAGTGAGAAGGATCTCATTTGATCAAGGAGGTCAGGAGAGATGTAGTCCTAAAGTAGCTCGAGTTATAGGGCTGAGTAAGGGTTGCTAAAGGGAGGCCATGATCATCCATCAAGAGTAATATCATCATGTGAGGGTTCACAAGAATGTCACATACCTTAATGGGTTTGAACTGGGAAGAAGGATGGCATATCGCTGGTTCTCTTCTAGTAGATCGAACTCAAGAGAGTCAGCTCATGAGAATTTGGGCATGTGATTTAAATGGTGTTTTTGTGTGAAGGGCATATCAAATTCTGAAATACCAGAGAAGGTTCAAACCATGTCTTGTGGTGGTTAGTAGGTTGCAAGGTATGTGATAAAGACCAACAAAAATGGAGGAGGGCCTGAAATGGAATTTAGGGCTATAACAAAAGTAGTCATAGGTGTAATATTGACTGATGTAACCATAGTTTGAGGGTCATAGAGATCTAAATTTCAGGTCAAGATTCAGTAAAATAAATGCCCAAAATATATGAATCCATATGAGCTAGGTTGAGTCTCTTATGGAGGCAAGAGTTGTAGTTTTTTATATGGGTGGATAGGCTTTGTTCTAAATAAATTAGAATATAAGTATAATTCCATAGTTAAGGATGTTTCCTAGCATGTTCAGTCCATAAGGTGCCCTTAAGACTATGACAAATCTGCGTAGAAGAAGATGGGTTGTGACCCTTAGAGCGAGGTTTATCTTTGCAATATAAACCACATATCTGGAAGATGGTTTACAGAAGTATGTGTGGAGATAGCATATCCAAAGGAGGGTGTTACCTGAGTACAAGTTGAATAGAATAAATGTGACATATGAAGAATGGATTGACATGAAGAGGAGTTGATTTTGGTGGAATATGCATATAATTTTGGATAGATATCTCAAGCAACCTATAAACAATTAGTCAATGGACTATTAGTAGATGATTTTTGATCCTAGTTCAGTCATCTACAAATTGTTAGAAGGATGATAAGTGGAGTATTTAAGATTTGTTCATAGATTGGACAATAAAGAAATTGGTACACATTAATAATGATTTTGAGAGGGCTTGGGTCACTATTAGGTGGAAGATTTGAAGAGCCCTAGATGAGGGAAGTGTTATGGGCCCTAGATTGGTAAAATAATGGACTATGGTTAGGAAAATTGATTGAAGTCCTAATATAGTTGGAGGGTTTTTAGGTGACTATCAAAGAAGAGACCTAGGTCCTGTACTTGTGAAAGGAAAACAAGACTGGTAGAAGGGTAGGTGTATTGGGCCTAAGGACATGTTGAATTTTAAGGACTAAATTAGCAGTCAAGTGGGCTAACCAACTTGTCCTAGTTCACAATATTGTACAGGATTGAGTCAATGAGAAGAAGGGTGACCTCCATAGCCCTAGACTTGTCATCTTAGAGCAACAGTATGGAAAAAATGGGTAGACTAAAGAGTTTTTCACAAACAGAGTTTTGAATAGCTGATCAAAGACCTTAACTGTTGCATACATTGAAGGAAAAAGGATGCATCTAGAGGGATTTTTTTTAGTCGAGTTTAGTAACCTAAAGGAGTTGAGTTCATTAATAGAGGTAGCGTGAGGAGTTGTAGAATGGGGGGCAAGAAGACCTGCTAGATGTGTTTAGGATACTAAAAGGGTTATGTGGCCACTATCAGCAATTAGGTCAAGTGTTTTCTTGTTTGAGGTAGATTAATTATCAAAGGACTAACACCAAGCCCTAATTTGATTCCTTGTATCAGTGTGATTTTAAAGGGGCATGATCCTTGGTACGAGAGCTTTAGCTTATTCTATTATAGTTTGTAATATAATGAAGAAGGGTTTGAAAAATTTTAAAATTCTCATGTGCACTAGTTTATTCCCTGATGTGTGTAGATTTCATTGTGAAAAGTAGATGTGTTGTAACACTTGAGTGTGTTTGAATCAAATATTCTAAGACCAAACCCAAATTCTTACGTGTCATGGAAATTGAACATATTACTTGTTCACCTAAGAAATACCTATAACTAATCTTAGGCTACTCATGTCCAATCTCAACTCATCCCACTTAACAAGTTACCAAGACAAGGCTCATCACATCCAACCGTGGCCATAAAAAAACTAAGCAACATAGTTTACATCTTGACATGCCATAGCACTTAACATGTCTTAGAAGTCCTTAGCACTATGTGGCATATGTTAGCATCCCCTACATTCCTTGGAATGCTTTGACACTCCCTAGTACACCCTAGCAATTCTTGACACACCTTGGTAATTTAGCATACCTTGGCACTACCTAGAATATAACCTTGTCACTCCCTCCTTAAGACACCTAGAACTCATTGAAACCCCCTGTCACACACTCTTATTAATTCACTTCCATGAATTTTAACTTAGTGTTTCCTTGTGTTTCCCTGACACTCCCTAACACTCCCTAGCACACATTAGCACACTCTAGCACCTGGCACATCTTGGCATGTTTCCCTAACACTCTACCATTCCTTGGCACTACCTATCATACCTTGTCACTCTCTCCTTAGCACACTTAGATCTTATTAACACTACTATCACAAACTCTTATTCATTCATTTCCATGCATTTTGACCTAATTCTCCCTTGTGTTTCCCTAATACTCCTTAACAGTCCTTGGCATGTTTTGGTACACCCTAACACCTAGGAGATCTTGGCATGTCGCCCTAGCATCTATCATGCCTTAACATTGCCTAGCATACCTTGTCACCCCCTCCTTAACACACATGGAACCCACTGACACTTCTAATAACAAACTCTTATTTGTTCATTTCCATGCATTTTGACGTAGTGCTCCCTTGTGTGTCCCTGACACTCCTAGCTAACACTTCTTTACATGCATTGGAACACCTTGGTCACACGCCAACATAGAACTCTAGCGTTCCTTATCACTACAAAGAATTCCTTATCACTCCTCCTTAGCACACTTGGAACTCACTAACACTCCCTGTCACACACTCTTATTCATTCATTTCCATGCATTATAACCTAGTGCTCCCTTGTGTTTTCTTATCACTCCTTAACACTCCTTGGCACACCCTGGCACTTGGCAGATCTCAGAATGATTTCCTAGCACACTAGCATATCTCGGCACTACCTAGAATACCTTGTCACCCCCTCCTTAGCACCCCCATAACTTGCTAACACTCCCTATCACACACTCTTATTCATTCATTTCCGTGCAATTGAAACTAGTCCTCCCTTGTGTTTCCCCACCACTCCTTATTACACCTATAAGTCATTAAGACTTCATTAACATCAATTTGAAACTAGTTCTCCCTTGTGTTTCCTTAAAACCTGGCCCTAACATTCCCTAGCATGTGTTCACCCCACACCCTGACACTTGGCACATCGTGGCGGGCCTTAGTACTTGGCATGTCTTGGCATTTCTAACATGCCTTGGAACTGTCTAGCATGTGTTAGTACTTCCTAGAATTCCCTAGCACACCTTGGCACTCCATAGTTGTCATGACCTCATAGTTAACCTTAATTTTTTTTTCGACTTGGGAACCCAACCAAGGCAATAGAAAAATAGTTTTGTGCCCAACCCAAGGTCTCCCTTTGTTTGAAACTGCTTCGTCTAGCCCCTTATCTCAACCATATGATTTCCTCTTGCAAATCCTATTTCAAAATTCTCCTTACACACTTCATCCTTGGGACACCTAGAATTTGTTGACACTCCTTGGAACACACTCATATTCATTCATTTCCATGCATTTTGACTTAGTTCTCCCTTGTGATGCCCTTGCTGAAAAGTGTAACTAGGTGCAATCTTCATATTGACATGTGTAAATGGGATTTTATGTAATTGATGTAAGAAGAAAATAAAATTATTTTTGTAATGCTTGAATCATGGGTTTCATGATGAAGGAATTTTATTTCTAGTTAAATCTCCCATTGTGAGCTATTAGGTTTGGTCATCAAGTCATAAAATTCATAGAGTCAATGTCAAAGATTGAAGACCCATTTTGGGCATGTAATCCATTGTAAAAGAAAATTTACTAGCCCTCCAAGACCTTGTCACAAACTCTTCTTCATGTCGGCCTAAGGATGCTTCCAGAATGTCAAGTTGACTTACCTATATCATAAATCAACTTATTTTGATGGATGAAACACTATATATAGTGAAGCTCGGCCTTCATTTTTTGACAAGAAATTTCGGTTAAGTAAGTCTGCAATAAGAAGTGTGAAGATAACCAATGAAGAGAAAACATTTTGGTGTTTTTTATGGGTTTGTTTAGGGCTAATACCTCCACACGTGCGAAGGAATGAAGAACTATCTACTCTAGAAAAGGTCGAAGGTCTTGGTGTTATCCAAGAAGTCAAATCAAGGAAGAAGATAAGCAAGGTTACAAGCCAAATTATAATAAGAGGTCATACCATCCAAGAGAATAAGATCAAGGTTCAAAGGTTGGTTAACCACACATGCTAGGATTTCTGCAGGAGGGTCGAGAACTATAGATTTGATCCAGGGAATCAAAATTTTAAGGATAGTTGAGTTATTGAAGGAAGAAGCTTGATCATCGTTGACTCATAGAAAAATAATGAAGTTGAATCAAGGAGGCTTGTGACTTGGTCTTGGAGAGGTCATTGAGTCAAGGGTCTAGGTCAGTTTCTTTGTATTATTTAGTTGAAGTCTCTATAAGAAGAAGAATTTGTTTGGGTTTTCCTCTCATTTTGGAGAGGTTTTGGCCCTAGATGATCACCTATTCTTTGTGTCCCTTGTCTCCTAATTGTTTATACATTGGTAGTTTTTTATGAAGAAGAAAACTATAATAATATAAGTAAAGAGAAGATGCTAATATTAATAAGTAAAAAACATTCACAAGTATATCTTCCTAATTAGTTATATCTAAGTATGCTTCCTCGACAACGGTGCCAAAATGTTGGTTCAATTTACTGGGAAAATTAAAAGATGTATTTTCTTATCAATCCGAGTTGGTAGACCTAGAAGAAAACCAAATTTTATGGAAGTTTAGATTAACAAGTGTAGTAAGTAGTTTTTCAAATAAGAATAATGGAAATGCATATTACAAGTATAAATTACTTGAAAAGAAACTATGAAAATTTAATCTGGAAGCAAGAGTGCAATGATTCTTTTTAGAGTATATGAAATGAGGGAGAGGCTCTAACATAGAGGTCCTGTTTGTCCTCCATCATCATTCTTATCCCAAAAAGTTCAGTTCACCAAAAATCATATCAAAAACCAAAGCAATAAAATATGAAATGCATAAACACAATTTACAATTCAACTCTTAATCTAGAAGGAAGAGGATCTATCTTAGATGCCTTGGTTTTCCTTCCTTTAATTACTGAGATGAAATAATTCAAAATCATAGATGATCATGGCATGTAATCAATCTATTCAGAAAATATTCAAAAGAACTACAAAGAAACAACTATCTAAAATATTCACAATTATGCATAAAATTACACTATAGTGTACTTAGTTCAGAATGGGGGCCCTCCACCCTTGCTTGGTACACTTGAAAATTTCATTAACTGTAGATCAAAAATCAAATTCCATATAAAGAAAAACAAGAAGATGGAAAAAAATTTCCTCAAATTACCTTCAGAAGTAAAGTAGTCTCAATAATCATAATACATGTTCATGAGTGTTGAATGTTGTGCTTAAATAAGAAAAAAAAATAACAAACTTAGCTAAAATAGATATAAAAACCTATAAGAGTCCTAATCCATCTACCCAGGTCAAACTCATCATTTTCATTGCACAAAATATGGAAAAATCCCACTAAATCACAAAACTGCCCCTTTTAGTTAGGGATTTTTGGGTCATTGGTCAAGTTTGATCAGCGTTGACCAAGCCTGTCCTGACTCAATTGTAATGTGCCATTAAAATTTCATCAATCCTTGGTTCCCAAGGTTATCAAATATAGCTTCATTTTTCATCCAGGTAGCCTATACATACGACTTCAAAGGAGCCATTACAGGAAATTCTGTTCTAGTCAAAATAATTTTCAATACCAAATTTTTACTAAAATTTCTCAAATTTAAAAGACATAACTATTTTTCCCTTAAAGTGCAATAAGAGGAAAAATGTGGGAAAATGACCATGATATGATAGAAAATGATGATGGATAAATGGAAAATGTATAACAAAAATGGAGTGCCCACATCTCCCCCTTGCTAAGTCTCAAGCATCTCCTCATGCTTGCCTTTGTCTCTTTGACCTTCTACCTCTGTATGATGACTATCCTACTGATGTACCTGTGGCTCTTCCACCTGATGTTGAATCTTCCTGCTGAGCTGCTTGCAAAAGGACATCAATGCCCTCATGTCCTTGTTCCTTGTAGATGGCATTTTCACTTTTTGTTTCTCATATTTATATTGCCAAAGTTTCTTTTCTCTCAACCACCTATATGCTTGTTTTGAAATCATCATATTTTATGTCTCTAACTTCTTCATTTTATTTGTCATTATTTTGTTTTCTTTCATTATCTTATTGTTTTTTTCTTTAAACATCTCATTTTCTTTCTTAAGGTGTCTTTCCATTATTTCACTGACTTTAAGTTGAGTGGTTACGTCTTTTAATTTCTTGGCATGTTCTTCATTGTGACCTTACTTGGAAGCTTCTTCATTCTCTTTTACATATGACGATGATCCTCCTTTAATGTCTTCATAGCATGAATCTTTCTCTAACTCTTGAAGTTTTTCTTGTGCTTCCTTTTCAAGTTTTTCAATGATTTCCTAAGGTGATTATTCATGTGTATTAAGAGGCACTCCTTCTAGGATTTCTACTTCAACATTCTCATATGATTCTTCCATTGTTTTCCTTCTTGGTTTCCTTGGAATGGATATGAGAGATCTTTCCTTTTTAGTGGCTATTTCTTCTTGTTTCTTTTTAGACCTTGTCCTTGGATACAAGGGTGATTGCATAATGTTTATTGAAAGATGCAATCTCTCAAGTGTTTCCTCATTATTTGTTGATTGTTCTTCCCTATAGATTTCTGCAAGGTGGTGTTTTTACAAGAAACTATCCCATTTTTCTCCCCTATTCTACAACTAATATTCAACCAACATCTTAATTAGCCACTGATGGCAGTAACTAACCTCTCCGTTCTTTGTTTTTCCTTTCAGTCCTTCAATCATTTTTATCAAAATTTTTGCAAGGAAATAGGGAAAATTTACTGCGCAATCTCCTTTGATGTGTTGAAGTAATTTAATGTGAAACAAGTGTACAACACTATATCTTCCATCACATGTAAGGTATTTTTGAGCTATAAGGGCCAATTCTGCCCAAGTTTCTCTGATCCAATCTCTAGGAATTCCCTTAAATTTATCAAATGTCCCTTTTCTCTATTTTTCTAAAAATAAATTCCATCCTTTCTCTCTAAAATGTTTCCCTTTGTGGAATTCTTCTCCTGTGAGTGGAAAATTTGTAGCTTGAGCATTGTATTCTGGAGTAATAGGAACAAAAATATCTCCTACGCTAGTTTTCTCATTGTCAAAGTTAGCTATAAATGCCTTTGTTACTTTTCCACTATGCCCATTAAATTTTCTTAGAAATTCTAATAGCCCTACTTGGTAGAGTCTTTTTATTGTTTCTATGCTCCAGTTTTCCAATTGAAACCCATTTGGTTCAATCCTACTTCCCATAGCAAAATTTGGGTTCATTTGTTTCTTTTGGTTTTTGTACCAATGTAAATAACCATCTACTGTAAATAATCTCATGACATTACAATAACTCCATGTTTTTTTCTTTTGCAAGTTTTAATACAACAGAGAAATTATATTTATAGCCAAAGGATAAATATTTTTCTTGGCATATTTATTGAAAAACAAGATTTTCTTTCAAAAATCACAAGAGTGTGACCTACCAAGACTTGATCTGGACTTCTGAACACTTTTTTTGATGAGAGAAAAGAAAAATATTATGAGTTTGGCTTTGAAAATACCCTTTTGAGAAGATACTCTGTTAAAATTCCTTTGAGAACCAAGTTATGGACACCATCAAGTTTGTTTTTAACCTTATCTATCTTTAATCAACACCATACTTGCAAATACTCAGATGCATCCAACAGATATGCTGTCATTATCTATGGAATAGTCAAAAGGAGGGAAAACATTTGCTTGGGTAAGCTGGAAGAAAATTGCACTACCAAAAACACGGGGGGGGATGGGGGTTAAAAGACCTATCTGTTTTTTCCCAAGCTCTTGCAGCCAAGATGAGTTGGTCCCTTCTCACTTCACAAAATCTATGGACGACTGTGTCATACCACAAATATATTTGGCTGCAACAATTATTGTACTGGGTTCGATTACTAGACTGGCCTCGTATGGGCATTTCCATAGCATGGAAATATATCCTACAAACGATGCCTTTCATCAGATCAGGTTTGGCATGGTGCATTAACAATGGAGCATCTGTTCGCATTGGTATTGATCCTTGGATAGGAGGGGGAAACAGATATCAATTGCCACCTGAACTCATACAACACCTTCATCACATGAATACCATGACGATTGCACATATCGTTGATTAGGAGCACAACGCTATTTTCAGACAGAATTGGAGGACAGAACCTAAAATGGACATTCCTACACAATGGCAACAATCCTGTGATTCATATCTAGTGGCTCTGTCTGAAGCTCGTGTATATATAAATCATGACCCAGATGTACTAGTATGGTTTCCAGCTGATCATGGGAAATACACCCCAAAACTGGGCTACACCCACCTTCTCTTGGATCACAAGCCTACACTCAATAAAAGCATGGTGGCAACAGATATGGAAAATGAAAAGTCCTCCCCGAGCACACCTCTTCATGTGGAGTTTTTTAAGTAACAAAAATCCTACAGGAAATGCCCTCATGCACAAATCTATACATGACCTGATTTGGTGCATTCTCTGCAAACAAGACTTTAAAAACAATGAGCACTTGTTTCTACTCTATCTGACTGTCAAACAATTCTGGCAAGCTACAACACAGCATCTCTCTATGTAGAACACATGGCAAGGCTCTTCCATTCTCCAAGCATGGAACAACTGGATTGCAGCACATCGGGGAGCTAAGGCACAGTGCCTACCTCTTATCATCTGTTGGACTATATGGCTTACCTGGAACAAAATTATTTTCAAGAACGAAATTGTCCGCTGGCCTCTTCTCATTGCAAAGGCCATGGTAGCTTATCATGACATTCCTGAAGAGGAAAACCCCCACATCCGCAAAACCTCGACCCCTGGTCGGATCGATAAATCTAAGCCATGGGCTTACTTTGATGGAGCAGCCCAACCACATGGATGCGAAGGGGGTTTCATGCTATACATCTCTGATTAGCACTTCTATAAGGTCCAATTAGGACTAAGGGAGGGAACAAACAATTTTGCCGAGCTTATAACCCTCAGACATCTGCTCCATTTTGCATTAGCACATGACTGGACTTCTATATAGATCTATGGGGATTCCAAAATTATTATCACTAGTTCAACAACAAAAATAATTTTCATGCTATTTCACTACAAAATATTTGGATGAAGTCTACAATTACAAAGCAGTGTTTAACTCAGTCTCTTGTCATCATATATATAGGTAATATAATGAAGTTGCTGACAGACTTTCCAAGGAGGGCTCGCTACTACCTAGAGGCTTGTGCATAATCTCTGAACAGTCAGGAACAGATTACTATCAATACCACCACAGGCCATATATAGACCAGGATTACCATAGGGTGGAAAGGCCCTAATTATATATATTTTTGCTATTTTATTAGAGTTTTATCCAAACGTGTATATATTTATTTCTGTTGATAAATAGACAAACAGTCTGAATATGTACAAGAAATGGCTTGACCATTCATATTTTGACACAGCTTGATTCGAATTGGTCATGGACCAACAATACTCGCATATGCCACAGGCATCTATTACATGTAATTTTTCTACTTAATGAAAGATTATGATTTTTCCATCGGAAAAAAAAAAAAAAAAAAAAAAAAAAAAAAAACACCATACTTGCAAATCAAATCTTACTCTTCCTCTAATCAACATTATATTTGCAAATCAAATATTGTTAAAATTGGCGGGTCATCTTATTCATGGTTGATAATATTTTTATTAGATTCCTCTCGTCGAGAGGTGTAGGATTGATATAAAGATCATCCGATTCCGATAAGTATTCATGGAGATATGAATTTATTTTGATTATGGAATTATTATCAAGCCGACCTACAACTCATGTAGGCTCAGAAGCCCACTAGTCACATCTATTCACCCACCAACGTTGTGTATAAATATAAGAGGACTTTTCCTCATTTAGACTCACTCATCTCATCACATCTCTCTCTCTCTACTGCGCAGATATGAGTCTCTTCTCTACTGCGCTGAAATGGGTCTCTCTCTCTCACACATGTGAAGCCGAAAGCTGTTGAATTCGAAGCTGCAACTGCAGAAGTAAAGATTGACTTGTGTGGCCTAGAATATCTCCTCTTTGGAACTGCGTTGTAGGTTCATCTGAACCTCCTCTGAAAGCTGCAACTTTTGGTGGTGGAATGAAGTCAATCCGATGAACGGTTTGCAAGATATCGACTGCCCTAGTTTGAAGCCGGAAACTGCTGAAACTGAAGATGCAACTACAGAAGTAAAGATTGACTTGCGTGGCCTAGAAGATCTCCTCATTTGAACTATGTTGTAGGTTCATCTGAACCTCCTTTGGAAGCCGAAACTTTTGGTGGTGGAATGAAGTCAATCTGACGGTCGGTTTGTGAGATATGGTCTGCCCTAGTTTGATAATGAAGCCGCTAATGCTGATGCTACTGATCTAGGGTTTGCTACTGCTGATATGAATCAGATTTATTGTACTATTTCTCTCTGCCGAATTATTAAAGATAAAAGAAGATTTGATCAAAGGGTTTCCCCACACATTGTGGGGTTTGTCCCTGGCTAGCCGCCACATCTTGTGTCTCTTGTCTTGGCTTGTTTTCTGTCGATCGTTTAATGTTCTATCTGCACTTTACTTTATGTACATGTGATTGCTAATTGGTGGAGTATAATAAGAAAAAGAAGTAAACTGTTATAAGAATAGAGCATACCATAACTCAACATGGTATCAGAGCTGAGGTGAAGACAAAGCCCAAGCAAGAGCAAGAGCAATCACCGAAGAGAAGATTGGCAAGGCTATTCTAAAAGAACTATGGGGTCCTCAACACTCTTTCCTGCTGAAGACAAGCTCCGTGAGAAAGCTGACTATCACAGATGGAAGATGTCTATTGATCTAACCCTTGAAGATCAAGGAGTGCTGGACCATGTAAGAGGCAATATTGTTGAGCCTCCATCAAATGCATCTGCTGCTGCATGGAACAAATGGAAAATTGAAGAAGTCAAAATAGAAGATCATCCGGGACTCTATCGACAAGCACTTGGTGTCCTACATCTCTGATCTAGACACCTCCAAGGAAATCTACGATAGACTGGTGAGTTTATTTAAAGTTAATGATGCAAATCAAGTTTTGTTTCTTAGAATTAAGCTGAGGGAAATCAAGAAGCGTAAAGATGAAAGTATGCAAGCATACTTCTTAAGAATCACCGAGATCAAGAACGATCTCCTATCTATTGGGGAAACTATTACTGACAGAGAAATGGCACTCTCAACTCTCGGAGGATTACCATCTGAATGGTATGTGTTCAGGACTACTCTTCTGAACAATAATGTAATTCCTAGTTTCGAGGAATTAATGGCTAGATGCATTCAAGAACAAACAAGGGTAGAAGAGTAGGAAATGCCCTTGCCTAAAGGTCCTCCTGCTGCTTTTTCTTCTCATGCTAAGAAAAGAAATAATTCTGGGTCTAAATCGAAAAGAAAGGCTGGATTTAAGGGTGGAAGAAAAGGACGATGTTTCATTTGCAATAAAGCAGGTCACTATGCAAGGGAATGCCCTGATAGAAAGGACTCTCACCGTGACGATGATCAAAATCCCTCTCATGGTAATCGAAGGAATGGAAAATTCAACAACAAAGGAAAAAGGAATGCGGGAAATCAAGGAAGAGGGCAACCATTCAAGAAGGCTAGAAATTCCAGGGATGAATCTAACACTGTTGACGATAAGCAGGCTGAATATTATCTACCAGCTGCTCTATCTACCTCCGCTCCTTCGGACTCAATGGGAATTTGGCTCATTGATAGTGGTGCCTCAAGACACTTCACTGGTTACAAAGAAGTACTCTATAATCTGGTAGAGAAAGAAACTAACCTGGAAATTGTCCTTGGAGATGACATGAAATACCCAGTGAAAGGTGTAGGCAATGTTTCTCTTAAACTGAATCAAGGTAATACGATTCACTTACAAGATGTATTATATGTACCTGATCTCAAAAAGAACCTGGTATCCATCTCGGCAATGGAAGACAAAGGCTATAAGGTAACCTTCAGCGATGGTAAGGTACGCATATGGAAAATAAAATGTTAAAGATGCTTTCACTCTTGGGTTTCGAGTTGATTCTATATATCAAGTCGGTGGAAGTCCGCTAGGTGTCATGTCTTGTGACACAACGCTTCAGTCTGAACTTTGGCATCGGAGGTTTTCCCACCTTCATTACAAAGCTCTACCCGATGTAAGATAGATGGTAACAGGGATGCCTGAATTCCAAGTAGAGAAAGAAGGTGTATGTCCGGGATGTGCCGAAGGAAAGCTCAAAAGGGGACCATTCCCCTCAAGCCAAAGCAAGACCTCCGATATATTACAATTGGTTCACTCAGGCATACCTGAGGTTGGCATTAAGAGGGAGACTACTACACCACATACTCCTGAGCATAATGGTGTGGTGGGAAGGAAGAACCGCATGATGATGGAAGCTGTCCGGGCCATGCTACATGATCAAAGACTTCCGAAGTTTCTATGGGCTGGAACTACAATCACCGGCGTATATGTACAAAATCGATGCCCTCATCAAGCATTGGGTTCCAAGACACCTGAAGAAAAATTCACCGGTAAGAAACCTGATGTTTCTCATTTTAAAATTTTTGGAAGCCCTGTATACTTTCATGTGCCGAAAGAGAAAAGAAATAAATTGGGAGCATCTGGAAAGAAGGGAAATTTTCCTATCTCAAGGAAAATATGTGGTAAATATATTGAATAGATTTGGTATGATGGACTGCAAGCCTGTGACTACCTCGAGGATCTTGACTTTTAGAAGTTTTATGGTAGTGATGTCGGACCAGACTTGGGAAATGCCTCTGAGTTTCAAAAACTCATTCGCATTGATGTTCTTGGTGAACCTCCGTCCGAACATATGTTTTGTAGTTAGCATTGTGAGCTCATATTTGGTTGAGCCTCACTGGATTGATGCCAGGAATCTTCTGAGATGTCTTCAGGACACAATCTCTCATGGATTAAGATACACTGCCGGAGATGTGAGACTACTTGGATATACTGATGTTGATTGGACAGGCAGTGTGGTGGACCGTAAGAGCACTTCCGGGTACTGTTTCACCTTAGGATCTGCTTCGATATCCTGGATGAGCAGGAAGCAGAAGTCAGTGGCTTTGAGCACCACCGAAGCAGGATATATTGTTGCTAGCATAACCTCGTGTGAGGCAGTCTGGTTGCGAAAGCTCTTCAGTGAGCTGTTTGGATTTACATTGGATACCACTGTGATTCTCTGTAACAACCAGAGGTGGGATTTGATTATTGAGGAATCCCGTATTCGTCAATTGCTCTAGCAGATAGACATCATCTGGGATATGGTAAGTCGATGAGCAAGGAAGCTCCATCACATTAAGATGATGTACAGGTTGATACACCTTGTCAAAGCCCCGAGGAAAGATCTAATCTGGGATTTTCCCAAACGACTTGGAGTCGGCAAGAAACCCTTGTACAAGGGTCCTGCATGTTGCATACATTGAGCTCTAGGAGCTTTGAGGGCTTGCGGTTCCTACTGGAGCAACATATGACCACAGGGTGACTCACCCTCCCCTGGTGGTGCACACTGGAACAAGATGATTCGCTCTCTTGTGGGACAAGATGATTCGCTCTCTTGTGGAACAGGATGATTCACTCTCCTGTGTAAAAGGATGATTAGTTCTCCTGTGAGGCCTGGATTGATGTGTTCTCCATGGCAATTGTAGTAGGATTGATGTGTTCTCCTGTGAGGACAGGATTGATTAGTTCTCCTGTCGAGGCATCCTACCCATGCAGTCTGGGACTCATGGGAAGTACCTCTCATCTGATCAATGAGCAGGGAAATGAAGTTAGGGACCATAGTAGTACCGATGGACGCATCGTTGTAACTACCGTACTCCCTATGATAGGATGACCTCCATTGATCTGGGATCAATGATACTGGTCTGGGACCAGTGGTAGGAGTTGTACCATACTATGACGCTGACTTCGGGTCGGTTGAGACTGGTCTAGGATCAATGGTACATACTCTGAGACTGACTTTGAGTCAGTGGAGGATGATATTTGTCTGGGACCATTGGAGTTGTACTCACTATGACGCTGACTTTGGGTTGGTTGAGACTGGTCTGGGACCAGTGGTACATACTTTGAGACTGACTTTGAGTCAGTATGATACATCCTCGATCATTTCTTCTTCTTCATAATTCGGACAAAAGCAGAGTAGAACAGAACAATGCAAGAGCAGAGCAGAACATAACAAAACAGTACAGATCAGTGTAGGGCAGAACAAGACAAAGCAGAACAGGAAAAATAGAGCAGAGCAGGGCAAGGGTCAGGCTGTACAAGGCAGTGCATTTGATGGATGAATAGTAACGACCGATAGACAGATTGCAGATGAAGTTCTCCATGGTTGAGAGGGAGTGTTAAAATTGGCAACCAGAGCAAAACTTCATGTGGTCATCTTATTCATGGCTGATAATATTTTTATTAGATTCCTCTCGTCGAGAGGTGTAGGATTGATATAAGGATCATCCGATTCCAATAAGTATTCATGGAGATATGAATTTATTTTGATTATGGAATTATTATCAAGCCGACCTACACTCATGTAGGCTCAGAAGCCCAACAGTCGCATCTATTCACCCACCAACGTTGTGTATAAATATAAGAGGAATTTTCGTCATTTAGACTCACTCATCTCATCACATCTCTCTCTCTCTACTGCGCAGATATGAGTCTCTTCTCTACTGCGCTGAAATGGGTCTCTCTCTCTCTCACACGTTAAGGCAGAAGTTGTTGAATTTGAAGCTGCAACTGCAGAAGTAAAGATTGACTTGCGTGGCCTAGAAGATCTCCTCTTTGGAACTGCGTTGTAGGTTCATCTGAACCTCCTCTGAAAGCCGCAACTTTTGGTGGTGGAATGAAGTCAATCCGATGAACGGTTTGCAAGATATCGACTGCCCTAGTTTGAAGCCGGAAATTACTGAAACTGAAGCTGCAACTGCAGAAGTAAAGATTGACTTGCGTGGCCTAGAAGATCTCCTCATATGAACTATGCTATAGGTTTATCTGAACCTCCTTTGGAAGCCGAAACTTTTGGTGGTGGAATGAAGTCAATCCGACGGTCGGTTTGTGAGATATGGTCTGCCCTAGTTTGATAATGAAGCTGCTAATGCTGATGCTACTGATCTAGGGTTTGCTACTGCTGATATGAATCAGATTTATTGTACTATTTCTCTCTGCTGAATTATTGAAGATAAAAGAAGATTTGATCAAAGGGTTTCCCCACACATTGTGGGGTTTGTCCTGGCTAGCCGCCACATCTTGTGTCTCTTGTCTTGGCTTGTTTTCTGTCGATCGTTTAATGTTATATCTGCACTTTACTTTATGTACATGTGATTGCTAATCGGTGGAATATAATAAGAAAAAGAAGTAAACTGTTATAAGCATAGAACATATCATAACTTAACAAATATTACTCTACCTTCAGAGATCCTTAAATTCTGAAATAAACAATCTCCTTTGTTATTTAAAAGAAAATTGTTGGATAATACTGCTCTCTGTCCTCAAAAATCGATTTTTTTTTTTGAATAAACTCTTCTCTGTCCTCAAAATCAACTTTAGAAATGAATATTGTCTTCCAAAATCAATTCTTTTTAGAAATGAAAAATTCTTTGTCCTTAAAATTGATTTTTAGAAATGAATATTGTCTTTCAAAATCGATTTTATAGAAATGTGTTCTTCTCTCTCCTTACAATCGATTTTGGAAAAGAGTCTCTGACCTAGAGAAATTGATTTTTAGAAATGAACTATTTATATTTGAGAAATAGATTTTGGAAATGAAAATATGACCTAGAGAAATCAATTTTAAGATGCTCTGCCTGTCTTTCTGGAGAAATTGATTTTGGAAATGAAAATATGACCTAGAGAAATCAATTTTAAGATGCATTGTCTGTATTTTTGGAGAAATCGATTTTGGAAATGAAAATCTGAGATGGAGAAATTGATTTTAAGATGCACTGTCTATCTTTCTTGAGGAATTGATTTTGGAAATGAAAATCTGACCTGGAGAAATTGATTTTAGGATGCACTACCTGTCTTTTTGGAAATGAAAATCTTCTCTGCTTCCTCAAGGATCAACTTTATCTTCTTAGCACTTGAAATAAAATTCTATAATCGCTTACATGAAGTTATTCACTGTTCAGGAGTTGATTCAAAATCCTGGGTGCTATACAATGATCATTGGAGTTGTCTAAGTGTTCACTAGACTTGAGAAATCAAAGCTTGGAAGAAATTGATGATTTGATGTTGAATGTAATTAATACCACCGCAGTTTAATGTGTAACAACTTTAGACCTAGAGTTTGAATGCAAACTTCCACTGGCAGTTGGAAACTCATATTTTCCACCAACCTTTTGCTTGGAGTTTGTAGCATCATTTAACTGGAGTTTTATTCACACCTGGAGCCTGAATAATGCCACCACATAACTGAAACTTGAATTGCCTCCAATAGTTTTCTACTTAGAGTTTAATTTAACTACAACACCATTTGCCAATATTTAACTCAATCTTACACTCAAGTTCTGAATTACTTGCAATTAGATCTTACTCGTACTAACTGCAGAATTCTTGGGATATAGTTGGTGTTGGGTCCCTATAATACTAGTGATTACCCCATTACTATTGTAGTTATACCCCTTATTTATATTTTTGTGCCCCTATTACCCCCATGTTGTTATTTCTGTGCCCCATAGAATCCCTCTATTGTTATTTTTTTGGCTTTATATTATTATTGTTAGGTCGGCTGGATTATATTGTGACTCCTTAGACTCCTATATATAGAAAGGAGGTTTTGTCATTTGTATCATCCAAGAATTGTTCATTTATGTAATGTAAAGGAGGTTTCCCCCTCGAAGAGGCTAAATTATAAGGCGTTGATCTATCTTTTCTATCTTTTCTTGAGCTGGTTTCATAACATTTGGTATCAGAGCTTTGGATTCTAGGGTTTCGCTGCTCCAAACATGTCATTGTGGAATTTTCGCTATAACTATTTTTCTGTGACGTTTCAGAAGTCGCAAAAAAAACCCATTTGAGAAGAAATCGCGCTGAACCTTGGGCCCGAATTTCAGAGTTTTTCGCGCGATCTTTGCGGAGATATGATCTGAGGAAGTTGGTCTTTTTGTAGACTCCTGAATTACATTCAAAATAGGTGACCTGGGGAAAATCCTCATAACTTTCTCTCTGGGGATCAGATTGAAATTTCGTAAGAAGGTACAGAAATAGGATGGACTGTAGTTTCTTGTATGAATTTTTTAGATCCATAGGTCGAAACAGTGACTCGTGGCACGTTGTACAAGTTCGCTCTACTGAACTAGTCTATAATCAAGTCACTGTGGGAGATTTCGCATAACTCTTCCTTGGAGAATCCAAATTGGGTTAGGCTTGTGGCATTGGAAAGAGGACACAGAAGGCTACTACAGGTTGCAATTTTGAGAATTGGAGGATCTGGAATTGTTACACAGTAATTTGTCACTGTCTCCCTGTCAGTCTTCCTACTGTGTCCTGAGTTCACATTAATCATGCTCATGCTCTCTAATGTTGCCAAATGACCCACTTTGCCAAAGTTTTTGCTATCATCGCAACTGTTGTCAAGATAAACGTGCTGACGGGTGCTCCATAACAGACGGTATGCGCTGCTAGCGCGGAAGCACACGTGTTTCCCGCGCTGGTCGAATTTCATGGGCCAGCGCGTCTGTTATTCATATCTGATCGCGCTGACATGACCTTCTTTGTTATTCAGCTGCGATGTCAGTGCTCCAGTGCAGTTATGGACCTGCGCTGATCCAGTTTGGGCGAGTTTGTTCTAACAGCCGGCCTTCCAGATGACTCCAGACCTGGTTGTTGGCCTTGTAAATGTCGCCCTCCCTTCTCTAGCATGTCTGTTTCGTCATTTGAGCCACCTTCCTTGGAGATAAGCTCATCCTCCCACCATTTGTGGAGACTCCTTCTCCTATTTAAGCCTCTACCATTGCCATGAGCAGCTAGTTTGGATAGTTTGGAATTGATAGTGCTTGGAGTGTTGCTGCTAGTGTGTGAACTTGATAGGTAGTTGGTGTGACAAGTGTGGGATTGCTAGAGAGCTTAAGGAAGGTTGTGAAGTGTTTCTTTCTTGTGTAAACTTGTGTGAGAGAGAGTTTTTGTCTTGGGAGATCTACCTCCAAGGGTGAATGCTTGAGAGACTTGCTGGCTGGACCCTCTTGAGAAGGATTCGACGTCAGAACTTTGGTTGTACTCTTCTCTGTTATTTATTAATAATAGATGACTATCATTATGGTTCCACTCTCATTGTTTCATGTTTGATGTTGAGTTATATCTTTTCTGACTGATATATAATTGCATCTACTAGATTTTATGCTTGTTTTCGTGTTGCTCTTTACATGTGCAGGTATCTAATCACAGAGATCGTGTGGATCGTGACCGGACGAAGCAAAGGAACGAAGACGAAATCTCTTCGACGAACACTAGTGTTGGAATCCAAGTAGGTTCTCACCATCTACTTTTTATTTGCAATTAGGAACTTGCGTGATAGCATTGTGTGATTGTTGCTAGACCCGGTCTGGGCTAGTAGGGATCGTCTCTGTCCGCAGAGAGGATTTACCTCCACAACAATTTGGCGACTCCGTTGGGGAGTTTCTTTACCTTGTTGTTTGATTTGTAAACTTTGGACGGAGCCTGAAGCACGGCTAGGTAGCCTTCGAAATGCTATTGCTCTACATTAGCGAAGTAGATCAAAGCCACTTCAGTCCATCTCCGGTTTGGTTTACAAACTGAACAGCTTGGAGCTGGCTTTTGTCTTTTTGTGTTCATGTTTTGTCCTTGAGTTTGATTTTTGCTCTCTTTTCAAAGATTGGGGATTAGTTTCTCTGTTTTTGGCTTTCCTGGTTCAGTCTGGGAGGTGCCTTCATTGTTTAAAGAGTGATTGCCTTGGGTTGGGAGCTTTTGGCTTGATTGTGCCTGTTTTTTAGCCTCAGCGCGGTTTATAATAAAACAGTCGCGCTGCCATCGCATAGCTGTTTCTTTGACTTCGTGATCATCGCGTTTATACACTGAACAGTCGCGACGGTTCTGAAAATCGGACCAGCGCGGTTAAGCCGTGTACTTCCGCGCTGACAGCGCTTTGTTGCTACGCGTGGTTTCTGATCAGCGCTTTGTTGCTGTGTATCACCCGCGCTGATACCTGTAGAATTGAATTTCTTCAATTCTGCCTCCTAAGCCTGTTGGTTTTACTATCCCCTGCTTCTTTCACTTGGTTTATGACTTGTTTTCTATTGTCTGAAGATTGAAGTACTTTCTTAGGAAGTCTTGTTGGGCGAATCTTGTTTTTGTGTCTGGTGACCTGGTTTTATCATCCCAATTTCGTTGGATTGGTTTTGTTTGGTTACTCGTTCACAAAGGTTCGTTTACTGCTTGCCTTTTGGTTTTGCGAAAACCTTCCTCTTCACTTGCTTTGCTTGGTTGTCTAGGTGATTGTTATTGAACTAGTCTTTGCATTGTTTCGATTACTTTTCACTACCCGGACACAGATTACAGTTGTTTGGGGTCGACTGGTTCTTTTCACATTTGTTTGTTATTATTTCTCAAAAGTTTGTTTAGTGCACTTTGCCATTGAAAAGAAAACGAACAATCTCTTTTGCGTTGAATTAGTTAATTGAGATTAGAAGCTTTTCATTGATTAAGCAATTTAAAACAAAGAAAAGTTTCGTTTATTCGCCATTAGCTGCATTAGAGTAGCTCTTGTTTGTTTGTGATCATTTTGTTTGAAAAATCCTTAACTCTCTCGTAGTTAGTATTCATCGAACAAAATGATATTCTTTGGCATATAGTTTGCATTCAGGAAATTGTGAGAGATTACATACGGTAGGACCTGGAAATTGAAACTTAATCGAAGATCAACCATAAAATGAACTGAATGAACTTAAAAATGCATTGGAAAATAACGCTCACTGATTAGAGGTCTAGGCTAGAGACGTGCTCCGGCGTCATTAAACCTAGTCACTGTTGTTTCACACTACGGTTGGGTGATTCCTCCTTTTGTGACTCGATAGTGGTCTAGCACGGACTTGAGCTCCCACGTACCGTCGAGTATATGGGGAGACCCCACTAGGTTATCATCCTTTATCCATAGGAAGCCATGTCTGCTGCCTTACAAGCCGTAACGCACCGAACACAGCATTTGGGAAGATTGACTGCCGTACGGGAAGTCCTTGGTTTTCATATGACTGCCAAGGTGTATATGCAGTTTTACGGATTTGTTTGGTAACCCCTTTTGCCTAGTTCTCCAGAGTAGTCACTTTTGGTCCTTTTAAGACTCCTTAAATGAAAAGGCTCATCTGAGCATTTGTCACTTCGGGCTCACTAAACATTCGAAGGAGACTAGAGTCATATTTTTGTCCTTTTCTCGACTCTTAAAACATGAAAAGGTCAAGTTGTGTCCTTGCGTCTTAAAATTTATTTGGCCGTGATTAACATTACCTAGTTAGATCTTGTTTGGGTTAGCTTGAGTAGGCTTCTTTTCGTTCTCGATGGCAACTTTTCCGGGGTTCACCAACCCAGGGACCCCCTCTGACGGGAACCCTGGTCATTTCGTTCCTTTTGGAAATGTTGGTGCTCCTTATATGGCAACATTGTCCCTCCCAGGGTTAACTGTTGGGTTGCCGGTTTGGTTGTTCTCAACCTCTTTGGTCCCTGCCGTCTCACCGTCTGATCAATCAGTCCCTCCACCTGAACAACATCATGTTGATTCTAAGGTGGACCTCTCCCCTTCTACGCCTACTTCTACGTCCTCATCTTCTACTTCGCCTGGTGAAAGTCTCGATTCAAGTAACCCGGTGGCTAAGAAGAAGAAGAAGAACACGAAGAAGAAGAAGGCTCCTAAGGGAGAGGTTACAAGTGCAGCTACACCCTCGAGTACACCTGAAGTCGGGCCCCCTTCCGCTCTTCCGCGGAAGGTCAAGTTCCCTTGTCGATTATGCAAGGAGGACCATCTTCTTCGCGATTGTCCTGGCATTCCCAGGGTACTAGAAGTATGGTCCCGCGATCCGGCCCGCCCCTCATCGTCCTCTGAAGCTCACGGTGATGCTACCTTATCAGTTGGGAATGGTAAGGGAAAAGGGAAGATTCAAATCCCCTGTAGACTTTGTGAAGGCAATCATCCCCTTCACCTTTGTCCGCTCATGGATAAAGCCTCCAGTGTTTTGGCAAGTCTTACAGCTCCTTCACCCCAACTACCCGTTGGATATAGATGTCTCTCTGCAACTGCAGATCGTCCCCTTGCTGACAAAGAGATTGCTTCAAATTCTTCTCTTGTCCAGGCCCCTCTTCCCGAACCCGGCTGTCCCCAACCTGTTCCAGACCAACCATTGGTCGGAAAGAGTGTCGACTCGAGTCTGCCACTCGCTCACTCTGTTTCGGAAGAGAATCATGCCCATGTTCTTCTCGTCTCTTCAGATTCTCCTGAGTCCCGAAATGACTCTCCTAACCCAGCTGCTCCCGAAGGTTCTCCTTCGGTTCCTTTAGCACATGGGGGTAATCATACGATTCCCCCACCAAGTAGTCTGGTCGCTTCCTTTGATTGGAATCGCCTGATCGCCGGTCGCCTTCCATCCCATATGCCTTTCCAAATCACAGTACATGCCTGTGCTAAGGCAGTACCTGGCACTGTTTTGGATGAAGGGGCGTCTGTCAGTCTTATGCCATACACTACTTGGCAAGCTTTAGGTTCCCCGCACCTTGGGCCAGTCACTTAGAATCTGTTGGCCTTCGACGGAGGAGCCTTTCCATCTCTAGGAGTTCTCCCGAAGTTCCCTATTACTTTGGGAGGCAAAACCGTCTATATAGACGTCTTGGTTATCCAAGGTGTTTTAGACTTTAGTCTTCTCCTTGGTCGCGACTATGTTTATGCCATGGGGGCCCTCGTTTCTTCGCTTTTTCGTGTGGTCTGCTTTCCGCACGATGGAAGAATTGTGACTATCGATCAAGTGTCATTCGTTAGTCCCCCGATGCCTCCTGCACCGTTGTCGTCCCCTCCTAGTTTTCACCCACCAGTTGCATCTCCCCCACCACAGATCAACTACGTGGCCACCTATCCCACGCCTGGATCCAGTGATGCCGCCATCGTGCATAGTGTCCTGGGGGCATTGGGCCCTGACTTCCAAGATGTTTCCCTTCCACCAGCAGTGGCAATCTTGGAAGCCCCGACTTTCTATTCATTATGATGAAGTTTGGTCGGAGCATAGTTCCTGATCTTGTGTCAAGCCCATTAAAAAATGAAATAAGGGTTATGAGGATAGTTCTTTTACTATGTCAACCTCATTAAAAAATGAAACAACTCCCTTTCCAAATCGAGTCTTTTGATTAAGATCTCGTAAACTACAAGTCAAGTCTTTCATCGATCTCGAGAGTGAACCTTCATTCCATCCACTTTGTTGAATGCAATGAAGCTTGGGGGGCATGTACCTCGATTTGCATCATTATGCTGGGGGCATGCGAACTCATAGCAAGCATAGTTTTTCATTTCAAGCTTGTGTAAACATGAAATCGAATCCAAGAAAAGCTCTCCATGGTTCAAGCTTGTGTAAAAATGAACCCATACCCGATTTACATCTCGTGATTGCCATTTTTATCCGCTAAATTTTTCTAGATGAGCCTTGGTTGTTTTCATTCCATTGCCACCATCTCTTTGGCTGATCATATGCTTTCACTTGGTTGTTTTACCTTTCCTGAGGGACCGCATTTATGAGTGGTTTTGTTAGCCAGCTTCTTGACCATTACATGTTTTGAGCAGTTCCACCATTGCTGGAACCAGTTGCTACCTTTTATACCACTCGTTCCTCTAGGACGAGTCTCCTTTAAGCTCTTTTCTGACTCGTAAAAGATGAAAAGGTTGCCGAGTATTTTCCCTTTTTGACTCGTTAAAGAGAATAAAAATGGAGGTCTGCTTTCAGCTCTTTTCTGACCGTTTAAAGACGAAAAGATAGCTGAGTCTCCCTCTCAACTCGTTAAAAGAAGTGAGAGGCGGTCGCCTTTAAGCTCTTTTTTCGACCATTTAAACTTAAAAAGATTGCCGGGTTTTTGTTGTTTCGAACTCATTATTGGCTCGAAAACGACGTGCTTCTGATCGCTTTTCTACTTTTTCGGGTCGAAGTCACTACTTACGAAAAGTACTCCTCGATCATACTGGTCGGGCAGTTCTGTCGAGAATTGTTTTATAATTTTTCAGGCTCGAGAGACACAACTTTACGAAAAAGGACCCCCCTGGAGTTTACTTTTCTGCTGTCTTTTCAGACTCTCTAAACAAGAAAAGACACCGAGTTCTTCCTTTGTCAGACTCGTTAAAACTTAATGACATCGGATTCTGTCGCAATGACGCCTTACAAGCATATGCTATCCCCGTCAAGCTTGTCATCGAAAAATAATCGGGGTACTCGCCAGGAATGGTGGGGAAAATGGAATCATAATCATTGTCGTGTCGGCAGTATGTCGCTCTTGAACATGGCACTTGACCGCATTCGTGTCTGGGTGGGAGTCTCTCATCTTGTTTTACACTGGCCTCCGTGGGTTTGGGTTATCCTGTTTGACTTTTCATCTGCTCATTGACTTGTCACCATGACCCTTGATCATTTGAATATCAATACTGCCAAGTCCACTGTCGTGCCGCCGATATGTTCAAGAGAAGTTGACCTCTGCAAGAATGCTTAACCTCCCTCTGATACCTCACACAAAATATCTTATCCTTCTTTGTCTCGTGTCGATGATGTGGGAAACATTATTTCCCACCTTCGATCAAGGTCACTTCCTGTCGACTTCAGCTCATTATCCAGGAAGGTGACTTAGAGACTCCCTTCAGGTGCCTTAGAGCCTGCATGCCTCAATGGCAGGTTCTTCGTGTTCGACGCGAGGTTTTCATCATTGGCCTCCGATCGAATGATTCTGCGGGTGTTCGACGCCAGCTCATTGATTCGCACGCCGTGGATTGTACCTATAGTACCTTGAGGACCATTGTCATTATTGGTGGTACCTCTCACGTCTGTTAATAGTTTTCATTATTGACTGGTAATTAGACGATGTTCCTGCATGTTCGACTTCAACTCCCATATTCACATGCTTGGACTTGTACTTTGTTCGGGTCGAGATGGAGCGCAAGACCCTGGATTTTGTCTATTGCAATCCAGGTTGCGATTTTGTGGATTATTATGATCATTACATGACTCATTGATGGATGGCTGCGCCCATACCTAAGTCTTCATGGATGGCTGCGACCATACCTTTATTATCATCATGGTCTCTTTAGCTGGGTGGCTGCGTCCATACCACAGACCTCCTTCGTATGTCTTTTGGATGGCTGCGCCCATGCCTGGACTACATGTAATCGATTATCAGAGATATCAGTTGTACATATGTGCAGGTTCTTCCTGGTGGTGTTCCAGTTCAGCCAGTTTCGTAAAGCATTTCACCCCTCCCACTCTCTCGGGCTTCATGCTTTAGGGGGCATATGTTACACAATAATTTGTCACTGTCTCCCTATTAGTCTTCCTATTGTGTCCTGAGTTCACATTAATCATGCTCATGCTCTCTAATGTTGCCAAATGACCCACTTTGCCAAAGTTTTTGCTATCATCGCGACTGTTGTCAAGATAAACGCGCTGACGGGCGCTCCATAACAGACGGAATGCGCTGCCAGCACGGAAGCACACGTGTTTCCCGCGCTGGTCGAATTTCATGGGCCAGCGCGTCTGTTATTCATATCTGATCGCGCTGACATGACCTTCTTTGTTATTCAGCTGCGATGTCAGTGCTCCAGTGCAGTTATGGACCCGCGCTGATCTAGTTTGGGCGAGTTTGTTCTAACAGCCGGCCTTCCAGATGACTCCAGACCTAGTTGTTGGCCTTGTAAATGTCGCCCTCCCTTCTCTGGCATGTCTGTTTCGTCATTTGAGCCACCTTCCTTGGAGATAAGCTCATCCTCCCACCATTTGTGGAGACTCCTTCTCCTATTTAAGCCTCTACCATTGCCATGAGCAGCTAGTTTGGATAGTTTGGAATTGATAGTGCTTGGAGTGTTGCTGCTAGTGTGTGAACTTGATAGGTAGTTGGTGTGACAAGTGTGGGATTGCTAGAGAGCTTAAGGAAGGTTGTGAAGTGTTTCTTTCTTGTGTAAACTTTTGTGAGAGAGAGTTTTTGTCTTGGGAGATCTACCTCCAAGGGTGAATGCTTGAGAGACTTGCTGGCTGGACCCTCTTGAGAAGGATTCGATGTCAGAACTTTGGTTGTACTCTTCTCTGTTATTTATTAATAATAGATGACTATCATTATGGTTCCACTCTCATTGTTTCATGTTTGATGTTGAGTTATATGTTTTCTGACTAATATATAATTGCATCTACTAGATTTTATGTTTGTTTTCGTGTTGTTCTTTGCATGTGCAGGTATCTAATCATGGAGATCGTGTGGATCGTGACCGGCCAAAGCAAAGGAACGAAGACGACATCTCTTCGATGAACACTAGCGTTGGAATCCAAGTAGGTTCTCACCATCTACTTTTTATTTGCAATTAGGAACTTGCGTGATAGCATTGTGTGATTGTTGCTAGACCCGGTCTGGGCTAGTAGGGATCGTCTCTGTCCGCAGAGAGGATTTACCTCCACAACAGGAATTACAGAGATACATTAGATTCAATATCAAGCTTCTACAAAGTGAAAAAAGGTGTGTAGTTTTTTTTTTTAAATTTTTGTGTAAGCTGGGTTTGAAGGAATTCAAAGGGAATAGTAAAGAATTATTATCGGTAACTGATGCCCCGAGGAAAGAAAATGCAAACATCTAGTAAGGAACCTGAAAGCTCTAGCATGACTCATGAAGAAGAGGAAGAAATGCTACATGATATATCAAAATTACAAGAACAAGTGCAACAAATGTCACGCTCACAAAAGCTAACAGAAGCTAAGATAAATGGCGTGGAATCTAAGATAAATGGCGTGGAATCTAAGATAAATGGCGTGGAATCTAAGATAAAGGGCATGGAAGCTAAGATGGATGATTCGAAGACAGATTTGAAGAGAGACATGGCAGATTTGAAGACAGACATGGCAGATTTGAAGATAGATTTGACAAATTTTCTACAAGAAATACTTACTAATGGTGAAAAGGTTGTAAAGGAAACTCATGATGTGAACAAAAGTAATGTTAATCATGATTCCATAGACTCTAATGTTGGATCGAAGACCCACCATATTCCAAAAATCGATATGAGGAAGTTTGATGGCAAGGATCCCGCCACATGGATATTACAGATGGAGCAGTTCTTCGATCTCAATAATGTGCAAAACACACAAAAGGTACGTATGGCAACTGTATATTTGGAACCAAATCAATTTTTATGGTATCAATGGCTTTGCTCTCGTAAAAAATTTATCACTTGGGCAATTTTTACGGAAGAATTGATAGCACATTATGAATATACAAAAAACAACACTTTTTTTAGCCAATTGATAAGTCTCAAACAAAAGGGTTCAGTAATGGAGCACATTGAGGAGTTCCAAAAATTGAACATAAGGGTAAAAGATATTCCAGAGGAGCATAGGATTGATGTGTTCATAGGGTCTTTAAAGGATAATATCCAACATGATGTTCGCCTTTGGGAACCTGATTCATTAGAGAAGGCATTCAGGTTAGCAAGAAAAATGGAAAGCAAAATTATGGCAACCAGGAAGCATACCACTCACAACTATAAAGACGGAAGTGTTGTTGCCCCTAGTCTTCCACAACCTATAAGGTTGACACCACAAAAATTGGAAGAAAAAAGAGCAAAAGGGCTTTGTTACAGTTGTGATAGCAAATACACTAAAGGTCATAAGTGTGCTGAGAAGAAATTATTCTACATAGATTGTGAAGAGGAAGAAGAAAAGGAGCAAGAAAGGTCAAAAGAAGAAGATATACTCTAGGAACAAAGCCTAGATGAAGAACAAATAAATCCGACCATATCTTGTAATGCATTGGCGGGAATTACCACTCCTCAAACCATCAAGATAGAAGGACAAATCAAGAAGAAAAAGGTAATAGTGTTGATTGATTCAGGAAGCACCCACAATTTTATTCATTGTAGGGTAGCAAAAGAATTGAATTGCTTCCTATATCCAGCACCAGAGTGTCAAGTGATGATTGCAAATGGAGGAACAATAAATTGCTTTGGAAGGTGCCATAATATCAAGCTATCCATGGGAGAATATGTATTGACTAGCCCAATGCTTTCCATTCCAATGGGAGGTGTTGATGTTGTACTAGGAGTCCAATGGCTACAATCCTTGGGTACAATAGCTTTTAATTTTCAAGAACTTTTCATCAAATTTTCTACGGAAGGAAAGGAAGTTGAATTAAGGGGTATTGCAGGGAAACCAGGAAAGATAATCAGCTCTAATGGTATGACAAAGCTTCTAAAAAAGGAGCAAAGAGGTGTAATTGCACAATTATGTTGCTAGATGTTTCCACATTGGAATCATCTATTTCTCCAGATCTCCAAAAAGTCCTGGACAATCATTCCAAGGTATTTGAGACTCCCAAAGGTCTCCCACCTATGCGTGATCATGATCATGCTATTCATCTGATTCCAGGAAGTGTTCCTCCAAACATCAGGCCGTACAGATATCCCTATGTCCAAAAAAGTGAAATTGAACGTATGGTTGCAGAAATGCTAGAGGCTGGTATAATTCAACCAAGTCAAAGTTCTTTCTCTGCTCCAGTAGTATTGGTGCACAAGAAGGATGGATCATGGCGCATGTGTCCGGATTATAGGGAGCTCAACAAGCTCACTATTAAAGATAAGTTCCCCATTCCTGTCATTGATGAATTACTGGATGAATTGCATGGATCAATTTACTTCACCAAGTTGGATCTTCGTTCAGGATATCATCAAATCAGAATGAAGATTGAAGACATTCCGAAAACGGAATTTAGAACTCATGAGGGTCATTATGAATTTTTGGTCATGCCTTTTGGCCTTACCAATGCACCTTCAACATTTCAAGGTTTGATGAATTCAATTTTCAAACCATTCCTTAGAAAATTTGTGTTAGTATTTTTTGATGATATACTAATCTACAGCAAGTCTTGGAAGGATCATGTTGAACATGTTGACAAGGTGCTACAACTATTGGAGGAGAAACAATTATATGCAAAAAGATCCAAATGTTTCTTTGGAGTCCAGGAGGTGGAATATTTGGGTCATATTGTATCTCATGAAGGAGTTAAGGTAGACCCTAGCAAAATTAAAGCCATTAAGGAATGGAAAATCCCCACATCCATAAAGCATCTGCGAGGATTTCTTGGGTTGACAGGGTATTATCGCAAGTTTGTTAAGAATTATGGGAGAATAGCAGCACCTCTAACAACATTATTGAAGAAAGATGCATTTTCATGGACTCCGGAAGCAACAAAGGCCTTTGAACATCTTAAAGAGGCAATGTGCCAAGCACCGGTCTTAGCTACACCGGACTTCACAAAAACTTTTATTGTGGAATGTGATGCTTCAGGAAATGGAATTGGTGCTGTTCTAATGCAAGATGAAAGACCCATTGCTTTTGAAAGTCGTCCAATCAAGGGAAAGTTTTTAAGCAAAGCTATTTATGAGAAGGAAATGTTGGCAATACTCCATGCACTTAAGAAATGGCGACCCTACCTAATGGGAAGACACTTCAAGGTAAAAACAGATCATGATAGCCTTAAATACTTTTTAGAACAAAGATTATCCTTTGAAGAGCAACAAAAGTGGGTCACAAAGATGTTGGGTTATGACTTTGAAATCATCTACAAAAAAGGGAAGCAAAATGTGGTGGCAGATGCACTCTCAAGAAAGGATGAGGATGTGGAAGCATTGTTGTGCGCCATTTCTATTATCCAACCAGATTGGATAAACGAAGCAAGGGAGGAATGGAAGAATGATGAAGAAGTGTGGGCACTTATTCGAAAGCTACAACAAGATTCCAGTACGTCTGATACATTTAGCTGGCAAAATGATTCGTTATGGTACAAAGATCGCTTATACCTCTGTAAGAATTCCCAACTAAAACAAAAGATTCTTATGGAATTGCACACTTCTCCCTTAGGAGGGCACTCAGGATTTTTAAAAACTTACCACAGGGTTAAGAAGGAATTTTTTTGGGATGGCCTTAAATCAGATATTCAAAAGTTTGTGGCGGAATGTTTTGTTTGCCAACAAAATAAAGTTGAAACAATTAAGACACCGGGTCTATTACAACCTTTATCCATTCCAAGCCAATGTTGGGAGGAGGTTTCAATGGATTTTATCACAGGTTTACCCAAGTCTGAGGGAAAGAGTGTCATCATGGTGGTAGTTGACAGACTTACCAAGTATGCACACTTTTGTGCATTATCACATCCATTTAAAGCTAGTACAGTTTCTACTGCATTTATGGAAACAATTCAAAAGCTACATGGAAACCCAAAGATTATTGTAAGTGACAGAGATCCCATTTTCACTGGAAATTTTTGGACAGAATTATTTTCTTGTCTTGGTACTCAGTTAGCTCATAGCTCATCTTATCATCCTCAATCTGATGGGCAAACTGAGATAGTAAACAAATGTTTGGAAGGATATCTTCGTTGCTTTGTTTCTGATAAACAGACACAATGGGTCAAATGGTTGCCTCTGGCTGAATGGTGGTATAACACTTCCTTCCATACAACAACAAAAATTACCCCATTTATGGCACTTTATGGGTATCAACCACCATCCATCACATCATATTTAAGAGAAAATTACAAGGTTCAAGCAGTGGAACATCACATCGAACATCAACAACAAGTCCTCCAACTCTTAAAGGATAACCTCGTGTTGACACAAAACAGAATGAAACAATAGGCGGATCAACATCGCAGTGAAAGAAGTTTAGATGTAGGTGATTGGGTATTCCTACGGCTACAACCATATAAGCAAATGTCCCTAAAGCATGCTAAGAAGGATAATAAATTATCACCAAAGTATTATGGTCCGTACAAGGTGTTGCAAAAGATTGGTACTATGGCATACAAATTGGAGCTTCCTGCAGCTTCTCGATTGCACCCAGTTTTCCATGTTTCATGTTTAAAGAAGGTTATAGGCGACAAGCTCCCAGTTCAAACAATATTGCCAGAACTTGACGAGGAAGGAAAAATTATATTGGAACTGGAAGCAGTCATAGAAACATGAACTCGACAGCTACGAAATCGATCAATTTCAGAGTATCTTATCAAGTCGAAGAACTTATCCGCTGAAGATTCCACATGGGAGGATGAGAATTTTATGCAGAAGTATCCAAAACTACTCAAGCGTTGAGGACAACACTTTTTTGAAGGAGAGGGGCATGTTGGGTCCCTATAATACAAGTGATTACCCCATTACTATTGTAGTTATACCCCTTATTTATATTGTTGTGCCCCTATTACCCCCATGTTGTTATTTCTGTGCCCCATAGAATCCCTCTATTGTTATTTTTGTGGCTTTATATTATTATTGTTAGGTCCGCTGGATTATATTGTGACTCCTTAGACTCCTATATATAGAAAGGAGGTTTTGTCATTTGTATCATCCAAGAATTGTTCATTTATGTAATGTAAAGGAGGTTGCCCCCTCGAAGAGGCTAAATTATAAGGCGTTGATCTATCTTTTCTATCTTTTCTTGAGCTGATTTCATAACAGTCGGAGATTTGAACATTTCTCTTGGCGAGATTCTAATCACTCAATGTTGTCCTCTACTATTAAAGCTCATGCATACCATATTCTTTTGTTTCTATTTCACTGGGTTGCATTCTTACCTGAGTCAAAGTGTCAAAATCTCGTTGAGTTCTTTCATGGACATTTGACCAATTTTTGAACCTTGTACGTGCCAACCTCACACTTGTTTCTTCCTCTTTGTCATTTTTTACTTCCATTGTCATGCATCATTTGTATGCCCAAATTGATATTTGAAATCAATTTTTTTATGCCACTCCTTTGTATTATCACTTTGTGCCATATTTTTTTATCAAGAGATTTTAAATTGTGCACCCACGATGGTTTGAACCATATGCACTTCTTTTAATGATTGAATTATATTCATACTTTATGTTTTTCATGATTTTAAACTTGCATATATTATGCATCCTTATTGCATACTCATATCATATTCATGCATATTTTATTTAATGATGTTTTTTTTCAAAGTTTCTTTGTCCTTGTCCATGCATATAATTTATTCTTCCTCCTTGTGCTTTAGGGTCATAATTTATTCTTCCTCCTTGTCCTTTAGTGTCATAATCTATTCTTCCTCCTTGTCCTTTAGGGTCATTATTCTTCCTCCTTCCTCCATGTTCTCCTTTACATGATGCATTTGTTCCTCTTTTGAAATGACCATTTAAGGTCATTTCAAATCAAACATCATAGATATATTATTGAACCATGCATCATTTTCTTTCATGATACTAACCCATGCTTGTTTTCTTTGTAGGTAAAGAGATAAGACTTGAATATGGTCATAGGGTTTATGTTTTTTTTTTATGAAAGAGAGGATATACATGGAATGAAAGGGATATAGGTTTTTTATGATAGAGAGGATATGCATGGAATGAAGGGTTTTATAGGAAGATGTATATGAAATGAAGGGTTTTTCTCTCTTATACATTTAAGGTTTAATTAATCTTCTAAATTATGAATTTTTTCAAAATCAAATGGTATTAAAAATAATTTGTAACTTACAGTACTTTCCTTGATTGAGTAGCTCTTTTCAGTTGATGATGATCTTGAATAGTTATGAGTACAGGTCCCTTATTTTTTAATAATGAAATTTGAATGAATACAGGTCCTTTCTGATGATGATCTTTGTATATAAATCAATTCTGACAAAAAATTCTATGTTGATCCTCAAGTCCCTTTGTATGGTGTTCATGTGATGTTGCTCCTATTCAGGTCCCTTTGTATGTTGTTCATGTGATGTTGCTCCTATTCAAGTCCCTTCTGACAGATTTGATGTTTCAATTTTCAGGTTCCTCTGAAGTGAAATTTTCAATTCCCATAGGTTCTTCATGTTTTGAGTTGCTTCCATATCAAGTTGAGCAGTTTGTTGAGTGGCTCAATTTTTTAAAAAACAAATACACTTTTTTTTATTCTGTCTTCCCCCCTTTCTTATTTGGAGACTTGTCCTCAAGTATGGAAATTGGAGGTCAACCTGAAATATAAACTGAAACATAAACTATATTAAAAAGAAAAGAATTCATATTAGCCAAGTGACTTGGTTTTCCAATATGAATTCAGATTTGTACTATGCCAGAATTCTAGATTTTCATAGCCAAATATTTTTATTATATATATATATATATATATATATATATATATATATATATATATATCTGTTTCTGCAAGTAAGGAAGGAATATGACTATGCTTTTCCAAAACTTGCATGTTTTCCTCTGCTGAAAGTTTCTTTAGAAAATCTTCCTTATGAGAAAATTCTTCGGCGTAAATCACATGATCTTACATTTGTTGACGTGTTTCAAACCAACCAGTGTGGTTCATCGTCAGGAGAAGATGAAGAATCAGAATTAGGCTGCAAGTTAAATAGTTAGAGCAGGACCTCCAACGACTATATTTGACTAGGCAACAGTTAGCAGGATAGGACCAAGGGAAAGGAGAACAACTTAATTAACAATTAAAATAAGTTAAAGTTAAATTCAGTTAAATTAACCATTTCAAATTTGTTTTAATTTTAGAGTTTAATAAAAAGAAAATCCTATTATTAGGATTGTTATAAATAAATATAGTAAGAATTTATAATTTTATTTTATTTAATTGTTTATTTATTTATTAATTTGTTAAAAAAAAATGAAAATTTAGGGAAGCCCTTTGAAATTGAGAAAAGGCCGAGCAATCTTAATAGAGAGGATGACTGGAAGATCAGTGGCTGCTGGGTCCCATCCCTTGCTTCCTAGTCGGGTTCTTCCCTTCCTCCCCTCTCATTTTTTATTGCTTGTTTTTTTTTTTTTAGGTTCCCCTTGTTATCCTTCAACCTTATCTCTTTTACCATAGTTCTTTGTTCCTCTTTGAGTGTTTGTTTATATATATTCAAATAGTTTTTTTTTTTTTTTTTTTAACAATTATATAAAATTAAAATGTATATTCTTATTATATTAAACTCTAAAATAACAATTCTAAGAGTAGAATTTATTTATTTATAAATAAAATTAAAATATAAATTCTCATTATATTAAAGTTTAAAAATAACAATTCTAATAATAAGATTTTATTTTATATATTTGTGTATACTCTTATTTATTTTTATTTTTATTTATTATTATTTTTTAAATTGATTTTTTATTTATTTATTATTATTATTTTATATTTTTATTTATTTATTTTATTTATTTTTTCATTTTTTTTAAACAAATTAATAAATAAATAAACAATTAAATTAAATTAAATTATAAATTCTTACTATATTTATTTATAACAATCCTAACAATAGGATTTTCTTTTTATTAAACTCTAAAATTAAAACAAATTTGAAATGGTTAATTTAACTGAATTTAACTTTAACTTATTTTAATTGTTAATTAAGTTGTTCTACTTTCCCTTGGTCCTATCCTGCTATCCGTTTCCAAGTCAAGATTAGCCGTTAGTTGGTCAATTTAGCCGTTTCCTGGTCAAATATAGTCGTTGGAGGTCTTGCTTTAACTACTTAACTTGCAGCTTAGATCTGATTCTTCATCTTGTCCTGATGATGAACCACACTGGTTGGTTCGAAACACGTCGACAAATGTAAGATCATGTGATTTACGTGGAAGAATTTTCTCATAAACTTGATATGGATCACAGAAGCCTCAACTCAACAATAAAATATTCCTTATTCACTGGTTTATTATACACTTTTAGTCTATGCCCATTGACCAAGAATGATGTTGCAACTTCATCTATTGTCTTAATTCTCATTGATACATTGTCAAATATTTCTTCTATTTCATATGGGCCCAACCAATGAGTGATAAATTTTTCTTTGAAATCTTTGTATTTTGAATCAAATAGAAGCACCTAGTCCCCTATATGAAAAATATTCTTATTAATAATTTTTTCATGTCATTTCATTCTTTGTCGCTGCACAAGTGATGTATGTTCCACAACTTCCTTTTTTATCTCATCTAGTTCATTTAGTTGTAGGATTCTTTGTTGGTGTGCTTCTAACAGGTCCAGTCCTAATTTGGTTGCAAGTCTGTATATATGGATCTCGAACTCTATTGGTAGAAGAACTTGTTTACCATAGACAAGTTGATAGGGGCTAAATCCAAATGTATTCTTCCATGTTCTTTTATAAGCCCATAATGCTTCATTCAATTTTTTTGACCAATCCTTCCTGTGCATCTTCACTACCTTTGTTATAATGTTCTTAAGGACTTTGTTTGGTTATTCCACTTGTCCTTTTGTTTGAGGGTGATATGGAGTTGACTTCATATGCTTGATCTTATATTTCTCTGTAAGGTCTCGAACAAGCTTGGAAGTGAATTGTGCTCCTTGGTCTATAACAATCTGCCTTGGAACCTGAAATCTTACAAATATCTCTTCAAAAAGAAAATATAAAACTACATCTTTCGTTTCTTTTGACATTTCTTTTACTGCCACCCATTTTGTTACATCATCAGTACATACTAGGATGTACTTCTTTCCATTAGAGGGTGGATTGATAGGACCCACAAAGTGAAGATCCTATTGCTCAAATGGCTCTATAAGTACTTATGGTTTCAATGGAATTTCATCATATACTACAGGCTTGCCTATCCTTTAGTAGCTATCACACTTTTTAACATAAGTCTTTGAATATCGATGGCCAAGTAATAGCCTAAATTCAACACTTTGTATGTTGTTCATTTGTCTGCAAAATGATCTCCACAAGATTTATCATGACATGCTTTTAATAATATTTAGAATTTCATCTTCTCTTATGAATTTTCTAATTAAAAGGTCAAATCTAGTAGAGAAAAGGTAACCATTAACCCAACTATATCTAGCACTAACTCTAATTAATTTCTTTTTTTGTTTATTCTAAAATGAGAAGGTAATTTTCCAAATGATAAATAATTGGCTATATCATCAAACCATGGATTTTTTACTGTTATAGCGAATAAGTGTTCATTTGGGAAATTATCAGAAATAGGAACAATGTCAGAAAGATGAAGTCTTGACAGGACGTCTGCTACTTGATTGTCTTTTCCTGGTCGATCTAAAACATTAATGTTAAATTATTGCATTAATAACAACCACCTAGTGATTTTTCCATTGTTGATTGGTTTATTCATTAGATATTTTATGGTTGAATGATCAGTATGAATGAACACTTGATATCATGTTATGTAATGTATGAATTTATTTATTGCATGCACAACATCTAGGATTTGTTTTTCAGTCACTGTATAATTCAACTCTACTGGAGTTAGATTTTTGCTGATGAAATATATAACATAGTTAAATTGATTTTCTTTTTTTCCTAGAGATGCTCCTATTGTTGTATCAGATGCATCAGTGGATATACGAAATGGTAATGACCAATTTGGTCCTCTGAGAATTGGTGCTATGGACAATTTGTGTTTGAGTTTATCAAATGCATGTTGACAATCAGTATTCCATTGAAAGCCTATGTCTTTTGTAAGTATTTTAAATAATGGAAAAACTATTTTACTAAAATTTTCATTGAATCTCTCGTAATAGCCTGCATATCCCAATAAACTTCTTACTTCTTTTTGATTTGTTGGTGGTAATAGGTTTATAATGATTTCTATCTTTGTTGGATCCAGTTTTATTCTAGATGATGAAATATGGTCTCCTAACACTATCCCTTCAGTTAGAATCATAAAACATTTCTCATTACTAAGAGATAGATTTGTCTCAATGCATCTTTGTAAAAATATTTCCAATTTGTTTAAACAATCATCAAATGTATTTCCATAAACAGTAAAATCATCCATGTAAACCCCTACAAATTCATGTATAAGATTAGTAAATATGGCTAGGACTGCTCTTTGGAAAGTAGCAAGTGCATTACATAATCCAAAAGGTAACACATTGTAAGCATATGTACCCCATGGACAAGTAAATGTAGTTTTGTCCTGATCCTCTAATGCTATCTTGATTTGATTATAACCACTAAATCCATCAAGAAAAGAAAAGAACTTTTTTCCTGCTAATGAATCTAGTACTTGATCGATGAATGGTAGTGGGAAATGATCCTTAAGTGTTTCTTTATTCAATTCCCTATAGTCTACACAGATTCTCCATTTTCCATTTTTCTTAGGAACCACAACTAAGGGAGAAACCCATTGACTATCAGAGATGGGGTAGATAAATCCTACCTATAATAGTTTCTGCAATTCTTCTTTTACTATCTCCTTCATCATTGGATTCATTCTTCTTTGTGGTTGTCTTACAAGTTTGATAGTTTCATCTATGTAAATATGGTGGATACATGTTTTTGGATGAATTCCCTGCATATCTGTATAATCCCAAGAAAAATATTTTGAGTATTTCTTTAATAGTGAAATTACTTGTTCTTCATGTGATGATTGTAAATTGTTACCAATGTTAAGATTCTTTCTATAACTGATTTGAATCACTTTACTTTGAGAATTTATAATTGAGTTAACAGAAAAAATTGCTTCAAATGATGTTTGTAATGAATTAATAGTGCAAGTTTCCTGAAAACATTGATCTAACAGTTGATTTGAAACTTCATATTCGCTGATTCTTAGCTACTTTGAAATATCAAGTTATGAAATCAAGAGATATTTAAGTTTCGATTATCCTCTTCTCTAAAATCAAAAGCTTGATTAATGCTTAGAATAGGTTGAATTTCTTCTTTTTGTTCATTAGGCCAAGATAATAAAGGAGATTGAGTAGGAGGATAGAGTGTTATGTGTTGTCTTTCATTTCCATGTGATATGATCATACTTCCTAATCTACATCCAATAAAGGCATTGACTGTGGCTAACCATGGTCTGCCAAGAATTAAAGGATGGTCTCCTAAGTTTGATTTTGGCTATAGGACTAGGATGTTTATAGGATATTCCCAATAATCCAAATAAACAATGATATATTCAAGTACTCCTTTTTCTTTGGATATATCATCTAGTTCCAAAATTGTAGTGGTCGGTTGGATATTTGACAAATTCAAACATTTCATGGCTTCTGTTGTCATCACATTGATAACATCTCCTAAGTTAATTAGACTTTTAGAAACTAAAAAATTGTTGATTGAAATTGTTACCATAGGTATTCTAGGATCAACATATTTTTCAATTGTGGTATTTGTTGACATGAGCCTAGCTAATTTCCCAATGACATGAATCATAGGTGGATCTTGTTTTATTTTTCCAATTTTCTTTGTGCACAATTCCTTAATTGTCTTTGTATAAATAGGAATATATTTAATAGCATGCAATAAATGAATTTTAACATAATAATTTTTCAATTCATCTAAAATATCAAATTCAGGAAGAGAGATTAAAGATTTTTTCTCTACTAACATTTCTAGAAAAGGAGGTGTTTGAGTTGTTATTATTATATTCTTCTGAATTTGGTGTTCTGCATTAAGTTCTTTCAGGATTTCTCTCCTCCTCAATTTGTCCTTCTATAATCTTAGGAGAGTCCTTTTGTAAGATTTTTCCTTACCTTAAGTGGATGTTTTGAATAGGAAGAATTGAATATGAATTTCCTTCTTCAGTATTGTAGATTGGCCTCTCAACTTTGTTACTCAGATTTGCTACCAGTTTGGCTAATAATTGAGTTGGTTTGGGTGGTGTTTGGTTAGAAGGCAATTGAAGCTGCTAAGTTTGAGTTAGTATAGGAAATGATTGTTGTGTTAATGGAGTTGATTAAGGGGGTTTTTGGAATTTATGATATGGAAATGATTGTTGAGGATATGGCCATTGATATGATTTTTGAGGATAAGATTGATATTGTTGTTGATATGGTTGTTGAGGGTAAAATTGTTGGGGAGGATGGGCTCCATAAGCATATCCTCACAAAATTTGTGAAGGTTTGTTTTGGTTTTTCTAAGGAGGCCAAGACTACCATGTCATAGGAGCATTCCATGAAGTTTGAGTAGGATAGTGATAATTTTGAGGAATTTGTTGAGTAAATTGTTGAGGTAAATTTTGAGGCATCCTTGTAAACCATTTTTGCCAAGGTCTTCTTGGTGCCAAATAGTAGAGAGATTCAATCCATTTACCTTCTTATATTAAATTTTCCTATAACTCCCTTAGTTTTGGACAATTATCAGTTAGATGATTTTTAGTTCAAAGTCCACAAATCTGAATAGCATCTAAAGAACATTCCCTTAATGAATGTTTCTTCCTACATTTAGGACAGAGAATTGATAGTACCTGATCTTGTTCATATTGTTTCTTTTTAGCCTTAAGTACATTAAATTGTGTTTCTAATGTGCTCAAGATATCAGTTTTAAAATTCTCAAACAAATTCCCTAATTCAGCTCTTGTTATGCTTCATGTTGCTGATTTAGTAACTTTTGACTTTGCATCTGTTTTTCCACTTTTAACTCTCCCTCTGGGACACTTTTGACATAATTCTAAAATTTCATCAAATGGAAAATATGAGATGTCTCCTTTTCCCATCACATTGAGAATATCAATATATTCATCTCGTGTTCCTTTGAGAAAAATTGTTCGAATCGTATTAAGATTTAAAGAATGTTGTCTAGATTTTTGTAAGTTGTAAAGAAATCATTCTAAGTATTCTTCCAAACTCTCATATTCTTGTTGAGACATACTAAAAATATCTTGCTTCGAATCTCTAGGCCTACAATAGGCTTGATACTTGTTAAGAAAAAAATTCCTCATGTCTTCCCAAGAAGTAATAGTGTGTTCTCCTAATCCCATAAACCATTTTAATGCAGTTGCTTTAAGAGTAGAAGGAAAAATACAAAGCTTATGTGTATCATCAGTATAACCATAAGTATAACATAAGATATCAAATTAAAACATGAATGAATCAGGATCTTCAGAAGACATTCCATAGAAATTTGGTAAGACAGAAGGTGGAATATTCTTCATTTTTACCTCTTCTCCAAGAATTTCTCTAGTATCTAGAATTGGGAATCCAAAAGTACCTTCTTGATCATTGTCTGCTTCTATATCCTGTCTTCTCTTATTATCATGTTCTCTTTTGGCATCTTCTTCTCTTTTTCTTTCTGCTTCTCTTCTCATTTCTACCTGTCTTTTTCTTTACCATTCTCTTTGTTGCCTTTCATATTGTAACATTTGTTTTGGAGTTAGTATTGGGATATTAGATCCTTGTCCTTCTTCTTCCATGTCTTTTTTAGTAGTTTCAAATGTTTCATTAACAAATTAATATTTTGTATCTTCAACTTGTTTTGCTTGTTCATGGATAGGTTGATCTAGTTGCTCAAGGATAGGCTGATCTAATTGTTCAAGAATAGGTTGATCTAATTGTTCAAGAATAGGCTGATCAATTGGTTTTCTTGTCTCTCTTTGTTTTCCTATGGAAGATGTTCCTGTTTGTTTTTATTTTCTCTTCACTTCATTAGCTAACAAATTTTGTCTTTCAACAAGCATTAACCTTTGTCTTGAACATTGTTTTTCCTCTAATTCTTCCAAAGTTGGTTTTCCAACAATTGGTGTAGTTAACTCAAATGTAGGTGGTCTTTCTCCCACCAATGGTTTAATAGTTGGGGGGTATCGTTTTGTATATATACCCTTTTCGTCTCTTTGTCTAGGCATAAATGACTATAATGAAAAATCCTAAAAAAAAATTGTTTTTATTTTTTGATGTTTTTATGTTTTCTAAACAATATTCCTAATTAGTTATACCTAAGTATGATTCCCCAACAACAGTGCCAAACTGTTGGTTCAATTTACTGGGTAAATTAAAACATGTATTTTCTTATCAATCCAAGTTGGTAGACTTAGAAGCAAACCAAAGTTTATGGAAGCTTAGATTAACTAGTGTAGAAAGTAGTTGTTTAAATAAGAATAATCAAAATACATATTACAAATATAAATTACTTGAAAAAATCTATGAAAATTTAATCTAGAAGTGCAATGAGTCTTTGTAGAGTATAGGAAATGAGGGATTACTATCACTCCCTATCACATACTCTTATTCAATAATTTCCATGCATTTTGAACTAATTATCCCTTTTGTTTTCATGTCACTCCCTAACACTGCCTAACATGATATTGGTAATAGGTTGGCTCATTTTATTTTTCAACAAGTCTAAAGAGGTTTTATTGTAGTGGCTACAACCACCCTCTAAAATTTTTCCTTTGCTTCATTTTGGAGCCTCCCTCCTAAATCACAGTAGTTTATCTCGCATTGACCCATGTACTTGTGCTTTAATTGAAATTTATATTTTTCTTTATGTCTTGTGTTTGTTTACTTTTTTTTTTTTCTAAATGCAAGTCGATCTCTTGACTTGGTTTCAACCCGGTTCCAGGCTTGCCTTAGTGAACTATGCAATCCTTAAGGGAAACCAACCTTGCTCTTGGGAATTGCGCAGTCCAATCCAGTAGTGAGCCTTTAGCTCCAGCTTTGCACAAATCCAGCTGACAACCTGCCTTTAGCTGGGAAACTATGCAGAGCCTAAGAGGAAACCAGAGGCACTCAGCTCAAAAGTTGCACATAATCGTTTCCCTCAGTAGTTTCCGAATGCATGAGCCAGTGAGTTACCCAGTTCTCCCTTGAATTGTACAATCTCTCTGAGCATGCATGGTAACTTTTCCCGAAGAAGAAAAAATAAAAAGAAAGAGAAAAAAAAAGTCTTCTCTAGAAAATAGGTACCTATTTTTAGCAGTACGAAGGTGGCACTTTGAGTTATTTTCGAAATTGTTGCCAAGTGTCACTTTTTCCTAGATTTTTGGCCTTTGCGTCATAAACCCTAAATTGACCAAATCTATTTAATTGACACTGCCATATCTCATTTTCACATTCGATCGTGGATCTAATGTATTCTCGAGGAGATCTAGGAACCTTTGGGACAATTGTCGCAACTTTTCGAGTAAGTCTTGCTTTTATAGTCTTTTTCTCCTTTTTCTATTTCTTTTGTTTGCTTGGCTTGTGAGAGTGGTGTTTTACCCATTTTATTGAGAGACCACTAGAATTTTGATTTGTTTTAGCTTGTAGAAGTGTTGTTTTAAGTTTTACATTGCCTTTCCCAAGTGTTGCATGCATTACCCAGGATTTTCACTAACGGTCATTGTTACGATGACTCTCTTCACAAGCTTCATTATTCTTTAGTTTGATTGATTCCTGCACTAGTTTTATTTGCATGCATCATCATTCACTAATATCTGCACCAACCATCACTTCCACCTTTAGATCTACTCATTTGCATGCTCCCATTGGGCAGATCTGGGCTTCCTTGGCCCGGATCTTGCTACTCCACAGCATGCACTACACAATTCTAGATCTCAAGGCTCTGCCTTAGCTCTAGAAATTGCGCAGAGGCTACCAAGGCATGGATCCAACTATGCACTGCATAGTTCTAGGAGACACTCTTGAGCCTTGGCCACTTGGGTTATGCAATGTGCAGTCCTAGCCATCCTAAGACAAACTAAACTGTGCATTCCCCAATTCAAGACAACAGCACCTCCCCACTAGCAGCTCAGACTACACAATGTGTAAAACCAAATGTTAGTCAGTCACCTCTAAGAGCCAAAATTTCAAAATTCTTCCCAGCAGTTTCCCAATTTGTTCCTTAGTCTGTTCTTGAAGTGATTTTGGTTCAAGGTAACATTTGCATGCCATGAGTGTCCTCTTTGTTTCCAGGTACAACAATTATTGAGCAGCTCTCCAGCTATGTAGGTAACATGGCTTCCAAGAAAGATGCATCAAAGGATACTGTCAAAAGTAGCACTAGAGAAGCAATTGAGCAGGTGTACCTGAATTTTCCAGTTTATGTAGACACTCAATTGTTTATTGAGAATGGCATAAAGATAACATAGCAGGAAATCAAGGATATTTTTGCAGGAGAATTCAAGGAAGATCTAGAGGTTCGGCAAGTTTATGTCAGTATCCATTGGTCAGGCTTACATAAGGTCGCATGTTAGCACCCCTCCTTCTTATGTGCGAACGTCATCCACTGGATTGTCTCACGTACAAATCTAGAGACTATGACATTGAGCAGTGCCAGTTGGTGAGCACCAGTATTGCAGCAATAACGCTGCAACTCCTGGGCTGCCTACTTTACTCTTATCAACCCGGTAGTTTGTAACAAACTTGGAAGTGATGGTGCTATATGCACAAGTACTAGTTCTTACTGCAGGTTGTCACTTGGTCAGTCGGTGCAAGATCACTAGGAGCTCAATCCAACTTCTATGGATTCCAGAAGAAGCTCTATATGTGATGAAAGAAGAGATTACTCTATAAAGGATACTTTAATTTCAGAAAGGAAGACTGAAATGTAAAGCAAACCTAGTAAACCCTAATTAACCAACTAATCCTACTTTTGCAGAAAGCACTATGAAAACCATGAAATGAATGCCATTACCTACTTAAGGAAGTAAACAACATCTACTCAAGCTATTTCTGGAATTAAATGAGAAAGAACATCTTTTTGGATTTCTATGTATTTTTATGTGAATTTTACATGCATGTATTTTATTGTGTGTGAAGGTGGAAGCAAATAAGTGGGGTTGAAGGGAGACTTTGGGACATGAGAGGATGTAGGATGGTGTGGATGGGTCCTAGGAGGTCTCAGGTGGCCTTCTGGAGGCTTTTCCCACCCTCGTCCTTCAAAAGAAAGCCTACAGGAAAATCTACAGGAGGACATAGGGGATCTATAGGAGGTCTACAGGAGGTCTACAGGAGGAGGTCGAGAACAGTTTTGGATTTTTTGAGGGTATGAGGGTGGGTGGTAAAGGTGAATGAAGGTTGGAATGAGATTTTAGGTCACCTAGGGTCTACCAAGAATCATTAGGAGAGAGAAATATGATAGGACCTACTCAAGGAGAGAAGAAGGAATTCTATGGAGAATGCAGGAAACTAAGGCAGAATTTGAGGGGAGACTTGGGTGACCTGTAGGACATGGATCAGATGGAGAATGGAATGGATGATAGGTTGGATTGTTTTTAGAAGATATTTTCTGCATAAACAACTGACAGGCAACAAATGAGATTAAGCAAGCAAGGAAATTAGTATAACAAAAAAACAAAATTTTGCATCAAGCTAGTCTAAACTATGATCTATGAAAGCAAATGCTGATAACCATTGCAGGAAAATAAATTATGAAAGAAGACTATTGAAAACAAGGAAATGAGCATGATGAAGAAGTTCTGAAGCAAAGCTAAACTAGACTATGAACCAACTAAGAAGCTGCAAACACTAGAGATCCTATGAATGAGGAAAATATTTGTTTTTGGGGCAGCAAGAGGGACTTTGCCTCAAATCACGTTCCCAAAGGGAGGAAGAGAGGCCAAGGAACTGCTGCTAGCCTTTTGGATCTTTTATTTATCACTACTTAATCTACTATAGGAAGCACAAATAGAAGCAAACTATTGAATCATCAACAACAACCTATTCTTAACTAGAAAAGAAATTCATCTAACAACAACCTAATCTACAAACTGAAACAAAGCATATAAATACGAGTAAAGAGGAGCTTGGATACTTGGATTGGGCCCTAACCCAAGAGATTCAGCCCTCTGAGGTGACTCAATGCTAACTCAAAACGGATTCCATATTTATTTCAAAACAAGAACAAGATTACATGAAATTGTCACAAAAATAAGCTCGAAGTTGAGAAGAGTTTACATAAGCAATACTGTAGCAAAAATCCAACAAAAATCTGACCCTAGTGAGGCCCTAGGCCTCTCTACTTATACAAATGAAGCTCCCAACAACTTCCTCAAAATCAAGGAGGCTTGGCTCCCAAAACTCTAGATAAACATCAGTTATCCTCGACTTGCTCAGTTGCCTGCTAATGCATGACTTGGCTGCTTGTACTCTGAGCTGAATGAAGGGGAATTCGAAGTGGGGAGTAATAAATGAGGGGGATTCCCTCCTATAAGTCCTCTCCTTTGTCCACTTCGAGTTATTGCTGCCATTTGTCCACTGTATCCTTGACTTTGACCACAAAAATCATCAATAATCTGCATTAAACACATATTAGACCTCGTGGCATCATAACTAACTCAACTCACTCTATAAGCATAAATATAATCAGAAAATCATGTAATAAGCTAAGAGAATGGTTGATTTGACTAGGTTAAGAGGTAAAATGAGCCCATATAATTACCCATTTATGAGGCCCATCATCACCCCCCTACTGAAAGTGTTGCTCATCCTCTGAGCAACTTAGTCCATCTCCTCACCTTTTATGACCCTAGTGGCCCAAGCATCCCATGCTTCTTATGTGGTTTCCTCTTCCTTGTCATAGAATCTTGCCTTCCTATCTACCTCTTCCCACTTCTGTTGCTCTTCTTCTTCTTCTTTTCTTCCTTCTAGCATTCCTAACAGCAGTGGGGGACTCAATTTGAGGCCAATCCAATTGACCTACAGCCTCTGCAAGGAGCGCTTGTACATTGGCACTCTCCTTAATGCCTCTTTCATCCTCATTGGGGAATGATACTCCCTGATCTGTAGACTGTGTGGTAAGGTGCTCCATCTCCTCATACATCCATGCACACAGTCATCCCCAAGTAACCTTTCCATATCCTCAAAATGTGCAATGGCTTGAGCCTGATCACTGATATATCTAGGGGCAATCTGAGGATTATGTGCAAGCAAGTTATGTGTGCTGATGAGTGCCATGGGGTCTGATGGCTTAGCTCTAATAATTAAGGGCTCATTCTATTCCTTTATCATCAACCTTCTTATTTTTGCTACCCTTAACTCTTCATGGTTCATCCATGAGGCCATGGCCATTAGTTTCATGTCCCCTAGCCTAGCATTGGGGTCCCACACATTCATGTCTGTGAGGGCCATGTTATGGAGATAGAATTCTGCCATCTTCGCCAATGTTCTTTGGTCACGCAGGTCCATAGACTACCTGTAATCTTGGAAAAGCATTGTGCCTCTTTGTGCCAAAGTATTTATCTGAAATTGAAACCATTGGTCCTTGAGATATAGGCCATAGGATTTTGCTGGTTGCCTACATTGCAATGCCTCCATGGACCAGCTGGCCATGCATGCCAGTTGGGTCTCTTTCTCTTGCAGTTGTCTTCTTAGCAATTCATTTTTAGTTTCAAGGTGACTTCTTGTGATTGCTTCTCTATGTTTGATAGCACTTAACTCTCTGCCCATTTCGCTGAGTTTGTTCTCCATATGGCCAATATCCTCAACTCCTTTAGATTCGGCTATTTGCATCCACCAATGGGTCCTTATTCTTTCTTTCTCCAATTCAAAGAATAGTGGAATTACAAATTTTCGTGGAATGATTCTTCCCCCCTCAAGAAGATTGTAGTAAGAGCCAAGAGTAGGTTGGGGATTAGGTTCTTGTGCCTTTGTTGCTTCCTCGTTTCCTTATGGCTATCCTTCTACCCTTTGTCTCAAGTTTTTTGGTCTCTTGTAGTTTTGACAGGGTCTCCTGTAGAACTGTCTGTGCCTCCTGTAGAACTGTTTCTGAGTCCTGTAGTTCTACTTTTTCTTTCCATGTGGGAGATCTAGGAGTCCCCCTTTCATAAGTGATAGGTGCCTTAGAAGAGGATTCTTTTCCTTGGGAAAATGGTGAATCTTCAATAACAATTGGCACTTTAGAAGAAGGCTAGGGTTTCCCTGTTTTGATCCTTGTGCTCTTCCTAGCCCTGAAATACATTGAGGTCTTCCTCTTCGTCTTTTGCTTTGGATTAATTGGTGTGCTGAGGGCAGTGAGAGTAGCCGCTGCCTCTCTTTCTAGGGTCTCAAGAGATACTTTTGTCTTTTATGCCACTTTTCCTCCTTTTGTCTCTGTTTTTGTCTCTTTTGCGTTGTTTTCTCCTTCTCTCTTTTGAATTCTTTATTCTTCCCTGCTTGTTCCTCTAAATCACTAGTTTCTTCTCCTTCCCCCCCTTGTTGCTCTTCCTCCTCACTACCAGTAGGGCTAATATCATAGGTCAAGGCATTTATGTCATCTTCAGTAGTCATGTTTTGGAAAATTTCCCATTCTATGGGGATTGTAAATGTATGGAGGGCTTCTTCCACTAAAATTTTGATTAATCCCTGGTGAGCTAGTTGGTCTAGATTTCCTACTTTTACTTTAGTACTGGAGTCAATGAGGGACTGTAGGAGGAAGTAAGGGATGCTGAACTTCTGAGGAGCTGGAGTGTCCATGCCATACCTTAATTCATGCATGATTCTAAAGTGGTAACCATAGACAATTCTATGCCTCCCCCCACAAGAAATATACTTGATTATTTGATAGCTAACCTCATCCCAAGGGTATGGTATGCTATGATAGCTCTTCTTATGCCATTCTTTTCCTCTACAGGGGTTTCATTGTTTTGGAAGAAGTTTTTCTTGGCAGCCTGGCCAATTGGTTTTTCATCCTTACTCCAAGGCAACCCAAGAGGAAGGGTGGTGACCCTACTGATAAATTCAGGGGTTATCTCTATAGAAAGGCCCCTAAAGGTGACAGTGGCATGTGTTATGGAGTGAGGGACCAAAGAGTGGGTAAATTCCTAAGAAATTTCCTCATCAAACCCTCAAAATTTCTCAAAAACGTTCATCCAATTGGCTCTTGTGAATATGTCTACTACTTGGGGGTGTGCATGGAGCCTGGAGGAATTGGTGGGCTCCTTCCTCACAAAACCTCCTGTAATTTTGCCTATGCTTCCTTGGAAAACCAACTATGAAAATGGAGAGAACAATTTTTTAATAAAATAGAGAGACAGATAGACTGTGTGTTTTTTTATTTAAGAAATAACCAGCAATTCCTTTTATGAATTTCCTCCACCCAAAAGTTCTATTTTCTCCTCAAAACTAAACCACTGCTTGCATATTTTGATATTCAATGGAGGTATGCCAAGAACCTACCTCTTCAGCTCCAGAATTGTGCTAAAAACTGCATTTTCCCTCTCCAAAACAGCTTACTGGCCCTCCTGTAGGATTCCCGTAGGTTCTCCTGTAGAACCTGTAAGTACTCCTGTAGAATGCTGAGAGCAGGGATATGGGAGAGATCAGTGGATAACGATAGGTACAAGGCTTGTGGGGGCACGAGAAGGTAGCAGGAGTGGAGTTTCAAGGAGAGAATGAAGGAGAAAGGTGGTGAGAGTGCTTCAGCGAGGAGTACTTATTGCTTTTTATGGATATTTCCGGTGATGGAGGGTGATCTGGCCAAGTGTATGTTGGCCCCATTCAGATCATTGGTCCCCACCTATCTTATCATCATTTCCCTTTTCTCGTAATCATCTCTCATGATTGCATTGGAGTTCCCATCACCTCCACTACTTGTCCTTGACATCTCTCTTGAGTTTGACTAAGTGCACGTGTGGTGACACCTTTGGATGAGTGAAGTCAACTGGATGAAGGTGGCCAAGTTAACTGGCCACCTCAACCCCAACCAGCCTCAACCATCTCATTGTTGTTGCATTCTTTCTAATTATATCAATGCAAACAGAGGAGCGGGTTAGTTACTTACTTGAGATTCGAATGCGTTTGCTGTGAGGTGCTATGGCCTTTCCTTCTACTACATGCCTTTATTTATTTTGATGCATGCTTGCCTTCTTGCTGAGATATGGTTGTGTTGTGTGTAGGTTCCTTTCTAGCTGGATCTGAGCTTCAGGTTTCTACTTCATGTTTCTGGGAAAACTAGTGTCTATTTGAGCGACTAGCCCTCTAGGTTTGGTAGCTACCCTAGAAACAATAGTTTAAAGCAATTCAACAATTTCTTCTATGTGTAATAGATAAGAGAAAGAAAAAAAGGACCAACCTGGAACTTCCACCTAATCCTTTGCTTGATCTCTCTCCCCCTTTACAAAGCCTGCAACTCCTCCCCATACTTATCCCGCTTGGAGAGTACCTGTAGAAACACAATAACAAATAACCGTCAAAGCATCTTTATCTATTACACCATACACATTACATAATCAGATATATAATGAACATCATTTACAAATGATAACATTCACAATTGCACAATCATATGGAAGAAAAATTGAAGAACTTTATTAAATAGAAGGGAGAATTAAAACCCAGTTGTCTGATCCAGCATCATCCTCCCAGCATCAAGCCCTCTTCACCTATGAAATAGTAAGATCACACCAATAATACAATGATTTTTCCTCAATTACAAACTATCAACACTTACTTGCAATTCACAACATTCCAGCCTCTGGATCTCTTAGATGAGGGATCCATTTATAGATGTGTGCAAGGGTGTGAGTCATCTCTGGGGTTTGATTAGTTTCATTCCACTTGTTACATTTGGTTCCACAGGAAAAGAGATAAATGAAATTTAGATCTCTTACTCATCCTTGGGCGAATTCAGAGAGGCAAGTGTCAGAGGGGAAGTTTCTAGAAGATTTTATGAGCATCCACTTAGAAAAATGTCCCGAACATTTGTCGTTCCTTGCTCATCACACCCTATAGAGGGCCCAAATAGTATGCATCACACCTGAGCAGTGTGTCACTCAGTATGCATCGCACCTGGCCAGTGTAGCAGTAAGTATGGTTCAGTTTAGGCCATTTCTGGATGGTTTTTTAGGTGGAACTTTTGGGGAATGATGTAATCAGATGACCATGTTCTTTTAGGGTATGAAATAACTCTTTTAGGGGTTTATGAGCCCTAGTTTGTCGACATATAAGATTGGGGTTGAAGTGCCCAATATGTCTATAATAGTTGCCCCCTAAAGCATGAATTCTTAAATCTTTATGTCAAGTGAAATGCTTTATCATGACGATCCGAGGTTTCGAAACTGGAAGGTGACCTGTATAAGATACAATACAACACATCATCATATTATAATTTTCATGATCTAGCTAAGGTGGGCATTCCCATGCACAACTTTATAAATTCATTTCATGTACATAGATCTAATAGTCGTTGGAAGATGCAGACTAGTGATTCTTCATATGTAGAGTCATCATCCTTGGTTAGGATGACCATCTATGTAGTGCCTTTGTACATTTGATGTTTTTATATCCCTGAATATATCGCAGCCCGGATGGATGAAACTAGATCCGGGGTCTTCAAACTCATTCAATCTTCGCCCGATGTACAAGTCGATCCATGTGAAAACATGTTCTGAAGTCGAACATGGAAAGACATTGCCTGATGACCAGCCAATAATGTGCGATGTTAACAGACATGAAAGGAATCATCGATAACGATGATGACCCTCAAGGTACTACAATAAAATTCATGTGGTGCAAATATATGATCCAATGTCGAACACCACGCAAAATCTTCCGGTCGAAGGCCATTGATGTCAACATGTCATCGAAAGTGAGAAACTTGCCATTGAGGCATGCAAGCTTCAAAGTACTGAAAGGGGAGCTTCTAAGTCAACTTCTTGGATAATGAGCTGATGTCAACAGGAAGTGACTCATCGTAGGAGGGCCTTAATGTATCCCACATCTACGACATGAAACGAAGCAAATGATTTTTGGAGGCGAAAACGATCTGACGACACAAGGTTTAGGAATGGCGGTCATGAAAGATGAAGGTATTGCAATGGATGAGGCATTAACTGGATGGTGAATTCTTGACTGAATGAATTATCTTGAACATATCGGCGACACTGAGATGAATTGGTAGCGTTAACCCCAAAAGATGGATGGTGTGAAGACCAATGGTGAGTTGACCGGTGAATGGAATAACCCAACCCAACTTAATCATGGAGATGAAGTGAAAGTGTCATGTTCAAGAGCGACCTGCTACCATAAAGTTTTCAAGTTTTCTTCCCTTCTTCCCCAGTCATTGCTGACTAGTACGTCTTTATTTTTTTCAAGCTTGAGGAGGATAACATATGCTTGTTCTATAATTTTCCCTTCGGGAAAACATGTCGCTATGTTTTAACAAGTCTAGCGACAGTGAAACTTGTCCTTGTCTAGGTGGACAAGTTTGTCGCTATTGTTTTAATGAGTTTAACGACAAGGATAACTCGGTAATTTTCATGTTTAGAGAGTTTGAAAAGGGAAAAAAAGGAAACTTCAAAGTTTCTTTTTCATAGAATAATCCCCTAGGTCTGAAAAAGATTAAAATAATACAAAAGGGATGACTTTTCGATCACTTTAATGAGCTGAAAAAAGAAAATCACTCGAACTTTTTCGTGAGATAATCCCTCGGGTCCGAAAAAGATTAAAATATACAGGAGGGATGGCACTTCCAATCACTTTAACGAGTTGGAAAGGCCAATTTCTCAACAATATTTTCATATTTAATGAGGCTGAAAAGGGTTTAAAGGAGACTTGATTTTTGAGGAACGAGTGGTGTCTAAGGTAGCAACTAGTTTCGACTAAGCTTGGAACTTCTCAAAACATGGTCGTTTTTGGGAAGAGGTGGGCTAACAAGACCACTCATCGTAGTTGTTCCTCAAAAAAGGGTAAACAACCAAGTGGAAGCGTATGATTGGCCAAAAGAATGGAGGTGATGGGAGGTACACAACCAAGGCTCAAAAGGCTGATAGCATGGCAATTACAAAGGTTAATTACCCAAAGGTGGGTTCATTTTTTAACGATCTTGAACCATGGGGGAACTATGCTCGGTTTTAGTCTCATTTTTTTACAAGCTTAAAACGAAAAGATATGCTTGAACTAGTTTCTATTTCTATGCAAGCTCTAAATGACAAAACTAAAAAGCTAGAAACAACAAAACTAAAAAGCTAGAAATGACAAAGCTAAAAAAGATAGAAAATGAAAATTGAAAAAGATTTGCATGCCCCCAACATGGTGAAAAGGAGAGTCTCCTGTAACCATATGGAAACTTCTGTGGTTAGGCAGGATGGTTTCATCCACAGAATAGACAAAACACTTCCTGAGCTTCGTCCCCAGAATAGACAAAGGTGAATGGTGTGTCAAACCAATCACATAACCTACAGGGAAACTTATCTTTTCAACTGGGTGTGTCCGTAGAATAGACAAGGGTGCATGATCCTTAAGCTTCGTTACATTCACTAGACTACTCATGGCAATCAGGTGGATGGAATGAATATTTAAGAGATACAGCTGATGTAAAAGGACCATTTAGGGATGATGATTGACTTGGAGTTATGCTTGAACTGGGAAATGAAAGCTGGTCAATGGTGACAATTTTTCCTTCATGAGGGAAACACATCACTCGAAATAGGGTCGAAACAATAGCCTACATGTTATAAAACATAGTCACATCCAAGGAGTAGATTGTAATCTAACGGTCCTGGGACTACCATCACGTTCAACTGAATGGTTTTCCCTCCCATAGTGATCGGTAACTTAGGAAGGATCCCTAACAGTTGACTGGTTCCTTTGTTAAATCATGACAAATTCTGTGTAACAGGCATAAGCGATGGCAAACCAAGTGCTTTCCCAGCAGTTGAGGAAATGATACTCATTGATGCCCCTTCATCTAGAATAGTACCAGACACGATCATTTTATGAACTTTTACTATGATCCAGAAAGGTACATGATAAGGAAGGCAGGATCTTGCTAGTCAATTCCAATTAAAGGAAGTGACCAGACTACTTGGAGGGGGTACTGAATAAATGGGAGAATTAACCCTTTGAGTTATGAGAACTAGAGAATTTTCCTCCTGTTTTGAAGGAACAGGGAGATTGCCCCCAAGTTCATCGGACTCTGAAGTAATAAAAAGAATTTGAACAGTATCATTCTCACTCTCTTCAGGAAGGGTACGATTTTCTAAAGGTAAAACTGGGTCAGGTGTCACCTCGACCTATTGACTTTGGTCGGGTATAGACTCATAAGATTCACTTTCAGAGAGAGTGGTTTTGACCGATGTTTGATTTAAGTTAATCGGTTTTTCAACTAGTAAAGGACTTGGGGAGAGTTTTTGGTAACCAGATGGAAGTCGTTGCAGTGAAGCAGGACAATTATCCAACACTCTTTTGGCTTCATCCAAAAAGGGACAACGGTGAAGGGAATGATCACCTTCACATAACCTACATGGAACTTTGACCTTTCCCTTCTGTCCATGAGCTTCACTATCACTAGTCGAAGGAGTGTTACCAACATGATCACCAGAGGTTGATGACACTGGACGATGCGAATAGGGAGACCATTCTCTCAAGATCTAAGGAAAGAAGGGACAATCTCGATGAAAATGGTCTCCTATACAAATTATGCAAGGAAATTTGGGTTTAGGAGTTGTAATGTACGGATTTTCATCAGCTGATGCATCCAAAGCAATGGTTTCTTGGTTGCCCCCTTGCTGAATTGGCTTCTTCTTTTTCTCCTTCCCTTTTTTCTTCTTCTTAGCCACACCAAGAGAAGAGGTAGAAGGGGAGGGAGAAACAAATGAAGAAGAATGCAAATGGTTAACTTCAGTATCAGCCGGAGGTTGATTCGATTGTAGAGGAATCACGACATTTTGAACAACTAAGGTTGAGAACAACCATACTCGCAGGCCAATATTAAGTCCCGGAAGGGACAATATGACCATATGAGGAGCACCAATATTCCCCCAAGAAATATTAAGTCCCGGAAGGGACAATATGACCATATGAGGAGCACCAATATTCCCCCAAGAAGTAAAAGGACTAGGATTCCCCTCAAAAGGGATTTCTTGATTGGTGGACTCCATATATCTCAACTTAAGATCAGCTAAGGAACATGGATGTTATTCCGAATTCAATTAATTTTAAAGACTCTTTGACACAACTTTGCTTTTTCAATTTTTAAGAGTCGAGAAAAAGCTAAAATTGAGTCTAGTCCCCTTCGATTTTCAATGAACCTGAAGTGACAAGTGCTCAGATGGACCTTTTCTTTTAAAGAGACGAAAAGGAATGAAAGTGACTACTATAGAAAATCTAGACAGAGGGATTACCAAACCAGTCGCAAAATTGCAAAATACACCTTGGTGATAAATTAAAGAGAAATTACCAAGGACTTATGTACGACAGTCAATCTTCTCGAATGTTGTGTTCATTACATTGCGATCAATAAGGCATCATACTTAGCTTCCTATGGATAAAGGATATAAGCCTATTGTGGTCTCCCAATATATACACGATGGTACGGGGAGCACAAGTCCATGCTAGCACTTGTCGTATCAAGGAGGAGGAATCACCCAACCTTTGATGAAAACGATAGTTACTAGTTTTTATGACGCCGGAACACGTCTCTAGCCTAGACCTCTAGATGTGTTGCATTAAGTTCCAAAGCATTGTTAAGTTCATTGAAATTTATTTTAAAGTTGATCTTGTTTAGAGTTTTCCTTTCAATGGTTCACCATGTGATGTTGATTTGAAATTCCTAAAATTCAATCTACAATGATAAATAGTCGTTGTTTATTTTGAGCAATGAAAATCCTAGTTACTAGGGAAAGAAGATTACAATTCTTTCAAATAAAGAGAAAAGAGCACACACTAGTGCATTTTCCTAAATCATTTTTCACACACAAACTAAATGCAAATGCAAATGCAAATGCATATATTTGTTTTCGTTCTCCTCAATGTGAAAATTTCCAAAAAGGAAAACTAAATGCAGCAGAGATCTGAAATATTTCTTTCAAAGCGACATCTTCGACAATTTCTTCTTCAAAAGAGAAAGGAAGACTTAACGACATTTTTCAACTTTGAATGAAAAAAATGCTTTCGACACTTCGAATATCAACAAATCAAACCAAATACATGATGAAAAATTCAATCGACTATTTAGGGAAGGAAGAATCCATGACACTTCTCTTTTCGACACAAAATGACAATTATGACACTTTTTGCATCAAAGCGACAAATCGGTTTAAACAACTTTTCAACTAAGGATTGTAAATGATGAAAAAATACAAAAAAGATTCACTAATCCTAATCAATGGAGACTGATCTATGTGATGTAAGCAGTATTCAGTAAGGAGGCGCTATTCATAAACAACAAAACAACTAAAGAATACTAAAAACAAGGACAAAACCCCCCAATTTCTAGAATGGAAATAGGTTCAGTTAGCCATCGCACCTGGGCTTCATAGAAACAGGGATGCATCACACTTTAAACAATCGAGAGGTGTGATTCATACTAGTTTACAGTGACAAATAGTGCGATGGGCCACGTAGCACAGTTGAAGTGGGTTTTGGCTCAGATGTGCAGCTGTTTTCAGTGAGTTAAGCTGAGCTATGATGGACAGTAAAGAGAAAAGTACAGAGGAATGTCTTGAGAGGTTACTGAGCTACCAAAAGGGCATCTAGAATGCTTGTAATTTAAATTTTTAATTCATAAACTAAACTAGAGATTGACTGAAGCAACATTCATCTACTATGAAGTTGCAGAGAAAGAGTAGTTCGAAGGCTACCTGGCTGACTTCAGGCTCTGTCTATAGTTTATAAAACAAACAATAACAACAAACAAACATCTATTTGATCCCCAACGGAGTCACCAATTTGTTTCTGGGAAAACTAGTGTCTTTTTGAGCGACTAACCCTCTAGGTTTGGTAGCTACCCTAGAAACAACAATTTAAAGAAATTCAATGATTTCTTTTGTGTGTAATAGATAAGAGAAAGAAAAAAAGGACCAACCTGGAACTTCCACCTAATCCTTTGCTTGATCTCTCTCCCCCTTGACAGAGCTTGCAACTCCTCCTCATACTTATCCCGCTTGGAGAGTACCTGTAGAAACACAGTAACAAAGAACCGTCAAAGCATCTTGATCTATTACAACATACACATTACAGAATCAGATATATAATGAACATATAATAGCATTCACAAATGATAACATTCACAATTGCACAATCATATGGAAGAAAACTTGAAGAAATTTATTAAATAGAAGGGAGAATTACAACCCAGTTGTCTGATCCAGCATCATCCTCCCAGCATCAAGCCCTCTTCACCTCATGAAATAGCAAGATCACACCAACAATACAATGCTTTTTCCTCAATTACAAACTATCAGCACTTACCTACAATTCACAACATTTCGGCCTCTGGATCTCTTAGATGATGGATCCATTTATAGATGTGTGCAAGGGTGTGAGTCATCTCTGGGGTTTGATTAGTGTCATTCCACTTGTTACATTTGGTTCCACAGGAGAATAGATAACTAAAGTTTAGATCTCTTACTCATCCTTGGTCAAATTCAGAGAGGCAAGTGTCAGAGGGGAAGTTTGTAGAAGATTCTATGAGCATCCACTAAGAAAACTGTCCCAGAAATTTGTCCATCCTCACTCATCGCACCCTATAGAAGGCCTAAATAGTATGCATCACACTTGAGCAATGTATCACTCAGTATGCATCGCACCTGGCCAGTGTAGCAGTTAGTATGGTTCAGTTTAGGCCATTTCTAGATGGTTTTTCAGGTGGAACGTTTGGGGAATGATGTAATCAGATGACCATGTTAGTTTAAGGTATGAAACAACTCTTTTAGGGGTTTATGAGCCCTAGTTTATCGACATATAAGATTGGGTTTGAAGTGCCCAAATATGTCTATAACACTTTAACCTTCAGATTTGTAACCTCATGCTGCTGATGCTAGATTTTCATGGGATCAACTGTTACAGGAATTCCTATAGGAGATCTTGTAGCTGCTTCTCCCTTTGAAATTTTAACTTTTTCTATGCTTGGAGTTGTGAGGATGATGCCAAAAATGTGGATAGATATGGAGAGGAAAAGGGTAGGCTTCAGGTGAGGTGGATGGTGCAGTTCCCTTTCTTATTTTTTTGGTTTTTTTTCTTTTATTGAAAAACTTCTTTTCTGTGTTTTTCTTGGACAGGAAGAAAAATGATGCTTGGGGTGTGATGCAGGTTTGGAAATGATGGCAAGGGGGTTTGAAGATTGTAGGAGGGTTTATAGGTTCTTCATGAAGCTTCCCTTTCCCTCAAACTGCCTTTTGTATCCATTTCTGGCTCTCTTTAATTCCTACAAGAGCCTCCTGTAGAAAACACAGTTTTTGAAAAAGAAGCACAGTGGGGTGAAAGAAATGCCAAAAATGATGGAGAAAAGTGTGGAGAAGATGAGATGGGTGCTCATATGAATGTTAGGGCCCTCTTGGCACCTTATTCTACTCCCTGTAGTCCTCCTACAAACCTGCAATGCAACAAAAAAATTCTCCTTTTTTCTCTCTTTTTTTTTTTTTGAAAACAACTAGGGTGCCTCAGAGAGGTTTTCACCCTAATTGCCTGCCCTGGGCGCCTCCAAGGGAGGTTTTCACCCAAGGATCTTATTTTTCTCTTCTTCTTTTTTGTCATCACTGGGTTGCCTCAGAAGAGGTTTTCAACCCAATGATTGGATTCAAGCACCTCATGGAGGTTTTCACATGAGTCCTTATTATTTTTTCTCTTATTTTTCATTTTTTTCTCCTACCCTACTGTTACAGGGAAAAGTGTCTACATAGAACTACTTATCCCACTAAGGTGTGGTAGCTACCTTAGAAACAAACAAAGTAAAGCTACTTTCATTTTTCCTTTATGAAATATAGATGAGAGAAGAACAAAGGGAGACCAACCTCTGTCTTGCGATTATCTCCTAGTTCGATGCCTCTCTCTTCTGATAGTCCTTCGCTACTTGCTTCCTTGTACGCCCAGCTTCACAGAGTACCTGTAGGATAAAATTAGCATAACACTATACAAGAACATGGATCTATAATCATAAACAATCTAGGATCAGATGTAGATTGACCATACAAATGCATAAAACATAAATGACACAAGAGTATGGAGGAAAACTTGAATAGCTTTTATTGATAATCAAGAAAGAGCCAAGGGAGTTACAACCAGTTGTTCTGACCTAGTGATGAGCCCCAAATTTGGTAACATTTTGGGCTCATTTGGCCTAACTACCTTTGCTCAATCCTTCATTTTTCATAACTTATGCATCATTTTTTAGTATGTTTATGTCATTTGTACGAATAAGGGCAGTCACTATTCCTAGGTGGCTAACACGTGCTCATTTCAGGTTTTTTGACACATGATTGGAACAAAAACGAGCAGATAAGGGCCAGGAGACAGCCAAGATGGGGTTGAGGATTCGTAGGAGGGTTGTCCACAGCATCAAATGGCCTTCCTTGGGATCTTCACCCCCAACTCCGAGCTCCAACAACCACCACAACCGGAACTAGAAGGCAGCCAAACGGATTTTGAGGAAGCAGTTGTTCACTCCTAGTTTGGTCAGCCAAGTCCCACTGATTTAGGAGGCCAGCTTGGGGCCTCGTGATGTATAAATGATGAGGCTTTAGCCTTCAAAAAGGACTTTTGAAACATTGTTGCACATTCTGCACTACGAGCTGCTAGCTTGGTTTTGCTCTTTTGTAGCCATTATTGGCATACTCTTTGACTTATGATTAATATTTTTTAATGGGAAGCAGTCAGATTTGATCTCAGTTCTGAGCTTTTAAAGGAGCCATAGCTCTTGGGGTTGGGCCCAACCTGAGAGCCTAAGGCCTCCTTCTTCTGTATTGTTATCTTTTCTTTCAGCATTATGGTTTTCTTTACATGCATTTTAAACGCAGTTTGTTGAGTTAGATTTCGTGGTATGGTTAAGTAGGTTATTGATCCAGGTGGATGTTGGTGGCCACCCACCTATCCCATTTGGACCCCCACAACTGTCTCTTTCAGTTTTTCAGTTTCCTTAATTATAGCACAATTTACTATTTTTAGCAGTTTTTCGGGTCCTAAACTTCCGGAGCCGTTTTGAGGCCCTAAACGACGTTTTTTGGGAAATCCACCGCCAGTGATTTTTCTGATAAAAATCGTCTTTTTCGTCGTAGTCCTCGGAGAGATCTTTCCAACGGGCTATCATGCGCGTCAAACGGAGATAATACGACCAATTCGCGACCCCGGGAAGTTGGCTGTCCAACTCACCCCAAAACGGGGCCCACAATTTGGCGTTTCATCTTCTAGGGTTAGGTTTTGGAATGTGAAGGGTTTTCCATTGTTTCTCAATAATAAATAGGCCTTCGAGCCTCATTGTAAACACAGTTCGAAACAGTTCAGAGGCATGTAGCCGACACATCTCTTCTCAGAGATAAGCTACCATTGCCCTAGCTGGGTTATTTCTATTTGTAAGCATATTTCAGTATTCTCCATTAATGAAATGAAGTATTATTTCCACTGCATCTATGTTTTTATGGTTATCTCTGTAATCTATTGCGTTCCTGCTTAAATCTGGATCAGTGGTATCAGAGCGGTCTGCTTTTTCTTTGTTTTTCTTTGCATGTCCCCAACGAGGTCGGGATATAAGGAGTTAGGGCTTGAATTGGTCGAACCTTTGCAAGACCAGCCTCACAAATCTCGACGACCTCCCATGGCGGATGAGAAGAAAGATGAGGGGGCAGGAGATCCTATCAGAATATTGCTCGAAGAAGCCCTCGAGCGGCAAAGGAACACGATGATGGATAGCTTTGCGCAGATCCTTCAATGGCTACCCAGAGGCGACGCATCGGCTTCCAACAGCTACTCTGGAAACGCCACACCGATTAAGGTACAAGTTAACTTTGAAATCCCCATATTCGAGGGTCAAATAGACGCAGATGCCGTAGATAAATGGTTAAATCTACTAGATGGTTATTTTTCTGTTCATGAATTTTCAAGTCGGGAAAAGATTGTTTTTGCTCTTCTCAAAGGAGCCCCCCACGTCAAGGACTGGTGGGAAACATACTGCGAGTAGAAGGATGAAAGTACAGGCTCACTGTTTTTAGCCGCACCCACTTGGAATGACTTCCAGGATGCCATCAAGGAGCGGTACTACCCTGTCGGAAGCTATGAGGACAAATACATCAAATGGACCACACTGCGGCAGGGACGAGAACAAGATGTGCCAGAGTTCACAAATATTTTCCATACCCTTCGCACACAGTTGGGTATCAAAGATTCTGAGCTACATCTGGTACTAAAATACCGCGGCTGCTTACACAGATACATCCAGGAAGAGATGGAGTTATTGAACATCTCCTCACTCGGCACAGCATACCGATACGCTGTTAAAATCGAGCAAAAGTTCAAACAGAAGAAGTGAGACTTTGGATCTGCAAATCCGAAGCCCAAAGGACAAAGCCAAGGTGGGGTGACCCAAGACAACTCGTTGAAGCCGCAAGAAAAGAACACCACCATGAAGTCGAGGAAGGACACAGGAAAGTGGTGTGAGTTCCACAAGAGTCCCACTCATAACACAAGTGAGTGTCGGACCAAGCAGTCGCTAGTGGCCGAGTTGAAGGCTTCCGAATCAGATGCATGTTTCGACTCTGAGTCAGAACCTGACAAGGGGAATGACAAAGGGAAGCAGATCATTGATGCGGATCCCAGTGCCACTGTTGCTGCTGCCAAGATCCAGAAAAATGAGCCCGAAGATCCAGAGGAGGGGGAACGTCTTTTCCACTCACAGATGTGGGTGAAGGGTTCGCCGCTGCAATTCATTGTCGACAGTGGCAGCCAAAAGAACCTCATTTCAGCAGAGGTCGTGAAGCGGTTGGGCCTACCAACTACACCACACCCACAGCCGTACAGTATCGGTTGGCTTCACGAAGGATGAGATCTCAAAGTTCGCCAGCAGTGTCGCCTTCCCTACAGCATCAAGCCCTTCACAGACGAGGTATTGTGTGATGTTACACCTCTGGATGTTTGCGATGTACTATTAGGCCAACCATACTTGTGGAGGCGACATGATGTGTATGAGTCAAGGCCTCGCGCTGTCATTATTTCTTTGGATAATTCATTATACAGGATACCGGAGGTAGCGCCACCTACCGCCACCTCTTTGATCACTGCCAAGAAAGGAAGCAAGCTCATCTCCTAGACTAGGAAATTCATTTTCTGTTTGGTTCGCTCCCAAAGTAAGGGGAAGATCGTTGCTACATCCATGACCCCCGCAAAGGGTTCCTCCACACAGCAGTAGTAGCAAAGGGATACGGTCATGACAGAACACAGGAACAACTTCTCCTCACCCACAGGGGTACCACACAAGTTTCAGGTGGGCAACAAAGTTAGGTTACATCTACAGAAAGAACGCCTTACCAGAACCCATCAGAAACTCAGACCACTCCGACATGGTTCTTACACCAGTAACAAGGCTACAGGAAACAATGCTTTGAAGCACAACATTCCTCCATTCCTTCGCTTGCACCGACTGTTCAATATGGATCGTCACCGACCATGCTCCCCACCATTTCTAGACACATCAGAGATTGCAGAACAACTCACCAGAGACCCAGCTCAGCAGAAGCTTCCTCATCTCAGGGAGGAACTCAATGCAATGGGGACAATTGCTTCCTAAGGGGGGAGGAATGATCCAGGTGGATGTTGGTGGCCACCCACCTATCCCATTTGGACCCCCACAACTGTCTCTTTCAGTTTTTCAGTTTCCTTAATTATAGCACAATTTACTATTTTTAGCAGTTTTTCAGGTCTTAAACTTCCGGAGCCGTTTTGAGGCCCTAAACGACGTTTTTTGGGAAATCCACCGCCAGCGATTTCTCTGATAAAAATAGTCTTTTCTGTCGTAGTCCTCGGAGAGATCTTTGCAACGGGCTATCATGCGCGTCAAACAGATATAATACGACCAATTCGCGACCCCGGGAAGTTGGCTGTCCAACTCACCCCAAAACGGGGCCCACAAATTGGCATTTCATCTTCTAGGGTTAGGTTTTGGAATGTGAAGGGTTTTCCATTGTTTCTCAATAATAAATAGGCCTTCAAGCCTCATTGTAAACACAGTTCGAAACAGTTCAGAGGCATGTAGCTGACACATCTCTTCTCAAAGATAAGCTACCATCGCCCTAGCTGGGTTATTTCTATTTGTAAGCATATTTAAGTATTCTCCATTAATGAAATGAAGTATTATTTCCGCTGCATCTCTGTTTTTATGGTTATCTCTGTAATCTATTGCATTCCTGCTTAAATCCAGATCAGTTATTGTTAGAAGATAGAGTTGCTCCAGATGTTTAGAATAGAGTAAAGAGATTAGAATTGATAAAAGCTCAAAAAAGGGTTGCCTGCACTCTCATTTTCACCTCTTTCTAGGGGCTGGAATTGCAGACAGTGTTACCCACCAAAAACATTGGTTTACGTACTCATGCAATCTTTGGTGCAATATTCTCGTTTGTAGTAGTTGTCCATGCGCTCAGACCTCTTGGAATGTTTCTTTGCTTCAGTACCATACATGGTTTTCCTTAGAAATAACGTTGCTGTTCATTGGTTCCATTAAACAGTTAGGACAGATTAGGAATGTTTTGATTATGTGCAGGACGTGGATGATTTGGTTTAGTTTACACTGTGCAGTGCTACTCCCTCACTCTCTCGTCCTTCTAAGCCTTGCCCAGGCCAACTGCTCATCTCCAAATTAGGCCCCTTGTCTCTCAATTACTCTACTACCCACAACATCCTACCTCTCTTCTCGGCCTTCCACTCCCTCTACCCTCTTTAAGACAAACTAGTTTTCCACACCCTCTCATCACCTCATCTCCCTGTCACTAAGTCATTACAAACCCCTCTCCTATCTCCCTATCCATCCATGCAGCTCTTTTCACTCACCCATCATCCAAAATCCAATCGTAGAACCTCCTGTAGGAATTACTGAACATCTTGTAGAAATTCTGAAACATCCTGTAGAACCCCTGCAGACTTCCTGTAGAAGCTCATAAACTCGGTTTTTGGCAGCAAAACTTTGTGAAACTCTCTAGAAGGGTGTTAGGAAACCCTTAGACCCTCTCTGAACCTTCCCAACCTGTTCCAAGCCCTTCTCCCCCTTGATCCACCTCTGCACAGTAAAAATCTAGTTAAAAGCACATGCATGATAATTCTAATAATTGAAACAAAAATACAAAAAATGTTTTCTTCAGATAGAGGTAGTCTAGACACATGCATTTTACCTTCATCAAAGTAATGGCATCTCTTTCAGTAGTTTGCATTCCCATCTCTGCATCGGTAAGACTAGCTGGTAGAATTAGGGTTTGCTAGGGTTTGCGTTCCTTATTGGCTTTCAATTCCTTTCTGCAAATAGATTAGCTTCCTTTGAGTTAGCTTTCATCCATCAGTTAAAAAGCTTCTTCTAAGAGCTCATAGAAGTTGGCTTGAGCCCCTAGCAGACTTGTGCCAGCTGACCAAGTGACAGCTGTGGCAAGAGCTAGTACTTGTGCATACAACACCGTCGCTTCCAAGTTTGTTACGAACTACCGGGTTGATAAAATTAAAGAAGGAAGCTCCAGGAGTTGTAGCATTATTGCTACAATACTGGAGCCCACCATCTTTTTGGCGCTGTTGCCGGGGAAGCGTCAGAGTATTGGTGATTATTGCTTTTCTTCTACTTTCCTACTCTCGCCTTCCGCTAAGTAGTATTTCATTTCCATTCTGCAATTTCCTTTCTGCAAAAGTAGCATAGACATTTCCTGCTTCCATAGATTAACATTTCAATTCCGCAATTTCATTTCTGCAAGCGTAGATTAGCATTTCAACTCCGCAAGCGTAGACTAGCATTTCATTCCTGCAATTTCATTTGAGCAAAATAGATTAGTTCTTTCATGCTTTCATTTCAATTCCGCATTTCCATTTCAGCAAGATAGTTAGTTGCAGTTCAATCTGTTTTAGTTTTGCAGGTACCAGAAAAAACAAAAGCAATCAAAAGTCTTTTCATTTCATGCCTCGTAGAAATCGAGATAAAACAGGCAAATTCTTACCCAACACCCCCACCACATCACTGAGTCACCCTTCTCTCTTCTTTGGTGACAGTGATCTAGAAGAACCTATAGGCGAACCTCCTGAGATATACAAAGATCCTATAGCAGAAGAAGAGTTAGAGAACACAACATCTGAAACTATGGCTGACAATAGGGGAGAAGATGAGAGAATTGAAGGTGCCTTCCCCATCCGAGAGACCAATGGAGACATGAAAATGAAGAACATCAGCCCCTCTGCTTTACCTCACTTCCATGGACTGACTACTGAAGACCCTGATACCTTCCTGTTTGAGTTTGCCATCCTTTGTCGAACCTATGACTATACCGAAGATGAGAAAAAACTGAAACTCTTCCCCTCTACCCTTAAGGATGCAGCATTACGCTCGTTCATGGGCTTACCTGGGAACAGTATCACCACTTGGGCCCAGATGCAGCAAGCTTTCAATACCAAATACCGGGACTACTGTAGGTCCAAGGAAGCCAAGGGAGAAATATTTCGGATGACCATGGGGAATGATGAGTCTTTAGAAGATTACGAGGAAAGGTTCCAACTTAGCTATAAACGGGCCAGGTGCACACTTGACCCTGAATCCCTCAAGTTGGTCCTGCTCCGAGGAGTCCCTGAAGACCTCTTAGATACCCTTCATATGCTAGCTGGAGGAGATATTTACCAACTACCTTATGAGGACATAAAGACTGTGTTTAGAAACCACTCTAGGGTAGCCCGGAAAAGAGGTAGAGGAAACCTCCTCTCAGCTGGTATTCCTTTCTCCAAACATGAGTTTGCAAATCAATTAGAGGACCTCAAGAGTGAGGTGAGACAGACCATCGCCATGCAACTTGATACATTCCGAATCCAGCAGAAGAAAGAGGAAGCTGAGAGGGCTTTGGCCATCTTCTGCCCTAGGTGTACAAGGAAACACCCTAAGAACGAGTGCCCATTACATTCGGTTGAGGTATGTTTTGTTTGTGAGGAGGACCACCCCACAAACCAATGTCCGACCTTACCTGGGCTTAAAGCCATGTATCAAGGGATAGAAGCGCCCACTGAACCTCTCTATTTCCTCAACCAAAGGAGGCCACATGGACCTAGACCTTACCAACAGGGGATGCAAGGGACACCCCCAACTTATTATAGCCCCAACCAATCTGATCCTATGCCTTCCTGGGGTCCCCCTACTCATCCTTCCTGGTCTGTGCCTCCTCCATGGTCTTACCCGCCTCAGTACCATACTCAGCCTACTACTCATTCGTTTCACTCACATGCCCAGCCACAGCCTCAGTGGAATGCACCTCAATCGGGGTGGAGGCCCCAGTATAATACTCCTCCCGCCATCTTGCCTCCACCACCAGCTCAACCACAACCATTACCTCCTGCTCCTCCAAGGCAACCCCAAATGGCTGCTCAACCGAACCCGAACCCCAACAACCGATAGGCCTAGCAGGTATATACTGGGGAAACATCATGCCCTACCTATGCTGTGGAGATCCAGGAGATCAACCTGCGATCTGGAAAGACTCTTCTGGATTGCCAACCTCCTCCCCTAGAGGACGAGGAAGATAAACAGGAAAGTGAACCAAAGGCCATTCCACCCTTTCCTGAGAGACTAACGGCCACCACACAACCCAACCCAGAGGAGGATGAGCTTCTGGGAGAAATCAAATAGTTGTGTGTGAAAATACCACTTCTCCAAGCCATCAAAGATGTACCGATATACAACAAACTGGTTAAGGAAAAGTGTTTCAGACACCCAGGCAGGCGAAAAAGAGATGCTTCAACCATCAATGTCATAGGACAACTGTCTGATCTTATGTTGGGGCAGGCCATCTGCCCAAAGTATCTGGATCCTGGGAGTCCTCTAGTTGATGTCCACATCAATGGCACCATCATACCACACACATTGATTGATCTGGGGGTTACCATTAATGTGATGACCAGAGATACCATGCTCAAACTCAACCTTCAGGGTTCCTTGAGAAAGACCTCGACAGTCCTGCAACTAGCAGATCGCTCCACCGTGACTCCCGAAGGGATTGTAGAGGACGTCTTGGTCTCTGTTGACTCTTGGGAGTATCCTGCAGACTTCTTGGTTCTGCAACCAAAGGCAAAGCTTACTGGATACCCTCTTATTTTGGGAAGGCCCTGGTTAGCCACTGCAGATGCTTACATAAGCTGCCATGCAGGAAACATGACCATCAAAAATGGTCCTATGTCCAAGCAGCTAGTCCTGTACCCTCCTGCCCAACCCTTATTAGAGCATGACTTACCACTTTGGTTGGAGGAAGGAGAAGAGGATGAGGTGTACTCAGCACCTTTGTGCACCCTAGACACCACTAGGGGAGGCCCCCCAACCGAGGATGATTTGATTGAGACCTTGATCCAGAATCCACCTCCCAGTGCATTGTCCTTAGAGGGATTGGTGGAGGATGCCCAAGCCAGCACCTTAGTGGACCTTTGTGTGACCAACTCTGTCGCTCCCAGAGTAAAAAATGTGGAGTTCGGCCCTGAGAGAACGTTAAAGATCAGCTCCTCCCTATCTCCTTCCCAGGAAAAAGAACTGTGTAGTCTGTTGGCCAGTCATCTAGATGCTTTTGCCTGGAGCTATAAGGAGATGAAAGGAGTCCATCCTTCGGTCTGTACCCATCACATCTACATCAAAGAAGATTGTGAACTAGTTAGGCAACCCCAAAGGAGAATGAATCCAGCCCTTAAGGACATCGTCAAGGAGGAATTGCAAAAACTGTTGGATGCCGGATTCATTTACCCCATCTTGGATAGTGAATGGGTGTCCCCTCTGGTGTTAATTCCCAAGAAAAACGGGAAGTGGAGAATCTGTGTGGACTACCGAGAACTGAACAAGGCCACCAAGAAAGACCATTTTCCTCTACCCTTCATAGATCAAGTGTTGGATGGACTGGCAGGAAAGAAGTTTTTCTCTTTCCTAGATGGGTTTAGCGGGTATAACCAGATCCAAATCATCCCGGAAGACCAAGATAAGACCACCTTCACTTGTCCTTGGGGTACCTTTGCTTACCGAGTTCTTCCCTTTGGACTATGCAATGCTCCTGCCACCTTCCAGAGAGCTGTCTTGAGCATCTTTTCTGAGCTGGTCCATGATTCGGTGGAAATCTATATGGATGACTTCACTCCTTATGGGTCCAACTTCCAGGAAGCATTGTCCAATCTGGGAAAAGTCCTAACCAAGTGCATTGAGATGAACCTGTCCCTTAGTCCTGAAAAGTGTGAATTCTTGATGACTGAGGGGACCGTGCTAGGCCATACCATTTCTCGCCAAGGATTACAGGTGGATCCCAACAAAATTGCTCTCATCAAGAAGGTTCCACCTCCTCAGAAGGTAAGAGATGTTCGAAGTTTCTTAGGTTTAGCAGGGTATTATAGGAGATTCATTAAAGACTTCAGCAAGCTAGCCTCGCCATTGTTTAGCCTCTTGGCAAAAGATGTTGAGTTTAAATGGACTGACGATTGTCAGAAGGCTCTGAATGAATTAAAGGACAAGTTGGTGTCTGCCCCAATCTTGAGAGGTCCAAACTGGGCCCTACCTTTCCACATCCACACTGATGCCTCGAACAAAGCCATAGGGGCAGCCTTAGGACAAGTTGAACAAAAACTTCCATACGCCATATACTTTGTCAGCAAAAACTTATCCAAGGCAGAACTGAATTACACTGTAACTGAGAAAGAATTCTTGGCCGTGGTCCATGCACTGAACAAATTCCGACATTATATCACTGGATATCAAACATTTGTACATACTGATCATGCTACAATTAGATATTTAATGAATAAACCGGATGTGAATGCTCGTATTATTAGATGGTTACTTTTGTTGCAGCAGTTTGATTTGACTATTGTTAACAAGCCAGGTAAAGAAAATGTTGTTGCTGACTTTTTGTCTAGATTGGATTTACCCGCAGGTGAGGATGGAACAGTGGATGACCAGATGCCAGATGAACATCTGTTTGCTATCTCAGTACTCTCTCCATGGTTTGCTGATATAGCAAACTACCTTGTCTCAGTACAGTTCCCTCCGCACTTATCCTCAAGGGAGAAGAGCAGGATCATGAGGGAGAGTGCCTCATTCACTTGGATCAGGGGCAACCTGTTTAAGCTTGGCCCTGATCAGATCTTAAGGCGTTGTGTAAGGGAGAAGGAAGTCTTTGATATCCTCCTAACCTGTCATGACGGACCTTGTGGAGGACATTTTGCAGCCAAAAGGACTGCCTTCAAAATCCTACAGGCAGGCTACTATTGGCCCACGCTTCATCAAGATGTCAGAAGGTATATCAGCCAATGTGACCGATGCCAAAGGATGGGGAAACCGACTCCAAGGGACGAAATGCCTCTCCAACCTCAAGTGACTCTTGAGCCATTTGAGAAGTGGGGTATGGATTTTGTGGGTCCAATCAATCCTCCTTCGAGGCAAAGGTCTTACATCATTGTGTGCATAGACTACCTAACAAAGTGGGCAGAAACCAAGGCAATCAAAGCAGCGACAGAAGAAAAGGTGGCCGAGTTCTTAAGAGAAAACATCTTCTACAGATTTGGCTACCCAAGAGAGCTAGTCACCGATCAAGGAAGCCAGTTCACCTCCAACTTAATTGAAGACCTACTCGCTCATCACAAAATCAAGCATAGGACTTCCACCCCCTATCATCCTCAAGCGAATGGGCAGGTGGAAGTCACCAATAGAGCATTGGAAGGGATCTTGACTAAGGTGGTGAGCAGCAGTAGAAAAGATTGGGCAGATCGCCTGGTTGAGGCCACATGGGCTTACAACACCACTTGGAAGACCACAACCAGCTTCACACCTTATGAGCTGGTCTATGGGAAAAGAGCTTTGTTGTCAATTGAGTTCGAGTACAACACCTTGAGGATGGCAGCTCAGCTGGACCTGGATCTCAGCCATGCCCAACAAGAAAGGTTATTGCAGCTGAATGGATTGGACGAACACCGAATGCAGGCCCTTCTCCACTCAGAAGTGGTTCAACTTCAGAGGAAGGTGTGGCATGACCAACACCTCAATGACAAGCAATTTCAGCCGGGAGATTGGGCGCTGTTGTATGATTCCAGGCATAAGGATTTCAAGGGGAAGCTGAGAACCAGATGGCTGGGACCATATGCAGTGGAAAAATGTAATGACAATGGATCTGTTCTTATTCGGACCATTGATGAGGAGGCCATCCCTATGCTTGTCAATGGGCATCGACTAAAGATCTACAGAAAACCTCTTTCAAGGCAAGAATTCATCAAAATTGTGGAAAAATCAGTGCTGGTCATAGAGAAGGGTTCTGCCTCTGTTTTGGGCATACCCTGAAGATCTTAAAAAAAAAAAAAAAAAAAAAAAAAAAGATCCTTGGGTGAAAACCTTTTTGAGGCTCTCAAGGCAGATGGTAGGGGTGAAAACCTCATTGAGGCGTCCCTGCTGTCTTTCTGAAAATGTTTGAAAAAGACCCTTGAGTGAAAACCTCTCTGAGGTGCTCAAGGCAGATGGTAAGGGTGAAAACCTCATGGAGGCACCCCTGCTGTCTTTCAAAAAAAAAAAAAATAATAAAAAAAAAAAACAGGGAAAACAGGTTCAAGATGTGGCAATGCATGCAGGTTGCAGGTATTCCATGCAAGAAAAGAGGCCCCTCAACTCAAGGACAAGGGTCCCTACTATGCTACTAGGTGACCTCACCAGCACTCCCTCCAGAAACACTCATCTCTTCCAAGGTTTGGGCATGATTTGATCATCGTTTAGCCTTCTACAGGAAGCTATAGGACGTTCTACAGGAAGTTCTGTATTTCTACAGGAAACTTCCTGTAGAATCTTTGGACGGCCAGGACCGACTGTGTGGGAAGATTTGAAGCCCGAGGTCCGACACAGAGGCATGCAAGCTAATGTTTTCTCCATCACGCACTGTTGTCGCCTCCTTCTACCACCCCAGTTGCCATGCAATGGAAATACCTGCACAGTCAAATCAGAACATTGAATTATCAGAGGAAGCGATTCTCAAATGGAATAAAGGATGCAGAGACACCATGCACTACTTATCAAAGCCATCCGAGGGCCCTGCGACCGTGACCGTGATGCCACCGTCTCCACCATTTCGGCATGCACCCGAGGAGGAAAAACTGCTACAGGACATCCTACAGGAATCCCGTAGCAGTTCATCCAGCTAGAGTGTACACCATCAAGGCGCCTGCAACACATAGAGCGGGCACATGCACCATCCGCAGCCAAGTAACAAGCTTCGTAATCAGCAGCAGTCTGCAAGGAGGAACCCCCGTGCCTGTGCATGAAGCAGCAACAAGCAAATCCACCACCCTCGTCCTGAAACCTGAAAATAACGTCGCGGCCGCACAGGTAAGTGCCTCACCCTTTTTTCGTCAAATTACATGAACAATGCTCTGAAATGTTTGCAAGTGTGAAAATGAATGGGTTGAGCAGTTGGGTAGCCATTCAACTAGCCACCACGACCAGTCCGATGGTCTCGTCAGATTTGGAAAGTGTTGGTCGTGGCAAGCAAAACGGGTAAAGGACACGTGAGAAGCGTCCAGTCGGGGAGAAGTGGCGATTTAACAGAAATGGCAGCGGCAGATCTGCAGGGAATGATGCGGCAGTCAGGGAGACTTGCAGTGAAATGAATAGGTGACGTCGTCCAACGGTCCGGCAGGGACAACTCACCCCCGCGCCACGAATTCCGCAGGGATTCAAATCCACCGGCTAGATCGTCACTCCACTCATTTATCATCAGCCGTTTTGCAGTCAAGTAAGCGTCCGAATTTCTCTGAAGCTCGTTACTCCAAGTCCTCGGCTCGTTCAGACGTCTGGTGGTTGCACAGAAGGTGCAGAACCACTGACGTGCTCTCCGGAACCTGTGCGCGACTTCTACAGGAAGCTGCGCTACAGGAAGCTCGCCGCTACGGAGGAAAATCGATCTATTCACGTCAAAGGTGGCGAATTGGAAAAGGTAAGCCTGAACCTGTTCCTCCCATGCAATTGGTTTGAAGGGTGGCGAAGTCGACGTCCTCAAAAATGTAAAACTATAGTCTGAGCATAAAATTGCAAGCGTCGTCTTCCTTTTGCATGAAAATTGTCGTCGTAGTATATGCGGGGTTTTCTACAGGATTTGGTTCGTAATTAAGGCCCTGTCAAGGCTCACCTGTAGATAGCCGAGAATTCACGCACTGTGTGCTTGACAGAGGCGTAATTCTGTGCTCTGCCCAAAGAAATCCCAAAGGCCCGTCTTTTGATACGCGCCAGCCACCTCCGGCTAACACAACAAACTTTCACCATGCCGGGTGGGTTCATTAGGAAGGAACCGACAGACTCAAAGAAGCTACGGGAAAACCCTGAGGTGGTAGAACTGTTTTCCCGTGCCCGATGGTTGTCGTTCTGCGACAAGCTTCAAGGTTATGATGATGAGGTGGCAGAGGAATTCCTGCGAGCTCTGAAGCCGAAATCAAAAACGCTGGCCGTCGTCAATTTCAGGGGTTTGAATCTCAGACTCACCCCACAGTTCATCAGCAGAGTCACTGACCTCCCAATGGGGGTACCGTGGGATAAGGAGGAGAGGAAATTAGGCCAGAAGGCTAAAAACGAGTTCTTTCTGCCGAAGGAGCAATTCTCAGAGGATAAGAATGGGGTTCGCAGAGCTAGCCTACAGCCGCTTTGGAGTGAGGTCAGCTTCCAAATTATGAAATATATCACGTGCGAAGGATGATTCAACATCGTATATGGGTACCATTTCTGGCTGCTCACAAAATTGAGGCACCAAATGGACCTACCTTCAGAAAACAAGCTAAGTATTCCTTACTTCCCCCTGTAGTCCATGACTGAATGTGCCACCAAATTACAAGAGGGCACGCCAGACCAGGTAGCCCATCATGGGATCATTAAGCTCCTCGTGGAGGATGCACTCCACACATACACCGTCCCTCTCTCGTGGGAAGCCTTCCGAAATCTGACTAAGGATGGCGATATCAAAATGTTGACCGAGGAGCTCACTTCCTCCAGCAGCGAGGAGAAGGAGCCAATACACACAGAGAAGAAAGGGAAAGGCCAAGAAACCGCGGCCAAAGCACCGAAGAAAGAACAAAAAGGGAAACCAGAGAAACACCAGGTTGCCGAGACAGAGGATGACAAACCTACATTGACACCCAGGGAGAAAAGGTTACAAAGTAGAGTGGAAAAGACTGAACAAGTCCACGTCAGTAAAGGCACCTCGAAAGCTGCATCAGCAAAGTCAAAAGACAAAGCACCCTCAGCCAAACAGGCTAAAACGGTGCCACCTGTTTCTACAGGAAAGTCAAAAACGGCTTCTACAGGAAGCCAGAAATCAGCAACTACAGGGCCTTCTACAGGAAGCCCTGAGAAGGGAAAACCAAAGGAGAAGACAGCTGAAATTCTTGCAAGGGAGGCAGCAGCCGTGCTGGCCACCCTTAGTACCCCTCCTAAGCCGAAGGAAAAACGAAAGAGGGAGATCCCTCTGTATTTCAAAGCCAGGAGAAGTGTGAGAATCAAAACAGGCAGGCCCCAACCTCCATCCAGTAGCCCAATTACTATAGAAGACACCCCTACCTCGCCAAGGGAGAGGTCCCCCTAAAAAATATCAGTCACTTATAAGTGGGGGAGCCCGAAGACAACTGCTTGGAAGGAGAGAATGGACAGGTTGGCTTCAAAAGCCCGGCTACAGGATGCTGAGGCCGTTCTACAGGAAACATTGGCCCGGCTTAAGGAGACAGAGAGGATGGAGGGAGAGGCACCCACATCACCACTTAGGGAAGACGGAGTAGAGCCACCGAGGGAAGAAGAGAAAGAGCATATTCCGGAACCTAGTCCCCAGCCAAGCTTGAGCTCGTATTATAACTTTTTGGAGGCTGGGAAAATTATTCCACAGAAATTCACAGTGCCGCTTTTCTTTGCGTTGGAGGAAGAAAGAGTGAGAACCCACACGTGGATGAAAATAGCTAAATCAAAAGGAGTGGCAGATATAGGCCCCTTGGAGGAACAACTCAAGGAGGCACGAAAAGAATTAGCTATGGCCAAACACGTGGCAAACTGCCAGCGGGTATTCCTACAGGAAGAGAATGAGAAACTTAAACTGCAGCTACAGGAACTGAAGAAGGAAAAGGGCACATCCTCAGGGGACACTACAACAGAACATCAAGGCAGAGAAGGACTGCAAGTTGGTCTTGGGGAGCCAACCTCGCATCTACAGGAAAGGGAACTGCAAGCACAAATCGAGATACAAGCTCTCAAACAACAGTTGCAGCAAAAAGAGGCACAACTGGCTTGCATGGCCAGTTGGGCCATGGATGCTCTACAATGCAGACAACCGGCCAAATCTTATGGCCTATACTTACGGGACCAGTGGCTGCAATTTCAAATTAATGCATTGGCACAGAGGGGTATCTCCCAAATCCAAGACCCCCAGCAGTTCACAGAGTTATGCAATAGCAGTTCATCAGAGGATAAGGCCAAACTATCGGAGTTCTATCTCCATAATTTGGCCCTTCCTAATGTGACTTCATGGGATCCCAACACAGTTGTAGGGGATATGCAGTTGATGGCATTTGCCTCATGGTTGAACCATGAAGAAAAGAGGGCAGCAGAGGTCAAAGAGGTCATGGACCGAGAATTACATGAGCCACTGCTGATTAGAGCAGAGCCAGGGGATCCCACTGCATTGATATCGGCCCACCAACACTTAGCCACCAACCCTCAAACTTTATTGAAATACATGGATTAGCAGGCTCAGGCCATAGCACATTTCGAGGATATGGAGCGACTATTAGGGGACAACTGTGTTCATGCTTGCACCCGCCGATGGAACACATTGTCCCACAGCCTTAAAATCAGAGAATATCACACTCCAACTCGAATGAGGGAAGCTCTAGCACGGGTGCCCCTCTACAAGAAGTCCATACAGAACCTCCAAGCCAGCTGGATTGGCCTCAAGCTAAGCCCACCTCTGCTGTTAGGATTGATGGAAGGCAGCACAGAAAAAGAAGAGCATGAGCAGTGGGAAGAGGTGGAAAGGAAGGCTGGGTTCCATGCCGATGAGGAGGAGACTACTTCTGAAGCCTGGGATGTGAGGGTGGCGGTGAAAGCAATGAAGGACGAGGAGCTGGATTAGTTGCTCAGGGATGAGCAATCATTTTAGCTGGGGGGTGATGATGAGCCCCAAATTTGGTAACATTTTGGGCTCATTTGGCCTAACTACCTTTGCTCAATCCTTCATTTTTCATAACTTATGCATCATTTTTTAGTATGTTTATGTCATTTGTACGAATAAGGGCAGTCACTATTCCTAGGTGGCTAACACGTGCTCATTTCAGGTTCTTTGACACATGATTGGAACAAAAATGAGCAGATAAGGGCCAGGAGACAACCAAGATGGGGTTGATGATTCGTAGGAGGGTTGTCCACAGCATTAAATGGCCTTCCTCGGGATCTTCACCCCCAACTCCGAGCTCCAACAGCCACCACAACCGGATCTAGAAGGCAGCCAAACGGATTTTGAGGAAGCAGCTGTTCACTCCTAGTTTGGTCAGCCAATTCCCACTGATTTAGGAGGCCAGCTTGGGGCCTCGTGATGTGTAAATGATGAGGCTTTAGCCTTCGAAAAGGACTTTTGAAACATTGTTGCACATTCTGCACTACGAGCTGCTAGCTTGGTTTTTCTCTTTTGTAGCCATTATTGGCATACTCTTTGACTTATGATTAATATTTTTTAATGGGAAGCAGTCAGATTTGATCTCAGTTCTGAGCTTTTAAAGGAGCCATAGCTCTCGGGGTTGGGCCCAACCTGAGAGCCTAAGGCCTCCTTCTTCTGTATTGTTATCTTTTCTTTCAGCATTATGGTTTTCTTTACATGCATTTTAAACGCAGTTTGTTGAGTTAGATTTCGTGGTATGGTTAAGTAGGTTATTGTTAGAAGATAGAGTTGCTCCAGATGTTTAGAATAGAGTAAAGAGATTAGAATTGATAAAAGCTCAAAAAAGGGTTGCCTGCACTCTCATTTTCACCTCTTTCTAGGGGCTGGAATTGCAGATAGTGTTACCCACCAAAAACATTGGTTTACGTACTCATGCAATTTTTGGTGCAATATTCTCATTTGTAGTAGTTGTCCATGCGCTCAGACCTCTTGGAATGTTTCTTTGCTTCAGTACCATACATGGTTTTCCTTAGAAATAACGTTGCTGTTAATTGGTTCCATTAAATAGTTAGGACAGATTAGGAATGTTTTGATTATGTGCAGGACGTGGATGATTTGGTTCAGTTTACACTGTGTAGTGCTACTCCCTCACTCTCTCGTCCTTCTAAGCCTTGCCCAGGCCAACTGCTCATCTCCAAATTAGGCCCCTTGTCTCTCAATTACTCTACTACCCACAACATCCTACCTCTCTTCTCGGCCTTCCACTCCCTCTACCCTCTTTAAGACAAACTAGTTTTCCACACCCTCTCATCACCTCATCTCCCTGTCACTAAGTCATTACAAACCCCTCTCCTATCTCCCTATCCATCCATGTAGCTCTTTTCACTCACCCATCATTCAAAATCCAATCGTAGAGCCTCCTGTAGGAATTACTGAACATCCTGTAGAAATTCTGAAACATCCTGTAGAACCCCTGCAGACTTCCTGTAGAAGCTCATAAACTCGGTTTTTGGCAGCCAAACTTTGTGAAACTCTCTGGAAGGGTGTTAGGAAACCCTTAGACCCTCTCTGAACCTTCCCAGCCTGTTCCAAGCCCTTCTCCCCCTTGATCCACCTCTGCACAGTAAAAAGCTAGTTAAAAGCACATGCATGATAATTCTAATAATTGAAACAAAAATACAAAAAATGTTTTCTTCAGATAGAGGTAGTCTAGACACATGCATTTTACCTTCATAGAAGTAATGGCATCTCTTTCAGTAGTTTTCATTCCCATCTCTGCATCAGTAAGACTAGCTGGTAGAATTAGGGTTTGCTAGGGTTTGCGTTCCTTATTGGCTTTCAGTTCCTTTCTGCAAATAGATTAGCTTCCTTTGAGTTAGCTTTCGTCCATCAGTTAAAAAGCTTCTTCTAAGAGCTCATAGAAGTTGGCTTGAGCCCCTAGCGGACTTGTGCCAGCTGACCAAGTGACAGCTGCGGCAAGAGCTAGTACTTGTGCATACAACACCGTCGCTTCCAAGTTTGTTATGAACTACCGGGTTGATAAAATTAAAGAAGGAAGCTCCAGGAGTTGTAGCATTATTGCTACAATACTGGAGCCCACCACCCAACATCACCCTCTCAGCAAGTAAGCCCTTCTTCACCTCATACAAAGCTTAGATCACCCAACACTATGATGTTGTCTCAAGAAACCAACAACAATTCCTTACAAGATGCAAAATTCCAGCCTCTGGATCTCTGGGATGAGGGATCCATATATAGATATCTGTAAGGGAGATGAGTTAGATTGTGATTTGATTAGTGTCTTCCCTCTGATAGTTCTTGCTTCCACTTGGAGATTGATGATCTCTTACTCATCCTTGGTCGAATTCAGAGAGGCAAGTGTCACAGGAGAAGTTTCTGGAAGATTCCATGCCTCTCCACCTCGCGGATTGACACTGCCATTTGTCACTTCTCGCCCATCGCACCCCATAGAAGGGCTTATTGAAATGCAATGCACCCACAGAGTGTACTTAGGTGAGATGCAACGCACTTTGCCTATGTAGCAGCTGAAATGATCCTGTTTTGACCAGTTATGAGCAGTTTTTCATGGAGAACTTCTGGGAGAAGCTGTAATCAGTTGACCTTGTTCCTTTAGGGGTTAGAACAACACTTTTAGGGACTTAGGAGCCTTTGGTTTATGGACATTTTATGCTTGGGGTTGCAGTGCCCAAAAATGTCTATAACAGTTGGCCCCTAAAGCATGAGGTCGTTAATCTTTTGATGTCGGGTGAAATGCATTATTATGAGGATCCGAAGTTATTTCAAGCTGGGCGGAGACCTGTAATAAGATACAATACAATACATTATCTTCATAATATTTTGATGATCTAGCTGAGGCGGGCATTCCCATGCTCAGCTTTATAAATTCATTTCCATGTACATAGGATAGACAATCGTCTGAGTGTAGACTGATGATTCTAGTAGAGTCATCATCCCTTTGATTGGATGATTATTTGTACGGCAATGATGTACATTTGATGTCTTTATTTCCCTGAATATATATCACAGCCCGGATGGATGAAACTAGATCCAAGGTCTTCAATCTCGTTCGATCTTCACTCGAAGTACAAGTCTATCCATGTGAGAGATGTTCTGGAGTCGAACATGGAAAGACATCGCCTAATTACCAGCCAATGATGTAAGCTGTTAACAGGCACGAGAGGAATCACTGATAATGATAATGACCCTCAAGGTACTGCAGTACAATTCACGTGGTGTGAATAAAGGACTTGGCGTCGAACACCACGCAAAATCTTTCGGTTGAAGGTCATTGATTTAAACCTGTCATCAGAAGTAAGAAACTTGCCATTGAGGCATGCAAGCTTCAAAGTACTGAACGGGGTGTTCCTAGATCGACTTCTTGGATAATGAGCTGATGTCGACAAGAAGCGATCCATCATAGGAGGGCCTTAATGAATCCCACATCAATGACATGGAACGGAGCAAATGATTTTAATGGAGGTGAAAACGATCTAGTGATATAAGGTTCAGGGTGACGGTCATGAAAGAATGGAGTGTAAATGTATTATAGCGGGTGAGACACAGGTGAATTCTCTGAATGACTTCTCTTGAACATATCGGCGACACTGAAGTGATGGATTGGTAGCATTAACCCCAAATGTGGATGGTGTGATGGAACCATGGTGATGTGACCGGTGAATGAAACAACCCAACCCGACTTGGATGCGGAGTGAAAGTGTCATGTTCAAGAGCGACTTGTTACCAACAAAGTTTCTTCAAGTTTTCTTCCCAATTTTTCCCCAGTCATTGCTGACCAGTACCTCTTTATTTTTGTCAAGCTTGAGGAGGATAACATATGCTTGTTCTATAATTTTCCCTTTGGGCAAACCCATCGCTATGTTCTAACGAGCCTAGCGATAGTGAAACTCGTTCTTGTCTGCTATGGATAAGTTTGTCGCTATTAAGTTTTAACGAGTTTAACGACAAAGATAACTCGGTCCTTTTCAATTTTAGAGAGTCTAAAAAGGGACGTAAAGGAAACTCAAAAATTCCTTTTTCGTCATCTAATCCCTTAAGTCCGAAAAAGTATAAAACAATACAGAAGGGATGAATTTTCGATACTTTTAATGAGTCGAACAAAACAAGTGCTCGATCTTTTTGTGTAATAATCCCTTAGGTCCAAAAAGATTAAAATCTAAAGGAGGGATAGCACTTCCGGTCCCTTTAACAAGCTTGAGAGGCCAATGGCTCGACAACCTTTTCATATTTTACGAGTTAGTTGAAAAGAGCTTAAAGAAGACTCATTTTTTGAGGAACGAGTGATAAAATTGGGTAGCAGCTGATTCCAGGTAAGGTTTGGAATTTTCCAATCACGACAGTGTTACAAGGATGGCTAGTGGGATCACTCTTCGCAGTTGTTCGTCAAAAGGGGTAAACAATCAAATGGAGGTGAATGATCGGCCAATACAGAGTGGAGGTGATGATGAGAACACGACCAAGGCTTTAAAGGCTGAAGTACTACATTCACGATGGTTATTTACCGGGAAATAGTTCATTTTTTAATGAGCTTAAATGCGGGGAGAAACATTTGCTCATGTCTTATGTTTATTTTTTAACGAGCTTGAACTATGTGCTAAAACTGCTCGATTAATCCAGTTGTAAAATAAGAATGTCTCATATATGAAAACGGCCATTTTTTGAGTTTTGCCCCACATCCTTTCTTTATACAAGTTAGGAAACGACCAATCCAAAAAACAGATAAATGATCGCTCTTTGCTTGCACGCCAAAATGTTTGCATGCCCCCAGGTATAAAATAAAGCTTCAAGGTCACCTTTCATTCTACCGACAAAACATTTGTTTTATCAGGAAAGGTCTACCTCTTTTAGGTTACCAAAGATTGTTCTATTCACACCGCAAACAAAACACTTCTTCGGTGATGTCTACAAAATAGACAAAGGTGAGACAATCCACTCACATAACTTTGGTGAGGGAATCTTATTCCAGTCTAACCCCCTTTTCCAATCACGGACGGGAGTACAGACTAGTCATATATCTCTCGCGGAAACCTACCCTATACTCGAAGTTTTCCTGCTGAAGCAGACCAGGGTGGATGCCCCCTAGGTTTCAGTCATGTCCCCCGAATCACTCGCACTCATCAGGTGGATGGACTAGAGATTGATGAGAAATTCCTTGTGTGAAAAGACCATTTAGGTATGGTATATGACTATTTGTTATGCGTGATCTAGGAAATGAAAGCTGGTCTACGAGCTTGACCACTTTTCCTTCGTGCGGAAAACACATTACTCTAAAGAGTGATGAGACAATGGCTCCCATGCAATAAATATAGTCTCATCCAAGGAGTATATTATAATCCAGGGGTCCTTGGACTACCATTACGTTCATATGAATGGTTTTCCCTCTCAATGTTATGGGCACATTGGGAAGGATCCCTAACGGTCGACTGGTTCCTTTGCCAAAGCCTGTTAGATTTCTCATCTCAGGAAAAAGTGATGGCGAACCAAGCGCTTTCCAAGCAGTCGAGGAAAGGATACTCACAGAAGCCCCTTCATCTATGATGGTACCAGCCATAACCATTCTATATATTTGAGCAATAATTCGGAATGGTACACTAGACGGTAAACGGGGTCTCCCTAGTTGATTCCAGTCGAAGGAAACAACTAGGTTGCTTGGAGGTGGGACCGAATAGAGGGTCGGGTACGACTCTGACGAACTTCCTTCCTACAGTAAAGGAATGGGTAAATTGCCCCCATGTTCATCGGAGTCTGTGCTTATGAAAAGAATTTGGACGGTGTCATCCTTATTCTCTTCTGTGACTGTATCATCTGAAGATGGAACCTCTGAAGGCAAGACCGGGTCAACTGCCGCCTTGACCTTTTGACTTTCATTTGGTATGGGTTTAGATGGTTGGTCTTCAATGATAGACGCTTCGGCTGACCACCTGGGTGGGTCAGCCGGATTTTCAACTAGTGACGGACTCGGCAAGAGTTTTTTTATATCCAGGAGGAAGTCGTAACGGTGAAATTGGACGATCGTCCAAAACTCTTTTAGCCTCGTCTAAGAAGGGACAACAGTGGACGGCATGATCGCCTTCACATAGTTTGCAAGGAAATCTATCTTTTCCTTTTTGTCCTGGGGCTTCACTTTCACTAGTCAACGGTGTGTTTTCAACATGATCATCAGAGGTTGACGACACCGGGTTGTGCAAATGAGGAGACCAGTCCTTTAAGATCCGAGGGATGCAGGGACAATCTCGATGATAGTGGTCTCCTTTGCAAATGACACATGGTGACTTAGGCCTGGTCGGTGCAGTGTGTGGATTTTCGCTAGATGACGCTTGGTTGCCCCCTTTCGCTTTTGGCTCCTTCTTCTTCTTCTCTTTCTTCTTCTTTCCCTTCTTCTTCTCAGGTACTTGATTTTTGGCTTTACCAGCCCCATCAAGCGAAGAGGAAGGAGGAGAGGAAGAATTGGAGGAAGTAGAAGGTTGGTGGGTAACTCTGGATTCGTCTAATTGCTGACTCGATTGTTCAGGAATTATGGTGTTCTGAACGACAGAGGTTGAGAAGAGCCATACGGGCAAGCCGATTGTCAATCCTGGAAGCGAAAATGTGGCCATATGGGGTGCACCAACATCTCCCCAAGAGGAGAAGGGACTAGGATTTCCTCCAAGGGGAATTCCTTGGTTGGTGGATTCCATTTTCTCAACCTAAGATCAACGTAGGAAAGGGTGATGATTATTCCGTTTAAAATAAATTTTAGACGCTTTGACACAACTTGTTTTTTCAATTTTAAAGAGTCGAGAAAAAACAAAAGATGACTCTAGTCGCCTTCGATTTTTAATGAGCCTGAAGTGACAAGTGATCAGATGGACCTTTTCCATTAAGGAGTCTGAAAAGGAACGAAAGGCACTGCTCTGGAAATCTAGGTAGAGGGATTACCAAACCAATCACAAAACTGCAGAATACTTTTTACGGTATGGCAGTCAATCTTCCCGAATGCTGTGTTCAGTGCATTGCGATCGATAGGGTGGCAGACACGGCTTCCTATGGATAAAGGATTAAGCCTATTGTGGTCTCCCAAAATATACTCGACGGTACATGGGAGCACAAGTCCGTACTGGCACTTATTGTCTCAAAGTAGAGAAATCACCCAACCATCAGTGAGAACAACAGTTACCATGCTTTACAACGCCGAAATACGTCTATAGCCTAGACTTCTAGATGTTGTGTGTTAGGTTCCAAAGCATTGTTAGATTCATTAAATTTATTTTATAGTTGATCTTGCTTAAGAAATTTTCCTTTCAGGTTCACCGCGAGATGTAGATGTACAATTCCTAAAATGCAATCTAAGATGATAAACAATCTTTTATCTTCTTTGTGCAATGAAAATCCTAGCTACTAAGGAAAGAGAGACAGTATTCTTTCACAGAGAGCAAAGAGCACACACTAAACGCACTGTCCTAAATCAAACCAATCAAACAGTCTAAATGCAAATGCACATGCATGTATTTGTTTTCGGCTTTCTTAGTATGTGAATGATAAAAAGAAAGCTAATGCGCAAATCTGAATTACTTTTCAAGCGACAGTTACTAACAAGTTTCTTTTCAAAATAAAAAATGAAGACAATCACAACACTTTACGATTCGGAAATGAATACTTGCTTTCGACACTATAAAAACTACAAATTCAGACCAAATACAATAGTAATAGGGTAATCGACTATCAAGAGCAACCAAACTCTCTCCTATGACTGAAACAACACTTGCGACACTTTCAAATCAAGAAACGACAGTACAATTATGTTACATTTTGCAAAGGAGAACTGAAAATGACTCAACAAATACACAAAAACATTTACAGTTCTTTTGCACAATGGAGGCAGAATATCAGCAAGGAAAGGGGTTTCAAATAGAGATATACTGATTACAAACAACAAAACTCATGAATAGAACTGAAAAGAATGAACACAGAAACCAAAACTGAGGAACAATGCCTAGTCTGATCAGCGCACCTATAACACAGTGAACTTGAAATGCAGCGCACCTACTACACTTAGAAAGTGCGCTGAATTTCAGATTCACAGAACAGAGCCTGCGCTGGGCCAGAGACGAGACTTTGCTTGGGTTCCGGGTCATAGTTTGCAGTTCAGTTCAGGGGTTTTGGCCGAGCAAATGGTAATCAGTAAATCAACAACAAGGGTATATCTAAGGAGGTTACTGGAGCTACCACAGGGGCAATTAGAGAGTTTGTAAATCAGTTGTTTAATTCATAAAAAAATCCTGGAGATTGACTGAAGCGACATTTATCTACTTTGCATTTGCATAGCAAATGCAGTTCGAAAGCTACCTGGCTCGACTTCAGGCTCCGTCTGTAAGTTTATAAAATAAACAACAAGGAATATAAACAAACAACCTAGTCGCTCCCCAGCGGAGTCGCCATTTTGTTACAGGGAAAAGTGTCTACACAGAATTGCTTATCCCACTAAGGTGTGGTAGCTACCTTAGAAACAAACAAAGTAAAGCTACTTTCATTTTTCCTTTATGAAATATATATGAGAGAAGAACAAAGGGAGACCAACCTCTGTCTTGTGCTTATCTCCTAGTTCGATGCCTCTCTTTTCTGATAGTCCTTCGCTACTTGCTTCCTTGTACACTCAGCTTCACAGAGTACCTGTAGGATCAAAGTAGCATAACACTATACAAGAACATGGATCTATAATCATAAACAATCTAGGATCAGATGTAGATTGACCATACAAATGCATAAAACATAAATGACACAAGAGTATGGAGGAAAACTTGAATAGCTTTTATTGATAATCAAGAAAGAGTCAGGGGAGTTACAACCAGTTGTTCCGACCCAGCATCATCCTCTCAGCAAGTAAGCCCTTCTTCACCTCATACAAAGCTTAGATCACCCAACACTATGATGTTGTCTCAAGAAACCAACAACAATTCCTTACAAGATGCAAAATTCCAGCCTCTGGATCTTTGGGATGAGGGATCCATATATAGATATCTGTAAGGGAGATGAGTCAGCTTGTGATTTGATTAGTGTCTTCCCTCTGATAGTTCTTGCTTCCACTTGGAGATTAATGATCTCTTACTCATCCTTGGTTGAATTCAGAGAGGCAAGTGTCACAGGAGAAGTTTCTGGAAGATTCCATGCCTCTCCACCTCACGTATTGACACTGCCATTTGTCACTTCTTGCCCATCGGACCCCATAGAAGGGATTTTTGAAATGCAACTCACCCACAGAGTGTACTTAGGTGAGATGCAACGCACTTTGCCTATGGAGCAGCTGAAATGATCCTGTTTTGACCAGTTCTGAGTAGTGTTTCATGGAGAACTTCTCGGAGAAGCTGTAATCAGTTGACCTTGTTCCTTTAGGGGTTAGAACAACACTTTTAGGGACTTAGGAGCCTTTGGTTTATGGACATTTTATGCTTGGGGTTGCAGTGCCCAAAAATGTCTATAACACCTACCCTACTTGAAAAACAAAATCACTTTCAAGTATAATAATACTTCCAATGGAGCCATGTGCACATCAAGATGATAGAAAAAATTATGTGGAGGCTTGAAATGTACCTGGATTTCAGAGACCAAATGATTTGACATTGAAAGGATCAAGCATAGTTGAGGAAAAGAGTGATGATGCAACTTAGTGACTGTCTGGAACCATATTTCAATATAGTTGTGATGTCCTTGGTCCTTTGGCTGATCTGGATCATTCTTCATGTCTTCTTCTACCATGACCTTCACATCTTCCTCTTTTTATTGATTTTTCTCTTGAATACATGGAGGATTTGATGGTAACCATGAGGGAGCTCTCTCGATCTCTGATTCTGATGTCTTCTCTTCATCAATTGAAGCCCATGGTTCTTTGATCTTCTCTTTTGAATCTTCTTCTTCTGGATGTGTTCCTTCAATGATATCAATATAATCTCTTTTTTGTAATACTCTTCCTGACCTATGGTGAATACCATTGAGCTCAAGAAGAGTTGTTTGGAAGTGTTGTACCTCAGCATTGTAAATGGGTTGAGCTACTTCAATGTGTGGGTTTGGAAATGGTGGTACAAGTAGTCGAGTGGGAGTGTATATTTGAGATGGATATGGATGGGTTTGTGGTTGGGCAGGTGGTGGAGGAAGAAGAGCGGAAAGAGGGATGTATTGGGGCCTCCACCCTTGATGAGATGCATCCCACTATGGCTACAGCTGAGCATAGGGTTGAAATGAATGGGTGGCTGGTTGGGCATGATATAGAGATGTGAAGGACCAAGGAGGAGGTGTGGACTAGGAAGGTTGAGCAAGGGGGCCCCAAGAAGTTATGGACGTGACTTGATTGGGGTTGTAGTATGCCTGAGATGTCCCTTGCATCCCCTGTTGATATGGTCTAGGTCCATGCAGCCTCCTTTGGTTTATGTAATAGATCTGTTTAGTGGCTCCTTCGGCCCCTTGGTATATAGCTTTAAGTCCAGGCAAGGAAGGGCACTTATCTATAGAATGATTTTCCTCACAGATTGAGCAAACCTCTATAGAGTTCAATGGACATTCATTCCTAGTATGCCTCCTGGTGCATCTAGGGCAAAAAATGTCCAAATCCCTCTCTTCTTCCTCTTGTTTTCTTTTGATATGTAAAGTATCCATTTGCATGGATAGAATCTACAACATCTCACTCTTGAAGTCTTCCAGCATGTTTCCAATTTCACCTTTAATGAATGAATTGGAAGAAGAGGTACTGCCCCCAACATTTCTGTTTTCAGCCATTGGCTCTAGAGGAATGTTTTCTTCTTCTTCTTCCACTATAGGTTCTTCAAATATGTCTTGATGTTCACCTAAGGGTTCTTCTTGATCGCAACCACCGAAGAAGAGAGAAGGTTGGCTGTGTGAAGTAGTGGGGATGTTGGGAAATTTTTTTCCTGAGTTATCTTCATTCCTACGCAGCATGAAAGGAAACATTTTTGGTTGGTTTTTGTTTCTTTTTCCCCACACTGATAGTACCTGCAAAACTGAAATTGATGAACAAAACAAATTGCAATTAATTGAAATGAACTTGCTTAAATGAAATTTGCATAATTGGAAAGGAAAGCAAGGAAATGCAGAACTTGAAAGGAAAGGAAATGACTTTTCTACTCTTGCTAAAATGAAATTTGCAGAATTGAAAAAGAAAGAAAGGAAATGCAGAACTGAAGGAAAAGAAAGGAATAGTTTACTTTTGCTGAAATAAACTATTAGCAAAATGTTGCAAGAAAAAAATAGAAGAAAGTAGTAATCACAGAATACTTTGATGCTTCCTCGGAAATGGCGCCAAAAAGTGGTGAGCACCAGTATTGTAGCAATAATGTTGCAACTCCTGGGCTACTTACTTTACTCTTATTAACTCGGTAGTTCGTAACAAACTTGGAAGTGACGGTGCTATATGCACAAGTACTAGTTCTTACTGCAAGTTGTCACTTGGTCAGCTGGCACAAGATCACTAAGAGTTCAAGCCAGCTTCTATGGATTCTAGAAGAAGCTCTATATGTGATGAAAGAAGAGATTACTCTACAGAGGCTACTTTAATTGCACAAAGGAAGACTAAAATGTAAAGCAAACCTAGAAAACCCTAATTAACCAACTAATCCTGCTTTTGTAGAAAGAACTATGAAAACCATGAAATGAATGCCATTACCTACTTAAGGAAGTAAACAACATCTACTCAAGCTATTTCTGGAAGTAAATGAGAAAAAAACATATTTTTGGATTTCTATGTATTTTTACATGCATGTATTTTATTGTGTGTGAAGGTGGAAGCAAATAAGTGGGGTTGAAGGGCGACTTTGGGACATAAGAGGATGTAGGATGGTGTGGATGGGTCCAAGGAGGTCTTAGGTGGCCTTCTGGAGGCTTTTCCCACCCTCGGCCTTCGAAAGAAAGCCTACAGGAAAATCTACAAGAGGACACAGGGGATCTACAAGAGGTCTACAGGAGGCCTACAGGAGGAGGCCAAGAACAGTTTTGGTTATTTTGAGGGTGTGAGAGTGGGTGGTAAAGGTGAATGAAGGTTAGAATAAGGTTTTAGGGCACCTATAGGAGAGAGAAGTATGATAGGACCTACTCAAGGAGAGAAGAAGGAATTCTATGGAGAATGTAAGAAACTAAGGCAGAATTTGAGGGGAGACATGGGTGACCTGTAGGGCATGGATCAGATGGAGAATGGAATGGCTGATAGGCTAGCCTGCTGTTAGAAGATATTTGCCACATAAACAACTGATAGGCAACCAATGAGATTAAGCAAGCAAGGAAATAAGTATATCCAAAAAACATAATTTTGCATCAAGCTAGTCTAAACTATGATCTATGAAAGCAAATGTTGATAACCATTGTAGGAAAATAAAGCATGAAAGAAGACTATTGAAAATAAGAAAATGAGCATGATGAAGAAGCTCTAAAGCAAAGCTAAACTAGACTATGAACCAACTAAGAAGTTGAAAACACTAGAGATCCTATGAATGAGGAAAATCTATGTTTTTGGGGCAGCAAGAGGGACTTTGCCTCAAATCACGGTCCCAGAGGGACGAAGAGACGCCAAGGCACTGCTGCTAGCCTTTTGGATATTTTATTTATCACTACTTAATTTGCTATAGGAAGCACAAATGGAAGCAAACTATTGAATCATCAACAACAACCTATTCTTAACCAGAAAAGAAATTCATCTAACAACAACCTAATCTACAAACTGAAACAAAGCATATAAATACAAGTAAAGAGGAGATTGGCTACTTGGATTGGGCCCTAACCCAAGAGCTTCAGCCCTCTGAGGTGACTCAGTGCTAACTCAAAAAGGATTCCATCTTTATTTCAAAACAAGAACAAGATTACATGAAACTGTCACAAAAATAAGCTCGAAGTTGAGCAGAGTTTACATAAGCAAAACTACAGCAAAAATCCAACAAAAATCCGACCCTAGTGAGGCCCTAGGCCTCTCTACTTATATAAATGAAGCTCCCAACAACTTCCTCAAAATCAGGGAGGCTTGGCTCCCAAAACTGGAGATAAACATAAATTGTCCTCCACTTACTCGGCTGCCTGCTAATGCATGACTTGGCTTCCTATACTTTGAGTTAAATGAAGGGGAATTAGAATTGGGGAGTAATAATGAGGTGGATTCCCTCCTATAAGTCCTCTTCTTTATCCACTTCGAGTTATTGCTACCATTTGTCCACTATATCCTTGACTTTGACCACAAAAATCATCAATAATCTGCATTAAACACGTATTAGATCTCATGGCATCATAACAAACTCAATTCACACTATAAGCATAAATATAATCAGAAAATCATGTAATAAGCTAAGAGAATGGTTGATTTGACTAGGTAAGGAGGTAAAATGATCCCATATAATTACCCTTTATGAGGCTTATCACCAGTTGAGCACAACTTGCTACCTTCAGGACAAAGAACTATCATCAGATGTATCATTTAGCTCAGTTGGTGAATCACATGGATGCACTTTTCTATGGCACCTATAATAATGTGAACATTAGGGACATCATAAAGCATTGGGTGAAAGAGTTGTTGATGTTAAAATAAACATCCACTCATGTTTTCAAGACTAAGTGTTGTGGGGAAAAATGCCTATGCAGGACGATCCTATCCACCTAAGGTGTGACAGTGCCTTAGCAACAAACAGAGACAGCTATTCTGGTTTCTTCCTTTATGAAATGGGAAAGAAGAGAGATCAATGGACTTACCGGTGTCTTTCGTTTGTCCCTCGATCTAGATCCTCTTCTCCTTCGGGTGTTCACAGCTACTTGCCTCCTCGCTCGTCCAAGAGAACAGCTACTTGATTCCTGCGAGATCACAAGAGAACAGCTACTTGCGACAAGAGAACAGCTACTTGAGACAAGATAAGAACACAACACAAAGGCAGATATTCATATTCATAAAAGATTCAGGATTAGAAATAAATCAAATACACTAATGCAATCATACATCAAAGATACATCAGTATGTAGGAGAAAACCAAGATAGCTTTATTGATAAATAACAAGGTTCAGGAAGAGATACAACCCAGAGGGCTCCAATCCAGCATCTCCTTCCCAGAAGAATGGAATTCCTATCTTCACCTCCCTTCAAAGCATTAAGCACCCAATGATTCCAGTCTCAAACCAACAACAATTCTTTGCAATAACAAAATTCCAGCCTCTAGATCTCATGGAGGAGAGATCTATATATAGTTATTTTGGAGAGAGGATGAGTCAGCTTGAGATCTGACTAGTGTCCTCTCCCTCTCTCAATTCTTGAGTCCACTTGGAGGTTCTTGCTTCCACTTGGAGATTTGGAACCTCTTACTCATCACCAGTCGAATTCCTTGATACAAGTGTCATTTTGGAAGCTTCCTGGGAATTGACACATTGAGGAATGAGCCTGCCACTTGTCCAAACTCGCTCAGCGCAGGTAGCCTTTGTTGCAGTTGACATTCAACACAGGTAGACAGTGGAGCAGTTGACATTCAGCGCAGATGCTCAGTGGAGCAGTTGACATGATCCAGAATTGGCTTGTTTTTGAGCAGTTTCAGGTGGAGAACTTCTGTGAATTGCTGTGGTTAGTTAGCCTTGTTCCTCTAGGGGTAGGAACAACATGTTTAGGGACTTTGGATCCCTTAGATTATTGACATTTCATGCTCAATGCTGTAAGGCACAAAAATGTCTATAACAGTTGCCCCCTAAAGTATGAGGCCGTTTATCGGGTGAAATGCTTTATCCAGGAGGGTCCGAAGTTCATCCATTTGCTGGGAGGAGACCTGTAATAAGATACAATACAATACATTATGATTCATACTGCTTTCATGATCTAGCTGAGGCGGGCATTCCCATGCTCAGCTTTATAAATTCATTTTTGTACATAGCACAGACAATCGTCTGATGGTAGATTGATAATTTTGGCGAAATTATCATCCTTTGAGTAGGATGATCATCTGCTGCAATGATGTACATGACAAATGTCTTTATCTTTCCTGAATATATATCGCAGCCCGGATGGATGAAACTAGATCCAGGGTCTTTAAACTCGTTCGATCTTCACTCTAAGTACAAGTCGATCCATGTGAGAATTGCGCTGAAGTCGAACATGGAAAGACATCGCTTGATTACCGGTCAATGATGTAAACCGTTAACAAGTGCGAGAGGAATCACCAATAATGATAATGACCCTCAAGGTACTGCAGTACAATTCACGTGTTGTGAATAAAGGACTTGGCGTCGAACACCACACAAAATCTTCTGGTCGAAGGTCATTGATGTATACCTGTCGCCGGAAGTGAGAAACTTGCCATTGAGGCATGCAAGCTTCAAAGTACTGAAGGGGTTGTTCCTAGATCAACTTCTTGGATAATGAGCTGATGTTGACAAGAAGCGATCCGTCAAAGGAGGGCCTTAATGAATCCCACATCAGTGACACGGAACAGAGCTAATGATATTGATGGAGGTGAAAACGATCTGTGACATATGATTCGGGGTGGCGGTCATGAATGGATGAAGGATAATGTATGGCAGTGGATGGGACCCGGTTGACTCTTTCTGAACGACTTCTCTTGAACATATGGCAACACTGATGCGATGGATCGGTAGCATTACCCCAATTATGGATGGTATGGCGAGACCATGGTGATGTGACCGGTGAATGAAACAACCCAACCCGATTGTGGTACGGAGGAAAAGTGTCATGTTCAAGAGCGACCTGCTACCATCAAAGTTCTCTTTAGTTTCTCCCAATTTTTCCCCAGTCATTGCTGACCAGTACCTCTTTATTTTTGTCAAGCTTGAGGAGGATAACATATGCTTGTTCTATAACCTGCCCTTCGGGCAAGCCCATCGCTATGTTTTAACGAGCCTAGCGATAGTGAAACTCGTTCTCGTCTAAAGACAAGTTTGTCGCTATTTAATGATTTTAACGAGTCTAACGACAAGGATAACTCGGTCCTTTTCATTTTTAGAGAGTCTGAAAAGGTACATAAAGTTAACTCCAAAATTCCTTTTTCATCATCTAATCCCTTAAGTCCGAAAAAGTATAAAACAATACAGAAGGGATGAGTTTTCGATTGTTTTAACGAGCCGAACAAAACAAGCGCTCGATCTTTTTGTGCAATAATCCCTCAGGTCCAAAAAAGATTAAAATCTAGAGGAGGGATAGCACTTCCGGTCGCTTTAACGAGCTGGAAGGCCAAAACTGGGAAATCTTTTCATATTTTACGAGTCAGTTGAAAAGAGCTTAAAGAAGACTCGTCTTTTGAGGAACGAGTGATAAACAGGGTTAGCAGCTGATTCCAGGTACAGGTTGGAATTTTCCAATCACGGCAGTGTCACAAGGATGGCTAGGTGAAATCACTCTTCACAGCTGTTCCTCAAAATGGGTAAACAATCATATGGAGGTGAACGATCGGCCAAATGAAAAGTGGAGGTGATGGTGCAAACACGACCAAGGCTTTAATGGCTGATAAGGTTAACATTCACAGTGGTTATTTACCGGGTGGTGCTTATGTTTATTTTTTAATGAGCATGAAGTCCGCGTTAAAACTGCTCAAACTTATGTTTATTTTTTAACGAGCATGAACTATGCGCTAAAACTGCTCGGATCTTGCGTTTATTTTTTAACGAGCATGAACTTTATGCTAAAACTGCTCGTCATCGCTTTTCTATTTTTTAACGAGCATAAATTCCACGTTAAAACTGCTCGATATCGCTTTTCTATTTTTTAACGAGCATAAATTCCGCGTTAAAACTGCTCGTTTATACCAGTCATATGATAAGAGTGTCTCATTGGAGATCGCTATTTTTTATGGAGCTTCATCTCACTACGCTTTGCTCCGCATCCTTTCTTTATGCAAGTTCGGAAACGACTAATCCTACGAGTTTAAAGGGTTAGAGGTCCTAAAAATTTAAAAAATAAATAGTCGCCCCTTGCTTACACTCCAAAAGGTTTGCATGCCCCCAGGTATAAAACAGAATTTCAAGGTTACCTCTACTTCTCTTCCGCCAAAACTTTTGTTTTAACGAGAGAGGCTTACCTCTTTCAGGTTACCCAAAGATTGTCTCGTTTTTTTCTTCAAACAAAACACTTCCTCAGCAATGTCTACCGAAATAGACAAAGGTGAGCGATGGGTTCCGTCCTCTCACATAACTTTGACAAAAGAATCTTATTCTAGAACAACCCTCTTTCCTAGACGGACGGGGTACGGACTAGTCATATTCTCCCGCGGAAACCTACCCTATACCCAAAGTTCTCTGCCGAAGCAGACCAGGACGCATGCCCCCTGGGTTCCAGTCATATCCTCCCGGATTACTCGCGCTCATCAGGAGGACGGACCGTGGGTTGAGACACTTCTTGCGTGAATAGACCATTTAGGGATGGTTCATGACTACTTGCGATGCGTGATCCGGGGAATGAAAGTTGGTCCACGAGCTTGACCATTCTTCCTTCATGCGGAAAACACATTACTCTAAAGAGTGATGAGACGATGGCTCCCATGCAATATATGTAGTCTCGTCCAAGGAGTAGGTTATAATCCAAGGGTCCTTGAACGACCATCACGTTCATTTGAACGGTCTTCCCTTTCAATGTTATGGGCACATTGGGGAGGATCCCTAAAGGGCGACTGGTTCCCTTATCAAAGCCTGATAGATTTCTCATTTCAGGCAAAAGCGCAGGCGAACCAAGCGCTTTCCAGGCAATAGAGGAAAGGATACTCACAGATGCCCCTTAATCAATAACTGTACCAGCCATTACCATTCTGTATATTTGGACGATAATTCTCAATGGTATGCTAGCTCCCCAGCGGAGTCGCCAATTTGTTGTGGGGAAAAATGCCTATGCAGGACGATCCTATCCACCTAAGGTGTGACAGTGCCTTAGCAACAAATAGAGACAGCTATTCTGGTTTCTTCCTTTATGAAATGGGAAAGAAGAGAGATCAATGGACTTACCGGTGTCTTCCGTTTGTCCCTCGATCTAGATCCTCTTCTCCTTCGGGTGTTCACAGCTACTTGCCTCCTCGCTCGTCCAAGAGAACGGCTACTTGATTCCTGCGAGATCACAAGAGAACAGCTACTTGCGACAAGAGAACAGCTACTTGAGACAAGAGAAGAACACAACACAAAGGCAGATATTCATATTCATAAAAGATTCGGGATTAGAAATAAATCAAATACACTAATGCAATCATACATCAAAGATACATCAGTATATAGGAGAAAACCAAGATAGCTTTATTGATAAATAACAAGGTTCAGGAAGAGATACAACCCAGAGGGCTCCAATCCAGCATCTCCTTCCCAGCAGAATGGAATTCCTATCTTCACCTCCCTTCAAAGCATTAAGCACCCAATGATTCCAGTCTCAAACCAACAGCAATTCTTTGCAATAACAAAATTCCAGCCTCTAGATCTCATGGAGGAGAGATCTATATATAGTTATTTTGGAGAGAGGATGAGTCAGCTTGAGATCTGACTAGTGTCCTCTCCCTCTCTCAGTTCTTGAGTCCACTTGGAGGTTCTTGCTTCCACTTGGAGATTTGGAACCTCTTACTCATCACCAGTCGAATTCCTTGATACAAGTGTCATTTTGGAAGCTTCCTAGGCATTAACACATTGAGGAATGAGCCTGCCACTTGTCCAAACTCGTTCAGTGCAGGTAGCCTTTGTTGCAGTTGACATTCAACGCAGGTAGACAGTGGAGCAGTTGAAATTCAGCGCAGATGCTCAGTGGAGCAGTTAACATGATCCAGAATTGGCTTGTTTTTGAGCAGTTTCAGGTGGAGAACTTCTGTGAATTGCTGTGGTTAGTTAGCCTTGTTCCTCTAGGGGTAGGAACAACATGTTTAGGGACTTTGGATCCCTTAGATTATTGACATTTCATGCTCAATGCTGTAAGGCACAAAAATGTCTATAACAGTTGCCCCCTAAAGTATGAGGCCGTTTATTGGGTGAAATGCTTTATCCAGGAGGGTCCGAAGTTCATCCATTTGCTGGGAGGAGACCTGTAATAAGATACAATACAATACATTATGATTCATACTGCTTTCATGATCTAGCTGAGGCGGGCATTCCCATGCTCACCTTTATAAATTCATTTTTTTACATAGCACAGACAATCGTCTGATGGTAGATTGATAATTTTGGCGAAATTATCATCCTTTGAGTAGGATGATCATCTGCTGCAATGATGTACATGACAAATGTCTTTATCTTTCCTGAATATATATCGCAGCCCGGATGGAGGAAACTAGATCCGGGGTCTTCAAACTCGTTCGATCTTCACTCTAAGTACAAGTCGATCCATGTGAGAATTGCGCTGAAGTCGAACATGGAAAGACATCGCTTGATTACCGGTCAATGATGTAAACCGTTAACAAGCGCGAGAGGAATCGCCAATAATGATAATGACCCTCAAGGTACTGCAGTACAATTCACGTGGTGTGAATAAAGGACTTGGCGTCGAACACCACGCAAAATCTTCTGGTCGAAGGTCATTGATGTATACCTGTCGCCGGAAGTGAGAAACTTGCCATTGAGGCATGCAAGCTTCAAAGTACTGAAGGGGTTGTTCCTAGATCAACTTCTTGGATAATGAGCTGATGTCGACAAGAAGCAATCTGTCAAAGGAGGGCCTTAATGAATCCCACATCAGTGACACGGAACAGAGCTAATGATTTTGATGGAGGTGAAAACGATCTGTGACATATGATTCAGGGTGGCGGTCATGAATGGATGAAGGATAATGTATGGTAGTGGATTGGACCCGGTTGACTCTTTCTGAACGACTTCTCTCTAACATATGGCGACACTGATGCGATGGATCGGTAGCATTACCCCAATTATGGATGGTATGGCGAGACCATGGTGATGTGACCGGTGAATGAAACAACCCAACCCGATTGTGGTACGGAGGAAAAGTGTCATGTTCAAGAGCGACCTGCTACCATCAAAGTTTTCTTTAGTTTCTCCCAATTTTTCCCCAGTCTTTGCTGACCAGTACCTCTTTATTTTTGTCAAGCTTGAGGAGGATAACATATGCTTGTTCTATAACCTGCCCTTCGGGCAAGCCCATCGCTATGTTTTAACGAGCCTAGCGATAGTGAAACTCGTTCTCGTCTAAAGACAAGTTTGTCGCTATTTAATGATTTTAATGAGTCTAACGACAAGGATAACTCGGTCCTTTTCATTTTTAGAGAGTCTGAAAAGGTACATAAAGTTAACTCCAAAATTCCTTTTTCGTCATCTAATCCCTGAAGTCCGAAAAAGTATAAAACAATACAGAAGGGATGAGTTTTCGATCGTTTTAACGAGCCGAACAAAACAAGCGCTCGATCTTTTTGTGCAATAATCCCTCAGGTCCAAAAAATATTAAAATCTAGAGGAGGGATAGCACTTCCGGTCGCTTTAACGAGCTGGAAGGCCAAAACTGGGCAATCTTTTCATATTTTATGAGTCAGTTGAAAAGAGCTTAAAGAAGACTCGTCTTTTGAGGAACGAGTGATAAACAGGGTTAGCAGCTGATTCCAGGTACAGGTTGGAATTTTCCAATCACGGCAGTGTCACAAGGATGGCTAGGTGAAATCACTCTTCACAGCTGTTCCTCAAAATGGGTAAACAATCATATGGAGGTGAACGATCGGCCAAATGAAAAGTGGAGGTGATGTTGCAAACATGACCAAGGCTTTAATGGCTGATAAGGTTAACATTCACAGTGGTTATTTACCGGGTGGTGCTTATGTTTATTTTTTAATGAGCATGAAGTCCGCGTTAAAACTGCTCAAACTTATGTTTATTTTTTAACGAGCATGAAATATGCGCTAAAACTGCTCGGATCTTGTGTTTATTTTTTAACGAGCATGAACTTTATGCTAAAACTGCTCATCATCGCTTTTCTACTTTTTAACGAGCATAAATTCCGCGTTAAAACTGCTCGATATCGCTTTTCTATTTTTTTTAACGAGCATAAATTCCGCGTTAAAACTGCTCGTTTATACCAGTCATATGATAAGAGTGTCTCATTGGAGATCGCTATTTTTTATGGAGCTTCATCTCACTACGCTTTGCTCCGCATCCTTTCTTTATACAAGTTTGGAAATGACTAATCCTACGAGTTTAAAGGGTTAGAGGTCCTAAAAATTTAAAAAATAAATAGTCGCCCCTTGCTTACACTCCAAAAGGTTTGCATGCCCCCAGGTATAAAACAGAATTTCAAGGTTACCTCTACTTCTCTTCCGCCAAAACTTTTGTTTTAACGAGAGAGGCTTACCTCTTTCAGGTTACCCAAAGATTGTCTCGTTTTTTTCTTCAAACAAAACACTTCCTCAGCAATGTCTACTGAAATAGACAAAGGTGAGCGACGGGTTCCGTCCTCTCACATAACTTTGACAAAAGAATCTTATTCTAGAACAACCCTCTTTCCTAGACGGACGGGGTACGGACTAGTCATATTCTCCCGCGGAAACCTACCCTATACCCAAAGTTTTCTGCCGAAGCAGACCAGGATGCATGCCCCCTGGGTTCCAGTCATATCCTCCCGGATTACTCGCGCTCATCAGGAGGACGGACCGTGGGCTGAGACACTTCTTGCGTGAATAGACCATTTAGGGATGGTTCATGACTACTTGCGATGCGTGATCCGGGGAATGAAAGTTGGTCCACGAGCTTGACCATTCTTCCTTCATGCGGAAAACACATTACTCTAAAGAGTGATGAGACAATGGCTCCCATGCAATATATGTAGTCTCGTCCAAGGAGTAGGTTATAATCCAAGGGTCCTTGAACGACCATCACGTTCATTTGAACGGTCTTCCCTTTCAATGTTATGGGCACATTGGGGAGGATCCCTAAAGGGCGACTGGTTCCCTTATCAAAGCCTGATAGATTTCTCATTTCAGGCAAAAGTGCAGGCGAACCAAGCGCTTTCCAAGCAATAGAGGAAAGGATACTCACAAATGCTCCTTCATCAATAACTGTACCAGCCATTACCATTCTGTATATTTGGACGATAATTCTGAATGGTATGCTAGCTCCCCAGCGGAGTCGCCAATTTGTTGTGGGGAAAAATGCCTATGCAGGACGATCCTATCCACCTAAGGTGTGATAGTGCCTTAGCAACAAACAGAGACAGCTATTCTGGTTTCTTCCTTTATGAAATGGGAAAGAAGAGAGATCAATGGACTTACCGGTGTCTTCCGTTTGTCCCTCGATCTAGATCCTCTTCTCCTTCGGGTGTTCACAGCTACTTGCCTCCTCGCTCGTCCAAGAGAACAGCTACTTGATTCCTGCGAGATCACAAGAGAACAGCTACTTGCGACAAGAGAATAGCTACTTGAGACAAGAGAAGAACACAACACAAAGGCAGATATTCATATTCATAAAAGATTCAGGATTAGAAATAAATCAAATACACTAATGCAATCATACATCAAAGATACATCAGTATATAGGAGAAAACCAAGATAGCTTTATTGATAAATAACAAGGTTCAAGAAGAGATACAACCCAGAGGGCTCCAATCCAGCATCTCCTTCCCAGCAGAATGGAATTCCTATCTTCACCTCCCTTCAAAGCATTAAGCACCCAATGATTCCAGTCTCAAACCAACAGCAATTCTTTGCAATAACAAAATTCCAGCCTCTAGATCTCATGGAGGAGAGATCTATATATAGTTATTTTGGAGAGAGGATGAGTCAGCTTGAGATCTGACTAGTGTCCTCTCCCTCTCTCAGTTCTTGAGTCCACTTGGAGGTTCTTGCTTCCACTTGGAGATTTGGAACCTCTTACTCATCACCAGTCGAATTCCTTGATACAAGTGTCATTTTGGAAGCTTCCTGGGCATTGACACATTGAGGAATGAGCCTGCCACTTGTCCAAACTCGTTCAGCGCAGGTAGCCTTTGTTGCAGTTGACATTCAATGCAGGTAGACAGTGGAGCAGTTGACATTCAGCGCAGATGCTCAGTGGAGCAGTTAACATGATCCAGAATTGGCTTGTTTTTGAGCAGTTTCAGGTGGAGAACTTCTGTGAATTGCTGTGGTTAGTTAGCCTTGTTCCTCTAGGGGTAGGAAAAACATGTTTAGGGACTTTGGATCCCTTAGATTATTGACATTTCATGCTCAATGCTGTAAGGCACAAAAATGTCTATAACAGTTGCCCCCTAATGTATGAGGCCGTTTATCGGGTGAAATTCTTTATCCAGGAGGGTCCGAAGTTCATCCATTTGCTGGGAGGAGACCTGTAATAAGATACAATACAATACATTATGATTCATACTGCTTTCATGATCTAGCTGAGGCGGGCATTCCCATGCTCAGCTTTATAAATTCATTTTTGTACATAGCACAGACAATCGTCTGATGGTAGATTGATAATTTTGGCGAAATTTTCATCCTTTGAGTAGGATGATCATCTACTGCAATGATGTACATGACAAATGTCTTTATATTTCCTGAATATATATCGCAGCCCGGATGGATGAAACTAAATCTGGGGTCTTCAAACTCGTTCGATCTTCACTCTAAGTACAAGTCGATCCATGTGAGAATTGCGCTGAAGTCGAACATGGAAAGACATCGCTTGATTACCGGTCAATGATGTAAACCGTTAACAAGCGCGAGAGGAATCACCAATAATGATAATGACCCTCAAGGTACTGCAGTACAATTCACGTGGTGTGAATAAAGGACTTGGCGTCGAACACCACGCAAAATCTTTTGGTCGAAGGTCATTGATGTATACCTGTCGCTAGAAGTGAGAAACTTGCCATTGAGGCATGCAAGCTTCAAAGTACTGAAGGGGTTGTTCCTAGATCAACTTCTTGGATAATGAGCTGATGTCGACAAGAAGCGATCCGTCAAAGGAGGGCCTTAATGAATCCCACATCAGTGACATGGAACGGAGCTAATGATTTTGATGGAGGTGAAAACGATCTGTGACATATGATTCAGGGTGGCGGTCATGAATGGATGAAGGATAATGTATGGCAGTGGATGGGACCCGGTTGACTCTTTTTGAACGACTTCTCTTGAACATATGGCGACACTGATGCGATGGATCGGTAGCATTACCCCAATTATGGATGGTATGGCGAGACCATGGTGATGTGACCGGTGAATGAAACAACCCAACTCGATTGTGGTACGGAGGAAAAGTGTCATGTTCAAGAGCGACCTGCTACCATCAAAGTTCTCTTTAGTTTCTCCCAATTTTTCCCCAGTCATTGCTGACCAATACCTCTTTATTTTTGTCAAGCTTGAGGAGGATAACATATGCTTGTTCTATAACCTGCCCTTCGGGCAAGCCCATCGCTATGTTTTAACAAGCCTAGCGATAGTGAAACTCGTTCTCGTCTAAAGACAAGTTTGTCGCTATTTAATGATTTTAATGAGTCTAACGACAAGGATAACTCGGTCCTTTTCATTTTTAGAGAGTCTGAAAAGGTACATAAAGTTAACTCCAAAATTCCTTTTTCGTCATCTAATCCCTTAAGTCCGAAAAAGTATAAAACAATACAGAAGGGATGAGTTTTCGATCGTTTTAACGAGCCGAACAAAACAAGCGCTCGATCTTTTTGTGCAATAATCCCTCAGGTCCAAAAAAGATTAAAATCTAGAGGAGGGATAGCACTTCCGGTCGCTTTAACGAGCTGGAAGGCCAAAACTGGGCAATCTTTTCATATTTTACGAGTCAGTTGAAAAGAGCTTAAAGAAGACTCGTCTTTTGAGGAACGAGTGATAAACAGGGTTAGCAGCTGATTCCAGGTACAGGTTGGAATTTTCCAATCACGGCAGTGTCACAAGGATGGCTAGGTGAAATCACTCTTCACAGCTGTTCCTCAAAATGGGTAAACAATCATATGGAGGTGAACGATCGGCCAAATGAAAAGTGGAGGTGATGTTGCAAACACGACCAAGGCTTTAATGGCTGATAAGGTTAACATTCACAGTGGTTATTTACCGGGTGGTGCTTATGTTTATTTTTTAATGAGCATGAAGTCCGCGTTAAAACTGCTCAAACTTATGTTTATTTTTTAACGAGCATGAACTATGCGCTAAAACTGCTCGGATCTTGCGTTTATTTTTTAACGAGCATGAACTTTATGCTAAAATTGCTCTTCATCGCTTTTCTATTTTTTAACGAGCATAAATTCCGTGTTAAAACTGCTCGATATCACTTTTCTATTTTTTTTAACGAGCATAAATTCCGCGTTAAAACTGCTCGTTTATACCAGTCATATGATAAGAGTGTCTCATTGGAGATCGCTATTTTTTATGATGCTTCATCTCACTACGCTTTGCTCCGCATCCTTTCTTTATACAAGTTCGAAAACGACTAATCCTACGAGTTTAAAGGGTTAGAGGTCCTAAAAATTTAAGAAATAAATAGTCGCCCCTTGCTTACACTCCAAAAGGTTTGCATGCCCCCAGGTATAAAATAGAATTTCAAGGTTACCTCTACTTCTCTTCCGCCAAAACTTTTGTTTTAACGAGAGAGGCTTACCTCTTTCAGGTTACCCAAAGATTGTCTCGTTTTTTTCTTCAAACAAAACACTTCCTCAGCAATGTCTACCGAAATAGACAAAGGTGAGCGACGGGTTCCGTCCTCTCACATAACTTTGACAAAAGAATCTTATTCTAGAACAACCCTCTTTCCTAGACGGACGGGGTACGAACTAGTCATATTCTCCCGCGGAAACCTACCCTATACCCAAAGTTCTCTGCCGAAGCAGACCAGGACGCATGCCCCCTGGGTTCCAGTCATATCCTCCCGGATTACTCGCGCTCATCAAGAGGACGGACCGTGGGTTGAGACACTTCTTGCGTGAATAGACCATTTAGGGATGGTTCATGACTACTTGCGATGCGTGATCCGGGGAATGAAAGTTGGTCCACGAGCTTGACCATTCTTCCTTCATGCGGAAAACACATTACTCTAAAGAGTGATGAGACAATGGCTCCCATGCAATATATGTAGTCTCGTCCAAGGAGTAGGTTATAATCCAAGGGTCCTTGAACGACCATCACGTTCATTTGAATGGTCTTCCCTTTCAATGTTATGGGCACATTGGGGAGGATCCCTAAAGGGCGACTGGTTCCCTTATCAAAGCCTGATAGATTTCTCATTTCAGGCAAAAGTGCAGGCGAACCAAGCGCTTTCCAAGCAATAGAGGAAAGGATACTCACAGATGCCCCTTCATCAATAACTGTACCAGCCATTACCATTCTGTATATTTGGACGATAATTCTGAATGGTATGCTAGCTCCCCAGCAGAGTCGCCAATTTGTTGTGGGGAGAAATGCCTATGCAGGACGATCCTATCCACCTAAGGTGTGACAGTGCCTTAGCAACAAACAGAGACAGCTATTCTGGTTTCTTCCTTTATGAAATGGGAAAGAAGAGAGATCAATGGACTTACCGGTGTATTCCGTTTGTCCCTCGATCTAGATCCTCTTCTCCTTCGGGTGTTCACAGCTACTTGCCTCCTCGCTCGTCCAAGAGAACAGCTACTTGATTCCTGCGAGATCACAAGAGAACAGCTACTTGCGACAAGAGAACAGCTACTTGAGACAAGAGAAGAACACAACACAAAGGCAGATATTCATATTCATAAAAGATTCAGGATTAGAAATAAATCAAATACACTAATGCAATCATACATCAAAGATACATCAGTATATAGGAGAAAACCAAGATAGCTTTATTGATAAATAACAAGGTTCAGGAAGAGATACAACCTAGAGGGCTCCAATCCAGCATCTCCTTCCCAGCAGAATGGAATTCCTATCTTCACCTCCCTTCAAAGCATTAAGCACCCAATGATTCCAGTCTCAAACCAACAACAATTCTTTGCAATAACAAAATTCCAGCCTCTAGATCTCATGGAGGAGAGATCTATATATAGTTATTTTGGAGAGAGGATGAGTCAGCTTGAGATCTGACTAGTGTCCTCTCCCTCTCTCAGTTCTTGAGTCCACTTGGAGGTTCTTGCTTCCACTTGGAGATTTGGAACCTCTTACTCATCACCAGTCGAATTCCTTGATACAAGTGTCATTTTGGAAGCTTCCTGGGCATTGACACATTGAGGAATGAGCATGCCACTTGTCCAAACTCGCTCAGCGCAGGTAGCCTTTGTTGCAGTTGAAATTAAACGTAGGTAGACAGTGGATCAGTTGACATTCAGCGCAGATGCTCAGTGGAGTAGTTGACATGATCCAGAATTGGCTTGTTTTTGAGCAGTTTCAGGTGGAGAACTTCTGTGAATTGCTGTGGTTAGTTAGCCTTGTTCCTCTAGGGGTAGGAACAACATGTTTAGGGAATTTGGATCCCTTAGATTATTGACATTTCATGCTCAATGCTGTAAGGCACAAAAATGTCTATAACACTAAGTCACTCATAAAGGCCTATTAGCTCTTGATCATCTTTTCATACCGATTGTATGGTCAAGAGAGCACGCAAAACTTTCTGCATAATTCGATGGTTGTTTGGACCAGTTGGTGAATGATGGAAGGCCATTTAGATGGTCATATTTGTTATCTCTTTAGTTGAAATTCCATGTGACTAATGCCCAAAATCTGCCCAAGGATGAGTAAGCGATATTCTACATGTCTACATATTTACTTGATATAATCTACGCCCAACATCCGTTTCCTGGCATGGGTTGGAAATTGACATCATCAGAGACTGTCGTCAATATTTATTTCAAGTTTCTTTCTGATTATAGATACCAAGGAGTCATGGCGAGGTTGAATGACCATTTCATTATTTCGGTGTACAAGTCGATCTTTGAGCAAGATCCACCTTGCATGTCCTAAGAAGCGATGGAGGCAATACTTAACATTGTAGATTGGTATGCCTCACCTGATTACACCTTCATCAGGATGTTTGGCAGAGAGAAGCCTCCACATGTTCGATGAAGGTTTTCCAAGGAAAAGTTGGTCATGCAAGAGGTTGCATATCTCATCTCCATAGGGTTATCAATAAGGCTGCATAGGAGGGAAAAGGTACCATGTCTTGCTCTTTGTTTGTGGATTGTGTTAGAGTCGGTCTTGAGCCCTCCATCAACGATCAAAACTCTTTGCATTTGCATAGGTAGGTGTCTCATCAGTGTCAATTTTTGCATCCCATTAGGCATGCCATAACCCTGATGGAGGAGCTGGTATATTTTACCCCTCTTGGCATTGCTGGATCAGGGCATTTCAGTCATTAAGCTCTTTCAAGCTTGTCTTGTCTTGTCTTGAGGTCAATTTCCTAGGTCTAGGGTTTTGGTCAAATATGTTTACAAGGTCATGTTTTTGAAGGTCAATAAGTGCTCAGCAAGCCAGAGGGATGATTGTAAAGATGTTTATTTGAGATTTTTATCTTGTACAGTTAATTTTCACCTTGGATTTAAAAACTCTGTTTTTAAAGCCAAGGTCATTTTTCAAATGTTTGTAAAAAGTGATGAAATTTCAAAAGACTTCAGCGGACAGCATGTAACCCTGGTCCCCTTGCCAAGATCCCTCAGATGATCTACCTGCAAAAGGAATCAAGCAAAAGCACTAAATGAGTCAATTTCAGGACAAAGGAAACCAAAAAAGTCAGTTTTATAAAGTGTCAAAGAGAAACATTAGAAAATGGGTTTGAGCATGAAATTTATTCAAATGGAATTTATAAAGACCCAATCTCCCTCCTTTTACTCTCATTGTGCATCCAAAACACTTGCAAGAGACATTGGGCGAGCTTCCAAGCGAATTTGAGTGAAACTGGTTGAAATTGGGAGCAGGACAGGCGCGCGACCCGTCAGGCCAGGCGCGCGACCCGTCAGAGGCGCGCGACCCGTCAGAAGGCTTCCCGCAGTTCAAATTTTCAACGGGCGCGACCCGTCAGGCGCGCGCGACCCGTTGGGCGAGGTGCGTGACCCGTCAAGCAACCTCCCTCCAAACTCATTTCAAATTTGCTTAAGCACCCTCTAAATCATCAAATCGCTTGAGGTAGGTTCTCTAAACTTGGAAATGCTTGCTAGTTATGTTGAAGGACATCATGAGTGTGTTTTTAATGATCAAATTGTGCAAGAGAAAACGCTCCATATGGCTGTATAGTAAATTTGTAAAAAGATGCTAGGGTTTATTGCTGTTTCATTGTTTTTCCCCTTGTAATTATTCTCTTCATTCCCATTTCATTTTCCCTATATTTCCATGTCAATTTCCCTTTTAAATTTGTAAAGAAAATAAACCCTACCCCTTTTCCCTTTAAAAATAAAAAATCACATCCTAACCCTATCTCTCCTTATGCCCATGTAAACATATGAATTTGATGATGTATATGCAATGATGTTTGCAGTGTATTTCCCTAAATTTCCTGTTGTATACATGTATCCCCATTTTCCTTGTAAAAATGTCCCTCCCCTAACAGTTCCCTCATGTTCCTTGTCCCCTTGAAACAGCATATAAATCAACTTTTTATAGGCAGAAACAACAGCACAGTTTGTCCACTTTGCTCCTTAAACAATGTCAGAAACCGAAACTTATGAGCAAAGTGATGACCAGTCATCAGCTTCAGAGATTGAGGTACAGAGGAGGCCTCATAAGGGTGGAAAGGGTGGACATCATAGGCGAGAGGAGCCCACCTCTTTAGCAGAGTTACAGGCTTGTCCTATGGGAGTCACATGTTTCCAGTATATGTCTTGTTATGAGTTTTGTGAGAGGATCTCTCGGATTCAGCACCATAGAGAGTTGGCTTGCCTATTTGTTTTACACTTGCATGATGGACATGTCAACCTTGCAGGGGTGAACTTTACATTGACACCCAAGGTGATCTCACATGCCACAGGGATACCTAATGTTGGGGAGGTGTGGAATAAGCGCAAGGTGTTGGATAGTGTTCACTTTGAGCCTTTTGTCCGGCCACCATTCATGAGACATTTGGCAGGTGTGTTTCCATTCAGGTTTCTCAGGAGCGAGTATGCTCCCATGATGAGGCTCATCATGCACTATTTTACCTGTGAGGGCAGATTTTCACAGGTATATTCATACCATATTCGCCTCTTGATGCACTTTACCCGAGTGAGGATGATGAACATCCCTGTTTTCTTCTATCAGAACATTCAGAGGATGGTGCCCATGTTATAGAGGAAGAGCCCAGCACAGCAGTATAGGAGCCTGTACCATTATGGTTTGATTCAGCTTGTAGTATTGCATCAGTTGGCTCAGCAGGGCATCTCATGGGAGGATTTCATCTCTCGTGAGATTTTCACAGCACCATCACCGCCACATCCTGAGGTTATTCATGAGGAGGGAGGACCATCATGGCAGCATGACATCCCTGTCACTAGAAATGTCAGCTCCTCACCTCTGGTTACCTATCAGAAAGGCCCGAGGGCCTTATTTGCAACAGCTCGCCGAGTACTATCTCCATAGCAGGTGGAAGGGGTCTCGCCTTCTTCATCGGCTCAGCGAGTGTTATCTCCACATCAGGTGGAAGGGGCCTCGCTTTCTTCACCAGCACAGGTACCAGGGAGGGGCAAACAACCTATGATTGATGAGGGGCCATCAGGAGTTCGGGATATTGAGCTTGTTGATCTTGAGGCCAGTTCTCCTAGCTGAGAGGCAAAGGAGATCATTCAGCATCTCAGAGTTGAAAATGATGCCTTGCAGAGGATATTAGAGGGGGCACAATGGACCATCACATACCTCGAGCAGCGCAACAAACAGTTGGAAGATGAGCAAGCACTTGATGAGTTGTGGAGGATTCGTAGTGACCGAACCTTGAACCGAAGAAGACCCGGTGATCCATTGCCCGCTGACCGAGAGTCCATGCTCATCTAGGTAAATGCACACTTGTAGAGGTTGTTGGCTAAGGCCAACCAAGAGAAGAAATTGCTGAGGAACATGAAGAACCATTACTGGGCAAGAATGCATGTGTGCAAGGCAAAGATGAAGATGTTTCAAAGGCGGTTGACCGAGGCACTAAAATGGAGAAAGAAGCCTAATCCCCTCTGTATCTTGGCTAAGGCTTCACTCAAGGATCAAGGCACTAAATAGCCTAGCCACAGCACAAATCCCAAGAAATTTTGAGAATTTTGGGTGAATTTTGGCATTTTCAGGCAATTTGCAGGTTTTTCCCATTAACGGGTCTCACCCCCCGCGCGACCCTTCATCATGGCAACTCCACTTGACAAAAACTCAGCATTTCCAGATTTTTCAGGCAAAGTTACACATGCTCATGGATGTACTTGAGATTTGGTGAAGTTTTGGGCCTCCAGAAAGTCAAAAAACTAGCAAAAATTGACTTTCTGCCACTTTTTTGAACTGCAGAAAGCAGTCTTGGGAGATTTGATTTTTGACAGGGCAAATGAACTCCAAATTCAAAAATTCCAGTTGGGTTGGAAAGTAGACTCATAGACCTTTCCAACAAGCCTAATATTGCTCAATTTGGCCACATAAAAGTGCCCCAAAAGTGGTGCCAAAGGCGCGCGACCCGTCAGGCAGGGGCGCGCGACCCGTTAGGCAGGGGCGCGCGACCCGTCAGGCAGTTTTTTCAAAAATGCACTGTACAGCTCAGAAAACACAGATTTGACTCAGTTTGACTTTTTGGGGTGAATTATGATTCTCTTTGATGTAATTATTGTACTTTTGAGACACTTTTACTCTTATGCAACACTTCTAGAAGATTCATTCATGAAAAGGGTAAATATTAAATGAATGAATTGGTTTCCTAGCTTATAGAGGCAAGTTGTTTTGACTGCCTAGTTTGTAGTGCTTAGTTTAGAAGTGGTTGAAACAGCTCCTAGGATAGTGAGCTCGACCCATGGAGGTAGGGAAAGAGGTTAGATCATCTATATTATGTATTTTCTTTCTCATTTTCATGGTTGGACTCTTGAGGGAGAAACTGTCATTGTATTATTCACTGTATCTCTGCAATTTTTGGCTAAGGAAGACCAGGGTTTTGCAGTCCTTTTTGGGATTCTTGTGGTTACATGTATTGATGGTGTATTTCTCTATGTACTTTTAAGTGTTTTATGTGAAATCATTTCCTTTCTTTTCCTTCTGCACATTAAACAAATGAAGTGTTAAAGTAAGAATTCATGCTTGCCATGCTCTGCTTTTAAGTTTGTTTAATTTCAATGTTTTCTACTGTCTAAAGAGAATTCAAAGTTATTGTTTGCTCTCTTTAGCTCTTCACCTTTCATTCCTGACCATCCACCTCAATCAAAGGCATCAACACTGTCTCCTACCTCGCCCCAAGGAACCCCCTGCAGAAACTGTGTCCCATCCCCACACCCAAAATTGCCCTCTCCTCAATTTGCCACCAAAAACCCAAAAAACCCCAAATCAAACTCTTTGATCAGTTTACTAGCCTAATATCAGTGTTACCTTATTGGTCATCTCATCTATTGAATATTTTACGAGACAGACCGGAGAGAGCCTTCTCCTGCCCCGTAGGGCTAGCTACGAGGCTAAATGGTTTGATGTTGCCTTGAGGTTTACCTTTCTCAGCCTGAGGTGAAATTTCAAGCGCTAACATACTGGCGACCATACTGGGGAGAACAATTAATTATTTGCTCATTGACGTGTTATTTCATAAGTCTTAGACGGAGCCTGAAGTTACGTCAGGTAGCCTTCGAAAACGCTCTTGTTTTACATCAGCGTTAGTAGATAAACGCTGCTTCAGTCAATCTCCGTGAGCTTGTGAACACAACACTTCATTTGCATTTTACCCCAGTACATGTATCAAGTTCAGATCTGATTGTTGATAGTGGACAACGATCAGACACTGACAAGGCTGAATCATTCACTGGCGACTCCTTCACTGAAAACTCCAGAGATCAATGCTTCATGGTGACTTCACTGCAGAGAGATCAGTAGCTTTGAGCTTTTCAAGATGGATTGGATTGCAAGAAGATATGCTCCCATGAGCCGAGATCACATCCCTGGTTTTCCAAATAAAATTCCGAAGGTAGATTGGTCAAGGAATTTGCCTATATTTAACGATGATGGTAGGAAGGACGCTGCTCTACATCTGGTTAGATTTCACATGCATATTCGCAAATTCAAGGTCGATTTTCCTGAAGATTGCTTGATGAAGATATTCTTGGCCACTCTGGAAGGTGAAGCCCAATCATGGTATGAAAGTTTGCCGCCTGCTTGTATTTATTGTTTAAAGGATTTTCATGCTATGTTCATTGAAAGATATAAGGACTCTTATCCATCATTGAATTTAGTTCAAGACTGTTGCAAGCATGCCTATAGTTTTATTGAAAGCCTTGAGAAGTTTTATGAAGATGATAATTTCATGGATGAAGAGATCATGGAAGCCCTGTATGAAAAGCCGTTTCAGCAGCACATAGAAATCTTAGAGGATACTTGTCAAGATCAGCAGGTTGAAGATGGCCGTATGGCTGTAATTGATGAAAGAGAAGAGCTTGTTTCAGATCTGCCCACAGAAGAAGACAATGTGCAAGGTAGCCAAGATTCAATTTTAGAATGTAATGCAGTCAAATCAGCTATTTCAGATCAAAATTCAGATCATGGTGACCAAGAATACCTTGTGTTGAATCCTATAAAGAAGAACTCGACTGTTGAGATCAGCTGGCATGAAGAAAACGAAGTTACAAATCTAAGTGCTCCCACCTCACCGGAACTAGATCTTCATGAGGAGGTCATTCAGTCAGCTCATGAACAACAAGGTGAGATCTTTGCTCAAGCAAGTGAAAAAGTTTTTCTGAATGAATTTGTGGTAGACGATATAAATGATCATCTTGTGCTTCAAGGACCATCTGAAGTTTCTTCTCTTATGATTGATGAATGTAATAAGGAACATGATAACCTGGCCCTCATGTCATATACAAATGACCTACAACACATTCACACCACAGAAGATCAAAACATTCAGGATTTCCTTTCAGATTCTTCTTATGTTTCATGTGTTGAAATGTCTTTCCAAGAAGAGATCGGCTCATCCATTTGTTCGGAGTTTTTTGAAGCCCATGAGCGTACTTTTACTAAAGCACATGATGAAGGCAGATCAAAATTTGAAATAAAGGATTATTTCTTTCAGCAGAAGGTGGCAATGGCAAATCTTCATGTTTTTCACGATCCTCTAGCAAGTTTGTTGCAGCCAGCAGTGATAGTGTTTATTGTAGTGTTCAGTGATGAAGGAGATCATGGTCAGCTATGTTTTTGGATGCTCAGTTATAGGTTTGTACTGTTGACCAGAAGATCTGATAAGAAGAATCAATCAAGAAGGCATCTTCTTGATTGGTTACATTGGCATTATGATATGGTTTGATGGTATGTTGTCTTGTAGCCTAGGTGGTTATGTACTGCCATCTAGTTTTAAATTTTAAGTTCAGGTCTTGAGTTAGTTTGTTAGAGTCAAGTTTTTCCATCATTTCAATTTGTCATTGAGTCGGTTTGAGTCAAGTTTCAGTTAAGTTTCAGTCACTTTTTAGTCAAGTTTTCATTCAATAAATGTGTCAAAGGTTTTGTGTTCTCCGTTCAAAATAATGACTCCATTGCCCAATGATGATAAAGCACTGGTCTGCTCTCCCAGAGGTCTAAGGTTCTTGGCACCTCCAAGGAGCTACCATCCCCATTGGAGCCAATGTTAGAGTCGGTCTTGAGCCCTCCATCAGCGATCAAAACTCTTTGCATTTGCATAGGTAGGTGTCTCATCAGTGTCAATTTTTGCATCCCATTAGGCATGCCATAACCCTGATGGAGGAGCTGGTATATTTTACCCCTCTTGGCATTGCTGGATCAGGTCATTTCAGTCATTAAGCTCTTTCAAGCTTGTCTTGTCTTGTCTTGAGGTCAATTTCCTAGGTCTAGGGTTTTGGTCAAATATGTTTACAAGGTCATGTTTTTGAAGGTCAATAAGTGTTCAGCAAGCCAGAGGGATGATTGTAAAGATGTTTATTTGAGATTTTTATCTTGTACAGTTAATTTTCACCTTGGATTTAAAAACTCTGTTTTTAAAGCCAAGGTCATTTTTCAAATGTTTGTAAAAAGTGATGAAATTTCAAAAGACTTCAGCGGACAGCATGTAACCCTGGTCCCCTTGCCAAGATCCCTCAGATGATCTACCTGCAAAAGGAATCAAGCAAAAGCACTAAATGAGTCAATTTCAGGACAAAGGAAACCAAAAAAGTCAGTTTTATAAAGTGTCAAAGAGAAACATTAGAAAATGGGTTTGAGCATGAAATTTATTCAAATGGAATTTATAAAGACCCAATCTCCCTCCTTTTACTCTCATTGTGCATCCAAAACACTTGCAAGAGAGATTGGGCGAGCTTCCAAGCGAATTTGAGCGAAACTGGTTGAAATTGGGAACAGGACAGGCGCGCGACCCGTCAGGCCAGGCGCGTGACCCGTCAAAGGCGCGCGACCCGTCAGAAGGCTTCCCGCAGTTCAAATTTTCAACGGGCGCGACCCGTCAGGCGCGCGCGACCCGTTGGGCGAGGTGCGCGACCCGTCAAGCAACCTCCCTCCAAACTCATTTCAAATTTGCTTAAGCACCCTCTAAATCATCAAATCGCTTGAGGTAGGTTCTCTAAACTTGGAAATGGTTGCTAGTTATGTTGAAGGACATCATGAGTGTGTTTTTAATGATCAAATTGTGCAAGAGAAAACGCTCCATATGGCTGTATAGTAAATTTGTAAAAAGATGCTAGGGTTTATTGCTGTTTCATTGTTTTTCCCCTTGTAATTATTCTCTTCATTCCCATTTCATTTTCCCTATATTTCCATGTCAATTTCCCTTTTAAATTTGTAAAGAAAATAAACCCTACCCCTTTTCCCTTTAAAAATAAAAAATCACATCCTAACCCTATCTCTCCTTATGCCCATGTAAACATATGAATTTGATGATGTATATGCAATGATGTTTGCAGTGTATTTCCCTAAATTTCCTGTTGTATACATGTATCCCCATTTTCCTTGTAAAAATGTCCCTCCCCTAACAGTTCCCTCATGTTCCTTGTCCCCTTGAAACAGCATATAAATCAACTTTTTACAGGCAGAAACAGCAGCACAGTTTGTCCACTTTGCTCCTTAAACAATGTCAGAAACCGAAACTTATGAGCAAAGTGATGACCAGTCATCAGCTTCAGAGATTGAGGTACAGAGGAGGCCTCATAAGGGTGGAAAGGGTGGACATCATAGGTGAGAGGAGCCCACCTCTTTAGCAGAGTTACAGGCTTGTCCTATGGCAGTCACATGTTTCCAGTATATGTCTTGTTATGAGTTTTGTGAGAGGATCTCTCGGATTCAGCACCACAGAGAGTTGGCTCACCTATTTGTTTTACACTTGCATGATGGACATGTCAACCTTGCAGGGGTGAACTTTACATTGACACCCGAGGTGATCTCACATGCCACAGGGATACCTAATGTTGGGGAGGTGTGGAATAAGCGCAAGGTGTTGGATAGTGTTCACTTTGAGCCTTTTGTCCGGCCACCATTCATGAGACATTTGGCAGGTGTGTTTCCATTCAGGTTTCTCAGGAGCGAGTATGCTCCCATGATGAGGCTCATCATGCACTATTATACCTGTGAGGGCAGATTTTCATAGGTATATTCATACCATATTCGCCTCTTGATGCACTTTACCCGAGTGAGGATGATGAACATCCCTGTTTTCTTCTATCAACATTCAGAGGATGGTGCCCATGTTACAGAGGAAGAGCCCGGCACAGCAGTATAGGAGCCTGTACCATTATGGTTTGATTCAGCTTGTAGTATTGCATCAGTTGGCTCAGCAGGGCATCTCATGGGAGGATTTCATCTCTCGTGAGCTTTTCACAGCACCATCACCGCCACATCCTGAGGTTATTCATGAGGAGGGAGGACCATCACGGCAGCATGACATGCCTGTCACTAGACATGTCAGCTCCTCACCTCTGGTTACCTATCAGAAAGGCCCGAGGGCCTTATTTGCAACAGCTCGGCAAGTACTATCTCCATAGGAGGTGGAAGGGGTCTCGCCTTCTTCATCGGCTCAGCGAGTGTTATCTCCACATCAGGTGGAAGGGGCCTCGCTTTCTTCACCAGTATAGGTACCAGGGAGGGGAAAACAGCCCATGATTGATGAGGGGCCATCAGGAGTTCCAGATATTGAGCTTGTTGATCTTGAGGCCAGTTCTCCTAGCCGAGAGGCAAAGGAGATCATTCAGCATCTCAGAGCTGAAAATGATGCCTTGCAGAGGAGATTAGAGGGGGCACAATGGACCATCACATACCTCGAGCAGCGCAACAAACAGTTGGAAGATGATCAAGCACTTGATGAGTTGTGGAGGATTCGTAGTGACCGAACCTTGAACCGAAGAAGACCCGGTGATCCATTGCCCGCTGACCGAGAGTCCATGCTCATCCGGGTAAATGCACACTTGGAGAGGCTGTTGGCTAAGGCAAACCAAGAGAAGAAATTGCTGAGGAGCATGAAGAACCATTACTGGGCAAGAATGCATGTGTGCAAGGCAAAGATGAAGATGTTTCAAAGGCGGTTGACCGAGGCACTAAAACGGAGAAAGAAGCCTAATCCCCTCCATATCTTGGCTAAGGATTCACTCAAGGATCAAGGCACTAAATAGCCTAGCCACAGCACAAATCCCAAGAAATTTTGAGAATTTTGAGTGAATTTTGGCATTTTCAGGCAATTTGCAGGTTTTTCCCATTAACGGGTCTCACCCCTCGCGCGACCCTTCATCATGGCAACTCCATTTGACAAAAACTCAGCATTTCCAGATTTGTCAGGCAAAGTTACACATTCTCATGGATGGAATTGAGATTTGGTGAAGTTTTGGGCCTCCAGAAAGTAAAAAAACTAGCAAAAATTGACTTTCTGCCACTTTTTTGAACTGCAGAAAGCAGTCTTGGAAGATTTGATTTTTGACAGGGCAAATGAACTCCAAATTCAAAAATTCCATTTGGGTTGGAAAGTAGACTCACAGACCTTTCCAACAAGCCTAATCGTGCTCAATTTTGCCACCTACAAGTGCCCCAAAAGTGGTGCCAAAGGCACGCGACCCGTCAGGCAGGGGCGCGCGACCCGTCAGGCAGTTTTTTCAAAAATGCACTCTACAGCTCAGAAAACGCAGATTTGACTCAGTTTGACTTTTTGGGGTGAATTATGATTCTCTTTGATGTAATTATTGTACTTTTGAGACACTTTTACTCTTATGTAACACTTCTAGAAGATTCATTCATGAAAAGGGTAAATATTAAATGAATGAATTGGTTTCCTAGCTTATAGAGGCAAGTTGTTTTGACTGCCTAGTTTGTAGTGCTTAGTTTAGAAGTGGTTGAAACAGCTCCTAGGATAGTGAGCTCGACCCATGGAGGTAGGGAAAGAGGTTAGATCATCTATATTATGTATTTTCTTGCTCATTTTCATGGTTGGACTCTTGAGGGAGAAACTATCATTGTATTATTCACTGTATCTCTGCAATTTTTGCCTAAGGAAGACCAGGGTTTTGCAGTCCTTTTTGGGATTCTTGTGGTTACATGTATTCATGGTGTATTTATCTATGTACTTATAAGTGTGTTATGTGAAATCATTTCCTTTCTTTTCCTTCTGCACATTAAACAAATGAAGTGTTAAAGTAAGAATTCATGCTTGCCATGCTCTGCTTTTAAGTTTGTTTAATTTCAATGTTTTCTACTGTCTAAAGAGAATTCAAAGTTATTGTTTGCTCTCTTTAGCTCTTCACCTTTCATTCCTGACCATCCACCTCAATCTAAGGCATCAACACTGCCTCCTACCTCGCCCCAAGGAACCCCCTGTAGAAACTGTGTCCCATCCCCGCACCCAAAATTGCCCTCTCCTCAATTTGCCACCAAAAACCCAAAAAACCCCAAATCAATCTCTTTGATCAGTTTACTAGCCTAATATCAGTGTTACCTTATTGGTCATCTCATCTATTGAATATTTTACGAGACAGACCGGAGAGAGCCTTCTCCTGCCCCGTAGGGCTAGCTACGAGGCTAAATGGTTTGATGTTGCCTTGAGGTTTACCTTTCTCAGCCAGAGGTGAAATTTCAAGCGCTAACATATTGGACTGTATGAAATTAAGAGCTTGAAGGATGTCAATGCTAAAGCTAAGGAGATAAAAAATTTGAGTTTGACACCAGAGATTACAATCCATATGATCCCCAAAAGATTTTCACGAACCACTGTGTTAAGGTGTATTATCCATGGATCCGTGGGGCATGTCATTGGGAAGAGGAGGACCCTTGGAGGTACTGTTACAACTCCTACAAGCTCACTGAACTGGTTTGTATAGCCATAACATTGAAAGTTTCTTTGTAGGTAGCAACACCACAAGAAGAAACAACAATAACAACAATAAGCAGCAAATCGGCGTAGGACAAGGGTAAGAGGAAGATTGTCAAGAACCTAGAGGCTATGAAAAGCTACAAGTTCAAAGTAGATCCTCTCATTGAGAAATAAACAATGCATAAAGATATCAGAGTGAAGGAAGAGAAAAAAGCAAAGGTTGGAGGAAGCATAAAGGAAGTTGCATGAAATGAAGAAGAATATGAAAGAAGAATAGGAGCTAAGAAGGAGAGCAAGGGAAGTGAATCAGAAATAGGAACAAGAAGAAGGGAAAGGTGCAATGATGGATAAAATTTCACCCATACAGGTTGAGGGGTCAGAATGACCAACAGATGAAGAAGAGGGTGAGTAGATGAAGGATCGAGAACTTTCTCATTAGATTTGGAAAATGGTTGAAGTAATGGACATGGAGTTGGCACAAGAGCCAAAAGACTAAGATTCAAACCTCATGTTGACAGCACTCGAGGTTGCCCCATAGTATCCACCACCTCCAATATCAAAACCAGTCCCGAGTGGGAAAGTAGAGGTTGTTCTCCTTGATGATGATCTGGTGATGGATGGGTACAATATATCATTTGACGAGTTACAACAAAATATTGTACAAGCACAGAGAAAGCATTTCCCAGATGATCATGCATCACCTACATTTACAAACGAAAGGGTGATAGTGTCAGATATCAAAAAGCATCCAACTTCCATGGTTGATGCCACTATGGCTTATGCAGGAGCCATGAGCTCAAAGCAAAGAATGAACAAGTGGCAAAGAACTTGTAAGTGGTCAGGAATAGGGAATAAAAATCCATAGGATCTGCAATGGAAGAGAGTAGGAAAGTGATACTTGCTGAAGTATCAGCTCTTGAGGCCACCATGCGGAAACTTTATGATGTATTTTCCATTGTGCATAAGGTGGTTTTCCATCTATTTGGTTTCCAATAGTGAAGTAGAAAGATTGTTCAAACTCTCAAGGACATACATGTTTCTATAACCCACGTGAAAGAATGGATAATTAGGTACAAGGGAGCCCCACTTCACTTTCCAAATATGAGGAAGTTGTAGGCAGAGATAGACAAAGAAAGGATCTAGATGTTGATCAAGAACTATGAGCAGCTCACACCATTCGTTAGTAGAACACATGCTTCATATGCACGGTTGTATAAAAGTTTGGATGTCATGGTGAGAACACACAAGATCCTATCAATAGGTTCCCTCACCAAAGCTATTTAAAAGAACCAAGTCCAGCTAGAGGTCAACAGGTACATGGAGTAGCTAAAGCGAGAGGTCACCAACAATGACTTGGAGCTAACTGTAGAAAACATGCAGAGGTACATTGGTGGTCCTTCCATAGTCAAGACCATGTTTCAATGCTTCAAGATGAGTTGGACAAGGGTTCCAAGACCATATACCCAGAAGCTATGGAGGCAAGAGTCTGCTTCCAGAAAGACATCACCAAGAAGTTTGGGGACACCATAGCATAGTACCAAGCTTAGTATCAGTTCGTCGTTGAGTATCATCAAGTCGATTTTTCCAAGAGGGGAATGTTAAGGGTCCCCCACCAATTTTTATAAATAAAACCCCATAACTCATAGAACGAGCTTTTGGGAGCCAATATTTTGGCTAGGCTTAGGCTTAGAGAAGGCTTGGGAGTATTTTGATGAGCCTTAGCTTCTCCATAGCATAAAGTGAGTATACTTCTTTTGATAAGCAGGTGTTCTTGACTATAATGTTCCACTATTGGGGCTAGTGGTTGTGAATGGTGTATGTATGGATGGAACTCTCAATTATAATGATAATAACTAAGCCAACATGATTTCATGCATATGTTGTTATTGTAGTTAGACTATTCTTGTTGGTTTAGCAATGTATGTTGTTTAACTTATGCATTTTCTTATTAACTACTTTGTATTCAATTGTATGAATCTTATTGAATGTGTGTTGTTGGATTAATCTATCACTTTGGTTTGTGGACTATTCCACTTCCATCTTGTGATGACATTTTGCTTGTGTGTTCCTTTAAGGCTGCGTACTATTATAGTCATCTACGGGCCACACTTCCTTTGCCCCTCCATTTGTTAGAACCCCCATGCATCTCACTTGACTCGATACAATGTCACACACTTACTCCATCCTAGATTTATCATACTTACATCTGCGTGCTACCTTGGTCAAGGAACTACATTACCTCCCACTATTGGGACTCCTACCCCAAATGGTCTGAGGTCTATTTGAAACTTCTTACTGGGGAGATCCCCTTGAATTTTGGTGGGTCCAGCACCGTCAATAGGTTCTTTGGGTATGAATAAGGTTTGGAGTATCGACTCCACCCCTTTCATGCCTAAGCATTGGACCCTTCTTTTTTATCTCACTCAAGAGAGACTAGACAATTCCCCTATCTAGGTTTAGCTTTCAGGACTAAAAGTGCAATTATGGTCGAAGTAGGCTATCAGGAAAATTGGAAACAAGTTGCAGGAATGCTTTGAGATTGACCTAAATTTAAAATACTATGTGGAGATCAAGGTGGCAAGGGTATTGGTAAATTTAGATATCATAGACGAGTTATGGGGTGAAATGAAACTCCTAAATCAATGCATCACTTCTCGTATGACTTTAGACTATAAGGGCATCCCATTCAAATATTGTAGATGTCATAAGCATGACCAAAATGCTACGAACTATCCATTAGGGTTTGATGGAAACAAGGGCTAGGAAATATAACCTAAAAAGTCAACTATTTAAGAATCAATACTACGCTAAATCATACCTACCTTCTAATTTTTAATATATTTGTGAACTTTCACCTATGACCCTTAAATTCAATACCCTTTAGCACCTCAAATGGTAGAATAAAAGGTGTTGCAAGAGGAGGTAAACTTCATTCCCCTTCATCTTTGTTAAGACCTCTAGACACACATGTAATACATAATCCTCCATTGACTCAACATGAAGTTTTAATTTTTTCCAGTTCCTTTGCATACCCTCCCTTCAATGACATCCTCACAAGAGAGCTCGGGGTTGAATATTATGAAAACAAAATGGGGCACACCATCTTATTACAGGGTTTCAAGGGAGGGGTATTGAAAATAACCATTTTATCCCCTATAGATCTTAATATTTTCTCAACACATAAATGAAATGACAAATTGATAAATTGACTCAAAGATAGATCTCATCGTTCAAGGTCAAACCAAAATAGAAAGAATCAAACCATGGACTAAGCATTGGAATTGAGTTTTGGTAAAATCAAGGATCTCCTTTCAAGGTTGTGACCTTGTGTTTAGCATTCTCAAATGGAGTGTTTAAAACCCCAATAAAGAGGGGATATTTTCACCTTAGCCTTTGCAACCTTTTCCCAATATGAATCTATCTAATGGAATAGATTAGATATGTCATGTCTTGGATTTCTAGAGTACCCAATCAATGATTTTGAGGCCAACTCCCTAGCCACAACTAAATTTTAGTCCTATTTGAGGAGACAACTTGAACAATCCTCCTAAAAAGAGACATTTTCACTTCCTATTGATTAATTTACAACAAACCTCAACATCTCTCCTTTATTATTTTCCGCTTTCATTCTCCAACAAAAAATCATTAATCTTATATCATAAACACTTTATATAAGTAAGCATTGTAATCATTTTCCTTAACTCACGAGGTACCTTTACACCTCACCCCATGTAAGTGGACCTAAGTTGATTGCAAAACCCGTCACAATTTAAGATGGTTCCAGTTGTCTCCTCCAAACTAGGAACAACACACTTTACGATGTCAAATGGTTAAGTCATCTCTAACTTGTGGTATTTTTTCCTTCATGTAACACATTCTAGCTAGTGCTCATTAGACATAATGCACTAACTCCACTAACACACACCAAAAGTCTAAGATACCATTAAGATGTGGCATGCACCCAAGTTCTTAGACTACATTGCCATAAAATCCACCTTCAACTTTAGATATCCCAAAATAGTTATACACTAACCCAATATGGCATATTTTTTGGATTTGTATAATTTACTCCTTATCAGATCCTTGCATCTCCTTAACACTCCATGAAAATTCTACTCCAAAGGTCACCTTCCAATTTCCAACACCTCCTTCTGAAACATGACATAACCATCTATATATGTTGCAACAAGCTTGTCAACCTATTTAGTGAGTCACACATGTATTTTAAATTTCTTCTTCATCCTACAAAGTCATTGTGCCAAGGAGAGGGTATCAACATTGTTATATGGAATTTGTATCTACGGATAAACACATTTTCCCGAAGTGGGTAGCTACACTTAGAAAAATAGAAAGGAAGTAGTTTAGCCTTTTCCTATAGGAAATAGATGAGATGAAGGAACTTACTTGTATTCTTTCACTTCCTTGATCCCATTTGAATTTCTCCCATTGCTCCCACTTGAACTGAATCCGCTCAATTGGTACCTGTGTCAACAAAAATAGAAACAAAAATGATCAAATCCTACATGATCTATTTACTATAAACCAATAGAATTGACAACATTGAAACACATAATCGTCATAGATATGAACAAGAATATGCGAAAAGGAATAAAAAACTTTATTAACGCAAAAAGAAGAGTTTCACCCAATTTGGTTCGATCTTGTGTCACTCCTCCAGCTTCAGTCCAACCCTCGTCACACCAATCTAGTAGCATAACATTACTTGACATGAAGTCAAATCTCAAACCAACAATATTTCCTTACAATCTTCAAATTCTAGCCCCCTCATCACTATGATGAGTGATCAATTTATAGGGAAATGGAGGTGGTTCTGTCATAAATGGGGCATTGAATGGTTTTCCAAAATTGGAGTTAGTTTCCATGGAGCAAGGGATGAGAGGATATGAGGTTAATTAATCCATAGCCTATCCAATTCATGCTCATAAGATGGGATAAGAGCTGGGATCCTTCTAGAATGATCTAGAATCAAGGAATACTCCCAGAACCCATTGAAAATTTCACTCATTCTCGCCTAACACAGGTGTAAGTGGGCCTAAGTGCACTAAAGTGTAGGCCTGAATGGGCCTACCTACATTGCAGTGCAGTTACCGCTAACCAAGGTTGCAATGGTGTCCCAAGGAGCTATTTCAACAAGGTTTTAGGCTAGGAAACTTTCATGGATGGAAGCATTCAATGTGATGACTTGTCTAGGGCATTTTTATCGGGAAAAATAGTGTCCATTCAGAGCTAATAGTCCCACTAAGATGGGTAGCTATCTTAGAAACAAACAAATTAAAGTTACTTGTGTTTCCTTTATGAGAGATAGATGAGAGAGAAGCAGAGAGCACCAACCTCAGTCTTTCGCTAGTATCCTTGTGTTATCACAAAATCATGTACTGATGGCTGCTACCAGTTAGATTTCATGTAACTACTTCAGACCAGGCTTTAGACTAAGGTTTAGCCTCCTTAGTCAGAGAGGGCTCTCTCACAGATTTTTGATATGCATTAAGGGCAAGAAAAGATGGCTAACTCTTCACACATTTATGAAAACAAAGTTGGTTGGACACATATCAAATTGGTCTTCATTGGGCTATGGAGTCTCACACATTTAGTAAACAAAGCACAATCATTTCATGGAAGTCAAGGCTCTTTGCATCAGATGTTCAAACATACTTTACATAAACCACAGCTTGCCAAGCATACAGGAAGTCAGAGCATTAAACATGAATTCTGAGTGATTATGCTGTAACAAGGTTGTAAAAGAACATTAAGAGAATAAACCACCATCACATTTGAACAATATAATCCATTGAGAATCTTGAGAAGAAACAACAGCTGTTTTACTATTACTGTAATAAGTCTTTTACATTGGCCCAAATAAAACTCTGTTTTTGTATAAAATCTCCAACCCCTATTACATCCTAATCTGATCCATTTATAGTAATACATCCTACCCTCTCTAGAGCGAGCTCCAAGGCTCTATTAACTACTCCTATATGCTATTTAACTAATTCATTAATTACAAAAGTGCTGAGCTGTAATTACACAAAATCCTAATCAAACTAAAACACTAATCCCATTCTCCTCGTATGCTTGATTCTTCTTGGATCCTTGACAGCTGTCCTCCTTCAGTTAGGCTGAGATGGCTGAGCTACAGATGCAAGGAACGCTGACTTTGGATACCTGTTAGCGCTGATGGATCATTTATCATCAGGATTAAAACACCTATTTTTAAGGCCCCTGTCTCCTACCATCCTTCGAAAGTTCAGCAACATGTCCCAGCTCTTTTAATAACCCCAGGTATGGAATGCTGCCATGTTTCTGATGTGCTGTAGGTGGTATTGATAGACAGGTGTTTCTCTTCCTCAACTCCCGCTCACAGTATCACAATAGCTGCTCTTCGCTTAAAATCATCACCTACAGCAGTTTCGTAGCGCGCTACGAAACTGCTGTGTGATTTAAAGAAAACACAGTCTTCCTCTCATTCAAACCAAACTTATCATTGTTTGTGTTGAAGCAGGTACATTTCCAGTGTGATTCTCACTAATGCAAGTAACAACAATGAGCCTGATATCTTTGTTTTGGTGCCTTAGAAGCTCTGGCTTTACCAACGCACTCAGGGATGGAATCACTGCATCCTGCATTATCTCAGAAAGTTACTGTTCCACCATAGATAACTGGTCCTCCACTTTCTGACTACTCCTCATTCCAACAAATGAACAACAATTTGCAAGTAATCCTGTTTAGCTGCCAGGCTTCAATGTCAATAACTTTTCCTAAAAAACTCAAACAGCATGCCCGGATTCCTCTGTTTTCTGGAGATACTTTGGCTAGAACATAGTTTACTAGTTTAGCATTTAGTCCCAGCTCTCTTTCCTCAGTCTTCCAACTCGATCTGAAACACCTACAAGCAAATCATCAAAGTTTTCCAAAGAAGATGAGGATGAAACATTTGTAAATTCATTGTTTGCTATGTTTAGCTCCTGAAAGAGGAACAATAGAAAATCTTTCTAGGAATATAGTTTTTCTTGGGCAAACTTATATTCTGCTTCTTGAGATTTTGTTTTTTAGGCCATGAAGAGCTTGGTTAATTTTATTCTCAAATTTCAGAGCCGTGATATGAACCGGTGAATTAAGTAGACCCGAGGATCCATTTGTTTCTTCTGGAAGCAACCTCGATCTTCTCTGTAATATATCATGAACAAATGAACTTCCTTTCTGAGAAGTCACATCAGGTAGAGTATTTGCTGCTTGGAAGAGATCATAGGGTTGGGTACGAGTTGCAAATGAATCGCCAAATGGAGATTCACTTGTTTTGTTGTCTTGATCTCTAGGGTTTGCAAGAGACACAGGGTCAATATTTAGAGGCTCCACCTGATAGTTAACCTTTTGAATAGTATTGTCTTCATCAACTGTTATTGAATTTTGACGTGACTCTGCAATATCTGCCAGATTCATTCCAATGCGAAGCTTCTTTAGAGATAACTCTATATTATTCTGCAGGCTTCTCCCCACAATCTGCCTTGTACCCTGTATGATACATAAAGCCAGACACAAATTCTTCTCAACATCAGCTCGTACTTCCAGGGATTCAGATGCATGAAGTATGCTGGAAACAAGCATCATCGGGTTCGCCTTTTTATCACAGCGTCTACAATAATATTCCACATCTAAACCAATGCTTTGCTATACGCCTGCCATATGACAAAGTAGAGCACACTCTAGGTGAGCAACATGCCCACAAACAAATTCTTCATTCAGCTTTCCCTCACATCTGATAGTACAGTAGTCTGCCACACTCTGATCAGTAGCCTTCCCACCGAGAATACAAGAGCATTCACGGCAAAAACCAAATTCGATACAGCATATATCACAATTCATTGCCTTGAGAGATTTGGTCTTGCCAGTTTCTAGTCCACATTTCAAATTTCCAGCTTTACATCTCCTCTTTGAAGTATTCCCACGCGATTCTGATTCTCTCACACGCTTTCTTGATGTAACTTTGATGGATCACCAGTTTGCATATCATGTTCTCCTCGGAACATTCAAACCCAACCCAAGCCTAATTTAAAATGCCACGTGCTTACTACCCCGCTCTGATGGTATGCAGAAAGTCCGTTTCATAAGCCACATTGCGGCCCTTCTTGATTGCCTTGAAATCAGGCTCGAACATCTGTTCCAGTTGCTCAACGCACTCCGTCACTAACTGCTGGTGAGATAAAACTTTTCGGCTCTTCATGATTCTTACAATTGATGCATCAATAGCATAACACCGAGCTTTATCTACATCCTCAATAAATTTTTTCTTCTCATCCACCGGTGGAAAAGGAATCTTTATTCTCCTCATTTTGTCGGTGAATTTTGCGTTGAATTCAAAATAATCTGTTTGCGCCACAGTTTTTGTGTTTGGTTTTTTATTGAGGATTTTGTATTTTGCGTATGCAAGGGAGTGCAGCGATCTGACAATATCTTCATCGGTTCAATTCAACTGAGACTTGATTTCAGAGTAACTTAGCCTCTCTGACTCATTGAACAGCAAAAGTGCAGATGCCTGATGAGTTGTTACAATAAGTTCCATTGGCTTAGGATCAAACTTCCCAATAATATTACAGGTTCCCAAAGAATATATCCATGTAAGCTTCCGATGTTTAGTTTTTGTTTGATAAAGCTCTTTGAACACCTCAACACATTTAACCATCTCAGCAGGTAGATTAAGATCAAATGACTTGTAACTTGGCCAAAATCCAGTTGTCAAAACTGTCACAGTCAAATCTATTCCGGGATGCGCAAGTGGGTTCTCATTAAGATATTCTTCATAGTTCTGAACGGATAGATTATTGAAGCGCACATAACGAAACATTCTTTCCTTGACCAGAACAACATAGTTGCATTGATTCAGGACAGCATATTTTCTTTCAAGACAGTCAAGCAGACGGCCAGGTGTTGCTATTACAACTTCACATATATAGTGAAAACTCAGACCGTAGAGAACTCATTTCTGCCCATAACCTGTAATTGGCCCTCAGAGTTATAGGATGATTTCCTCCTTTGTTGGTATCTTCTGTATAGCCCTCATACTTTCCAAGAATTACATCTTCAGCTCCCCTCAGGCGCAACCTTTTCTTGGAATTTGAAATATCTTTCATAACGCCATCCCTGCCCTGTTTCAATATCATGGTGACAGGTATTGTATGTGGTTATATAACAGCTTGACAAACCTCGTTCCCTGCAGTGTTTCCATCAATTTACCTTAAATATCTGTCATTTCCCAATTTCGTAGCGCAGCCAGTGCAAGGTCGGTGTTTTTCGCTACGAAATCACTAAAACAGGTGGCGCTGCGAAACTGCTAACGGATTTATGCGCTGCAAAAACAGTTTGTCCTTCAGCTAAACTGAAAAATTTTGGCAACACTATTTTCAGTGATAACAGTGGCTCCACTTGGGATAGTGTGCCCTTGTGGTACACTAAGAACATGCAGCTCCAGTGCCTTATCCATTTGTGACAAACAGAAATTTGCTTGACAAGCATAACTGTAGGAGAAAGAAAGCTACATCTACTGAAAAAAGAAATGCTCAGTTAACCTTGAGCTTATTTGCATTTACCTCTACCTACCTACCCTAACCATTTCAACTTCTTTTCTGCTCAATCAATATGAAATTTCCAATGTAGCCAATCCTCTGTTTTATCTGACATTTGAGTCCTTTGGCTGTGCTTGAAACAAAAATAAGCCAGATACTGAAGTAACCGAGGCAGCATGAGGTGTAACTGTTCTTCAACATGAAAATATAACTGGAAGCCGCCTGAACAGCAAATCTTTTCCATGTATTCAGCTATAGGGTCAAAAAACACATGGTTAGTTTGCTGATTCTCAAAACTTTCTGTATCTTTAGACAACTTATCTTCAGCCACACCAAATTTATTTGATATGCTATCCAACTGCCTTTCTAAATGATGCTCACAAACAATGTAATTTTCCTCACTACTATGATCATTATTTGAAGTAAGCTGCTGCAAGGAATTACAAAATTGAGCAAGCTTTTCCTCTGCCTGAGGGTCATAGAAACTTTCCTCCAATATTTCTTCTTGCTGAGTGCAATCAATTTCATCTCCATCATGATCTGAAACCTGACAAATCTGCTGCATCTCTTCATCAATATCAGAGGATTGAACATGGTTTTCACAAGTAAACCCCTGCTGCTCTTCATGCTGCGTTTCCTGAGATGATATACTTTCTCCTTGGTGCTGAAATGCATTGTTATGGAGAGCCTCTAAAATTTCTTCATCCATAAATTCATCATCACCATAACAATCCTCCAAGTATTGAATAAGATTTAAAGAATGCCTACAACAATCTTTGAGCAGCAACAAAGAAGGATAACAATCTTTATACATTTCACAGAACACATCATGGAAATCAGCAAGAGAATATAATGAACCATTCTCCAAACTTTTATACCAAGACCATGCTTTTCCTTCTAAAGTGGCCATAAACATCCTCATGAGACAATCCTCAGGGAAAAGAACCTTAAGACTGCGTACATGCATATGAAACCTAACCAAGTGAAGAGCAGCATTGTCCTTTTTTTCATCTTTGAATATTGGAAGATCATCTAACCAATCAACCTTTGGCATAGGATTTGGAAAACCAGGGATATGAGACCAATTCATAGGAGCATACCTGGCATTCATTCTTGCAGTAGAATCCATCTTGAAACTTCATCAAGCTACTGATCTTCTAGCAGTGGAGTCACCTTCTAATTTGTTATTTGCTGTGTGGAGTCGCCAAGGTAGTTTTGCAGCCTCAAATTGATGTCTGAGCTCCTGCTACCTTCAGAAGTTCAACCATTGATTTCGGGAATGAATAGACTTCAGGCTCCCGGCAGACGCACCAAAATGTTATCACAAAATCATGTACTGATGGCTGCTACCAGTTAGATTTCATGTAACTACTTCAGACCAGGCTTTAGACTAAGGTTTAGCCTCCTTAGTCAGAGAGGGCTCTCTCACAGATTTTTGATATGCATTAAGGGCAAGAAAAGATGGCTAACTCTTCACACATTTATGAAAACAAAGCTGGTTGGACACATATCAAATTGGTCTTCATTGGGCTATGGAGTCTCACACATTTAGTAAACAAAAGCACAGTCATTTCATGGAAGTCAAGGCTCTTTGCATCAGATGTTCAAACATACTTTACATAAACCACAGCTTGCCAAGCATACAGGAAGTCAGAGCATTAAACATGAATTCTGAGTGATTATGCTGTAACAAGGCTGTAAAAGAACATTAAGAGAATAAACCACCATCACATTTGAACAATATAATCCATTGAGAATCTTGAGAAGAAACAACAGCTGTTTTACTATTACTGTAATAAGTCTTTTACATTGGCCCAAATAAAACTCTGTTTTTGTATAAAATCTCCAACCCCTATTACATCCTAATCTGATCCATTTATAGTAATACATCCTACCCTCTCTAGAGCGAGCTCCAAGGCTCTATTAACTACTCCTATATGCTATTTAACTAATTCATTAATTACAAAAGTGCTGAGCTGTAATTACACAAAATCCTAATCAAACTAAAACACTAATCCCATTCTCCTCGTATGCTTGATTCTTCTTGGATCCTTGACAACTGTCCTCCTTCAGTTAGGCTGAGATGGCTGAGCTATAGATGCAAGGAACGCTGACTTTGGATACCTGTTAGCGCTGATGGATCATTTATCATCAGGATTAAAACACCTATTTTTAAGGCCCCTGTCTCCTACCATCCTTCGAAAGTTCAGCAACATGTCCCAGCTCTTTTAATAACCCCAGGTATGGAATGCTGCCATGTTTCTGATGTGCTGTAGGTGGTATTGATAGACAGGTGTTTCTCTTCCTCAACTCCCGCTCACAGTATCACAATAGCTGCTCTTCGCTTAAAATCATCACCTACAGAAGTTTCGTAGCGCGCTACGAAACTGTTGTGTGATTTAAAGAAAACACAATCTTCCTCTCATTCAAACCAAACTTATCATTGTTTGCGTTGAAGCAGGTACATTTCCAGTGAGATTCTCACTAATGCAAGTAACAACAATGAGCCTGATATCTTTGTTTTGGTGCCTTAGAAGCTCTGGCTTTACCAACGCACTCAGGGATGGAATCACTGCATCCTGCATTATCTCAGAAAGTTACTGTTCCACCATAGATAACTGGTCCTCCACTTTCTGACTACTCCTCATTCCAACAAATGAACAACAATTTGCAAGTAATCCTGTTTAGCTACCAGGCTTCAATGTCAATAGCTTTTCCTAAAAAACTCAAACAGCATGCCCGGATTCCTCTGTTTTCTGGAGATACTTTGGCTGGAACATAGTTTACTAGTTTATCATTTAGTCCCAGCTCTCTTTCCTCAGTCTTCCAACTCGATCTGAAACACCTACAAGCAAATCATCAAAGTTTTCCAAAGAGGATGAGGATGAAACATTTGTAAATTCATTGTTTGCTATGTTTAGCTCCTGAAAGAGGAACAATAGAAAATCTTTCTAGGAATATAGTTTTTCTTGGGCAAACTTATATTTTGCTTCTTGAGATTTTGTTTTTTAGGCCATGAAGAGCTTGGTTAATTTTATTCTCAAATTTCAGAGTTGTGATATGAACCGGTGAATTAAGTAGACCCGAGGATCCATTTGTTTCTTCTGGAAGAAACCTCGATCTTCTCTGTAATATATCATGAACAAATGAACTTCCTTTCTGAGAAGTCACATCAGGTAGAGTATTTGCTGCTTGGAAGAGATCATAGGGTTGGGTACGAGTTGCAAATGAATCACCAAATGGAGATTCACTTGTTTTGTTGTCTTGATCTCTAGGGTTTGCAAGAGACACAGGGTCAATATTTAGAGGCTCCACCTGATAGTTAACCTTTTGAATAGTATTGTCTTCATCAACTGTTATTGAATTTTGACGTGACTCTGCAATATCTGCCAGATTCATTCCAATGCGAAGCTTCTTTAGAGATAACTCTATATTATTCTGCAGGCTTCTCCCCACAATCTGCCTTGTACCCTGTATGATATGTAAAGCCAGACACAAATTCTTCTCAACATCAGCTCGTACTTCCAGGGATTCAGATGCATGAAGTATGCTGGAAACAAGCATCATCAGGTTCGCCTTTTTATCACAGCGTCTACAATAATATTCCACATCTAAACCAATGCTTTGCTATACGCCTGCCATATGACAAAGTAGAGCACACTCTAGGTGAGCAACATGCCCACAAACAAATTCTTCATTCAGCTTTCCCTCACATCTGATAGTACAGTAGTCTGCCACACTCTGATCAGTAGCCTTCCCACCGAGAATACAAGAGCATTCACGGCAAAAACCAAATTCGATACAGCATATATCACAATTCATCGCCTTGAGAGATTTGGTCTTGCCAGTTTCTAGTCCACATTTCAAATTTCCAGCTTTACATCTCCTCTCTGAAGTATTCCCACGCGATTTTGATTCTCTCACACGCTTTCTTGATGTAACTTTGATGGATCACCAGTTTGCATATCATGTTCTCCTCGGAACATTCAAACCCAACCCAAGCCTAATTTAAAATGCCACGTGCTTACTACCCCGCTCTGATGGTATGCAGAAAGTCCGTTTCATAAGCCACATTGCGGCCCTTCTTGATTGCCTTGAAATCAGGCTCGAACATCTGTTCCAGTTGCTCAACGCACTCCGTCACTAACTGCTGGTGAGATAAAACTTTTCGGCTCTTCATGATTCTTACAATTGATGCATCAATAGCATAACGCCGAGCTTTATCTACATCCTCAATAAATTTTTTCTTCTCATCCACCGGTGGAAAAGGAATCTTTATTCTCCTCATTTTGTCGGTGAATTTTGCGTTGAATTCAAAATAATCTGTTTGCGCCACAGTTTTTGTGTTTGGTTTTTTATTGAGGATTTTGTATTTTGCGTATGCAAGGGAGTGCAGCGATCTGACAATATCTTCATCGGTTCAATTCAACTGAGACTTGATTTCAGAGTAACTTAGCCTCTCTGACGCATTGAACAGCAAAAGTGCAGATGCCTGATGAGTTGTTACAATAAGTTCCATTGGCTTAGGATCAAACTTCCCAATAATATTACAGGTTCCCAAAGAATATATCCATGTAAGCTTCCGATGTTTAGTTTTTGTTTGATAAAGCTCTTTGAACACCTCAACACATTTAACCATCTCAGCAGGTAGATTAAGATCAAATGACTTGTAACTTGGCCAAAATCCAGTTGTCAAAACTGTCACAGTCAAATCTATTCCGGGATGCGCAAGTGGGTTCTCATTAAGATATTCTTCATAGTTCTGAACGGATAGATTATTGAAGCGCACATAACGAAACATTCTTTCCTTGACCAGAACAACATAGTTGCATTGATTCAGGACAGCATATTTTCTTTCAAGACAGTCAAGCAGACGGCCAGGTGTTGCTATTACAACTTCACATATATAGTGAAAACTCAGACCGCAGAGAACTCATTTCTGCCCATAACCTGTAATTGGCCCTCAGAGTTATAGGATGATTTCCTCCTTTGTTGGTATCTTCTGTATAGCCCTCATACTGTCCAAGAATTACATCTTCAGCTCCCCTCAGGCGCAACCTTTTCTTGGAATTTGAAATATCTTTCATAACGCCATCCCTGCCCTGTTTCAATATCATGGTGACAGGTATTGTATGTGGTTATATAACAGCTTGACAAACCTCGTTTCCTGCAGTGTTTCCATCAATTCACCTTAAATATCTGTCATTTCCCAATTTCGTAGCGCAGCCAGTGCAAGGTCGGTGTTTTTCGCTACGAAATCACTAAAACAGGTGGCGCTGCGAAACTGCTAACGGATTTATGCGCTGCAAAAACAGTTTGTCCTTCAGCTAAACTGAAAAATTTTGGCAACACTATTTTCAGTGATAACATCCTTGCTTGTTTCCTCTCTCCTTTGATAGAGCTTTCACCACTCCTTTCTCGCTTGTCCCACTTCAAAGAACACCTGTAGAGTCGAGGCAGAAAAATACCATCAAAGCATAGAGATCTATAACCATAAATAATGTAGGATCAGATGTACATTAACCATATAAATGCATACAAATAAGATTCAGAGATATACGAGCATATGGAGGAAAACTCAAATAGCTTTATTGATAGAAGTAGTAGAAGAGAGGATTACAACCAAGCTATCTGATCCAACATCATCCTCCTAGCGTGAAAACCCCCTTCACCTCATACAAAGCAAGATCACCCAACAATGTCTTCAAAGAGAAACCAACAACACTTCCTTGCAAATTACAAAATTCTAGCCTCTAGATCTCTTGGATGAGGGATCCATATATAGATGTTTTCAGGAGAGTGAGTCAGCTTCTGGGATTTTTATTAGTGTCATTTCACTGATAGTTCTTGGTTCCACTTGGAGATTTCAAATCTCTTACTCATCCCTGGGCGAATTAAGAGAGGCAAGTGCCATATGAGCATTTTCTAGAATATTCTCTGGGTTTCCACCTAGCAAACTGATTAAGCCATTTGTCTGCTCTCACTCATCACACCCTACAGAAGGGATTTCTAGTATGCATCGTACCCCTCGTGTGTAATAGGTGAGATGCATCACACCCTATGCATGGAGCAGTCTGTATGGTCCTGTTTTGACCAGTGCTGAGTAGTTTTTCATGGAGAACTTCTGAGAGATGATGTAATCAGCTGACCTTGTTCCTTTAGGGTATGAAACAACACTTTTAGGGGTTTAGGAGCCCTTGGTTTATGGAAATATGTGATTGGGGTTGCAGTGCCCAAATATTTCTATAACAGTTGCCCCCTAAAGCATGAGGTTGTAAATCCTTTTGATGTCAGGTGAAATTCTTTATAATGAGGATCCGAGGTTTTTCGAACTGGAAGGTGACTTGTAATAAGATACAATACAATACATTATATTCATAATATTTTCATGTTCTAGCTAAGGCGGGCATTCCCATGCTCATCTTTATAAATTCATACTCATGTACATAAGACAGACAATCATCTGTGTGGCAGACTGATGATTCTGGTAGAGCCATCATCCTTTAGTTTGGATGATTATTTGTGTAGCTGTGATGTACATTTGATGTCTTTATTTTCCTGAATACATCGCCTGATTACTAGCTAATGATGTAAGTTGTTAACAGGTGTGAGAGGGATCACCGATAATGATGATGACCCTCAAGGTACTACAGTACAATTCACGTGGTGTGAATACATGAGTTGATGTCGAACACCACATAAAATCTTTCGGTCAAAGGCCATTGATGTAAACCTGTTTCCGGAAGTGAGAAACTTGCCGTTGAGGCATGCAAGCTTCAAAGTACTGAAAGGGTTGTTCCTAAGCTAACTTCTTGGATAATGAGTTGATGTTGACAAGAGGTGAACCATCATAAGAGGGCCTTAATGAATCCCACATCTACGACACAAAATGGAGCAAATGATTTTGTGGAGGTGAAAGCGATCTGATGATATAAGGTTTAGGGGGGTGGTCACGAAAAATGGAGAGTGAAGGTATTGCAGTGGATGAGATGTTAGCTAGGTTGGTGAATTCTTTAAGCGACTTCTCTTGAACATATCAGTGACACTGAAATGGATTGGTAGCGTTAACCCCAAGGTGGATGGTACGGTGGACCAATGGTGATATGACCGGTGAACAGAATAACCCAACCCGACTCAATCATGGTGATGGAGTGAAAGTGTCATGTTCAAGAGCGACCTGCTACCAATGAAGCTATTCAAGTTTTCTTCCCTTTTTCCCTAGTCATTGCTGACCAGTACCTCTTTATTTTTGTCAAGCTTGAGGAGGATAACATATGCTTGTTCTATAATTTTCCCTTTGGGCAAACCTGTCGCTATGTTTTAACGAGCCTAGCGACAGTGAAACTCACTCTTGTCTACATGGAAAAGTTTGTCGCTATTGTTTTAACGAGTTTAATGACAAAGATAACTCAGTCCTTTTCAATTTTAGAGAGTCTAAAAGGAGACATAAAGGCAACTCTCGTGGTCCTTTTTCGTAATGTAATCCCTTAAGTCTGAAAAAGTGTAAAATAATACGAAAGAGATGACTTTTAGATAGTTTTAACGAGCCGAACAAGACAAGCACTCGATCTTTTTGTGTAATAATCCCCCAGGTCAAAAAATATTAAAATCTAGAGGAGGGATGGCACTTCTGATCACTTTAATGAGCTAGAGAGGCCAATTGCTCAGCAATCTTTTCATATTTTACGAGTCAGATGAAAAGAGCTTAAAGGAGACTCGTTTTTTGAGGAACAAGTGATGTTTTTGGATAGCAACTGGTTCCAGGTAAGGTTTGGAACTTTTCAATCATGACAGTGTAAAGAAGGTGGCTAATAGAATCACTCGTCGTAGCTATTCCTCAAAAGGGTAAACAATCAAATGGAGGTGTATGATCGACTAAAAAAGAGTGGAGGTGATGGTAAGAACACAACCAAGGTTCAAAAGCTGAGAGTCATGCGATCAAAATGGTTATTTACTGGAGGTGGGGTTCATTTTTTTTAATGAGCTTGAACTCTATGGAAACACTTACTCATTGCTAGGTTTATTTTTTAACGAGCTTGAACTTCGCGTAAAACTACTTGTGCCAGTCGTATAATAAGGATGCCTCATTGATAGGTTCATTTTTTAGGGAGATTGCACCATTCAAAACTTTGCTCCGAAGCCTTTCGTTATGCAAGCTAGGAATGACCAACCTATGAGTTTAAAGGGTTAAGAGTCTACAAACTAAGAAAATAAACGGTCATTTTTCACTTGCATGCAAAAAGGTTTGCATGCCCCCAGGTATAAAGTAGAGTTTCCAGGTCACCATATGGAATTTCTCGCATTAGCAAGATTGTTCCATCCGCGTCATAGACAAAACACTTCCTTGGCAATGTCCATCGAAATGGAAAAAGGTGACTGTTGTTAGTGCCAATCACATAACCTTTGATGGGGGAATCCTTTTCCAGTCTGATCCATTTTCCTAGACGGATAGGATTGTCAAACTAGTCATATTCCCATGCGGAAACCTACCTTATATTTAGGGTTTTCCTGCCGAAGCAGACCAGGGCGCACGCATCCTGGGTTTCAGTCACAATCACCGAATCACTAATGATCATTAGGTGGATGAACTGGATATTGATTAGACATTCCATGTGCAAAAAGACTAGTTAGGGATGGAATTTTACTAATAGCTATGTTCGAACCAGGGAATGAAAGTTGGTCTACGAGCTGAACCACTCTGCCTTCATGTGGAAAACACATCACTCGAAAGAGTGAGGAAATGATAGCTCCCATGCTATAAATGTAGTCAGGTCCAAGGAATAGGCTGTAATCTAGAGTTCCTTGGACTACCATCATGTTTAGATGAATGGTTTTCCTTCTCAAAGTTATAGGAAAATTTGGAAGGATCCATAACGGTCGACTGGTTCCTTTGTTGAAGCCTATCAAATTTCGAATCTCAGGTAGAAGCATTGGCGAACCAAGAAATTTCCAAGCAGTTGAGGAAAGGATGCTCATAGAAGCCCCTTCATCTATAATAGTACCAACCATAATCATTCTGTAAGCTTGTACTATGATTTGGAATGGTACATTAGATGGTAGGTGGGGTCTGCCTAGTAGATTCCAATCGAAGGAAACGACTCAGTTGCTTGGAGGTGGGACTGAATAAACAACCGGATAAATCTTTGGCGAACTTCCTTCCTACGATAAAGGAATAGGTAGATTTCCCCCATGTTCATCAAAGTCTACGTTTATGAAGAGAATTTGAACGGTGTCGTTCTCATTCTCTTTGGTGACAGTATCATCTGAAGGTGGGCCCTCTAAAGACAAGATCGGGTCAACTGTTGTCTCGACTTGTTGACTTTGGTCCAGTGTGGACTCAAAGGGTTTATCTTCAATGCTAGGTGATTTGACCGACAACAACGATGTGTCAATCAGATTTTCAACTAGCGATGGACTCAGCAAGAGTTTCTTGTATCCAGGTGGAAGTTGCTGCGGTGACGCAGGACAATTATCCAAGACTCTTTTAGCTTCGTCTAGGAAGGGACAACGGTGGAGGGCATGATCACCTTCACAGAGTCTACAAGGAAATTTGGATCTTCCTTTTTTTCCATTGACTTCATTTTCACTAGTTGAAGGTGTGCTCTCAACATGATTGTCAGTGGTTGAAGACACCAAATTGTGCAAGCGGGGAGACCAGTCCCTCAAGATCCGTGGGATGTAGGGACAATCTCGATGATAGTGGTATCCTTTGCAAATGACACATGGAGATTTAGGTTTGGAAGGTGCAGCGTGTGGATTTTGTTTCCCCCTTTTGTTGTTGGATTCCTCTTCTTCTTCTCCTTCCCTTTCTTCTTCTTCTTAGTTACTTGGTTTTTAGCATTGCTAGTTTCACCAAGAGAAGAGGAAGAAGGAGAGGGAGAAACAAATGAAGTAGAAGGTTGGGGAGCAACTTCATCTAGTTGCTAATTGGATTGCTGAGGAATTGTGGTGTTTTGAATGACAGAGGTCGAGAAAAGCCAAACTGGCAAGCCAATTGTGAGTCTTGGAAGGGACAATGTAGCCATATGTGGAGCACCAACATCTCCCCAAGAAGAAAAGGGACTAGGATTTCCTCCAAGGGGAAATCCTTGATTGGTAGACTCCATTTCTCAACCTAAAGACAAATGAGGGAATAGTGACGCTATTCCAATTAAAATAAATTTTATGATGCTTTGACACAACTTGCTTTTTCAATTTTTAAGAGTAATGAAAAGACTAAAGATGACTCTAGTCACCTTCGATTTTTAATGAGCCTGAAGTGACAAGTGCTCAAATGGACCTTTTCTTTTAAGGAGTTTGAAAAGGAACGAACATGACTACTCTGGGAATCTAGCCAGAGGGATTACCAAACCAATCACAAAACTGCAGAATACTTTTTACGGTACGACAATCAATCTTCCTGAATGTTGTGTTCAGTGCATTGCGATTAATAGGGTGGCAGACACGGCTTCCTAAGGATAAAGGATGTAGCCTATTATGGTCTCCCAATATATACTCAATAGTACATGGAAGCACAAGTCCGTACTAGCACTTGTTGTCTCAAAGAGGAAGAATCACCCAACCTATGATGAAAGTGATAGTTACCAGGCTCTACGACACTGGAATACGTCTCTAGCCTAGACTTCAAAATGTTGTGTGTTAGGTTCCAAAGCGTTTTTAATGTTCATTGAAGTTTATTTTATAGTTTATCTTTCTTAAGAAGTTTGCCTTTAAGGTTCACCACATGATGTAGATATAAAATTCCTAAATGTGCAATCTAAGATGATAAACAATTGTTTACTCTCTTTTTACAATGAAAATCCTTGCTACTAAGGAAAGAGAAATGAAATTCTTTCAACATAGAGCAGAGAGCACACACTAGATTCACTTTTCCTAAATCAACTTCAACATGCAGTCTTAATGCAAATGCACATGCATGTATTGTTTTTCAGTTTCCTTAATGTGAGAATGACAAAAATAAAACAAAGTATAGATTTGAATTATATTCTTTCCAAAGTGACAATATTAACAATTTTATTTTCAAAAACAAAAGTAAAGCCAAGACAACACTTTGAAATTTTGAATTTAAAATTGCTTTCGACACTTGAAATACTAATGATTCAAATCATATACAACGGAAAAAGTGTAATCAACTATCTAAAAGAGGAATGCTTTGTGACACTCTTTTTCTTGATTGAAAAAGACACTTGCGACACTTTCAAATCAAAAGACGACAGTTCGATTAAGCTACTATTTGCAAAGGAGAACTGTAAATGATGAAAAATACATAAAAAACATTCACAATTCCTTCTGATGGAGGATGAATAATGTAAAGGAAGATGGTTTCAATAGAGATATACTGATCATAGACAGCAAAATTACTTAATAAAGCTGAAGACAATGAAGAAAAAACCAAAATCTGGAGGCAGAAATAGTGTTAGTCAATCATCACACCTATAACACAGGGAAACAGGGATGCATATCACTTGCAACACACGGGAGGTGCGATGCATCCAGATTTCCTAGAAGAGACAGTGAAATGGTCTAGGGACGAGATTGTGCTTGGTTTTCACTCACAGTTTGCAGCTAAGTTCAGGGATTTAGGCTGAGCTAATGATTGTCAGTAAACACAAAGTATAGGGGCTGATATAATGAGGTTATTTGAGCTACCACCAGGGCACTTAGGATGTTTGCAAGATATATGTTCAGTTCATAAACCAACCCGGAGATTGACTGAAGCAGCGTTGATCTACATTGTAGTTGCATAGCAAAAGCAGTTCGAAGGCTAGCTGGCTTAACTTTAGGCTCCATCCATGGTTTATAAAGCAAACAACAGTAACAAAACAAACAAACTATTTGTTCCCTAGTGGAGTCACCATTTTGTTATCAGGAAAACTAGTGTCCATTCAGAGCTACTAGTCCCACTAAGATGGGTAGCTATCTTAGAAACAAATAGATTAAAGTTACTTGTGTTTTCCTTTATGAGAGATAGATGAGAGAGAAGCAAAGAGCACCAACCTCAGTCTTTCGCTAGTCTCCTTGTTTTTTTCCTCTCTCCTTTGATAGAGATTTCACCACTCCTTTCTCGCTTATCCCACTTCAAAGAACACCTGTAGAGTCAAGGCAGCAAAATACCATCAAAGCATAGAGATCTATAACCATAAATAATGTAGGATCAGATGTACATTAACCATATAAATTCATACACAAACAAGATTCAGAGATATACAAGCATATGGAGGAAAACTCAAATAGATTTATTGATAGAAGTAGTAGAAGAGAGGATTACAACCAAGCTGTCTGATCCAACATCATCCTCCCAACATGAAAGCCCTCTTCACCTCATACAAAGCAAGATCACCCAACAATGTCTTCAAAGAGAAACCTATAGCACTTCCTTGCAAATTACAAAATTCCAGCCTCTGGATCTCTTGGATGAGGGATCCATATACAGATGTTTTCAGGAGAGTGAGTTAGCTTCTGGGATTTTGATTAGTGTCATTTCACTAATGGTTCTTGGTTCCACTTGGAGATTTCAGATCTTTTACTCATCCCTGGGTGAATTCAGAGAGGCAAGTGTCATATGAGTAGTTTCTAGAAGATTTTCTGGGTTTCCACCTAGCAAACTGCTTTTGCCATTTGTCTGCTCTTGCTCATCGCACCCTACAGAAGGGCTTTCCAGTATGCATCACACCCCCCGTGTGTAATAGGTGAGATACATCGCACACTATGCACGGAGCGGTTTGTATGGTCCTGCTTTGACTAGTTCTGAGTAGTTTTCCATGGAGAACTTCTGGGAGATGATGTAATCAGTTGATCTTGTTCCTTTAGGGTATGAAACAACACCTTTAGGGGTTTAGGAGCCCTTAGTTTATGGACATATATGATTGGGGTTGCAGTGCCCAAATATGTCTATAACAGGCATGTAACAATTGAATTAGGGTTTAATAAGCCCTAATTGTACTGATATGAATGTCGAGAGTGATCTGCCCAAATAGACCTGTAACAGTTGCCCCTTAAAGCATGAAGTCAAAAATGGTAATGTCTAGTGATATGATTTACGATGTGACGGGGAGGATCTAAAGCAGATGATGACCTACATTAATTACAATACATAACATCATGATATTTTGAATTTTTTATGAATTTTTGAGGGAAGGCATACCCATACTCAACATATAAAATTTTCATTACATGTACATAAATTATATAGTCGTCTACAGATATAGACCCTTGATAGGATGACCATCTGTGTAAATCCATCGTATAGATGATTTAGTACTCTCCTGAAAACGCAACCTGAATGGATGAAACAAGATCTGGGGTCTTCTATCTCATCCGATCATTTTCTCAAATACGAGTCTAACCATGTGAATATGTAATCTGAAGTTGAACATGGGAAGACACCATCTGATTACAACCTAATGATGTAAGTTGTTAATAGACGTGAGAGAAATCATCAATAATGATAATGATAATGATTCTGAAGGTACTGTTTGCTACCTATACCAATAGGTTTCATTTTTCATGATTGGCAGGGGAAGTGCCAAATATGCTCTACTTTGGTGATGCAAAGATCTCATATTTTGTGGAAAACACCTATCTACAGTTGTTTGATACTGTCCTACTTTTGAATGGGTGATCCAACAGTCTAAGTTGGGTCATGCCATATTTCAATTTTTGTTGTAGATTAGAGAAAGAAATCTGTCCAAACTGTTCAATCTTGGCAGATCAGTAGTTAGGTAGAGAATGAAGGTTCCCAATTGCTTAATCTGGGGCCTTGGAAGTAATAAGGCTAGCCTTAGATAGAAAATCAAAAGAAAATGCAAAAAGAAAAGAAAAAGAGCAATTGAGGGTTTGCTAGTCTAAGTGCACCCTCCCTGAAGTAATAAAAAATGCTAGGCAATAGAATGGGTAGGTAGATGGGGTTGTAGAAGCATGATTTCTTTCATATCACTGGCCTAAGCAAAGGAAACACATGGTGGCCAGTGCAGATCTTCCTATTCAACAATTTTGTAGCAACAAAGTGAAGCATGTCTAACATCCCAATCATTCCCCATCAATCTTCTTTCTAACATCCCACTATCACCTTTGTTCATGACAGATATCAAACTTATTTGTTGATTCTTGTTATATAGAAGAGCCACATTTCTTGTGTAAAAATATTTTCATTTTGATCTACTCTCATAACTAAGTTTGTTCCCTAAAAAGCTTAGTGTTTACTTCCTCTCTTCCATATCTCCCATCCAATACTAACTACTAACTCTATTATTACTTAACTCCCTATGTTCCCCTTTTCCCTATTATTATATCACTATTGTACATAAAAAACCCCAAAAAGTGTATATACCCCTTCCCCTAGGCAATATAGCCTTATGGTTCCAAAAGGTCAGAGCGCAAAGAAATTAAAGCGCTAAAGGAAAAATAACGCTAACATTATGTCTCGGGATTAAATCAAGATCCGCTGGGTTTAACAGCCCTAACCCCATTTTGCAAATAAATGTCAAAAAACCCATTTTTGCCCACAAAACATTGAAAAAACCCGCCGATGGCTAAAGTCCCACCCTGGCGCGCATTCCCAGAAAAAATAATTGTTTATTACCCGCTCCCTGCCGTATTGTCCTATCATGTCTGCTCCCCGTCAACCGTCGGATCTGGGCCCTCCCATCCGACGGTCCTTAGCAATATCGGGCTGCCTCCGATGGCAGTACTTTAGCGCCCGAAAATGTCAGAATGATGACGTAGGGCGCTGGACACGCGTCAGAATATAATTGCATCGGGCGGCCTCCTGCCAAAACCGCGCCCGTACCTTAAGCGGTCCGATATTACCGCTTACCGCTTTCTGTTTACCGCCCGCCAAGTCGACCCTACGTCACCTCCACGCCATTGCCGAGTCAGCACCACATCAGCGCCCGACCCACCATCGCTCCGAGCTGTCCGCCACGTCCCCTGTCCACGTGGACCACTCACAGGCTGCCACATCATCATTCCGTACCATGACCCCACCTATGACATCATGCTGACGTCATCCGACAAAAGCGCGCCAAAGGCCAAAATTCCTATATTTTCGCCAAAAATCACGATTTTTCGCGTTTTTGTGAAAAGGACTGTTATGCCTCCTGCATGAGATATTCACGACGTTCTCGCCGCCAACCTGCAGAAATTGATTCAAAGCCGTGGCCGCCCACAATTCGGCTTGGATAAGCCTCCGCCCATTGCGCCGTGACCAGGTATTTACCAATCCTTCCTGCACCTGGTTCAGTTTGTTCTTCATTGTAAAAAAATGCCTAGAATTGCCATTTTTCCCCTGAAACTCAAGCTTCCTTGTCCTGCTAGTGATCATTTTCTCCCAAGAGTGACCAATTGTGCCCCTTTTACACCAGAACCGCCCTGTTTTCATTGAAAATCCTTTTTACCTCAATTCGCCGCACAAAGCCGCATTTGCCTAAATTCCCAAGTAAAATTCTTCTTGAGCAGCACCAAACACATGGAGACACCAGTAGCTCTAAACATTCCACCTTTAAATGCCCCACAAAGAGAACTAGAATGGCTGCCCCTGGCTGACAGAGACTACCAGATGGCAGAGGGAATCCTAGCCTAGTGACCAATGCAGGAAGACTGTTGTCCCATGAACAGTATGCTAAAAGGGTCAACAATTATGCAGCTAATCAGTTGACAGCTACAACAAGCAGTCTAGAAGCAGTTGGCCCACCATCAGGGCAAGAGATTTATGATAAACTAGAGAATTTATTCTTCATTGAACATGAAATTAAGCACCTTTTTGAAGTGCCCCCTAATTATTATAAGTATACAGAGGCAGATGAGACCCTAATCAAGATGCAGAGACATCAAATGCCCATTGATGAGTGGTGGACGAATATGATTAAAACTTTGCTTTAAATCAAGTCTAAATTTTGGTCTAAAAGTTTTTTCACAGCAACAGGAAAACAGTTGAATGAGGTGGACAGTGGCTATGCACAGCTTGAGCATCATAGATGAGCTGTCCGAATACAGCAGTGCCCTGACGTGGTAGCATAAAGGCAAAGCAATCGAAATCGCCGCAAGGAGCTCAGATGGCCCATGAACCCAAAAGTCAAGAATTTCTGACAAACAACAAACAACTGTCCTGTGTTTATTTAAGTAGCTTTAAAGTTTGTAAGAAATATCTTAGAAAGTTGGTAAAAGCAGTTATTGTGCAATAACTCATTGTTGAGATATTTTTGTGATATTTTGTATATATGCACCCCCGCATAGCTTATTGGGGGTTGTTGTTGCTCACTTGTTCAAGAGAACTCGGCTGTATATTCTCTGAAAGACATAATGCAAAGGAGCTGTTGATTTCCAAAATGAGTTTGGCATAGGACGTGTTGTGATGAAACTATTGACTGCTGCAGGATTCTCGTGTTATGGCGTGATACAATAAGTGTTTTCTAACTGTATTTGTGTTTCATTTCTTACGTAATCTATCTGTGATGTATGGTGATTAGTCTTGGTAGAAAAGAAAAAGAATAGTTCAGGATTTGTCCATTAAAAACACTCTGAACTCAATCTTTACTACTAAATATGTTTTCTCCAGGGTTAGCTGCAACTGTGGAATTCTTAAATGCTCCTATTTGCTCTAATCACATGATAAGTCTTTTTTGCTGCTGATTAGGATCTGTCTACTATTTCCTGTTGCACTGTGAAAGAACTCTTAACTGCCTTTCACTGGTGCAATACATACTGTTTCTTTTCTAAAAATCAAAGTTTGTATCATGAATACCCATCTAGCCTTGCAGTGAACCTCTCTTTATCACAGATATCAAATGCTATTCATTTCTGGACTCCACATGCCCAATGGACTGAACTCTCTTTGATGCTTACATGCCCTTCTTTGAACAATAGCTGACAACCAAAATTCAAACAAACACTCACCTCATAACTAGCCTAAAATCTTCAAAAAAACAAAGTTAAACTAAAAAGAGAGAGCCCTCTCTGATTACAGGTAGGCTAGAACCTGTAATCCAAAGCTTGGTTAGTGGTTACCCCGACCGTATTCCCTCAGGAGTCAAAGGGAACAACCTGGGTGTTAACAAGTACTATAGTGCATTCTGCATGGTCTGAATAGATGTTCTGATGTCAAACACCATACAATGTCTTTCGATCGAAGGCCTATGATGTCAGCTTGTCTCCACAAGCGAGAAACTTGCCATTGATGTATGCAAGCCTCAAGGTACTGGAAGGGTGTTTATATGTCAACTTCCTAGATAATGTGTTGATGTCGAAAAGAAGTGACTTGTCGCAGGAGGGTCTTGATGTATCCCCCATCAATGACATCAAACAAGCATAATTATTTTTAAGACAAAATGTGACTTACGACACAATGTTTAGGAATGGCGGTCATGAAAATGAACTTTTATGAGTATTGCAAAGGATGAAGTTTACTCAGTGACTTCTCTTGAACATGTCGGGAACACTGAATGAATTGAAAGCATTGACCCAAAACCAAAGTGATGGATGGTGTTATAGACCATAGGTATGATAACCATCAAGCAGATAATCCAACCCAAATAGCCATAGAGATGAAGTGAAAGTATCATGTTCAAGAGCGACTTGCTACCATAAAGTGATTTATCCCTTTTCCCATTTTCTTGAGTCATTGCTGACCAGTACCTGTTTATTTTTTTTAAACAAGCTTGAGGAGGATAACATATGCTTGATGTATAATTCCAGCCTTTGTGTGAATCCATCACTATGTGATGTTTTAATGAGTCTAGCAAAGGTGAAACTCAGTCTTGTCATGATGGACAAGTTTGTCGCTATTTGATGTTTTAATGAGTTTAATGACAATGAGAACTTGGTCCTTTCGATGTTTAGAGAGTTTGAAAAGGGACAAAAAGAAAACTCCACAAGTTATTTTTCACAAATTTGTCTCTCAAGTCTGAAAAAGCATAAAATAATACAAGAGAGATCCTATTGACCATGTTCAATCAATGTATTCCATTTTCATAAGTAATCTATATCAGTTCGGAAAAGGATTAAACTTATACTGAGTAGATGTCATTTCCAATCTATTTATGAGCAGAAAAGGACAAGCGTTCGACAATCTTTTCATATTTTGAGAGTCTAAAAAGAGCTTAAAGAGGACTCCACTTAGAGGAATGAGTGGTATATAGGATAGCAACTGGTTCCAGTGATGTTGGAACTTCTCAAAACATGTTGATTTATGTGAAGAGGCTGGCTAATAAGACCACTCATTGCAACTGTTCCTCAAAAAGTGTAAAACAACCAAGTGAAAGCATATGATCAACCAAGCAGATAGTGATGATGGAAGGAGAAAAACCAAGGCTCATCTGATAGAAGAGGTTGATAGAATGGAAATCACGAGGGTTAAAATGGAGATGGGTTCATTTTTACACAAGCTTGAACCATAGGGAACTATGCTTGGATTCAGTTTCATGTTTACACAAGCTTGAAACGAAAAACTATGCTTAGATTCAGTTTCATTTTTACACAAGCTTGAACCATGTAAAAACTATGTTTGAGATTGGTTTACATGCCCCAACATGATGATTTGATTCTAGGTGCATGCCCCCAAGCTTCATTACATTCACCTAAGTAGACTACTAGTGGCTATTAGATGGATGGAATGATGGTTAATTTACAAGTATGAAGTGAAAGACTTGACTGGGATTTTACGAGATCTAGTCAAAGACTCAAATTGGAAATTTGCTCTAGGGGAACTTGTTTCATTTTTTAATGAGCATGTCACAAGATGAGGAACTCTACTCAGATTCCTTGTTTCATTTTTTAATGAGCTTGACACAAGACAAGAAACTATGCTCTGTGACCTGTTTCATTTTTTTAATGAGGTTGACACAGTAAAAGAACTATCCTCATATTCATTGTTTCATTTTTTAATGAGTTTGACACAAGACAAGGAGCTATGCTCTGGGACCTATTTCATTTTTTTAATTATTTTGACAAAGTAAAAGAACTATCCTCATATTCCATGTTTCATTTTTTAACAAGCATGACATGAGACAAGGAACTATGCTTATATTCCTTGTTTCATTTTTTAACGACCTTGACACAAGACAAGGAACTATGTTGTGGGACCTCTTTCATTTTTTTAATGAGGTTGACATAGTAAAATAACTATCCTCATATTCCTTGTTTCATTTTTTAACGAGCTTGACACAAGACAAGGAACCATGCTCACGCCCTTTGTTTCATTTTTTAACGAGGTTAACACAAGACCGGGAACTATCCTCATATTCCTTGTTTCATTTTTTAACGAGGTTGACACAAGACCAAGAACTATCCTCATATTCCTTGTTTCATTTATTAATGAGCTTGACACAAGACAAGGAACTATGGTCATATTCCTTGTTTCATTTCTTAACAAGCTTGACACAAGACAAGGAACTATGCTCATACTCTTTGTTTCATTTTTTAACGATGTTGACATAGGACCAGGAACTATCCTCATATTCCTTGTTTCATTTTTTAAAGATCTTGACACAAGACTAGGAATTATCCTCATATTCCTTGTTTCATTTTTTAACGAGCTTGACACAAGACAATGAATTATGCTCATTAATGAGCCTCTAAATTAGACATAAATTAAGGCCCATTCCTCTAATTTAAAACATAAATTAAGGCCTATGACCATCCTTTAGAACATTAAACCTTTATTTTTGAATTAGATAATTTATTTTTAACTTTAATATATTCATTAGGAAGGTTTATGAATAATTGAATTTTTGTGCCTAATATTATTTATTTTTGTGGAATATTATGAGAATATTGGGCAGATTATGAAGAGTTGGAGGAGGAGATAATTTAGGGACTTGTTCCCTACTACTAGAGGATCAATAATAAATAATAAGTCAACAAGATATTACAGAATTATGGCACAAATTGTGGAACTCCAATGATTGAGAAAATCTAGGAATGTGTTCCACTAATCAAGGGAGAAGATCCACCAATCAAGAGAGAAGATCCACTAATCAAGGGATTTTGGTGGGGAATATTCCTCCATCCATGGGGAATGATTCTTAATCATTTTTTATAAGAACCAAGTCGAATTTTCCTCTAGGGAAGGATTGAGAAAATCTAGGAATGTGTTCCCTGTCATTTAATGCAAATTCCTAGTATTGGGGACTAGATCCACTAATCAAGGGATTCTAGAGTGGGAAAGATTCCTCCATTCATGGGGAATGATTCCTAATAATTTTTTATAATTACCAAGTCGAATTTTCCTCTAGGGAGAGATTTTCATTAGTGTTATTATGGAGAGAGCTTGTATTTTTGTAGCTCCATTTTATTTTCTTGCAGGGATGTAATTCTATTGATGAAAATAATGAAGATTGGTGTTAAGTTCAGCTTCTAAATCTTGTTCTCCTCCATAGGTCTCTGAGTTTCCTTGGGCTTGGCCATCCCAGGAACCTCAGAGCCCTTTTGTATCATTTCTTTCCCTCTTTTCATTGCTTATCCACATGCATCTCTTGTTTTTATTTATTTTTATTTCTGCAATTAGAGTTAATGATTTCTTGTTGTAGGATTGAGTTAATTGGTTGATGTGAGTTTTTTTACAGGATCAAAAGCATTATTTCATCCTTGGAAAAACTTTTGAAGTTCATAATAATCATTGAGTTTCTTGGATTGATCTTCTTATTCCCAAATCTAGATTGCTGGACCTCCTGTTTAGCAAAGAACAATAAATTTCTGATATTTTTTAGAGCATGCTAACGAGTTTCAATCAAATTGATTCCACTTTTATTAGATCAAAAAAACATTCTATTTCATAAAAAAAATCACCCCATTGCATTTGCACTTGATTTGGTTAGGCATTTTTTAGATTTACTAGCTCACTAGTTCTCAAATTTCTAGATTTTCAACTAGTAATGTTTTTTATTTCTTTTGCATGGGTTAACGTATGTATTTTTGAGTGATTCAAATTGGAATAGTGTCTTTTCGATATACTAGTACCACTAGGATTGGAAGCTATCCTAGAAACAAGCAATCAAAGCAATTTGCAATTTCCTTTATGTATGATAGATAAGAGAGAAGCAAAGGGACCAACCTGGATCTTCCGCTTGACTCCTTGCTTGATTCCTCTCTCCCTTGATAGAGCTTGCACCTCTTCTCCTACTTATCCCTCTCAATGAATACCAGTAGAGACAAAGTAACAAAAAACCATCAAAGCATATCGATCTATTATATCATAAACAATGTAGAATCAGAAATACATTGAACATACAATGGCATTCACAAATAACAACATTCACAAATACACGATTGTATGGAGGAAAACTCAAAGAACTTTATTAATAATAGAAGGGAGAATTACAACCCAGCTATCTGATCCAACATCATCCTCCCATATCAAAGCCCTCTTCACCTCATGAAAAGCAAGATCACCCAACAATACAGTGTCTTCTCTCAAAGATAAACTATCAGTAGTTCCTTACAAATTACAAAATTCCAGCCTCTAGATCTCTCAGATGAGGGATCCATTCATAGATGTCCACAAGGGTGTGAGTCATCTCTGGGTTTTTTATTAGTGTCATTCCACTTGTAGTTCTTGGTTCCACTTAGATATTTCTTGGATCTCTTACTCATCCCTGAGCGAATTCAGAGAGGCAAGTGTCACAGAGGTTTCTGGAAGATTCCATGAGCATCCACTTAGAAAACTGTCTCAGACATTTGTCCATCCTCGCCCATCAAACCCTACAGAATGCCTCTTTAGTATGCATCCCACCTGGCTAGTGTAGAAGTCAGTATGCATCGCACCTTGATAGTGGGGCAGTCAGTATGGTCCAGTTTTGGCCAGTTCTGAGTGGTTTCTCAGGTGGAACTTTTGGGGAATGATGTAATCAGTTGACCATGATCCTTTAGGGTATGAAACAACACTTTTAGGGGTTAAATATCCCTTGGCTTATAGACATATAAGATTGGGGTTGCGGTGCCCAAATATGTCTATAACAATTTCCCCCTAAAGCATGAAGTCGTAAATCTTTTGATGTTGCGTGAAATGCTTTATCAGGAGGATCCGAGGTATTCGAACTGGAAGGTGACCTATATAAGATACAATACAATACATCATCATCATATTATTTTCATGATCTAGCTGAGGTGAGCATTCGATGCTCAACTTTACAAATTCATTTTCATGTACATAGGACAGACAATTATCTGCAGTTGCAGACTAGTGATTCTTCATATGAAGAGTCATCTTCCCTGGCTTAGATGACTATCTGTGCAGCTTCTGTGTACATTTGATGTCTTTATATTCCTAAATATATCACAGCCCAGATGGATGAAACTAGATCCGAGGTCTTCAAAACTCATCCAATCTTCGCCCGATGTACAAGTCAATCCATGTGAAAAGATGTCCTGAAGTTGAACATGGAAAGACATCGCTTGATTACCAGCCAATAATGTAAGCTATTAACAGGCACGAGAGGAATCACTGATAATGATAATTACCCTCAAGGTATCATAGTACAATTCACATGGTGTGAATATATGATCCGGTGTCGAACACCACGCAAAATCTTTCGGTCGAAGGCCATTGATGTAAACCTGTCACCGGAAGTGAGAAACTTGCCATTGAGGCATGCAAGCTTCAAAGTAATGAAAGGGTTGTTTCTAAGTCAACTTCTTGGATAATGAGTTGATGTCAACAAGAAGTGACTCATTGTAGGAGGGCCTTGATGTATGCCACATCTATGACACGAATCGAAGCAAATGATTTTGTGGAGGTGAAAACGATCTGATGATATAAGGTTCAAGAATAGTGGTCATGAAAAATGAAGGGTGAAGGTATTGCAGTGGATGAGGCATTAACTGAATTGTGAATTCTTTGAATGACTTCTCTTGAACATATTGGCAACACTGAGATGGATTGGTAGCGTTAACCCCAAAAGATGGATGGTATGGAGGACCAATGGCGATATGGCCGGTGAACGGAATGACCCAACCTGACTCAATCATGGTGATGGAGTGAAAGTGTCATGTTCAAGAGCGACCTGCTACTAATAAAATTCTTTAAGTTTTCTTCCCTTTTTCCCAAGTCATTGCTGACCAGTACCTCTGTATTTTTTTCAAGCTTGAGGAGGATAACATATGATTGTTCTATAATTTTCCCTTTGGGCAAACCTGTTGCTATGTTTTAGCGAGTCTAGCGACAGTAAAACTCGTTCTTATCTAGGTGGACAAGTTTGTCGCTATTGTTTTAACGAGTTTAACAACAAAGACAACTCGGTCCTTTTCATGTTTAGAGAGTTTGAAAAGGGACGAAAAGAGAACTCCAGTAGTTTTTTCGTAGCATAATCCCTTAAGTCCAAAAAATATTAAAATAATACAAAATGGATGAATTTTTCGATCACTTTAACGAGCCGAAAAGACAAGTGCTCGAACTTTTCATGAGATAATCCCTCAGGTCTGAAAAGTTTAAAATAAATAGGAGGGATGGTGCTTCCAATCATTTTAGCGAGCTGGAGAGGCCAATTGGTTGACAATCTTTTCATATTTAGCGAGTCTGAAAAGGGTTTAAAGTGGACTCGTTTTTTGAGGAACGAGTGGCGTTTAGGGTAGCAACTAGTTCCGGGTAATCTTAGAACTTCTCAAAACATGGTGATGTGAAGAGGGTGGCTAACAAGACCACTCATCGCAGCTATTCCTAAAAATGGTAAACAATCAAGTGGAAGCATAATGATCGGCCAAAAGAATGGAGGTGATAGCAGGAACACAACCAAGGCTCAAAAGGCTAATGTAGTGGCAATCACAAAGATTATTTACTGAAGGTGGGTTCGCTTTTTAACGAGCTTGAACTATGGGGGATCATATGCTCATTGGTAGGTTTATTTTTAATGAGCTTGAACCATACGATAACATTTCTCATTTGAGTGCAGGTTCATTTTTGAGCGATGAGCTCGAACCTTGCGGAAAGTATGCTCGTGAGAGTCAAAGATGTCCTTCATTGGTAGGTTCATTTTTAGTGAGCTTGAACTCTACGATAACATATGCTCAGTTTCCTTTTTATGTAAGCTAGGAATGACCAAACTACAAAGCTAAAAACACTAAAAAGCTAAGGAACTACTGAGGTTAGGTAGGATGGTTTCATTAGCTTGTTTAGACAAAACTCTTCCTTTGCTTCACCCACAGAATAGATGAAGGTGAATGGTGACCAATCACCTAACCTAAGAAGTTGAAATACTAGAAAGCTAAAAAATGAAACTGGTTGTTTTCTTGCTTGCATAAAAAGGTTTGCATGCCCCAGGCATCAAGAAAATGGGAGTCTTCAGTAACCATATGGGAATCACTGTAGTTAAGCAGGATTGTTTTTGTCAGGAGCTAGACAAAAAACACTTCCATGGCTTTGTCCGCTAATTAGACAAAGGTGAGTGGTGTGTCAGACCAATCACTTAAATTACAGGGAAATTCACATGGTAGGATGGTTTCATCCACAGAATAGACAAAACAATTCCTTGGCTTCATCCACAGCGCAGACAAAAGTGAATGGCGTTTCGGACCAATCACATAACCTACAGGAAAACCTATTTTTTTTTTTAAACTATGTTCATCTGCCAAATTGACAAGGGTGCATGCCCTCTAAGCTTCGTTAAATTCACGAGACTACTCATGGTAATTAGGTGGATGGAATGAAGGTTGAAGAGAAACTCTTGACTCAAAAAGACCATTTAGGGATGATGATTGACTTGGCACTATGTTTGAACTGGGAAATGAAAGCTGGTCAATAAGCTGGACAATTTTTCCTTCATGCGGGAAACACATCACTCGAAAGAGTGTGGAAACAATAGCTTGCATGCTATAAACATAGTCACGTCCAAGGAGTAGATTGTATACTAACGACCCTTGGACTACCATCATGTTCAAGTGAATAGTTTTCCTTCTCAAAGTTATTGGCAACTTAGGAAGGATCCCTAACGGTCGACTGGTTCCTTTGTTAAAGCCTAACAAATTTTGTTTACCAAGCATAACCGTTGGCGAACCAAGCGCTTTCCAAGCAGTTGAGGAAAGGATACTCACTGAAGCCCCTTCATCTATGATAGTGCCAGACACGATCATTTTGTAAACTTGTACTATGATTCAGAATGGTATATTATAAGGAAGGCAATATCTTGCTAATCAATTCCAATCAAAAGAAACAATCAAACTGCTTGGAGGGGGTACCAAATAAACTAGTAGAATAACCCCCTGAGTAGCGGGAACCAGGGGATTCTCTTCATGTTGTGAAGGAATGGGTGGATTGCCCCCAAGTTCATTGGACTTTGAACTGACAAAAAGAATTTGAACAATATCGTTCTCACTCTCTTTGGGAATGATATCATCTGAAGGTGGATCTTCTGAAGGCAGGACTGGGTCGACTACCATCTCGACCTGTTGATTTTGGTCTAGTGTGTAATCAGAAGATTTACTTTCAACAATAGGTGTTTCGACCAACGGTTCAGTTAAGTCAGTCGGATTTTCAACTAGTAAAGGACTAGGGGAAAGTTTCTTATATCTAAGTGGAAGTCGTTGTGGTGAAGCAGGACAGTTATGTAAGACTCTTTTGGCCTCATCCAAAAAAGGACAACGGGGAAGACGATGGTCCCCTTCACATATTTCACATGGAGTTTTGACCTTTCCTTTCTATCCAGGAATTTCATTTTCACTAGTTGATGGTGTGCTGTCAACATGATCACCAGAGGTTGATGACACCGGACGGTGCGAACGGGGAGACCATTCTCTCAAGATCCATGGAATGCAAGGACAATCTCGATGAAAATGGTTTCCTTCGCAAATTAGACAAGGATATTTTGGAGATTTAGTGTGCGGATTTTCACCAGATGATTCATGGTTGCCCCCTTGCTTAACTGACTTCTTCTTTTTCTTCTCCTTTCCTTTCTTCTTCTTCTCAGGAACTTGGTTACTAGCATCACTATTTTGACCAAGCGAAGATGAAGAATGGGAGGGAGAAACAAACAAAGAGGAAAGTGAAGGGTCAAATTCAGTATCAACTAGATGCTGATTTGATTGCTGAGGAATCACGTTATTTTGAACCACTGAGGTTGAGAACAGCCACACTAGTAGACCAATAGTCAGGCCTAGCAAAGACAATGTGGCCATATGAGGTGCACCAATATTTCCCCAAGATGTAAAAGGGCTAGGAATCCCCTCAAGAGGGATTCCATGATTGATAGACTCCATTAACTCAACCTAAGATCGAAGGAATGGGGATGTTATTCCGAATTTAAATAAATTTTAATGACGCTTTGACACAACTTTTCTTTTTCAATTTTTAAGAGTCAAGAAAAAGCTAAATATGACTCTAGTCGCCTTCGGTTTTTAATGAGCTTGAAGTGACAAGTGCTCATATGGACCTTTTCTTTTAAGGAGCCGAAAAGGAACAAAAGTGACTACTCTGGAAATCTAGACAGAGGGATTACCAAACCAATCGCAAAACTGCAAAATACACCTTGGTGATAAATTAAAGATAAATTACCAAGGACTTATGTAAGGCAGTCAATCTTCCCGAATGTTGTGTTCAGTGCATTTCGATCGATAGGGCGACAGACACGGCTTCCTATGGATAAGGGATATCAGCCTATTGTGGTCTTCCAATATATACTTGACGGTACGGGGAACAAAAGTCCATGCTAGCACTTGTCGTATCAAGGAGGAGGAATCACCCAACCTTCAATGAAAACAATAGTTACTAGATTTTACGATGTTGGAATACATCTCTAGCCTAGACCCCTAGATGTGTTGCGTTAGGTTCCAAAGTGTTGTTAAGTTCATTGAAATTTATTTTAGAGTTGATATGGCTTAGAAGTTTGCCTTTCAAGGTTCATCGTGTGATGTATATGTAAAATTCCTAAATGTGCAATCTAAAATGATAAACAATCGTTGTTTATTCTTTATTAATTGAAATCCTAGCTACTAAGGAAAGAAGATTACGATTCTTTCAAATAGAGAGCAAAGAGCACACACTAAATGCACTTTTCCTAAATCATTTTCGGCACACAATCTAAATGCAAATGAAGATGCATGTATTTGTTTTTCATTCCCTTAATGTGAGAAATGTCAAAAAGGAAAACTGAGTATAGATCTGAAATATTCTCTTCAAAGCGACATTTTGACAATTTCTTTTTCAAAATGAAAGGAAGACTTAAATGACACTTAACAATTTCGAATAGAAGATGCTTTTGACACTTCAAATATCAACAAATCAAATCAAATACATGACAAAAAGTTCAATCGACTATCCAAGGAAGGAAGACTCAACGACACTTCACTTTTTGATACAAAACGACAGTTACAACACTTTTTTGCACCAAAATGACAGTTCGATTTAAGAAACTTTTTGACTAAGTATTGCAAATGACGGAAAAATACATAAAAACATTTACTAATCCTAACCAATGGATGCTGAACTATGTAAAGCAAGGAGGCTTCAACAATGAGATATTGTTCATAAGCAGCAAAACAACTAAAGAGAGATGAAAACAAGGATAAAAACCCAAATTTCAAGAAGAGAAATAGGATTACTCAGTCATCACACCTGTGCTTCACAAAAACAGGGATGCATCTCACCTACTACACACGGGAGGTGCAATGCATACTGGCTTCCAGTGATAGACAGTGCGATGGGCCAGGGAACGAAACTGAGGTGGGTTTTTTCTCAAATTTGTAGCTGAGTTCAGTGATTTAGGCTGAGCTATTATGAACAGTAAAGAAAAAAGTATAGGGGTATGATCTTGGGAGGTTATCAAGCTACCAACAAGTCATCTAGGATTTTTGTAAGTCAAATGTTCAAATCATAAACTAAACCAGAGATTGACTGAAGCAGTATTCATCTACTTCGCAATTGCAAAGCAAAAGCGGTTCGAAGGCTATCTGGCTAACTTCAGGCTCTGTCTATAGTTTATCAAACAAACAATAAACATCACACAAACAAACTATTCAATCCCCAACAGAGTCTCCATTTTGTTTCCAGGAAAACTAGTGTCTTTTTGATCTGCTAGTCCCACTAGGATTGGCAGCTATCCTAGAAACAAACAATCAAATCAATTTGTGATTTCATTTATGTATGATAGATAAGAGAGAAGCAAAGGGACCAACCTGGATCTTCCGCTTAACTCCTTGCTTGATTCCTCTCTCCCTTGATAGAGCTTGCACCTCTTCTCCTACTTATCCCGCTCAATGAATATCTGTAGAGACAAAGTAAGAAAACACCATCAAAGCATCTCGATCTATTCTATCATAAACAATGCAGAATCAAAAATACATTGAACATACAATGGAATTCACAAATAACAACATTCACAAATACATGATTGTATGGAGGAAAACTCAAAGAACTTTATTAATAATAGAAGGGAGAATTACAACCCAGCTGTCTGATCCAACATCATCCTCACAACATCAAAGTAGTCTTCACCTCATGAAAAGAAAGATCACCCAAAAATACAATGTCTTCTCTCAAAGATAAACTATCAACACTTCCTTACAAATTACAAAATTCTAGCCTTTAGATCTCTCAGATGAAGGATCCATTTATAGATTTCTGCAAGGGTGTGAGTCATCTATGGGTTTTTGATTAGTGTCATTCCACTTGTAGTTCTTGGTTCCACTTGGATATTTCTTGGATCTCTTACTCATCCCTGGGCAAATTCAGAGAGACAAGTGTCACAGGAGAAGTTTCTGGAAGATTCCATGAGCATCCACTTAGCAAACTGTCTTGGACATTTGTCCATCCTCACCCATCACACCCTACAGAAGGCCTCTTTAGTATGCATCACACCTGGCTAGTGTAGAAGTCAGTATGCATCACACCTTGATAGTGAGGTAGTTAGTATGGTCCAGTTTTGGCCAGTTTTGAATGGTTTTTCAGGTGGAACTTTGGGGAATGATGTAATCAGTTGACCATGATCCTTTAGGGTATGAAAAAACACTTTTAGGGGTTAAATAGCCCTTGGTTTATCAACATATAAGATTGGGGTTGCGGTGCCCAAATATGTCTATAACAAATAGGGACCTAAGACATCCTAGTTAATAAAAAAAATTGTCCCATCCAATTTGGATTTGATTTTATTAGTCATTAAACCCTTTCCAATTTCATCATTTCACAAGGAAACTTCTCCAATATTTTTAAGAAAATCCATCCATCTCCAAACTTTGGTTTTGAGTTCTACGTGATCCTAGGCATTTTCCCACTCCATTCTACCCATCACACACCTTTCCTAGGCCTCCAATCACCTCCAACATCTCACATTTTTCTCTTGGTTGTATCGTGTAGGTTCACTATAGTTCCTACAGGATCATCCTGTAGGTTTCTAGTACATCCTATAGGTTTTCCTGAAATGGCCTGTTTTGAGGCCGAATTGATGGAAAACCTTTGGGAAGTCACCAAAAGCCTCCCAAGGGTCTCCCATACCATCCAAACATCTCCTAATCCTTCCATCCAACCTTCAACATCCTCAATTCACCTGCCACATCACCAAAATAAATTAGTTTGCTTGATTTTGTATGAAAAAACAAAAAGACAAGATCCTCTTTCCTCAGTCTTCCAACTCGATCTGAAACACCTACAAGCAAATCATCAAAGTTTTCCAAAGAGGATGAGGATGAAACATTTGTAAATTCATTGTTTGCTATGTTTAGCTCCTGAAAGAGGAACAATAGAAAATCTTTCTAGGAATATAGTTTTTCTTGGGCAAACTTATATTCTGCTTCTTGAGATTTTGTTTTTTAGGCCATGAAGAGCTTGGTTAATTTTATTCTCAAATTTCAGAGCCGTGATATGAACCGGTGAATTAAGTAGACCCGAGGATCCATTTGTTTCTTCTGGAAGCAACCTCGATCTTCTCTGTAATATATCATGAACAAATGAACTTCCTTTCTGAGAAGTCACATCAGGTAGAGTATTTGCTGCTTGGAAGAGATCATAGGGTTGGGTACGAGTTGCAAATGAATCGCCAAATGGAGATTCACTTGTTTTGTTGTCTTGATCTCTAGGGTTTGCAAGAGACATAGGGTCAATATTTAGAGGCTCCACCTGATAGTTAACCTTTTGAATAGTATTGTCTTCATCAACTGTTATTGAATTTTGACGTGACTCTGCAATATCTGCCAGATTCATTCCAATGCGAAGCTTCTTTAGAGATAACTCTATATTATTCTGCAGGCTTCTCCCCACAATCTGCCTTGTACCCTGTATGATACGTAAAGCCAGACACAAATTCTTCTCAACATCAGCTCGTACTTCCAGGGATTCAGATGCATGAAGTATGCTGGAAACAAGCATCATCAGGTTCGCCTTTTTATCACAGCGTCTACAATAATATTCCACATCTAAACCAATGCTTTGCTATACGCCTGCCATATGATAAAGTAGAGCACACTCTAGGTGAGCAACATGCCCACAAACAAATTCTTCATTCAGCTTTCCCTCACATCTGATAGTACAGTAGTCTGCCACACTCTGATCAGTAGCCTTCCCACCGAGAATACAAGAGCATTCACGGCAAAAACCAAATTCGATACAGCATATATCACAATTCATCGCCTTGAGAGATTTGGTCTTGCCAGTTTCTAGTCCACATTTCAAATTTCCAGCTTTACATCTCCTCTCTGAAGTATTCCCACGCGATTCTGATTCTCTCACACGCTTTCTTGATGTAACTTTGATGGATCACCAGTTTGCATATCATGTTCTCCTCGGAACATTCAAACCCAACCCAAGCCTAATTTAAAATGCCACGTGCTTACTACCCCGCTCTGATGGTATGCAGAAAGTCCGTTTCATAAGCCACATTGCGGCCCTTCTTGATTGCCTTGAAATCAGGCTCGAACATCTGTTCCAGTTGCTCAACGCACTCCGTCACTAACTGCTGGTGAGATAAAACTTTTCGGCTCTTCATGATTCTTACAATTGATGCATCAATAGCATAACGCCGAGCTTTATCTACATCCTCAATAAATTTTTTCTTCTCATCCACCGGTGGAAAAGGAATCTTTATTCTCCTCATTTTGTCGGTGAATTTTGCGTTGAATTCAAAATAATCTGTTTGCGCCACAGTTTTTGTGTTTGGTTTTTTATTGAGGATTTTGTATTTTGCGTATGCAAGGGAGTGCAGCGATCTGACAATATCTTCATCGGTTCAATTCAACTGAGACTTGATTTCAGAGTAACTTAGCCTCTCTGACGCATTGAACAGCAAAAGTGCAGATGCCTGATGAGTTGTTACAATAAGTTCCATTGGCTTAGGATCAAACTTCCCAATAATATTACAGGTTCCCAAAGAATATATCCATGTAAGCTTCCGATGTTTAGTTTTTGTTTGATAAAGCTCTTTGAACACCTCAACACATTTAACCATCTCAGCAGGTAGATTAAGATCAAATGACTTGTAACTTGGCCAAAATCCAGTTGTCAAAACTGTCACAGTCAAATCTATTCCGGGATGCGCAAGTGGGTTCTCATTAAGATATTCTTCATAGTTCTGAACGGATAGATTATTGAAGCGCACATAACGAAACATTCTTTCCTTGACCAGAACAACATAGTTGCATTGATTCAGGACAGCATATTTTCTTTCAAGACAGTCAAGCAGACGGCCAGGTGTTGCTATTACAACTTCACATATATAGTGAAAACTCAGACCGCAGAGAACTCATTTCTGCCCATAACCTGTAATTGGCCCTCAGAGTTATAGGATGATTTCCTCCTCTGTTGGTATCTTCTGTATAGCCCTCATACTGTCCAAGAATTACATCTTCAGCTCCCCTCAAGCGCAACCTTTTCTTGGAATTTGAAATATCTTTCATAACGCCATCCCTGCCCTGTTTCAATATCATGGTGACAGGTATTGTATGTGGTTATATAACAGCTTGACAAACCTCGTTTCCTGCATTGTTTCCATCAATTTACCTTAAATATCTGTCATTTCCCAATTTCGTAGCGCAGCCAGTGCAAGGTCGGTGTTTTTCGCTACGAAATCACTAAAACAGGTGGCGCTGCGAAACTGCTAACGGATTTATGCGCTGCAAAAACAGTTTGTCCTTCAGCTAAACTGAAAAATTTTGGCAACACTATTTTCAGTGATAAAATCCTTGCTTGTTTCCTCTCTCCTTTGATAGAGCTTTCACCACTCCTTTCTCGCTTGTCCCACTTCAAAGAACACCTGTAGAGTCGAGGCAGAAAAATACCATCAAAGCATAGAGATCTATAACCATAAATAATGTAGGATCAGATGTACATTAACCATATAAATGCATACAAATAAGATTCAGAGATATACGAGCATATGGAGGAAAACTAAAATAGCTTTATTGATAGAAGTAGTAGAAGAGAGGATTACAACCAAGCTATCTGATCCAACATCATCCTCCTAGCGTGAAAACCCCCTTCACCTCATACAAAGCAAGATCACCCAACAATGTCTTCAAAGAGAAACCAACAACACTTCCTTGCAAATTACAAAATTCTAGCCTCTAGATCTCTTGGATGAGGGATCCATATATAGATGTTTTCAGGAGAGTGATTCAGCTTCTGGGATTTTTATTAGTGTCATTTCACTGATAGTTCTTGGTTCCACTTGGAGATTTCAAATCTCTTACTCATCCCTGGGCGAATTAAGAGAGGCAAGTGTCATATGAGCATTTTCTAGAATATTCTCTGGGTTTCCACCTAGCAAACTGATTAAGCCATTTGTCTGCTCTCACTCATCACACCCTACAGAAGGGATTTCTAGTATGCATCGTACCCCTCGTGTGTAATAGGTGAGATGCATCACACCCTATGCATGGAGCAGTCTGTATGGTCCTGTTTTGACCAGTGCTGAGTAGTTTTTCATGGAGAACTTCTGAGAGATGATGTAATCAGCTGACCTTGTTCCTTTAGGGTATGAAACAACACTTTTAGGGGTTTAGGAGCCCTTGGTTTATGGAAATATGTGATTGGGGTTGCAGTGCCCAAATATTTCTATAACAGTTGCCCCTAAAGCATGAGGTTGTAAATCCTTTTGATGTCAGGTGAAATTCTTTATAATGAGGATCCGAGGTTTTTCGAACTGGAAGGTGACCTGTAATAAGATACAATACAATACATTATATTCATAATATTTTCATGTTCTAGCTAAGGCGGGCATTCCCATGCTCATCTTTATAAATTCATACTCATGTACATAAGACAGACAATCATCTGTGTGGCAGACTGATGATTCTGGTAGAGCCATCATCCTTTAGTTTGGATGATTATTTGTGTAGCTGTGATGTACATTTGATGTCTTTATTTTCCTGAATATATCGCAGCCCAGATGGATGAAACTAGATCCAGGGTCTTCAAACTCGTTCAATCTTTGCTTGAAGTACAAGTTGATCCATGTGAAAAGATGTTCTGATGTCGAACATGGAAAGACATCGCCTGATTACTAGCCAATGATGTAAGTTGTTAACAGGTGTGAGAGGGATCACCGATAATGATGATGACCCTCAAGGTACTACAGTACAATTCACGTGGTGTGAATACATGATTTGATGTCGAACACCACATAAAATCTTTCGGTCAAAGGCCATTGATGTAAACCTGTTGCCGGAAGTGAGAAACTTGCCGTTGAGGCATGCAAGCTTCAAAGTACTGAAAGGGTTGTTCCTAAGCCAACTTCTTGGATAATGAGTTGATGTTGGCAAGAGGTGACCCATCATAAGAGGGCCTTAATGAATCCCACATCTACGACACAAAATGGAGCAAATGATTTTGTGGAGGTGAAAGCGATCTGATGATATAAGGTTTAGGGTGGTGGTCACGAAAAATGGAGAGTGAAGGTATTGCAGTGGATGAGATGTTAGCTAGGTTGGTGAATTCTTTAAGCGACTTCTCTTGAACATATCAGTGACACTGAAATGGATTGGTAGCGTTAACCCCAAGGTGGATGGTACGGTGGACCAATGGTGATATGACCGGTGAACAGAATAACCCAACCCGACTCAATCATGGTGATGGAGTGAAAGTGTCATGTTCAAGAGCGACCTGCTACCAATGAAGCTATTCAAGTTTTCTTCCCTTTTTCCCTAGTCATTGCTGACCAGTACCTCTTTATTTTTGTCAAGCTTGAGGAGGATAACATATGCTTGTTCTATAATTTTCCCTTTGGGCAAACCTGTCGCTATGTTTTAACGAGCCTAGCGATAGTGAAACTCACTCTTGTCTACATGGAAAAGTTTGTCGCTATTGTTTTAACGAGTTTAATGACAAAGATAACTCAGTCCTTTTCAATTTTAGAGAGTCTAAAAGGAGACATAAAGGCAACTCTCGTGGTCCTTTTTCGTAATGTAATCCCTTAAGTCTGAAAAAGTGTAAAATAATACGAAAGATATGACTTTTAGATAGTTTTAACGAGCCGAACAAGACAAGCACTCGATCTTTTTGTGTAATAACCCCCCAGGTCAAAAAATATTAAAATCTAGAGGAGGGATGGCACTTCTGATCACTTTAATGAGCTAGAGAGGCCAATTGCTCAGCAATCTTTTCATATTTTACGAGTCAGATGAAAAGAGCTTAAAGGAGACTCGTTTTTTGAGGAACAAGTGATGTTTTTGGATAGCAACTGGTTCCAGGTAAGGTTTGGAACTTTTCAATCATGACAGTGTAAAGAAGGTGGCTAATAGAATCACTCGTCGTAGCTGTTCCTCAAAAGGGTAAACAATCAAATGGAGGTGTATGATCGACTAAAAAAGAGTGGAGGTGATGGTAAGAACACAACCAAGGTTCAAAAGCTAAGAGTCATGCGATCAAAATGGTTATTTACTGGAGGTGGGGTTCATTTTTTTTAATGAGCTTGAACTCTATGGAAACACTTACTCATTGCTAGGTTTATTTTTTAACGAGCTTGAACTTCGCGTAAAACTACTTGTGCCAGTCGTATAATAAGGATGCCTCATTGATAGGTTCATTTTTTAGGGAGATTGCACCATTCAAAACTTTGCTCCGAAGCCTTTCGTTATGCAAGCTAGGAATGACCAACCTATGAGTTTAAAGGGTTAAGAGTCTACAAACTAAGAAAATAAACGGTCATTTTTCACTTGCATGCAAAAAGGTTTGCATGCCCCCAGGTATAAAGTAGAGTTTCCAGGTCACCATATGGAATTTCTCGCATTAGCAAGATTGTTCCATCAGCGTCATAGACAAAACACTTCCTTGGCAATGTCCATCGAAATGGAAAAAGGTGACTGTTGTTAGTGCCAATCACATAACCTTTGATGGGGGAATCCTTTTCCAGCCTGATCCATTTTCCTAGACGGATAGGATTGTCAAACTAGTCATATTCCCATGCGGAAACCTACCTTATATTTAGGGTTTTCCTGCCGAAGCAGACCAGGGCGCATGCATCCTGGGTTTCAGTCACAATCACCGAATCACTAATGATCATTAGGTGGATGAACTGGATATTGATTAGACATTCCATGTGCAAAAAGACTAGTTAGGGATGGAATTTTACTAATAGCTATGTTCGAACCAGGGAATGAAAGTTGGTCTACGAGCTGAACCACTCTGCCTTCATGTGGAAAACACATCACTCGAAAGAGTGAGGAAATGATAGCTCCCATGCTATAAATGTAGTCAGGTCCAAGGAATAGGCTGTAATCTAGAGTTCCTTGGACTACCATCATGTTTAGATGAATGGTTTTCCTTCTCAAAGTTATAGGAAAATTTGGAAGGATCCATAACGGTCGACTGGTTCCTTTGTTGAAGCCTATCAAATTTCGAATCTCAGGTAGAAGCATTAGCGAACCAAGAAATTTCCAAGCAGTTGAGGAAAGGATGCTCATAGAAGCCCCTTCATCTATAATAGTACCAACCATAATCATTCTGTAAGCTTGTACTATGATTTGGAATGGTACATTAGATGGTAGGTGGGGTCTGCCTAGTAGATTCCAATCGAAGGAAACGACTCAGTTGCTTGGAGGTGGGACTGAATAAACAACCGGATAAATCTTTGGCGAACTTCCTTCCTACGATAAAGGAATAGGTAGATTTCCCCCATGTTCATCAAAGTCTACGTTTATGAAGAGAATTTGAACGGTGTCGTTCTCATTCTCTTTGGTGACAGTATCATCTGAAGGTGGGCCCTCTAAAGACAAGATCGGGTCAACTGTCGTCTCGACTTGTTGACTTTGGTCCAGTGTGGACTCAAAGGGTTTATCTTCAATGCTAGGTGATTCGACCGACAACAACGATGTGTCAATCATATTTTCAACTAGCGATGGACTCAGCAAGAGTTTCTTGTATCCAGGTGGAAGTTGCTGCGGTAACGCAGGACAATTATCCAAGACTCTTTTAGCTTCATGTAGGAAGGGACAACGGTGGAGGGCATGATCACCTTCACAGAGTCTACAAGGAAATTTGGATCTTCCTTTTTTTCCATTGACTTCATTTTCACTAGTTGAAGGTGTGCTCTCAACATGATTGTCAGTGGTTGAAGACACCAAATTGTGCAAGCGGGGAGACCAGTCCCTCAAGATCCGTGGGATGTAGGGACAATCTCGATGATAGTGGTATCCTTTGCAAATGACACATGGAGATTTAGGTTTGGAAGGTGCAGCGTGTGGATTTTGTTTCCCCCTTTTGTTGTTGGATTCTTCTTCTTCTTCTCCTTCCCTTTCTTCTTCTTGTTAGTTGGTTTTTAGCATTGCTAGTTTCACCAAGAGAAGAGGAAGAAGGAGAGGGAGAAACAAACGAAGTAGAAGGTTGGGGAGCAACTTCATCTAGTTGCTAATTGGATTGCTGAGGAATTGTGGTGTTTTGAATGACAGAGGTCGAGAAAAGCCAAACTGGCAAGCCAATTGTGAGTCTTGGAAGGGACAATGTAGCCATATGTGGAGCACCAACATCTCCCCAAGAAGAGAAGGGACTAGGATTTCCTCCAAGGGGAAATCCTTGATTGGTAGACTCCATTTCTCAACCTAAAGACCAATGAGGGAATAGTGACGCTATTCCAATTAAAATAAATTTTATGATGCTTTGACACAACTTGCTTTTTCAATTTTTAAGAGTAATGAAAAGACTAAAGATGACTCTAGTCACCTTCGATTTTTAATGAGCCTGAAGTGACAAGTGCTCAAATGGACCTTTTCTTTTAAGGAGTTTGAAAAGGAACGAACATGACTACTCTGGGAATCTAGCCAGAGGGATTACCAAACCAATCACAAAACTGCAGAATACTTTTTACGGTACGACAGTCAATCTTCCTGAATGTTGTGTTCAGTGCATTGCGATTAATAGGGTGGCAGACACGGCTTCCTAAGGATAAAGGATGTAGCCTATTATGGTCTCCCAATATATACTCAACAGTACATGGAAGCACAAGTCCGTACTAGCACTTGTTGTCTCAAAGAGGAAGAATCACCCAACCTATGATGAAAGTGATAGTTACCAGGCTCTACGACACTGGAATACGTCTCTAGCCTAGACTTCAAAATGTTGTGTGTTAGGTTCCAAAGCGTTTTTAATGTTCATTGAAGTTTATTTTATAGTTTATCTTTCTTAAGAAGTTTGCCTTTAAGGTTCACCACATGATGTAGATATAAAATTCCTAAATGTGCAATCTAAGATGATAAACAATTGTTTACTCTCTTTTTACAATGAAAATCCTTGCTACTAAGGAAAGAGAAATGAAATTCTTTCAACATAGAGCAGAGAGCACACACTAGATTCACTTTTCCTAAATCAACTTCAACATCTAGTCTTAATGCAAATGCACATGCATGTATTGTTTTTCAGTTTCCTTAATGTGAGAATGACAAAAATAAAACAAAGTATAGATTTGAATTATATTCTTTCCAAAGTGACAATATTAACAATTTTATTTTCAAAAACAAAAGTAAAGCCAAGACAACACTTTGAAATTTTGAATTTAAAATTGCTTTCGACACTTGAAATACTAATGATTCAAATCATATACAACGGAAAAAGTGTAATCAACTATCTAAAAGAGGAATGCTTTGTGACACTCTTTTTCTTGATTGAAAAAGACACTTGCGACACTTTCAAATCAAAAGACGACAGTTCGATTAAGCTACTATTTGCAAAGGAGAACTGTAAATGATGAAAAATACATAAAAAACATTCACAATTCCTTCTGATGGAGGATGAATAATGTAAAGGAAGATGGTTTCAATAGAGATATACTGATCATAGACAGCAAAATTACTTAATAAAGCTGAAGACAATGAAGAAAAAACCAAAATCTGGAGGCAGAAATAGTGTTAGTCAATCATCACACCTATAACACAGGGAAACAGGGCTGCATATCACTTGCAACACACGGGAGGTGCGATGCATCCAGATTTCCTAGAAGAGACAGTGAAATGGTCTAGGGACGAGATTGTGCTTGGTTTTCACTCACAGTTTGCAGCTAAGTTCAGGGATTTAGGCTGAGCTAATGATTGTCAGTAAACACAAAGTATAGGGGCTGATATAATGAGGTTATTTGAGCTACCACCAGGGCACTTAGGATGTTTGCAAGATATATGTTCAGTTCATAAACCAACCCGGAGATTGACTGAAGCAGCGTTGATCTACATTGTAGTTGCATAGCAAAAGCAGTTCGAAGGCTAGCTGGCTTAACTTTAGGCTCCATCCATGGTTTATAAAGCAAACAACAGTAACAAAACAAACAAACTATTTGTTCCCTAGTGGAGTCACCATTTTGTTATCGGGAAAACTAGTGTCCATTCAGAGCTACTAGTCCCACTAATATGGGTAGCTATCTTAGAAACAAATAGATTAAAGTTACTTGTGTTTTCCTTTATGAGAGATAGATGAGAGAGAAGCAAAGAGCACCAACCTCAGTCTTTCGCTAGTCTCCTTGTTTTTTTCCTCTCTCCTTTGATAGAGATTTCACCACTCATTTCTCGCTTATCCCACTTCAAAGAACACCTGTAGAGTCAAGGCAGCAAAATACCATCAAAGCATAGAGATCTATAACCATAAATAATGTAGGATCAGATGTACATTAACCATATAAATTCATACACAAACAAGATTCAGAGATATACAAGCATATGGAGGAAAACTCAAATAGATTTATTGATAGAAGTAGTAGAAGAGAGGATTACAACCAAGCTGTCTGATCCAACATCATCCTCCCAACATGAAAGCCCTCTTCACCTCATACAAAGCAAGATCACCCAACAATGTCTTCAAAGAGAAACCTATAGCACTTCCTTGCAAATTACAAAATTCCAGCCTCTGGATCTCTTGGATGAGGGATCCATATACAGATGTTTTCAGGAGAGTGAGTTAGCTTCTGGGATTTTGATTAGTGTCATTTCACTAATGGTTCTTGGTTCCACTTGGAGATTTCAGATCTTTTACTCATCCCTGGGTGAATTCAGAGAGGCAAGTGTCATATGAGTAGTTTCTAGAAGATTTTCTGGGTTTCCACCTAGCAAACTGCTTTTGCCATTTGTCTGCTCTTGCTCATCGCACCCTACAGAAGGGCTTTCCAGTATGCATCGCACCCCCCGTGTGTAATAGGTGAGATACATCGCACACTATGCACGGAGCGGTTTGTATGGTCCTGCTTTGACCAGTTCTGAGTAGTTTTCCATGGAGAACTTCTGGGAGATGATGTAATCAGTTGATCTTGTTCCTTTAGGGTATGAAACAACACCTTTAGGGGTTTAGGAGCCCTTAGTTTATGGACATATATGATTGGGGTTGCAGTGCCCAAATATGTCTATAACAGGCATGTAACAATTGAATTAGGGTTTAATGAGCCCTAATTGTACTGATATGAATGTCGAGAGTGATCTGCCCAAATAGACCTGTAACAGTTGCTCCCTAAAGCATGAAGTCAAAAATGGTAATGTCTAGTGATATGATTTACGATGTGACGGGGAGGATCTAAAGCAGATGATGACCTACATTAATTACAATACATAACATCATGATATTTTGAATTTTTTATGAATTTTTGAGGGAAGGCATATCCATACTCAACATATAAAATTTTCATTACATGTACATAAATTATATAGTCGTCTACAGATATAGACCCTTGATAGGATGACCATCTGTGTAAATCCATCGTATAGATGATTTAGTACTCTCCTGAAAACGCAACCTGAATGGATGAAACAAGATCTGGGGTCTTCTATCTCATCCGATCATTTTCTCAAATACGAGTCTAACCATGTGAATATGTAATCTGAAGTTGAACATGGGAAGACACCATCTGATTACAACCTAATGATGTAAGTTGTTAATAGACGTGAGAGAAATCATCAATAATGATAATGATAATGATTCTGAAGGTACTGTTTGCTACCTATACCAATAGGTTTCATTTTTCATGATTGGCAGGGGAAGTGCCAAATATGCTCTACTTTGGTGATGCAAAGATCTCATATTTTGTGGAAAACACCTATCTACAGTTGTTTGATATTGTCCTACTTTTGAATGGGTGATCCAACAGTCTAAGTTGGGTCATGCCATATTTCAATTTTTGTTGTAGATTAGAGAAAGAAATCTGTCCAAACTGTTCAATCTTGGCAGATCAGTAGTTAGGTAGAGAATGAAGGTTCCCAATTGCTTAATCTGGGGCCTTGGAAGTAATAAGGCTAGCCTTAGATAGAAAATCAAAAGAAAATGCAAAAAGAAAAGAAAAAGAGCAATTGAGGGTTTGCTAGTCTAAGTGCACCCTCCCTGAAGTAATAAAAAATGCTAGGCAATAGAATGGGTAGGTAGATGGGGTTGTAGAAGCATGATTTCTTTCATATCACTGGCCTAAGCAAAGGAAACACATGGTGGCCAGTGCAGATCTTCCTATTCAACAATTTTGTAGCAACAAAGTGAAGCATGTCTAACATCCCAATCATTCCCCATCAATCTTCTTTCTAACATCCCACTATCACCTTTGTTCATGACAGATATCAAACTTATTTGTTGATTCTTGTTATATAGAAGAGCCACATTTCTTGTGTAAAAATCTTTTCATTTTGATCTACTCTCATAACTAAGTTTGTTCCCTAAAAAGCTTAGTGTTTACTTCCTCTCTTCCATATCTCCCATCCAATACTAACTACTAACTCTATTATTTACTTAACTCCCTATGTTCCCCTTTTCCCTATTATTATATCACTATTGTACATAAAAAACCCCAAAAGATGTATATACCCCTTCCCCTAGGCAATATAGCCTTATGGTTCCAAAAGGTCAGAGCGCAAAGAAATTAAAGCGCTAAAGGAAAAATAACGCTAACATTATGTCTCGGGATTAAATCAAGATCCGCTGGGTTTAACAGCCCTAACCCCATTTTGCAAATAAATGTCAAAAAACCCATTTTTGCCCACAAAACATTGAAAAAACCCGCCGATGGCTAAAGTCCCACCCTGGCGCGCACTCCCAGAAAAAATAATTGTTTATTACCCGCTCCCTGCCGTATTGTCCTATCATGTCTGCTCCCCGTCAACCGTCGGATCTGGGCCCTCCGATCCGACGGTCTTCAGCAATATCGGGCTGCCTCTGATGGCAGTACTTTAGCGCCCGAAAATTTCAGAATGATGATGTAGGGCGCTGGACACGCGTCAGAATATAATTGCATCGGGCGGCCTCCTGCCAAAACCGCGCCCGTACCTTAAGCGGTCCGATATTACGGCTTACCGCTTTCTGTTTACCGCCCGCCAAGTCGACCCTACGTCACCTCCACGCCATTGTCGAGTCAGCACCACATCAGCGCCCGACCCACCATCGCTCCGAGCTGTCCGCCACGTCCCCCGTCCACGTGGACCACTCACAGGCTGCCACGTCATCATTCCGTACCATGACCCCACCTATGACGTCATGCTGACGTCATCCGACAAAAGCGCGCCAAAGGCCAAAATTCCTATATTTTCGCCAAAAATCATGATTTTTCGCGTTTTTGTGAAAAGGACTGTTATGCCTCCTGCATGAGATATTCACGACGTTCTCGCCGCCACCTGCAGAAATTGATTCAAAGCCGTGGCCGCCCACAATTCGGCTTGGATAAGCCTCCACCCATTGCGCCGTGACCAGGTATTTACCAATCCTTCCTGCACCTGGTTCAGTTTGTTCTTCATTGTAAAAAAATGCCCAGAATTGCCATTTTTCCCCTGAAACTCAAGCTTCCTTGTCCTGCTAGTGATCATTTTCTCCCAAGAGTGACCAATTGTGCCCCTTTTACACCAGAACCGCCCTGTTTTCATTGAAAATCCTTTTTACCTCAATTTGCCGCACAAAGCCGCATTTGCCTAAATTCCCAAGTAAAATTCTTCTTGAGCAGCACCAAACACATGGAGACACCAGTAGCTCTAAACATTCCACCTTTAAATGCCCCACAAAGAGAACTAGAATGGCTGCCCCTGGCTGACAGAGACTACCAGATGGCAGAGGGAATCCTAGCCTAGTGACCAGTGCAGGAAGACTGTTGTCCCATGAACAGTATGCTAAAAGGGTCAACAATTATGCAGCTAATCAGTTGACAGCTACAACAAGCAATCCAGAAGCAGTTGGCCCATCATCAGGGCAAGAGATTTATGATAAACTAGAGAATTTATTCTTCATTGAACATGAAATTAAGCACCTTTTTGAAGTGCCCCCTAATTATTATAAGTATACAGAGGCAGATGAGACCCTAATCAAGATGCAGAGACATCAAATGCCCATTGATGAGTGGTGGACGAATATGATTAAAACTTTGCTTTAAATCAAGTCTAAATTTTGGTCTAAAAGTTTTTTCACAGCAACAGGAAAACAGTTGAATGAGGTGGACAGTGACTATGCACAGCTTGAGCATCATAGATGATCTGTCCGAATACAGCAGTGCCCTGACGTGGTAGCATAAAGGCAAAGCAATCGAAATCGCCGCAAGGAGCTCAGATGGCCCATGAACCCAAAAGTCAAGAATTTCTGACAAACAGCAAACAACTGTCCTGTGTTTATTTAAGTAGCTTTAAAGTTTGTAAGAAATATCTTAGAAAGTTGGTAAAAGAAGTTATTGTGCAATAACTCATTGTTGAGATATTTTTGTGATATTTTGTATAAATGCACCCCTGCATAGCTTATTGGGGGTTGTTGTGGCTCACTTGTTCAAGAGAACTCGGCTGTATATTCTCTGAAAGACATAATGCAAAGGAGATGTTGATTTCCAAAATGAGTTTGGCATAAGACGTGTTGTGATAAAACTATTGACTGCTGCAGGATTCTCGTGTTATGGCCTGATACAATAAGTGTTTTCTAACTGTATTTGTGTTTCATTTCTTACGTAATCTATCTGTGATGTATGGTGATTAGTCTTAGTAGAAAAGAAAAAGAATAGTTCAGGATTTGTCCATTAAAAACACACTGAACTCAATCTTTACTACTAAATATGTTTTCTCCAGGATTAGCTGCAACTGTGGAATTCTTAAATGCTCCTATTTTCTCTAATCATATGATAAGTCTTTATTCAGTAATTCTCCCTTGCTGCTGATTAGGACCTGTCTATTATTTCCTGTTGCACTGTGAAAGAACTCTTAACTGCCTTTCACTGGTGCAATACATACTGTTTCTTTTCTAAAAATCAAAGTTTGTATCATGAATACCCATCTAGCCTTGCAGTGAACCTCTCTTTATCACAGATATCAAATGCTATTCATTTCTGGACTCCACATGCCCAATGGACTGAACTCTCTTTGATGCTTACATGCCCTTCTTTGAACAATAGCTGACAACCAAAATTCAAACAAACACTCACCTCATAACTAGCCTAAAATCTTCAAAAAAACAAAGTTAAAACTAAAAAGAGAGAGCCCTCTCTGATTACAGGTAGGCTAGAACCTGTAATCCAAAGCTTGGTTAGTGGTTACCCCGGCCGTATTCCCTCAGGAGTCAAAGGGAACAACCTGGGTGTTAACAGGTACTATAGTGCATTCTGCATGGTGTGAATAGATGTTCTGATGTCAAACACCATACAATGTCTTTCGATCGAAGGCCTATGATGTCAGCTTGTCTCCACAAGCGAGAAACTTGCCATTGATGTATGCAAGCCTCAAGGTACTGGAAGGGTGTTTATATGTCAACTTCCTAGATAATGTGTTGATGTCGAAAAGAAGTGACTTGTCGCAGGAGGGTCTTGATGTATCCCCCATCAATGACATCAAACAAGCATAATTATTTTTAAGACAAAATGTGACTTACGACACAATGTTTAGGAATGGCGGTCATGAAAATGAATTTTTATGAGTATTGCAAAGGATGAAGTTTACTCAGTGACTTCTCTTGAACATGTCGGGAACACTGAATGAATTGAAAGCATTGACCCAAAACCAAAGTGATGGATGGTGTTATAGACCATAGGTATGATAACCATCAAGCAGATAATCCAACCCAAATAGCCATAGAGATGAAGTGAAAGTATCATGTTCAAGAGCGACTTGCTACCATAAAGTGATTTATCCCTTTTCCCATTTTCTCGAGTCATTGCTGACCAGTACCTCTTTATTTTTTTTAAACAAGCTTGAGGAGGATAACATATGCTTGATGTATAATTCTAGCCTTTGGGTGAATCCATCACTATGTGATGTTTTAATGAGTCTAGCAAAGGTGAAACTCAGTCTTGTCATGATGGACAAGTTTGTCGCTATTTGATGCTTTAATGAGTTTAATGACAATGAGAACTTGGTCCTTTCCATGTTTAGAGAGTTTGAAAAGGGACAAAAAGAAAACTCCACAAGTTATTTTTCACAAATTTGTCTCTCAAGTCTGAAAAAGCATAAAATAATACAAGAGAGATCCTATTGACCATGTTCAATCAATGTATTCCATTTTCATAAGTAATCTATATCAGTTCGGAAAAGGATTAAACTTATACTGAGTAGATGTCATTTCCAATCTATTTATGAGCAGAAAAGGACAAGCGTTCGACAATCTTTTCATATTTTGAGAGTCTAAAAAGAGCTTAAAGAGGACTCCACTTAGAGGAATGAGTGGTATATAGGATAGCAATTGGTTCCAGTGATGTTGGAACTTCTCAAAACATGTTGATTTATGTGAAGAGGCTGGCTAATAAGACCACTCATTGCAACTGTTCCTCAAAAAGGGTAAAACAACCAAGTGAAAGCATATGATCAACCAAGCAGATAGTGATGATGGAAGGAGAAAAACCAAGGCTCATCTGATAGAAGAGGTTGATAGAATGGAAATCACGAGGGTTAAAATGGAGATGGGTTCATTTTTACACAAGCTTGAACCATAGGGAACTATGCTTGGATTCAGTTTCATGTTTACACAAGCTTGAAACGAAAAACTATGCTTGGATTCAGTTTCATTTTTACACAAGCTTGAACCATGTAAAAACTATGTTTGAGATTGGTTTACATGCCCCCAACATGATGATTTGATTCTAGGTGCATGCCCCCAAGCTTCATTACATTCACCTAAGTAGACTACTAGTGGCTATTAGATGGATGGAATGATGGTTAATTTACAAGATGAAGTGAAAGACTTGACTGGGATTTTACAAGATCTAGTCAAAGACTCAAATTGGAACTTTGCTCTAGGGGACCTTGTTTCATTTTTTAATGAGCATGTCACAAGATGAGGAACTCTACTCAGATTCCTTGTTTCATTTTTTAATGAGCTTGACACAAGACAAGAAACTATGCTCTGGGACCTGTTTCATTTTTTTAATGAGGTTGACACAGTAAAAGAACTATCCTCATATTCATTGTTTCATTTTTTAATGAGCTTGACACAAGACAAGGAGCTATGCTCTGGGACCTATTTCATTTTTTTAATTATTTTGACAAAGTAAAAGAACTATCCTCATATTCCATGTTTCATTTTTTAACAAGCATGACATGAGACAAGGAACTATGCTTATATTCCTTGTTTCATTTTTTAACGACCTTGACACAAGACAAGGAACTATGTTGTGGGACCTCTTTCATTTTTTTAATGAGGTTGACATAGTAAAATAACTATCCTCATATTCCTTGTTTCATTTTTTAACGAGCTTGACACAAGACAAGGAACCATGCTCACGCCCTTTGTTTCATTTTTTAACGAGGTTAACACAAGACCAGGAACTATCCTCATATTCCTTGTTTCATTTTTTAACGAGGTTGACACAAGACCAAGAACTATCCTCATATTCCTTGTTTCATTTATTAATGAGCTTGACACAAGACAAGGAACTATGGTCATATTCCTTGTTTCATTTCTTAACAAGCTTGACACAAGACAAGGAACTATGCTCATACTCTTTGTTTCATTTTTTAACGATGTTGACATAGGACCAGGAACTATCCTCATATTCCTTGTTTCATTTTTTAAAGATCTTGACACAAGACTAGGAATTATCCTCATATTCCTTGTTTCATTTTTTAACGAGCTTGACACAAGACAATGAATTATGCTCATTAATGAGCCTCTAAATTAGACATAAATTAAGGCCCATTCCTCTAATTTAAAACATAAATTAAGGCCTATGACCATCCTTCAGAACATTAAACCTTTATTTTTGAATTAGATAATTTATTTTTAACTTTAATATATTCATTAGGAAGGTTTATGAATAATTGAATTTTTGTGCCTAATATTATTTATTTTTGTGGAATATTATGAGAATATTGGGCAGATTATGAAGAGTTGGAGGAGGAGATAATTTAGGGACTTGTTCCCTACTACTAGAGGATCAATAATAAATAATAAGTCAACAAGATATTACAGAATTATGGCACAAATTGTGGAACTCCAATGATTGAGAAAATCTAGGAATGTGTTCCACTAATCAAGGGAGAAGATCCACCAATCAAGAGAGAAGATCCACTAATCAAGGGATTTTGGTGGGGAATATTCCTCCATCCATGGGGAATGATTCTTAATCATTTTTTATAAGAACCAAGTCGAATTTTCCTCTAGGGAAGGATTGAGAAAATCTAGGAATGTGTTCCCTGTCATTTAATGCAAATTCCTAGTATTGGGGACTAGATCCACTAATCAAGGGATTCTAGAGTGGGAAAGATTCCTCCATTCATGGGGAATGATTCCTAATAATTTTTTATAATTACCAAGTCGAATTTTCCTCTAGGGAGAGATTTTCATTAGTGTTATTATGGAGAGAGCTTGTATTTTTGTAGCTCCATTTTATTTTCTTGCAGGGATGTAATTCTATTGATGAAAATAATGAAGATTGGTGTAAAGTTCAGCTTCTAAATCTTGTTCTCCTCCATAGGTCTCTGAGTTTCCTTGGGCTTGGCCATCCCAGGAACCTCAGAGCCCTTTTGTATCATTTCTTTCCCTCTTTTCATTGCTTATCCACATGCATCTCTTGTTTTTATTTATTTTTATTTCTGCAATTAGAGTTAATGATTTCTTGTTGTAGGATTGAGTTAATTGGTTGATGTGAGTTTTTTTACAGGATCAAAAGCATTATTTCATCCTTGGAAAATCTTTTGAAGTTCATAATAATCATTGAGTTTCTTGGATTGATCTTCTTATTCCCAAATCTAGATTGCTGGACCTCCTGTTTAGCAAAGAACAATAAATTTCTGATATTTTTTAGAGCATGCTAACAAGTTTCAATCAAATTGATTCCACTTTTATTAGATCAAAAAAACATTCTATTTCATAAAAAAAATCACCCCATTGCATTTGCACTTGATTTGGTTAGGCATTTTTTAGATTTACTAGCTCACTAGTTCTCAAATTTCTAGATTTTCGACTAGTGATGTTTTTTATTTCTTTTGCATGGGTTAACGTATGTATTTTTGAGTGATTCAAATTGGAATAGTGTCTTTTCGATCTACTAGTACCATTAGGATTGGCAGCCATCCTAGAAACAAGCAATCAAAGCAATTTGCAATTTCCTTTATGTATGATAGATAAGAGAGAAGCAAAGGGACCAACCTGGATCTTCCGCTTGACTCCTTGCTTGATTCCTCTCTCCCTTGATAGAGCTTGCACCTCTTCTCCTACTTATCCCTCTCAATGAATACCAGTAGAGACAAAGTAACAAAAAACCATCAAAGCATCTCGATCTATTATATCATAAACAATGTAGAATCAGAAATACATTGAACATACAATGGCATTCACAAATAACAACATTCACAAATACACGATTGTATGGAGGAAAACTCAAAGAACTTTATTAATAATAGAAGGGAGAATTACAACCCAGCTATCTGATCCAACATCATCCTCCCATATCAAAGCCCTCTTCACCTCATGAAAAGCAAGATCACCCAACAATACAGTGTCTTCTCTCAAAGATAAACTATCAGTAGTTCCTTACAAATTACAAAATTCCAGCCTCTAGATCTCTCAGATGAGGGATCCATTCATAGATGTCCACAAGGGTGTGAGTCATCTCTGGGTTTTTTATTAGTGTCATTCCACTTGTAGTTCTTGGTTCCACTTAGATATTTCTTGGATCTCTTACTCATCCCTGAGCGAATTCAGAGAGGCAAGTGTCACAGAGGTTTCTGGAAGATTCCATGAGCATCCACTTAGAAAATTGTCTCAGACATTTGTCCATCCTCGCCCATCAAACCCTACAGAATGCCTCTTTAGTATGCATCCCACCTGGCTAGTGTAGAAGTCAGTATGCATCGCACCTTGATAGTGGGGCAGTCAGTATGGTCCAGTTTTGGCCAGTTCTGAGTGGTTTCTCAGGTGGAACTTTTGGGGAATGATGTAATTAGTTGACCATGATCCTTTAGGGTATGAAACAACACTTTTAGGGGTTAAAGATCCCTTGGATTATAGACATATAAGATTGGGGTTGCGGTGCCCAAATATGTCTATAACAATTTCCCCCTAAAGCATGAAGTCGTAAATCTTTTGATGTTGCGTGAAATGCTTTATCAGGAGGATCCGAGGTATTCGAACTGGAAGGTGACCTATATAAGATACAATACAATACATCATCATCATATTATTTTCATGATCTAGCTGAGGTGAGCATTCGATGCTCAACTTTACAAATTCATTTTCATGTACATAGGACAGACAATTATCTGCAGTTGCAGACTAGTGATTCTTCATATGAAGAGTCATCTTCCCTGGCTTAGATGACTATCTGTGCAGCTTCTGTGTACATTTGATGTCTTTATATTCCTAAATATATCACAGCCCAGATGGATGAAACTAGATTCGAGGTCTTCAAAACTCATCCAATCTTCGCCCGATGTACAAGTCAATCCATGTGAAAAGATGTCCTGAAGTCGAACATGGAAAGACATCGCTTGATTACCAGCCAATAATGTAAGCTATTAACAGGCACGAGAGGAATCACTGATAATGATAATGACCCTCAAGGTATCATAGTACAATTCACATGGTGTGAATATATGATCCGGTGTCGAACACCACGCAAAATCTTTCGGTCGAAGGCCATTGATGTAAACCTGTCACCGGAAGTGAGAAACTTGCCATTGAGGCATGCAAGCTTCAAAGTAATGAAAGGGTTGTTTCTAAGTCAACTTCTTGGATAATGAGTTGATGTCAACAAGAAGTGACTCATTGTAGGAGGGCCTTGATGTATGCCACATCTATGACACGAATCGAAGCAAATGATTTTGTGGAGGTGAAAACGATCTGATGATATAAGGTTCAGGAATGGTGGTCATGAAAAATGAAGGGTGAAGGTATTGCAGTGGATGAGGCATTAACTGAATTGTGAATTCTTTGAATGACTTCTCTTGAACATATTGGCAACACTGAGATGGATTGGTAGCGTTAACCCCAAAAGATGGATGGTATGGAGGACCAATGGCGATATGGCCGGTGAACGGAATGACCCAACCTGACTCAATCATGGTGATGGAGTGAAAGTGTCATGTTCAAGAGCGACCTGCTACTAATAAAATTCTTTAAGTTTTCTTCCCTTTTTCCCAAGTCATTGCTGACCAGTACCTCTGTATTTTTTTCAAGCTTGAGGAGGATAACATATGCTTGTTCTATAATTTTCCCTTTGGGCAAACCTGTTGCTATGTTTTAGCGAGTCTAGCGACAGTAAAACTCGTTCTTATCTAGGTGGACAAGTTTGTCGCTATTGTTTTAACGAGTTTAACAACAAAGACAACTCAGTCCTTTTCATGTTTAGAGAGTTTGAAAAGGGACGAAAAGAGAACTCCAGTAGTTTTTTCGTAGCATAATCCCTTAAGTCCAAAAAAGATTAAAATAATACAAAATGGATGAATTTTTCGATCACTTTAACGAGCCGAAAAGACAAGTGCTCGAACTTTTCATGAGATAATCCCTCAGGTCTGAAAAGTTTAAAATAAATAGGAGGGATGGTGCTTCCAATCATTTTAGCGAGCTGGAGAGGCCAATTGGTTGACAATCTTTTCATATTTAGCGAGTCTGAAAAGGGTTTAAAGTGGACTCGTTTTTTGAGGAACGAGTGGCGTTTAGGGTAGCAACTAGTTCTGGGTAATCTTAGAACTTCTCGAAACATGGTGATGTGAAGAGGGTGGCTAACAAGACCACTCATCGCAGCTATTCCTAAAAATGGTAAACAATCAAGTGGAAGCATAATGATCGGCCAAAAGAATGGAGGTGATAGCAGGAACACAACCAAGGCTCAAAAGGCTAATGTAGTGGCAATCACAAAGATTATTTACTGAAGGTGGGTTCACTTTTTAACGAGCTTGAACTCTGGGGGATCATATGCTCATTGGTAGGTTTATTTTTTAACGAGCTTGAACCATACGATAACATTTCTCATTTGAGTGCAGGTTCATTTTTTAGCGATGAGCTCGAACCTTGCGGAAAGTATGCTCGTGAGAGTCAAAGATGTCCTTCATTGGTAGGTTCATTTTTAGTGAGCTTGAACTCTACGATAACATATGCTCAGTTTCCTTTTTATGTAAGCTAGGAATGACCAAACTACAAAGCTAAAAACACTAAAAAGCTAAGGAACTACTGAGGTTAGGTAGGATGGTTTCATTAGCTTGTTTAGACAAAACTCTTCCTTTGCTTCACCCACAGAATAGATGAAGGTGAATGGTGACCAATCACCTAACCTAAGAAGTTGAAATACTAGAAAGCTAAAAAATGAAACTGGTTGTTTTCTTGCTTGCATAAAAAGGTTTGCATGCCCCAGGCATCAAGAAAATGGGAGTCTTCAGTAACCATATGGGAATCACTATAGTTAAGCAGGATTGTTTTTGTCAGGAGCTAGACAAAAAACACTTCCATGGCTTTGTCCGCTAATTAGACAAAGGTGAGTGGTGTGTCAGACCAATCACTTAAATTACAGGGAAATTCACATGGTAGGATGGTTTCATCCACAGAATAGACAAAACAATTCCTTGGCTTCATCCACAGCGCAGACAAAAGTGAATGGCGTTTCGGACCAATCACATAACCTACAGGAAAACCTATTTTTTTTTTAAACTATGTTCATCTGCCAAATTGACAAGGGTGCATGCCCTCTAAGCTTCGTTAAATTCACGAGACTACTCATGGTAATTAGGTGGATGGAATGAAGGTTGAAGAGAAACTCTTGACTCAAAAAGACCATTTAGGGATGATGATTGACTTGGCACTATGTTTGAACTGGGAAATGAAAGCTGGTCAATAAGCTGGACAATTTTTCCTTCATGCGGGAAACACATCACTCGAAAGAGTGTGGAAACAATAGCTTCCATGCTATAAACATAGTCACGTCCAAGGAGTAGATTGTAATCTAACGACCCTTGGACTACCATCATGTTCAAGTGAATAGTTTTCCTTCTCAAAGTTATCGGCAACTTAGGAAGGATCCCTAACGGTCGACTGGTTCCTTTGTTAAAGCCTAACAAATTTTGTTTACCAAGCATAACCGTTGGCGAACCAAGCGCTTTCCAAGCAGTTGAGGAAAGGATACTCACTGAAGCCCCTTCATCTATGATAGTGCCAGACACGATCATTTTGTAAACTTGTACTATGATTCAGAATGGTATATTATAAGGAAGGCAATATCTTGCTAATCAATTCCAATCAAAAGAAACAATCAAACTGCTTGGAGGGGGTACCAAATAAACTAGTAGAATAACCCCCTGAGTAGCGGGAACCAGGGGATTCTCTTCATGTTGTGAAGGAATGGGTGGATTGCCCCCAAGTTCATTGGACTTTGAACTGACAAAAAGAATTTGAACAGTATCGTTCTCACTCTCTTTGGGAATGATATCATCTGAAGGTGGATCTTTTGAAGGCAGGACTGGGTCGACTACCATCTCGACCTGTTGATTTTGGTCTAGTGTGTAATCAGAAGATTTACTTTCAACAATAGGTGTTTCGACCAACGGTTCAGTTAAGTCAGTCGGATTTTCAACTAGTAAAGGACTAGGGGAAAGTTTCTTATATCTAAGTGGAAGTCGTTGTGGTGAAGCAGGGCAGTTATGTAAGACTCTTTTGGCCTCATCCAATAAAGGACAACGGGGAAGACGATGGTCCCCTTCACATATTTCACATGGAGTTTTGACCTTTCCTTTCTATCCAGGAATTTCATTTTCACTAGTTGATGGTGTGCTGTCAACATGATCACCAGAGGTTGATGACACCGGACGGTGCGAACGGGGAGACCATTCTCTCAAGATCCATGGAATGCAAGGACAATCTCGATGAAAATAGTTTCCTTCGCAAATTAGACAAGGATATTTTGGAGATTTAGTGTGCGGATTTTCACCAGTTGATTCATGGTTGCCCCCTTGCTTAACGGACTTCTTCTTTTTCTTCTCCTTTCCTTTCTTCTTCTTCTTCTCAGGAACTTGGTTACTAGCATCACTATTTTGACCAAGCGAAGATGAAGAATGGGAGGGAGAAACAAACAAAGAGGAAAGTGAAGGGTCAAATTCAGTATCAACTGGATGCTGATTTGATTGCTGAGGAATCACGTTATTTTGAACCACTGAGGTTGAGAACAGCCACACTAGTAGACCAATAGTCAGGCCTAGCAAAGACAATGTGGCCATATGAGGTGCACCAATATTTCCCCAAGATGTAAAAGGGCTAGGAATCCCCTCAAGAGGGATTCCATGATTGATAGACTCCATTAACTCAACCTAAGATCGAAGGAATGGGGATGTTATTCCGAATTTAAATAAATTTTAATGACGCTTTGACACAACTTTTCTTTTTCAATTTTTAAGAGTCAAGAAAAAGCTAAATATGATTCTATTCGCCTTTGGTTTTTAATGAGCTTGAAGTGACAAGTGCTCATATGGACCTTTTCTTTTAAGGAGCCGAAAAGGAACAAAAGTGACTACTCTGGAAATCTAGACAGAGGGATTACCAAACCAATCGCAAAACTGCAAAATACACCTTGGTGATAAATTAAAGAGAAATTACCAAGGACTTATGTAAGGCAGTCAATCTTCCCGAATGTTGTGTTCAGTGCATTTCGATCGATAGGGCGACAAACACGGCTTCCTATGGATAAGGGATATCAACCTATTGTGGTCTTCCAATATATACTTGACGGTACGAGGAACAAAAGTCCATGCTAGCACTTGTCGTATCAAGGAGGAGGAATCACCCAACCTTCAATGAAAACAATAGTTACTAGATTTTACGATGCTGGAACACATCTCTAGCCTAGACCCCTAGATGTGTTGCGTTAGGTTCCAAAGTGTTGTTAAGTTCATTGAAATTTATTTTAGAGTTGATATGGCTTAGAAGTTTTCCTTTCAAGGTTCATCGTGTGATGTATATGTAAAATTCCTAAATGTGCAATCTAAAATGATAAACAATCGGTGTTTATTCTTTATTAATTGAAATCCTAGCTACTAAGGAAAGAAGATTACGATTCTTTCAAATAGAGAGCAAAGAGCACACACTAAATGCACTTTTCCTAAATCATTTTCGGCACACAATCTAAATGCAAATGAAGATGCATGTATTTGTTTTTCATTCCCTTAATGTGAGAAATGTCAAAAAGGAAAACTGAGTATAGATCTGAAATATTCTCTTCAAAGCGACATTTTGACAATTTCGTTTTCAAAATGAAAGGAAGACTTAAATGACACTTAACAATTTCGAATAGAAGATGCTTTTGACACTTCAAATATCAACAAATCAAATCAAATACATGACAAAAAGTTCAATCGACTATCCAAGGAAGGAAGACTCAACGACACTTCACTTTTTGATACAAAACGACAGTTACAACACTTTTTTGCACCAAAATGACAGTTCGATTTAAGAAACCTTTTGACTAAGTATTGCAAATGACGGAAAAATACATAAAAACATTTACTAATCCTAACCAATGGACGCTGAACTATGTAAAGCAAGGAGGCTTCAACAATGAGATATTGTTCATAAGCAGCAAAACAACTAAAGAGAGATGAAAACAAGGATAAAAACCCAAATTTCAAGAAGAGAAATAGGATTACTCAGTCATCACACCTGTGCTTCACAAAAACAGGGATGCATCTCACCTACTACACACGGGAGGTGCAATGCATACTGGCTTCCAGTGATAGACAGTGCGATGGGCCAGGGAACGAAACTGAGGTGGGTTTTTGCTCAAATTTGTAGCTGAGTTCAGTGATTTAGGCTGAGCTATTATGAAAAGTAAAGAAAAAAGTACAGGGGTATGATCTTGGGAGGTTATCAAGCTACCAACAAGTCATCTAGTATTTTTGTAAGTCAGATGTTCAAATCAAAAACTAAACCAGAGATTGACTGAAGCAGTATTCATCTACTTCGCAATTGCAGAGCAAAAGCGGTTCGAAGGCTATCTGGCTATCTTCAGGCTCTGTCTATAGTTTATCAAACAAACAATAAACATCACACAAACAAACTATTCAATCCCCAACAGAGTCTCCATTTTGTTTCCAGGAAAACTAGTGTCTTTTTGATCTGCTAGTCCCACTAGGATTGGCAGCTATCCTAGAAACAAACAATCAAATCAATTTGTGATTTCATTTATGTATGATAGATAAGAGAGAAGCAAAGGGACCAACCTGGATCTTCCGCTTAACTCCTTGCTTGATTCCTCTCTCCCTTGATAAAGCTTGCACCTCTTCTCCTACTTATCCCGCTCAATGAATATCTGTAGAGACAAAGTAAGAAAACACCATCAAAGCATCTCGATCTATTCTATCATAAACAATGCAGAATCAAAAATACATTGAACATACAATGGAATTCACAAATAACAACATTCACAAATACATGATTGTATGGAGGAAAACTCAAAGAACTTTATTAATAATAGAAGGGAGAATTACAACCCAGCTGTCTGATCCAACATCATCCTCACAACATCAAAGTAGTCTTCACCTCATGAAAAGCAAGATCACCCAAAAATACAATGTCTTCTCTCAAAGATAAACTATCAACACTTCCTTACAAATTACAAAAAACTAGCCTTTAGATCTCTCAGATGAAGGATCCATTTATAGATTTCTGCAAGGGTGTGAGTCATCTATGGGTTTTTGATTAGTGTCATTCCACTTGTAGTTCTTGGTTCCACTTGGATATTTCTTGGATCTCTTACTCATCCCTGGGCAAATTCAGAGAGACAAGTGTCACAGGAGAAGTTTCTGGAAGATTCCATGAGCATCCACTTAGCAAACTGTCTTGGACATTTGTCCATCCTCACCCATCACACCCTACAGAAGGCCTCTTTAGTATGCATCACACCTGGCTAGTGTAGAAGTCAGTATGCATCACACCTTGATAGTGAGGTAGTTAGTATGGTCCAGTTTTGGCCAGTTTTGAATGGTTTTTCAGGTGGAACTTTTGGGGAATGATGTAATCAGTTGACCATGATCCTTTAGGGTATGAAAAAACACTTTTAGGGGTTAAATAGCCCTTGGTTTATCAACATATAAGATTGGGGTTGCGGTGCACAAATATTTCTATAACAAATAGGGACCTAAGACATCCTAGTTAATAAAAAAAATTGTCCCATCCAATTTGGATTTGATTTTATTAGTCATTAAACCCTTTCCAATTTCATCATTTCACAAGGAAACTTCTCCAATATTTTTAAGAAAATCCATCCATCTCCAAACTTTGGTTTTGAGTTCTACGTGATCCTAGGCATTTTCCCACTCCATTCTACCCATCACACACCTTTCCTAGGCCTCCAATCACCTCCAACATCTCACATTTTTCTCTTGGTTGTATCGTGTAGGTTCACTATAGTTCCTACAGGATCATCCTGTAGGTTTCTAGTACATCCTATAGGTTTTCCTGAAATGGCCTGTTTTGAGGCCGAATTGATGGAAAACCTTTGGGAAGTCACCAAAAGCCTCCCAAGGGTCTCCCATACCATCCAAACATCTCCTAATCCTTCCATCCAACCTTCAACATCCTCAATTCACCTGCCACATCACCAAAATAAATTAGTTTGCTTGATTTTGTATGAAAAAAAAAAAGACAAGAACATATTTATTTCAGTCCCTTGACTTGCACATTAGTGATGTTTGATGCTTCTTACTTCCATGCTTAGATAGTAGCATTTGGTTCATGATAATTTAGCATTATTGCAAAGCATAGTTTCTTGGTAGTTAATTAGGAAATGGTGTGATTTGTCATTGAATTTCTGTCTCTTTCCTTGTACTTTCTTTCTTGCAATATTTTAAGATTCCATTTCAAACATTTCATTCTCTGCAATTAGTTTAGGATTTGACTTTAGTACATGCACTCCATTACATCATGACAACAAAGGAAGGACACATTGTATGCCGAACATATAGTGCCGATACCTATTAAGTTTGTATGAACCCCGGAATGATAATTAAAGTCAGTAGCCGTGGGAGTTGCAACATTCTTGTTGCAATACTGAGGCTCATCACTTTTTGGTGCCATTGCCAAGGAGGTGCCAAGGTATGCATTGTTTTCTTCCCTAGTTGATTCATTTCTTTTTAATTTTTGAAAAAACAAAAAATTAATTGCATTAGGCATATTTCATTTCAAAAGTGCATTACATTAGTGTTTTCATTCAATCATAGAAACAAAACAAAAAATACTCCAACACCAACCCCCCCCCCCCCCCACCATTTGATCACATGGTGCAGTAAGCGCCATATCACCATTCACTTTTGCAGGTAGAAGAAGAAGATATGGCAAAGAATGTAGAAGAAATGGATGGAGAAGATGACAATGAGGAAGATCCTATCGAATTTCCCATTCAAGATACGGATATCAATGTGAACATGAAGAACATTCCTCCATCTTTTCTTCCAAAATATCATGGTCTAAGGTTAGAGGATCCGGAAACCTTTCTCTTTGAATTTGAAATTGTTTGTAGATCTTATGGTTACTTATTGAAAACTCAAAAATTGAGATCATTTCTGGAAACATTGAAGGATAGAGCTCTTAAATGGTTCATGAGTTTAGGGACTAATTCAATAAGATCATAGAATGATATGCAAAAGATATTTCTAGAAAAATACAAAGATCATGATATTAAAGAAGAAACCTTTAGAATGAATCAAAGAGAAGATGAGAGTCTAGAGGATCTAATAGAGAGGTTCATGTATAATGTTAAGAGGGGAAAACTACATCATTTAGGATCCGACACACTAAAAACCCTCTTACTTAGAACAATTAGGGATGAATGGACTGATCTCTTAATCTAATGGTTAGAGGTGATGTATATCAATTATCATTTGAGGAAATTTGTGAAACATGCAAACACATATCAAGAGTAAAAACAAGAGTAGGTAAATCAACATCAAGATCGGTAAGTCAAGCTAAACTTGGAAATTTGTTTGATGATTTTAAAATAGAAATTCTTAGCAATCTAACAAAACAAGTAGAAATGTTAAGAATACAAGATGAAGGAAAAGAAAATGATGATATTTGTTTTGCAGAATTACATGATGTTAAACATTGTTCATCATCACCAAGGTTGAAGGACTTTTACCAAGAGGACAATGGGGCAAGTAAATTGCCAATGCAAATATGTTATGTAGCTCCAAGAGGACCATGACAGCCTATTCAGCTTGATATAATGCAAGAGCCTAATTCAAAAATTTCAAGGTTATGCATATCCACCTCAAAGTAATTGGAACACACCCTTTCCTTGGCAACATTGGCCATATCAAACCCAAAACCAATCTTGGTAAAAAGGTTGGCAAGGAACTTAATGGAGCCATCCACAATATCCTCCATACTAAACTCCATGTTATCCTTACCATTCACTTCCACCACAACCACAACCCCATCCACATCCATCTCAGATATACACTCCCACTCAACTACTTGTACCACCATTCCCAAACCCACACATTGAAGTAGCTCAACCCACTTACAATGCTGAGGTACAACACTTCCAAATATCTCCTCTTGAGATCAATGATATTCACCATAGCTCAGGAAGAGTATTGCAAAAATGAGATCATCTTGATATCATTGAAGTACCACATCCAAAAAAATAAGATTCAAATAAGAAGACCACATAACCATGGGTTGCGATTGATGAAGAGCATACATAAAAATCAGAGATTGAGAGAACACCCTCATGGTTACCATCAAAGACTCCATGTATTCAATAGAACAATTAGGAAAAAGAGGAATATTTGAAGGTCATGGTAGAAGAAGACATGAATAATTATCCAGATCAGTAAAAGGACCAGAGAAATCACAATTATATTGAAATATGGTTCCAGACAATCACTAAGTTGCAGCATCACTCTCTTCCTCAGCTATGCTTGATCCTTTCAAAGTCAAATCATTTGGTCTCTGAAATCCAGATACATGTCAAAGCATACATTTCAAGCCTCCATATCATTTTTTCTGTCATCTTGATGTGCACATGGCTCCATTGGAAGTATTCTTATACTTGAAAGTGATTTTGTTTTTCAAGTAGGGTAGGGTAGAAGAAAGAAAACACGAAAAATAAGAGAAAAAAATAAAAATCTAAGGTGAAAACCTCCTTGGAGGTGCCTTAGATTGGCTCATCGATTGAAAACCTCCATGAGGCAGTCAATGGGTTGGAAAAAAGAAAAAAGAGGAAAAATGAAAAGATCCTAGGTGAAAACCTCCTTTGAGGTGCCTCGGCAGACCTACTAGTTGAAAACCTCCTTGAGGCGGCTAGTAGGCCTAGAAGAAAAACAAAGAAAAAAAAAAAAAAAAATCCTTGCCCCATGCATGCATGTACTCTCCAACATCTGCAAGCAACAAGAACAAGCTGTTACCAAAAGGAAAATTGGTCAAGCCTAATCAAAAGATTGACTTTCACCTACTTCACTCAAATGCTCCAACAAGGCCAAGGCCATGCCAATCCATCACCCTCATCTATTTTCACCATCCACCAATCATTCTCAAGCTTCTACCCCTCATTTTCCTTCCTGTCCTAAAAAACTACAGGATGCTCTGTTTTACTACAAGATACAAAAATACGTAGAGTAGAAATTTGTTTTTGCCATAACTTGAAACCAAGTTGTTTCAAGGGGAGATGCACATGGATGATGGTAACATGCTCACGCAATTTTAGCAAATTTCAGTGCACAGTTTCCAAGAAATTGGCCTCCATCACCTTCAGCCATTTTTGTATTTTCTCAATATCCATGCATCCATTTAAAAAGTTTTTTCATGGGGAGATGTGTATGAATGATGGTAATGGGCCCAAGAAATTTCATAAAATTCCAGTGCACAGTTTCCAAGAAATCAGCCTCCATCACCTTCAGCCATTTTTAGTTTTTCTCAAGATCCATGCATCCATTGACCAAATTTTTCTATGGGGAGGTGCATAATGATGATGGAAACATGCTCAAAAAGTTTCAGCTCAATCCAGTATACTGTTTGGGAGATATGGACAAAACAATTCACTATCCTGTAAACCTACAAATATAGAACAACACCTATAGGATTGGAAGTGATCAGTTTTAAAGGAGATCCAGAGGTCAAAGAAGCTCCTCTAGAGCTTAGCAGTAGCATCAGGATCATCATCATCACCATCCAACACTTGCACATCAACATTAACTCAGCAGTAGCATGCATGTCTCTCCAACAACCATCAGGTAGGTACAAGTATGTAATATTCTTGACCTCTTCTCTTGAGCATGTTATAGTTAGAAATTTGTTGTCAATGTATGAGAGATGAGCTTTTATAAGCTAAGGATTGGTCAATAGTCTTAGCCACTTTCAACTAGTTAATTGCAACTCACTCCTTCACTCATGCAATGTTGAAAAGTCAAATTATGAAGGATGATCATTTCAAGGAATGAGGACATCAATTAAAAGAAGAAACTTTTGCAAAGTTGAAGGTCACCACACACTCCAAGCCCTCCATCCACTTCATATTCACTATTTATTCATCATTCATCCATCCCATTTCATTATTGAAAAAAAAAAACAAAGAGAGCATCTTCTCCATTTTCATGAAATTTCTATTTGCAGGTCAGCAAGAAGGACGGTTAAAGAGAAAAGGAGGATCACAAAGAGACCCTTGTCACTCACATTTTTATTTGACCGCTCATTACCATTCATTCCTCCACCATTTATGTCATTTTTTCCACTCCTTTACTTCAGTTTACAAAGGGACTATGTTTTCTATAGGATGATTCTGTAGGAATTACAGTGACCCAGAAATCCTATTGGAGGCAGTCCTAAGGCAAAGAAATGGTGGAACAAGGTAGAAGAATGTTGATAAGGGTGTGGAAGACCTTTCCAAAATGAAAAAAAAATCAAGAACCATCTTGAATAACGGGAAGAAGGCAAACTAATGGTCTCAAGAAACAAGGATTTTTCTTTGCACAAATATGTTTTTTGGCTTGTCCTTGCAGAGCTTACAACCAAGATTCTTAATGCACAAGAGAGAGGCCACCAGGGCCATGGATGAGGCACAATGAGGTCACTAAGTTGCTCAAAGGATGAGAAACACTTTCAGCAGGGGGGTATGATGGGCCTCTAAATTAGACATAAATTAAGGCCCATGCCTCTAATTTAAAACATAAATTAAGGCCTATGACCATCCTTCAGCACATTAAACCTCTCTTTTTGCATTAGATAATTTATTTTTAACTTTAATATATTCATTAGGAAGGTTTACGAATAATTGAATATTTGTTCCTATTATTATTTATTTTGTGGAATATTATGAGAATATTGGGCAGATTATGAAGAGTTGGAGGAGGAGATAATTTAGGGACTTGTTCCCTACTACTGGAGGATCAATAATAAATAATAAGTCAACAAGATATTATGGAATTATGGCACAAATTGTGGAACTCCAATGATTGAGAAAATCTAGGAATGTGTTCCACTAATCAAGGGAGCAGATCCACCAATCAAGGGAGCAGATCCACCAATCAAGGGAGAAGATCCACTAATCAAGGGATTTCGGTGGGGAAAGCTTCCTCCATCCATGGGGAATGATTCTTAATCATTTTTTATAAGTACCAAGTCAAATTTTCCTCTAGGGAATGATTGAGAAAATCTAGGAATGTGTTCCCTGCCATTTAATGCAAATTCCTAGTATTGGGGACTAGATCCACTAATCAAGGAATTTTGGTGGGGAAAGATTCCTCCATTCATGGGGAATGATTCCTAATCATTTTTTATAAGTACCAAGTCGAATTTTCCTCTAGGGAGAGATTTTCATTAGTGTTATTGTGGAGAGAGCTTGTATTTTTGCAGCTCCATTGTATTTTCTTGTAGGGATGTAATTCTATTGATGAAAATAATGAAGATTGGTGTCATGTTCAACTTCTAAATCTTGTTCTGATCCATAGGTATCTGATTTTCCTTGGGCTTGAACATCCCAGGAATCTGAGAGACATTTTGTATCATTTTCTTTCCCTCTTTTCATTGCTTATTCACATGCATCTCTTGCTTTTATTTCTTTCTATTTCTGTATTTAGAGTTAATGATTTCTTGTTGTGGGATTGAGTTAACTAGTTGACATGAGTTCTACAGGATCAAAATCATTATTTCATCCTTGGAAAATCTTTGTAAGTTCATAATAATCATTGAGTTGCTTGGATTAGTCTTCTTATTCCCAAATCTAGATTGTTGGACCTCTTTTTTAGCAAAGAGTAGTAAATTTCTGCTATTTTTTAGAGCATGCTAACTAGCTTCAATCGAATTGATTCCACATGCATTAGATAAAAAAAAAAAATTTAGTTCATAACAAAAATCACCCCATTGCATTTGCACTTGATTTGGTTAGGCATTTTTTAGATTTACTAGCTCACTAGTTCTCAAATTTCTAAATTTTCGACTAGTAATGTTTTTTATTTTTTTGCATGGGTTAACATAGGTATTTTTGAGTGATTACAATTGGAATAGGGACCTAATACATCCTAGTTAATAAAAAAATTGTCCCATCCAATTTGGATTTTATTTTCTTGGTCATTAAACTCTCGCCAATTTCATCATTTCACAAGGAAACTTCTCCAAACTTTTTGAGCAAATCCATCCATCTCCCAACTTTGGTTTTGAGTTCTAAGTGATCCTAGGAATTTTCCCACTCCATTCCACCCATCACACACCTTTCCTAGGCCTCCCATCACCTCCAACACCTCACATTTTTCTCTCGAATGTATCCTGTAGGTTCACTGTAATTCCTACAGGATCATCCTGTAGGTTTCTAGTACATCCTGTAGGTTTTCCTGAAATGGCATGTTTTGAGGCCGAATTGATGGAAAACCTCTAGGAAGTCACCAAAAGCCTCCCAAGGGTCTTCCACACCATCCAACCATCTCCTAACCCTTCCATACAACCTCCAACATCCTCAATTCACCTACCACATCACCAAAATAAATTAGTTTGCATACTTGATTTTGCATGAAAAGACCAAAAGACAAAAACATATTTATTTCAGTCCCTTTACTTGCACATTAGTGATGTTTGATGCTTCTTACTTCCATTCTTATATAGTAGCATTTTTTTCATGATAATTTAGAATTATTGCAAAGCATAGTTTCTTGGCAATTAATTAGGAAATGGTGTGATTTAGCATTGAATTTTCGTCTCTTTCCTTGTACTTTCTTTCTTGCAATAGGTTAAGACTCCATTTCAAACATTTCATTCTCTGCAATTAGTTTAGGATTTGACTTCAGTACGTGCACTCCATTACATCATGACAACAAAGGAAGGACACATTGTATGCCACACATATAGTGCCAATTCCTCTTAAGTTTGTATGAACCCCGGGTTGATAATTAAAGTCAGTAGCCTTGGGAGTTGCAACACTCTTGTTGCAATACCAAGGCTCATCACTCATATTACTTGTTTCATTTTTTAATGAGCTTGACACAAGATAAGGAACTATGCTCATATTCCTTATTTAATTTTTAATGATCTTGACATAAGACAAGGAACTATGCTCATGGTTCCTTGATCACGACCCATAAGGGGTCATGACTTCCAAAAGGTTCTCATTAGATGGAGAATAGTGCTCTGGAAGTTATACGTAGCAAGGAATCCATTAGAGAGATCTGGTTCCAATGCCCCCAGTACGTAATGCACAACATCACAGAATTGATCGTCAGTTGATGTAGGCTTGGAATGGGTTGCCACATAATTACACGTGGCGAGGAAGATACCATTGGGACAAGAGGACCATTTAGGGAAGATGGTTGACTGGAAGCCATATTTGGACCAGGAAATGAAAGCTGGTCAATGGTGACAATTTTTCCTTCATGTAGGAAGCACATCACTCAAAAGGGTGTTAGAACAATAAGTTTCATGTCATAAACATAGTCGTACACAAGAAGTCAATTGTAATCTAAAGGGCCTGGGACTACCATCACATTAAGATAAACAAATTTTCCTCCAAAATTAATAGGCAACTAAGGAAGGATCCCTAATGGTTGACTGGTTCCTTTGTTAAAAGCCAACAAATTCTAGGTAATAGGCACAAGTGGCATTGAACCAAGCACCTGCCAAGCAGTGGAGGAAAGGATACTCACAGATGCACCTTCATTTATAATAGTGCCAGATACAATCATATTATAAACTTGTACTATGATCTGGAAAGGAACATAAGAAGGAAGACGACATCCTACCAATCGATTCCAATCAAAGGAAGTGACCAGACTACTTGGAAGGCGTATCGTAAGAATAGGAGAATTACCCCCTTGAGTTATGAGAACAGGAGGATTTTCCCCTTGTCTTGATGGAACAAGAGGGTTTCCTCCAAGATCATTGGAATCTTAAGAAATGAAAATAACCTGAGTGGTATCATACTCACTCTCTATGGGAAAGGTATGATTAACTAAAGGTGAAATCAGGTCAACTGTTTCATCGACTTGTGATTGGTCAGGTATAGACTCATGGGATTCACATTCAGAGAGAGTGGGTTTGACTGACGAATGAGTTGGGTCAGTCACTTTGTCGACTAGTGAAGGATTAAGGGAGAGTCTCTTGTAACTAGATTGAAGTCGATGCGGAGAAGCAGGACGATTATCCAACACTTTTTGGGCTTCATCCAGATAGGGACAAAGGTGAATGGGGTGATTCCCTTTGCATAACCTACAGGGAAAATTAACTTTACCCTTCTTTCCATGAACTTTACTACCACTAGTTGATGGTGTGTCACCAGCATGATCTCCAGAAGTTGATGACATGGGATGATGTGAACGAGAAGACCATTCTTCTAAGATTTGAGGATACTAGAACAACTTAGAAGAATATGGCTTCCCATACAAAGTTTGCAAGGATATTGAAGTTTGTGAGGCTTATCGGATGGTTTCTCAACAGAAGTTTCATTGGAAGCAATGGTTGCTTGGTTTCCCCCTTGCTGAATTTTATTCTTCTTCTTCCCTTTCTTCTTCTTCTTATCCACCTAGTTACTAGTGTCAATACTTTCACCAGGCGAAGAGGAAGAAGGGGAGGAAGAAACAACCAACGAAGAAGGTAAAGGGTCAACTTTAGGATCAACTAGAGGTTGACTTTGTCTAGTTGTAGGAATATTCAGTTGCGGGCCAAGGAGGTTGAGAATAAGCATACTAGCAAGCTGATGGTAAGTCTCAAAAGGGACAATGTAGCCATATAAGGAGCACCAATATTTCCGAGAGGAGGAAAAGGACTAGGATTCCCATCAAAAGGAATTCCTTGATTGGTGAACTCTGGAGTTGTTGCCATATGTATCAACCTTAGACCAACTAAGGAGTGATGTGGAGGATGTTATCTATAGTCAATTAATTTTATTTTAATCAAAATAACATAACAAAGCAAAAGAGGGATAATCTAGGCAAAAGGATTACCAAGTAACTGTAAAATGCAATATACAGCCTCAGTAAACCAAGGACTTAACATACATGCAATAAATCTCCTCGAATGTTGTTTTTAGTGTATCACAATATACAAGGTGGCCGACTCAGTTACCTATGGATGGATAGCAACCTAATTTAGTCCTCCCATATATACCCAAAATTACGTGGAGGCCCAATTCATGTTAACGCTGCTAATGGGAAACCGTGTAGTGAGAGTATTCCTTTATACTTCTTGTACTATAAAACCGCCCTATATACCCGAAAGTACGTGGATGAGCTACGCCATACTTACGTAGAATGAGGTATCACACTCGGAATGTATCATAGACAATTAGTGACAACTGCTATTTTTAATGACACCTGAACACTTCTCTAGCCTAGACCTCTAAATGTATTGTGTTAAGTTATAATGGTCCATTAGGTTAATTGAGATAAATTTTAGTTGATCTTGTTTAAAAGTTTGTCTTTCAGGTTCATTGTGTGATGTTTTTGAAACTCATAGAATGAAACTATGTTGAGAAACATTCTTTTCATTTGATTTGAACAATGAAAAACATAACTAAAAGGGATAGAGCAATTAAAATCTTTAAACAAAGAGCATAGAGCACATCTAATGCAACTTTCCCTATACTACTCCTATAAGCACACACAAAATTTTAAATGCATAATGCATGTTTTTCTTTTCAATCTTTTAATGTTTAGATGAACATAAGGAAACTAAATGCACGAACAATCAATCAATTTTTTCATAAGAAACGAAGACTTTACGACAATTTCTTTTTCAAGGAAATGAAGACTTTACAACAGTTCTTTTTCAAAAAGACTAATCGATGTAAGCTAACTTTGAAAATGAATTGATAATGATAAAGAAATCAAATAAGAAAAATTAAACAATCAAGGCCAAAGTAAGTCTAGGAGAAGAAATGCAAACTGATTTTAGAACCATAGAAAACATTGATCTTTCAGCAAACAACATCAGAAGCAAATTTGGAAAAAACCAAGCCAAAGTTGGGTTTCTTGGTTTGAGGAGGATCAGTGCAGCACAGAGTGGGAGACAGTGCAGTTTAGTGCACTGTCTCTAAGCCAAGTGTGCTCTGCAGTGCACTATGTTAAGACCAACACTGCGTTGGTGCCAGAGAGCCCATTGACATTTAATCACATTTTTTTGACCAAAAATACTTCACAATGACTGAAATAAGATTAATGAAGTCAAGCAAAGTATAATAGGATGTAACATGATGAGGGTAAACTACCAGGAATGATGGTTCTTCCCCAGTATGGTTTCCAATTTGTTATATGGAATTTGTATCTATGGATAAACACATTTTCCCTAAGTGGGTAGCTATACTTAGAACAACAGAAATAAAGTAGTTTAACCTTTTGCTATAGTAGATAGATGAGATGAAGGAACTTACTTGTAGTCTTTCACTTCCTTGATCCACTTTGAATTGCTCCTGTCGCTTCCACTTGAACGGAATCCACTCAATTGGTACCTGTGTCAACAGAAACAGAAACGACAACGATCAAAGCATACATGATCTATCTACTATAAACTAATAGAATCGACAACATTGAAACACATAATTGTCATAGATATGAACAAGAATATGAGAAAAGGAATAAACAAATTTATTAATGTAGAAGGAAGAGTTTCATCCAATGTGGTTCAATCCCGTGTCACTCCTCCAGCTTTAGTCCAACCCCTGTCACACCAAAAGCACACCAATCCAGCAACATAACATTACTTGACATGAACTCAAATCTCAAACCAATAGTATTTCCTTACAATCTTCAAATTATAGCCCCCTCATCACTATGATGAGTGATCAATATATAGGGAAATGGAGGTGGTTTTGTCATAAATGGGGCATTGAATGGATTTCCAAAATTGGAGTTAGTTTCCATGGAGCAAGGGATGAGAGGATAGGAGGTTAATTGATCCATAGCCTATCCAAATTCAAGTTCATAATATGGGATAAGAGCTAGGATCCTTCTAAAATGATCCAAAATCAAGGAATATTCTGAGAACCCTATGAAAATTTTGCTCATTCTTGCCCAGTGTAGGTGTAAGTGGACCTAAGTGCACTGAAGTGCAAGACTGAATGGGCCTACCTACATTGCAACATAGTTACCCCTAACCAAGGCTGCATTGGTGTCCCAAGGAGGCATTTCAACAAGGTTTTAGGCTAGGAAACTTTCATGGATGGACACATTCAATGTGATGACTTGTCTAGGGAATGTAACAACTGAATTAGGGTTTGATGAGCCCTAATTATACTAATCTGAATGTTGGGAGTGATGTGCCCAAATAGACCTGTAACAAAAATTGATCAAGGAATGTTCACTTAGTACCAGTGCCAAGTTTCCTTCATGTAACTCATCAAATGTATTAAGTTTGTTTCACTAATATTCCACCTCTTCAACCCTTGTTACAGTCTTCCTAGACATGCACTCTTACCTCAAGTATAACATAACACTAGCATCCCAAATGTGCATGCTTATTCCATTTGTTAATGCCTTGTTGAAACTATATTATCGCACTGCTTAAAATGAAATGTTCACATATTAAGGAAAAGAAACTATTTTTCTTATGAAAACCTAAAATATGCAAGTGACTAGAAGATGACTCCATTTTCTCAAGATGAAAACAAATGGTCTTACAACCCCATTCAAAAAACAATTTGAAATTATTTAGCCTAGAGAAGGATACACACCCTACCCCTTCCAAATTTGTCGTATGAATTTTAAGAAACTAACACTTGTTTTTAACTATTAAATCCACGTATTATATACTCTCTTTTGATTGCACCCACCGAATATCCAAGAATCCATAAATGCTTTCAGTACAACCAAGTTAAAAGCACTTGTTTCCTTTTAGAGATCTCAAATTATGACTAGTAAACTTTAACAACAAAATCATTGCATATAAACCCTAACCTTAAAATTAGATAATTATTGTTATTATGATAAATACCACTATGTGATAAATGTTTTTGAACATAAACCAAAAAAATATGTAAGAGTAGTTAGTTTCTCAAATACAACTAAAATTGTATCTATCGTTTTTGGGTGAGGGGAAATTTAAGAAGTTTTGAAAAAGCTAAACATTAATTCATTTACACTCCAGGAGTAAGGAGGATTTTTTCATTTTTAAAAGGTAGGAGCCAAAATGAGATTGCATAGAGTTGTGAATGAGGGTTTTACGAGTAGTAGACTCAGTATTGAACCCCACCATCAAATCTTCAGTGTATTGATGACGCCAAGGTATGTTCCATTTGTAACTTCAATGCATTTTCACCCCACATTTAGTCTTCCACATAGAGAGTACACGCATGTCAGGTTTCTGATTCAAATCCATTGTTTTTTTGCAGCCACGCTTGTATGTTTAGTCTTTAATCTCTATGTTGCATTCTATTACTATTTGCATGGATGACATTGGTATTTGATGAGTTCGGGAGGCCATTTATCATAGTAAAGGAGAAGTAGAAGAAAGCCTAAGTAAGAGGCTGATCCGGATTTAAACAGGAATGCAATAAAATACAGAGATAACCATAACCACAAAGATGCAGCGGAAATAATACTTCATTTCATTACTGTAAAATACTGAAATATGCTTACAAACAGAAATGGAAAGAAACCAGCTAGGGCGATGGTAGCTTATCTCTGAGAAGAGATGTGGCGGCTACATGCCTCTGAACTGTTCCGAACTGTGTTACAATGAGGCTCGAAGGCCTATTTATTGTTGAGAAACAATGGAAAACCCTTCACATTCCAAAACCTAACCCTAGAAGATGAAACGCCAAATTGTGGGCCTCGTTTGGGTAAATTGGTACATCAATTTCCCGGGGTCGTAACTTTGGCATACGATCTCCGTTTGACGCGTACGATAGCTCGTTGGAAAGATCTATCCGAGTACTACCACTTTGGGAGGCAACATGGGTCCATGGACCAATGTCGCCCCAGATTCCCAAAAAAACATTGTTTAGGGCCTCAAAACGGCTTCGGAAGTTCAGGACCCGAAAAACTGCTAAAAATAGTAAACTGTGCTACAATTTAGGAAATTGAAAATGCTGAAAGAGAAATTTGCGGGGGTCGAAATGGGATAGGTGGGTGGCCACCAACATCCACCTAGATCATTCCTCCCCCCTTAGGAAGCAATGGTCCCCATTGCGTTGAGTTCACCCCTGAGATGAGGAAGCTTCTGCTGATCTGGGTCTCTGGTGAGCTGTTCTGCAATCTCTGATGTGTCCAAAAATGGTGGGAAGCATGGTCGACGACAGTCCACATTGAACACTCGGTGCAAGCCAAGGAATGGAGGAATGTTGTGCTTCAAAGCATTGTTGCCCGTAGCCTTGGTACTGGTGTAAGGACCATGTCGGAGTCGCCTGAGTTTCTGATGGGTTTTGGTAAGGCGTTCTCTCTGCAGATGTAACCAGACTTTGTCGCCCACCTGAAACTTGTGTGGTACCCCTGTGGGTGAGGAGAAGTTGTTCCTGTGTCTTGTCATGACTGTATCCCTTTGCTGCTGCTGCTGCATGGAGGAACCCTTTGCAGGGGTCATGGATGTAGCAACGATCTTCCCCTTACTTTGGGAGTGAACCATACAAATAAATTTCATGGTCTGGGAGATGAGCTTGCTGCCTTTCTTAGCAGTGATCAAAGATGTGGCAGTAGGTGGGGCTACCTTTGGTATCCTGTATAATGAATTATTTAAAGAAATAATGACAGCACGAGGCCTTGACTCATGCACAACATGTCGCCTCCACAAGTATGGCTGGCCTAATAATACATCACAAACATCCAGAGGTGTAACATCACACAATACCTCGTCTGTGAAGGGTTTGATGCTGTAGGGAAGGCAGCACTGCTGGCGAACTTTCAGATCTCGTCCTTCGTGAAGCCACCAAATACTATACGGCTGTGGGTGCGGTGTAGTCGGTAGGCCCAACCGCTTCACGACCTCTGCTGAAATGAGGTTCTTTTGGCTGCCACTGTCGACAATGAATTGCAGCGGCGAACCCTTCACCCACATCTGTGAGTGGAAAAGACGCTCCCCCTCTTTTGGATCTGCAGGTTCATTCTTCTGGATCGTGGCAGTGGCAATAGTGGCGCTGGGATCTGCATCAATGATCTGCTTCCCTTTGCCATTCCCCTTGTCAGGTTCTGGCTCAGGTTCAGAACATGCATCTGATTCGGAAGCTTTCAACTCGGCCACCAACGACTGCTTGGTCCGACACTCACTTGTGTTATGAGTGGGACTCTTGTGGAACTCACACCACTTTCCTGTGTCCTTCTTCAGCTTCGTGGTGTTGTTCTTTTCTTGTGGCTTCGACGGGTTGTCTTGGGTCACCCCGCCTTGGCTTTGTCCTTTGGGCTTCGGATTTGCAGATCCAAAGTCTCGCTTCTTCTGTTTGAACTTTTGCTCGATTTTGACAGTGTATCGGTATGCTGTGCCGAGTGAGGAGATGTTCAAGAACCCCATCTCTTCCTGGATGTATCTATGTAGGAAGCCGCGATATTTGAGTACCAGATGCCGCTCAGTATCTTTGATACCCAACTGTGTGCGAAGGGTATGAAAAATGTTTGTGAACTCCGGCACATCTTGGTCTCGTCCCTGCCGCAGTGTGGTCCATTTGATGTATTTGTCCTCATAGCTTCCGACAGGGTAGTACTGCTCCTTGATGGCATCCCGGAAGTCATTCCAAGTGGGTGAGGCTGAAAATAGTGAGCTTGTACTTTCATCCTTCTGCTCGCAGTAGGTTTCCCACCAGTCCTTGACGTGGGGGGTTGCTTTGAGAAGAGCAAAAACAATCTTTTCCCGACTTGAAAATTCATGAACAAAAAAATACCCATCTAGCAGATTTAACCATTTATCTACGGCATCTGCGTCTATTTGACCCTCGAAGATGGGGATTTCAAAATTAACTTGTACCTTAAACGGCGTGGTGTTTCTAGAGTCGCTGTTGGAAGACGATGCATTGCCTCTGGGTAGCCGCAGAAGGATTTGGGCAAAACTGTCCATCATCGCATTCCGTTGTCGCTCGAGGGCTTCTTCGAGCAAGATTTTGATAGGATCTCCTGCCCCCTCGTCTTTCTTCTCATCCGCCATAGGAGGCCATCTGGATTTGCGAGGCTGGTCTTGCAAAGGTTCAACCAGTTCAAGCCCTAACTCCTTATATCCCGACCTCGTTGGGGACATGCAAAGAAAAACAGAGAAAAAGCAGACCGCTCTGATACCACTGATCCGGATTTAAACAGGAACGCAATAAAATACAGAGATAACCATAAACACAAAGATGCAGCGGAAATAATACTTCATTTCATTACTGTAAAATACTGAAATATGCTTACAAACAGAAATGGAAAGAAACCAGCTAGGGCGATGGTAGCTTATCTCTGAGAAGAGATGTGGTGGCTACATGCCTCTGAACTGTTCCGAACTGTGTTACAATGAGGCTCGAAGGCCTATTTATTGTTGAGAAACAATGGAAAACCCTTCACATTCCAAAACCTAACCCTAGAAGATGAAACGCCAAATTGTGGGCCTCGTTTGGGTAAATTGGTACATCAATTTCCCGGGGTCGTAACTTTGGCATACGATCTCCGTTTGACGCGTACGATAGCTCGTTAGAAAGATCTATCCGAGTACTACCACTTTGGGAGGCAACATGGGTCTATGGACCCATGTTGCCCCAGATTCCCAAAAAAACATCGTTTAGGGCCTCAAAACGGCTCCGGAAGTTCAGGACCCGAAAAACTGCTAAAAATAGTAAATTGTGCTACAATTTAGGAAACTGAAAATGCTGAAAGAGACATTTGCGGGGGTCCAAATGGGATAGGTGGGTGGCCACCAACATCCACCTGGATCAGAGGCTTAGATGCTCAGAAGGCCAACATTGCAGTCATCCAGAACTATTGCAAGAATCTTGCACTCCTCACTCAGCCCCAAGGGAACTCACAAGATGTTTTAGAGCCTCAATGGCAATGTCGCCATTAGTAACCTCATGTTCTATTTGTTCATTCTCTCTTTTTGGATCCATGAAACCCCTTAAAATTATGAAAATGAATATAATTTACTTGAAAAGACGTATGAATCATAATTAGAAATTACTTTAAAAAAATTGTAGCTATTCTGCAAGTAGTAAAGTAAGAAAATACTCTGTGATCTGCTCACTCTTTCTCAAATACTACAAGGCCCACCAACCTAGATGCTCTACATACATTGTTTCCTACCTACGAAACCTCTCAAAGTTGGTAAATGTGTTTAGATGTCACTAACATTGAGACATAGACACTTTCTAGGGATCTACTTTGCATAGAAGTACTTTTCAAGGGATCAGTCCCTTAAAACCATACCATTTTTTACACTTTCACAAGTCGGCGGGCTGTTATCACCAAAAAATTGATCATCTAGCCTAATTTACTAGATGGATTGAATTACACCATGTAAAGCCAATTTTACCATCGTAAAATTGCTTTCACTATGAGAAATTACTTAATAAACCACCTTTGTTAAGTAATTTATAGTTAAACCCATGAAGAATAATTAAATAAATCACTATTTATTTGATTTTCTTTTAGAAATAATTAGTTAAACAACTATTCAATTATTATTCCTTGTCATATTTGACCCAATCATGAAAAATTAACAAAAAATCATTAATTATCTTATTTTTTCTCTAAGATCACTAACTAATTATTATTCTTTGTCAAATTTGACTAAATCTCTTAGGAATAATTAAATAAATCCTTATTTATTTATTATTCCTTAACCAATTCCTTGAGATGATAAATAAATCATTTATTTATTATTATTTCTAAATAAAAGTTCAAATACTTTTTCCATACTAATCAAATATAATGAAATATTCCAAGTGGTTATTCCAAGCATGGGGTTAATAATATTTTATTATTGCTCATTATTCGAGGATAACTCAATATTTTGTTATAAATAAAAAAGTTTTCCATTCATTATTCACTTTTGATTATTTTCATTGTTGTAACTCTGAATATTTTCATTGTTGCACACCATACTTTTGTTGGGTTTATACATTATACAGAAGAGAGACTCTACACAAGCTGACGATGTTTGAGGATAGCCAAGAACCCATCCCATATAGGGGGACTGGTAACATATATTTGTTCCCTTCACAGGTTCTATAATAAAACTATTCTTTGTATATCTGGTTTCCATTAGACGATTGGAGTTATTACTATTTCCTTTTGTTGTTTAACTATGATTGTGGCATAGATCAGAATTGTGGCAGATTTTGATTTTATCAGTTGCTGCAAATCTACAATGTTTAGCAACCATTTATATTGTTGAGATTGTTTTTCATCCACAATCTTAAGTGGGTTCTTTTCATACATCTTTTATAAGAAAACACTACAACAAAATTGGCGACTTCGCTGGGGATTTTCTGATTGTTGCCAATCACCAAATAGGAAACTCCATTTTCTTAATACTTTAGATCTAGAAACCTGGGTGACCTTTGTTTTTCAACTTAGGGTTTTTTTCTTTCAAGTCTCTTAATGTTTCCTAGCTTTTTAACCCTAGATCTATTAAATTTATGACTTCTGCAAGCTTTACGGTCTTTTCCTCATGTTACAAAAACTAGCCACGACAAAGGCGATAGTTTTTTCTAAGATTTTCCAGTCGGGATCCATGGATCAGAAATTACACTTGTCAGCTTGTTGGGGCCTCACCCAGGTTCGAAGTTAATTAGCCAAACAAATCCTTACACTACTGGCCCTTTCAGAAATGGCGCACGGAGCGCGGACTGAAGTCTCACTTGAAGCAGTATGGGGGGTTTCTAGAACCAAGTTTCCGAACCCTTGAGATGTCTGAGGTGTTGGTTAAGTACAATTGTGCCTACCTTTTCGCAGGTCACTTCACACACTGTTCTGACCTGTGATACCTTTGCGATCTCTTAGGATCGTCTTTCGTGCAACCCTAACTAGGAGTTGAGATGATTTCACGTTACTAGGGTAGCGATCTGTGCTATTTCCCTAAGTTACACTGCGTATCTTATTTATCTTCTTATAAATGTTGGTTAACTTTGCATCAACAAATACTTTATTTCACATTCACTTAATCAAAAAAATCATATATGTTCGCATACCATATAAACAACATAAATTAAATTTATACCTAATATACTCACTGCATAAAACAGGAAATAAATACACATAATTGATATGAAAACTTTTCTTTATTAATACTTCAACGCTTACAGACTCGACTCACCTTGCGCACTCAGCTGCAGGGGTCCATGCACTTAGTTGTTGACTACTAGGCCTCTATGCACTCAACTGCATAGCCTTATCCTACTCTACGACCCAAACACTCGACTTTACACTTCAGATAAGACTCAATTCTTCATCCTTAGATCCCCCCTTAACTACTTAGAGCCTCACTCTATTTATACAATCCCATGGTCTGCAGACCATGGGTAGATCTCTCAAGACGACATTACATTACAAAATTTAGGGCAGACAACCCTATGACTCATTTACAACTTCGTGCTTCGCACCCACAAAATGCAGATTCTTTACATCATATTGACATCTTTTGACCAAAAACTAGGCTTTAAGCCCCAAAAATTTCCTTGGGGGATCTTGTGCCCAACAGGTCCCCATCACAAACATGGTGATTCGCCCTCAAGTCATTCTATCGATGTGGAGATCTTCGCACGAAGACCACCCAACTCTACCTAGACCATTGCAAGATCAACAATGCACTAAGCAGCTACCTGCTACACTTCCTAGATGTGCAGTTCAGAGACTGTTGTAGATGAACTACTGCCCTGTACTTGTTCCTGCATTCCCTACATCTACGCGAGATTTGTTTTGATCAAGGATGTAATGACGAAGGCCTCATTGATCCATGGTTGTATGCGCACCTTCAAGATAACTTCCTTATGTCGTGCAACATCTACCTGCTCCTTGAGCACTTTTGCCTACTACATTTGCGTGATCCTCTATGTAAGGGCCACAGTCTACGCAGTCCCTTTTATTTCATCATATTGTTGTTGCAGCTCGCACACCTCTGTTTCTAAACACTGTATGTTTGGGTCCTCCTGCAGAGTAGTGAGAACCTTAAATGACTCCTCAAACAGTTTTGTACAGTCCTTCACTGCACCATTGATCTCTACTATTCTTGTTGAAATGGCGCTAGCGTGCTATTCCTTCACCTCAAGCGGAGTTGAAGGCTGTGCTTTCAATTGCAACTTAGCTATCTGAAGGTTCAGCTCTAGCTGAACCTTAGCCATTTCTTCTTTCACCTTGTGCACCCCTACTGCTAGTCTCAGGATGCGTGCCTCCATTGTCTCCTATACTGGGATGGCTAACTTAGGGACCATCTGGCAGGCTTCCTCGATCACCTACACTAGATTCTTGTTCTACGTCACGAGCTCAACACACTGCAGGCTCAATTGTTCAATATTAATCTATTTCTTGCTCATCACCTTGAGTGCACAACCCTCCTTTGCCCGCAATTCTACAGTCACTGCATCCTGCAGGACATAGAGCGTCTCTCGAGGGAGCGTAACCATGTTTATCCCAACTCCCTTCAACGCACTAACCATAAGCCTGTCGACCTCATTTTCCATAAGTAGTACTCCCTCTGGTAGCACTATAGTGTTGGTCATGTGAGCATGCAACATTTCTTTAGCTGCGGTCGTGCCTACTGTGAGGCTGTTTGACAAAGTAACAGCCTGAGGAGTATGCACCTGTAACTCCTATATCTATGCCTAGAGGGCCCCCAACACCATCAAATTTTCCTCTGTGAATTGCTGGAGGGCCTTTGTGGTGATGTCATGCACTGTTTCCCCTATGTCATGGAGATCTCCCTCAGTGAGGGTGATTGGGTCGAAAGAAGTCTTGGAGGCTTTTGACTTGTTCCATGGCCCCACCTACTCTCTCAGGCATTGTCGCTTCAGCTATGTGGACATTGTCTATGGGTCCGCACCACCTTCCTCTATTTCTCTCTCCTGTTCTGACGAAGGTGACTTCTCGCCCTTGTATTCCTTCTCTACTGCCTTTTGTTATTCTTTTGTTGCCTTAGCAGCGTCTCGTGCCTCCCACATATTTTCTACTGTTGCTTCGTTCCTTCTCTTCTTTGCCAAGTGTGCCATCCACAGTTTTGCCTCATCCTTCTCCTTCTGTGTAGCAGACTTCTCTGCTTCCACCGTGGAGCCGGTTGGAGCGCGCCACTCCAGTGGCCACGACTCAAGCACGATGAATATGACATCATCCGTGGCCAGGTAAGGGAGCTCATTCCATTTATTCATGGGGTCCTTGTGTGCCTTGATATACACATGATGGAAGTCCACCTTGAACTTCGAAAAGCTCTACAGACTATTATAGACAATGGATGATAACCGCGGCTTGCGTTAATCCCCATTTTGATGTTCATCTCCATGAATACCCAGAATATTTTGTTGTCTCTAATCCTCTACGCATCCTTAGTTGCCCACAACGAAGTGTACTTCACTACCTCCTAAATATCCTATGCAATTATGGGGAACTGGCTATCCATAGGCAATTCCCAAGCCACCAACACTATGGATAGCAGAAGCCATGCATAGTGGAAAGTATTCCCCTGTTCCTGTGCCTCGCGACAATTTTCTACAAAATCCCTGCACAAGTAATCTACCCAATTAAATTAGACCCCCTCTATGCACTACGCGGTAAGTGAAACCACAGACATGGGCACTTCATCTGCGCGACACTTCCGCATAACCTTTCCCTCTATTATCTACGTTGCGAATCTGACCATTATTATTGTTGATACTAGAGACCATGTACCCTCTCATTTTCTTCTCTAGCTTGAATTTTTTTTTCATGGCCTCCGCGATGGCCAAATCATCAATTTTACCCTTGTATATGTTTTCTGGATCCTCTCCTTTGCAAGGGAGCCCAGTAATTCTGTGATTTAGGTGGTTCGTGATGGGGATGGGCTGCTCCAACTACAAACACCCATCATGCACTAGGCAGTGCAGCTACCTGATGACTAAAAAGGGTACTGGGGCGCGATGGTAATGCGGTACCCAAAGTAGGCTTAACAGCCCTGCTTTCTCTACTCCTTGCAACCACTTGTGTGGCTACAACTCTATGACTCCCGCCGCTATGTTTTTCTTCAGTAGCATTAAATGTGCAGTTGCCAAATGTGGGAATTTCTTGTGGTCTATGAGATCCCAGTCTTCAAAGTTTAGAACCGGCACCCATCCTAAGTGCGCTCCTTCAAAAATGATGTCACCAGGGAGCAATAGAGTCTACAGAGAGCTCTTGCACTCATCTAGGTCCTTGGTCACCCTTGCTTTCCGCTTCCGCAAAGGAACATACATGGGAAGCCTGGTCAGAGGGCTTACACCCTAGGTTTCTATCTCCATTTCTTCGTCTTCCTCCTCTTATATATGGATGTCTTCAAGGTCTCCTTCCTCCTCATCAGCTTCTAAATTAGTCGCCTTCCCATTTTCCTCCATGGTCAGTTTAGTTCTCAGCGGGTTTGTAGGGGACATCGCACCGGTACCATAGGCTTCTTGTCTTTCTTGGGTCTCAGTGTGTGCGGCAATTTAGGGATTTCTGTGACTATCCCAGTGCTTTCTGGGGCATCTCCTATCGTCATGGCCTATGCGACCTCTTCAGCAGTCATCTCTCTGATATCCATGGCTTCTTCAGATGCTGCCATATTGCTGTTCCACAAATCTCTCAATGGCTTAGGTAAGTGCTCAAACAATGCCTTTGACTTCAAAAGATCAAACAAATCTAGGTTCATAAATCTTTGGGCATGCAATATCTCAATTCTTAAATGGCCAAGTGTTGTTTGTTGGGTAGCCCTTTGCAATTTATAATGCCTTTTGAATTCGAATTCAACCATTCCCCCAAAATCCAGTCCATTAATGCTCCCTTGGCAGCAGATTTTCCCAAATCTAGCCCATAAATTTTGCCTTAAATGCCTGCCACCTACTCCATTTGGTCTCAAACCAAGCATCACATCGTGAATAGTGACTATAATGGTCACTTTCCAGCCAACCCGCATGATAGCGCAACTACCCTTGCGCTGTCGCAGACCCTGTGACACCTTGCTACTGCGTGTAGTCCTGTCATCATGTAGCTCTCAGGTAGAGTAGTTTATAGTCCCGCACCTCCTTTCAACTGCTTGGAGCACTAAGACTATGCTTCCTATGGCTAGTCAGATGGCCGGGCGACCTGTATACGATTTCAACTGACCACCGTTTACTTTTCCTGGGAAGAGTTCACCATTTAACTTCACCAACTGCACCATGCCACCATCTGTGATTTCTTTAATAACATACAGTCCCATCCAATGCCTCAAACTAATAAAATCTCGGTGGTAGTCCCCAAGTCGATTAATGTAATCGAGCTCATCCTGCTTTATCACCATGGTATTTTTACTAAGAAAGTCCTTCTTTATTCCTTCCTTAAGCTTTTTGACTTCTGCTTCCGCCATGGCGCTTTTCTCCCTAAACTGAACTCTTTCATCCATGAGTTCTTGGAGCCTAAGATCACCCTGCTGGATCTCTTCATTGAGTCCCAACCATTCTTCTTCATTCTCTTCCAACGGTGCGAGCCTTTCTTCTAGGATTCCGCAGTCTGTCATACCTGTGAATGCTGCTATGCATAGACTAGGCATGATATACTTCATAGGTATTACAGCTTCTACTCCATTGACCAGCTAAAAAGGCATCTGTTTGGGTATGCGCAGGTCCCAATCACTTCGTTGTGTGTTGCATACCTTGTTTAGCGTGTTGCACTCCTTGGCAAATGCTTCTGCGTGATTGTTCTTCCCACATACTGTCTACCCAACCTTAAGAGCCAACTGCACATCTGTCCCCCCCCAACACATGCTTATTGACCATACCTCTCAGCATGGAGTTCATGCACATCTGCATAGGTTGTTTTCCATATGCCTGCATCCACCCTGCTAGATGTGCGCGTGACCATCCCGTCCATTGTATTTTTTGTCAATCGCATTCTAGGTTTCCCAAACCATGTGTGCATCATTCTTCTACATTTGCACCAATCGTCAAAGCTCCCTTTATGCATACCCCACCATCTCGCTGACGTAGCACACAGTACCCAGTTCAAGGCTTGGAAGCATTGCTTTTTTGGCACTTCTCTTTCAAATTTGTCCAAGAGGGCATCTAACTCACTTAACCCATCAAAAGTAGGCATATCTCTCACTTTTGCCGATACACAGCGTAGTGATCTTGTCATCATATTACAGTTCAGCGTGGTTACCTCCTGTAACTGGTTCTACCATCTCTCTATCTCCTCATCAAAACCCACAATACAGGAGCTTTCATGCTCCCATGAAATCCGCCCATTCGCGGTGGGATTTACCCAATCTTGCCCTCACACAGTTATCTAGTAGATGCAGTCCAGGTCATCATCACTTTCATAGTCACCCACTGAATCTATACAGCGCAATCCTTCAACAGGGTCCAGGGGTATACCTACACATAGAGACTTCTTCTCAAAAATCATCTTGCGCTTCTTTAGATTAATCACCCCGTTCATGTTAGTGGCCCAATCAATTCCTAAGAGCGCAGGGTAAGGATTGTTGTCATAAACAATCTCTATCACTTCAAATTCTGCTAGCGTGCTCGCTCGCTCAATATCGACGGTGATTCCTTGCAATCACCCCATGGGTATGATCTTCTACTGGTTCACCATCTGTAGCTGAATAGGAGACCACTGCAACGTAGGCCTCCCCATGCGCTCCCATGTCTGCTTCGGCAGAACATTCACATCCTATCCTAAATCTATAATTACTTGGTCCATCTCATATTCTCTGATTTGCGTGATAAGTCTCATTTCTCTTCCCATCCTTGTCTTATGCTTTCCAATATTCAGAACTATGCATGGTTCTCCTAGCACAGTCCCAACACATCTATTAATGAGTTCCTGTAATCCCATTACAGCCTTCCTATGCATAGTAACTTCATACATGTTTCCAGGATTATTGTGAGAATAGATGAATCCATCTTTGGCTTCGGTCTATATTTGCTTCCTGAAGTGGAGGCATCAACGAATATCTTCTTAGCTTCCATAAAGGTTTCTCTAGCGTGCTCCAAATCAAACTCCGCTTCCTTCATTAGAGCTTTGCGAACCCAAGTAGTATCTTCGAGTTGTTTGCCTTTGCCATCTCCCATCGCAATTCCACTTCAGAGCACCATGTTCACATTTGGATCTTCCTTGCATGTCTCAAACCTCATCATCTACAGGTTTTAAGTCAGGGGAGGTGGTAGCACTCCCTTGTCGTGTATCCTAGCTATCAACATAGGAAAATCTTCCATCTGATGATCAAACAAGGTACAATATAGACATGATGGACGTGTTGGGTTTGTACAATCATAGGCATAATGTCTTGGCCCTCTGCAATTGTAGCATATTAGCTATCTGTGACCTCTTCTGGGTCCTCCTCCACCTCGGCCTTGTCCATGCCCCTGAAATCCTGTTTGCACCACTCCTACGTTCTGGTCTAGGGGCCATGTTTTGACCTGAACTTTGGAGGTGGGAGTTCTATCCATCATCAACTCATAGCTTCAGCAAGTGCAATCATCGTGTTCCACCAACCTACAAAAATTATAGAAAAATTGTTGTGAATTTTGCGTGTACTTCTATAACAAGTGGTAGTTGTCCGTAGCATGCTTTCCACCTATTTGACAAATCACGCACCACAAAGCAGGCATCACACAAGGCCCTGCTTGTACTTCCAATATTAACGGCATTGGTCCTCCTACTGCAAGGTAATTTTCAAACACTGGGAAGTGGTCCTTATCATGACCTTGACCCTTGCATTTTATGCACCATACCTCTTCATGCACTTCTGGTCGAGCTATCCTATCCCGTTTCAGACTCTGCATCTCAAGGCATAAGTTTTCCAACTACGCATGGATCTGCTAGAATCCCAAGTTACGATCCTGCATTGGGGTCTCATGAAGCCTCATCGCGATCTCTAAGGCCTCTTCCTGAGTCGTTAACTTCTGCTGTGACAGCATGCTCCTCAAATGTGGCATTAGTGACACTACAAACCATTCGCGGTGCTGTCCATCCATCAAATTCATATTAGCTTCGCGAATCGTACACTTCAGCCTTTAATCTAGCTCCCAAGGAGTCTCGCCTAGTAGCATCATGATCTCTTTGAATCCAGTGATCAATTGTGCTTCAGAATTCAGCCTGCTAAATTCCTTATTCAGCGCAATTTGGATATCCACGATTCCCACATTTGGATTATCATTAGAGTTCTTAATATACCAGGTCAATGCACGATCCTGCAGAGCGCTAACCAGCATCGCTTTCTTTATATTGTCATCTGTAACCCTCTGTGTTTCCCATATGTCTCTTACCATGAACCAAAATTGGTCCAGATATTCATTCCCCAATCCCTTGAACACAGGCAACTTTATTGTGCTTGCCATATTGAAATGCAGTGGTGGTGGAGGTGGTACGGGTGAAGATGGAGGTGATGGCAGTGAAGCTGGTGGTGGTGTGGGCAGGGGTGGTATGTGCGAAATTATTTTCCTTATCAAATGGACCGAACTTCATGGAGAGACCTTTGTGAGCTCTTCCTCATCCCCTCACGAAGGTGAAATCAAAGGGCTATTCTCTAGTCCCTTAGTTCCTTTGTTCCTATAGGTTTTTCCACTTCGCGCAGCTCCAAACATCAAGGTAATTGCATAACCCTCTTTTCACAAAATAACATTTTAATCCAAGTATTTAGAGACTTTACGTACTTACCTCACGGTCCTTTGAGAAAACGTCGCTTTACATCGCTATAGCTAAATGAAGTGTCTACCACGAACTTAGTAATGAATCCTCCTATAATTTGATTGAGCTAATGATCAACAATGCACACAATCTTATCTTCTGATGCTTCCAATTTGCGCACCAACTCTGGGGTCCACATAATGGGACCGTCAAGTTTCCACCTTCCTTGGCTATCTGCTAGCTTCGCGATCCACTCGTACTGCTTAGTAGGGAAAGATGCGAAGAAGATTTCATGGATCTCTGTGTTTAGGTAGCAGTCTAACCAATCTTCTTTTGTCAGTTGTAGATTCCTATTCTCCTGCGCCGTGAATTCGTGAATTCTCTTGTCCAACCAACCTTCAATTTCCTTCTTAGTTGGATACCAATGATATGACATCATACATCTCTATGCGCGGACTGAAGTCTCACCTGAAGCAATATGGGTGGATGCTAGAACCAAGTTTCCACACCCTTGAGATGTCTGAGGTGTTAGTTTAGTCCAACTGTGCCTAACTTTTCACAGGTCACTTCACACACTATTTTGACCTGCGATGCCTTCATGATTTGTTAGGATCACCTTTCGCACAACCCTAACTAAGAGCTGAGATGATTTCATGCTACTAGGGCAACGATCCACACTATTTCCCCAAGTTACATCGCGTATCTTACTTATCTTCTTATAAATGTTGATTAACTTCTTGCAAACAAATACTTTATTTCACATTCACTTAATCAACACAATCATATATGTTCACGTACCATATAAACAACATAAATGAAATTTATACCTAATATACTCATTGCATAAAACAGGAAATAGATACACAAAATTGATATGAAAACTTCTCTTTATTAATACTTCTACGATTATAGACTTGACTCACCCTGTGCACTCAGCTGCAGGGGTCCCTGCACTCAACTGCAAACTACTAGGCCTCTGCACACTCAGCTGTAGAGGCTTCTCCTAATATATGACCCAAAGACTCGACTTTACACTTCAGATAAGACTCAATTCTTCATCCTTAGATTCCCCCCTTAGCTACTTAGAGTCTCGCTCTATTTAACCAAAAAATGGTTTGCAAACCATGGGTAGATCTCTCAAGCCGACATTACATTACAAAATTTAGGGTGGACAACCCTATGACTCATTTACACCTTCATGCTATACGCCCACAAAATGCAGAGTCTTTACATCGGATTTACATCTTTTGACCAAAAGTTGGGCTTTAAGCCCCAAAACTTTCCTTGGGGGATCCCATGCACAATAGCACTTTTTAGCCCAAAAAGTGCGATCTTAAGGTCAAAGTGCACTTATCATCCCAAAAAGTGTGATCCCACCTGAAAAACAAGTCAGTACCTGCGATTCTTGGGTTTTTGGGTTTTTCTCAAATCTGTTTCTGGGTTTTGTAGAGAGTTGTCTGCTAGATTGTCTGACCTATATGTCATCCCTCTTAGGCATTTGATCTACTCTAATTTACTCATTAAAGTGGAATTTAGCCCGCCCTAAGGCTTCTAGTACGCTTCCACCTTTATAGGAGGAGTTTAGTTGAGTAAGTAGTTTGAGTTTCTGCAGCGCTCTCAACCATATTTTCCAAATCTGTACCCTTTTGTTTCAGATCTATAAATATAGGTTGTCACCATCCATAGCTTCACATTACAACTTGTTTGGTCATTGGCCTTAGGATCCCATTGGTTTTCATAGGTGTTTCACCCATCTACCTATCTTTTTGCAGTGATCTTCCTCTCTAGTTTTCTATTATTGTAGCACCACTTTCCAGCAGCTTAGTGTCACTTGATCTAGTCACGCCAACATTTAGATCTCTTGACCATTTAGTGTATTTTCTGTTAGTTTAACCACCAACCAGCATAGTTTTTGCAAACCCAGTTTGGGTGGGGTTTAGTTAATTGTTTTGCTGTTCATTTTCTGTTGTTAATTTCATTTTATTTTCAGCAAGCTTTTTTCTTTTTTACAAACATGATCTCGGCTTAATCAATAAATACACTCGCACAAATAAGCACACCTTAAGTGAAGGGTGCTTATTTTACACCACCAAGCCAATACTTAACATAATAAATTTATCTCCCCTCATCGAGACAAAGGCATATTGTTGATCTCCCTTCACCATTTCCGTGTCACATGTGTCTTGCCACCATTGTGCCACCAAGGCATTTTTCATGGAGACTATTAGGCATTCAATCCTAGTTTTTGTTTGGGCATATTACCCCTCCCCATTGAGTTTGAGTTCATAGCCCTTCGAGTCCCCATAACAACTCTTCTCCTGGTTCTTCTAATTCCTCATCTAATTCTGAGCCTCCTTCACCACATATTGTCACCATGTCTGGACCCACAACTAGTGCAAGAACCCAACCTAGTGTTGGCTCCAGTTCTATCTCAGTGGTCACATCAAGCGGAGCAGTCTTAAGAACCATTCCAGAAACCCCCATGCTCTCTTTTATGGTTGGGTTAAGTCTACCTAATTTTAGCCATTTGATAAATGACCCCATACACTACGATGCTGGTTGGCCTTCTATGCTGACTAAGCTTCCCTCAGACATCCCAAATTTTGAGGGTAATGCTAGAGAGGACCTTACCAACCATGTTCGATCCTTCCACATGTGGTGTTTCTCCAACTCCATTATCAATGAATCCATTTGTCTTCGGCTATTCCAACACACGCTTACTAGAGACACTGCAAATGGTATGTAGACTAGCCCGCCTAATCTAATTCCATTTTCGTGCTTTCTAAAGCATTTCTCTCATATTTCCAGTTACCTCTCTTGTATGACATTGGTACGGAGCCATTGACCTCATTCCGTCAGTCCTCCACCACTCGCCTTTCTGACCATGTTCAAGAATGGCATCAAAGGAGGAGCACATGTCGTGCCCTGCCCTTCAAAGACTGTGTCTATCTAGATTGGTTTCTTAGGAGCCTTTTAGTACCCATTAGAAAATATGTCGTATCCCATTTTCCTCAGACAAAGGAAGAAGTTCTCCAAACCACTCTAAGATATGACCTGATTTATGCACAATCTGGTTATGTCTATATCGTCATTCTAGACCTCCCTCATCCTAGAAGTGCCAATGCACCAGGGCATCTCATGCCACCGACGATATTGTTGGAACCCTTTCACACCCTTTGCCATATACTTAGCAAAGTTATGGCTCTTCACAGGGGGGCACCAGCTCCTCTAACACTCATGCCGCTCTTGCTAGAAACATGTTTTCAGGGCCCCAACCTGTCTACTAAATTGTTGCTCCTCCTTATGAATAAGCGAGTGGTCCATCCCCTCAATCATTAGTGCCACAACCTCCCATGCATCCTTAGCCCCAGCAGCCACCACCCCTTAGGGTCAGGTGTTTGCGCAGCAAGTTGCAACTAATCCCCAAAATTCGAAGAAAAAGAATAGGGGGAAGGGTAACAAGGGTAACCAGGGTAATCAAGGTAATCAACCTAGTGAACCTTAGGGGAACCATCCTAGCACCAACAACTAGCAACAAGGAAGCCAAACCAAGAAGAACAAGGTTATTCGTATGAGAAAGCCTTGTGCATGTTGTGGTGTACATGGCCATTATACACATGACTGCCTCTATTACCCCAGATGAATCAAATGTGGGAACCTCAAGCAGCTTCTAGAGATCAACAATCGCCTCAGAATCTTGCACCATCTCAACCAACAGTGCTCACAAATCCTTTCCATCAACAAGGATTTGTTGCTACTCAACCTCAGTGAAGTCAAGTAGCCCATCCCCCCCAATCTTCTGGTCATGGTGACTACCATATCCTTATGATGAACTCTAATGAGGTTAATACCTCTGATATCAACTTACAAACTCAGTCACACCAATATGAAAAGCTCTTGACTTCGTCTACCACCAAGTCCAAATCCAAACAATATATTGAGCCTCTTATGACACCAAATGTCCCATTACAAATCTCTCAGCCTAAAGTTGAGGCAATTCCCAAGATCCCCAAGGGGCCATTACGTTGTAACGCTACTTCTAACTGAGATACCCAATCATACAATATATAGTATATGACTTGGTGCAATCACCTATTGCCATGTCGACGTTGGAGGTACTCTAGTTGTGCCCATCTCAAAAGAAATCCCTACTAACTAATTTTGGCACAGTAGATCCTTCCAACCCTTTAGGACCTCCTCCATTTGTGGGTGCCTCTCCTATGTTCCCACTAGGAATTGTTCCTCTAGGTCTTAACCATCTAGGAGCTATTCTACCGGGACATTACCCTGCAGGCCATATGCCTTTCTTATTTCCCCTTCCAGGAGTATTTTATGTCCCTGTCAAGGCTTCATTGGTCCTTCCTAACATGACTTTGTGGATCCAAATATGGCACATTGATCCCCCTACAAGAATTCTGCCTGGTCAGCCTTGACATTATCATGCTTTAACTTTGGTTCAACCGGTCCCTACAACCCTTGTTGATGCTTCAGTTCCGCCGCAACCTCAACAGGAACCCATTCATATTGGTAAAGCATCCAGATAGGGGGGAAAATCCAAGAGGAAAGAACCTAAGGACAAGAATCGCCAAGATTCTCCAGCCCCAAAGTCCTAAAGCCATCACATCTATGTGCTTTGTGTGAAGTCGTTGGTCATCCACCAATAATTATCCTAAACTTCCTCAACTCAAACCTTTAGTTCATGAAATGTTTCTTGAGTTTGATATCCCTGAGGTCCACATTACCATACGGGGGCCAACTAATAAACTCAAAATGTTACACAAAAAACACCCTTGTGCCTTGTGCAATCATCATGGTCACTATTCCCATTGTTTGCCTCATCTCAACAAATTTCGTGATTGCCTTCAGGCGCTTCGCGAATACGAGACCACTCATAGTGGATCACCTACTACTTTGTTTGTGGATTCTGGTACCACTAGTATGCCCGAATAGGGAGATTCTAGTCCCACCATCATGATCCCTCCCCTCGATGTCGAGATGACGGACTCCACGGACCATGTCCTTTACCTGTCGTCATCCTTGAGTTCCTCGCAGGCAACCCTTTATGAGGTTTCTGCACAGGCTTCTATCAAACCTCTTTTGATAGAATCCCAGGTCTTAAATTTCGTAGATCCTCCATCTACCAACTCATCATCTACCATTCAAGATGATGCGTATGTGAACCTTATTTCTCATGTTGATGCACTAGGTAATGCCGCCACATCATGTAGTCAGTCTTCCTCCCACCCGCCCATCCTCCAGTCTGATGAGGACATCATGGAAGCTATGTCTACCCTTGATTACCCATGCACTTAGGCAAGGGGGCATATTTTGGAGGATTCTGAAGGCCATTTCCTTCCTAAGTCTCCTAATGCGCTCTACCTCAAGAAATTTTTCTCATAGCGTATCCCTTTGATTTTCGTGTCTTTGTTTTTGCCATAAAGTTAGGTAGATTGCATCATCTCATCCATTGTACTTTGCATCTTTCATATGGATCCACCATCTACACCATATATTAGTCATGCCAATGGTGTGAGTCACTTCTCCCAGAATCTAACCTCGGCAACCTGGGCCATTTTTACCCCCTTGCATACCTTATTCCTTTCGAAAGGCGTGTGCATTGGATTCACCACCAATTATAAGGTTGAATATGATGGAGTGATAGGTTTGTTAGTCGATGCCCTTACTCATCACATCCTTCATCTTCATGTTCATTTAGATTCCTTTCTACTTGTCATGCAATTGAATGGTGTGCATCATGTGCATAACCAAATCCTATTTATAAAATATCTACGAATTAAGCTATTGGTACGTGAATTTGAAACCATTACTTTCAGTCATGTTCCTAGAGCCCAAAATAACTATGTAGATACCATTGCAAATAACATTCTAGATTAGAATTTATCACATATATACCACATAAGACAACCATAAATACAACACATGGTGAACCATCATCGTCATCTTAAAATGCATAATCATATTATGTATGATATAAGTGTTTGGAGCCCATAGCTCTAAATACATCCAGTATGCCCATATCATATTGAGGGGCACATAGGCCCCTACATATCCTTTGGAGGATCTCATGCCAAGTTGGGCCGAGATGCTTGAATCCCTTTTTCGAGCACTCAACACATAATGGCGCTCCACAAACGCCTCCTCCTAGGTGGAATCATTCCCACCTTTGCATACCAGACAGTCCCCTCCATCACATATGTTTGCAAGTAACATCCCATGCTTGGGGGCATGATGGTTTTCCCTTGGCCATCTTCTCAATTGATTAACATAAGTCTCAGCCTAGATCCCACTAGATCTAGGTATGGTCAACTATCCTCCCATTCCGTGAATGGTTTGTCCTATCGGCCTCTCCAGCGAGCCGCATGCACATCGCATATCATAGAAGTTTGGTACTATATCTTTAAATATTCTACTCTATGTCCACATAGTCCCCATGTTTGACTTAGTGGGTGAGAATGATTCTAGACCTCCTCTAGTAGTTCATTCATGTTTCCCTCTTCCCTTAATTCCTCACCAAGAACCATCATTCCAAGAAGCATTAAGGCCATATTTAGACAAGTAAGGCCACTTACTTGAAATTTTCAGATCTTGATTCTGATGGTTGGTTTGTCCGCTATGATCTCCACAAGATTTAGGGCCTTCTCCTCCTCTCAAATTGGATGGAAAACATCCTTTTATAGAAAAAAAAACACAGTTTTCCATCACCCATTGCGGCCAAACCGTAGTTCAGTTTGATGAATCATTAGCACCATTGGAAAAATCTCATCGAGTACTATAATGGGTATCTCTCGGTTTTTAATGATTTGATATTTCACTAGGAAGACATTTTTCCAAGAAGGGTAACTTCGTCGCCTCTAAAAATAGAATTACTTCATAAAGCGACACTTGTACTTTTAGGTCCACCTCCTCTTAATACTTTTCGTACTATTTTTCAATATTTTTCATGAGTAACCATGATTTACTCATGTTTTGATGGTCCCCATCGGGCCTGGTCTGTGTGGCATCATCATCGAGTGACCCTTGTTCAGAGCATTCGCGATGAGTCACCCTTGCATCCATGGAGTTTGTTTCACGTCTCATTATATCATGTCACATTATTCCATCCATCTTTTCATATCATTCATCCTGTGTTGCTCATTTTGGCCTCCAGTCATACTGTCCCCATCCCCTCTAGAGTTGAGTCAGTCACTGACAAGGTCAACCATGCACTTTATGATTTGAAAAGGGATGTCATATGTTTGTCCCTTAGTCCCACATTTTCCATTATCCTTGGTGTCATCCCCTCAATCACATTATTATTTCCCCTTGTGCCTTAGTTGAGGATCCTCATTGCCTCATCTATCGCGGGCCCTATTTTGTCAACATCAACTCACTTATTCTAGAAGAATGGTTTAGAGGGTGTTGTATCTTGGTTCCAACTTCCATTCTTGTTCGACACCTCGAATCAAGTAGAGGGACTCATTATTTCCCTTTGACTTGGTCGTTTCATGTTCGTGATTCATACACTTGATGGTCCAGTGATGCAGCAGATTGTACCAGTGATTCCTGGGTGTGTGTGAGATGTTTCAGACCTCATGAGGGGGTGGCCCTTCAAGTAGCCCCCCACATGCCCAGATGCATTCCTATTATGCTACAATCTCATATGTAGTTCCCAAAATTTGATGGGTTTGGTTCTTACTGATCACAGTGTTCATAACATGCACATCTCCTTCAGATGATCCATTCAGTTTTGCAAAGCCCTTCCTTGTTTAGCAGGGATTCTTCGGTTGTTTTACCCTCCCTCCCACCCATTTTTAAGGGAAGGGAATTTGTATCTCATGTACTCATATAATATTATATTCAGTCATGGCTCATATTTTTCTAGGTGCATTATGTATATGGGATACATTGTATTATTTTCTAGCTCTGTTATGCCAACATGTCATGTACCATTCAACATATACATAAAAGGAGACTTGCATCTGTCTCACCCCTCTATCCTTATACTCTCTTGCTTTAGCATTATTGGTATCTCTCTCTCTCCCCTGTGATTGTCTAGTGATTGTGCCTTTACAACTTACTTTGGTCATACGTTTTGTTCCTAACACTCGTACGTTGGGGGCCACTCTGTTACCACCAAAAAATTGATCATCTAGCTTAATTTTTATCCAAGTGGATGTTGGTGTCCACCCATATATCCCACTTGGACCCCCACAACTATCTCTTTCAATTTTTCAGTTTCCTTAATTGTAACACAATTTACTAATTTTGGCAATTTTTTGGGTCCTGAACTTGTGGAGCTGTTTTGAGGCCCTAAACAACGTTTTTTTGGGAAAATTGGGAGAAACATGGGTCCATGGACCGATGTTTCTCACTTAAAAGTTGTATTCCTTGGACATATCTTTATAACGAGGTATTGTGTGCATCAAACAGAGATCGTATGCCAAAGTTACGACCTTGGGAAGTTGATGTACCAATTTATCCAAGCGAGGCCCATAGTTTGGCGCTTCATCTCCTAGGGTTAGTTTTTTGTATGTTTAGGGTTTTCCATTGTTTCTAAACAATAATTAGGCTTTCGAGTCTCATTGTAAGAGAGTTCAGAGGCATGTAGCCGCCACATCTCTTCTCAGAGATAAGCTACCATGGCCATAGCTAGTTTATTTCCATTTATGTTTGTAAGCATATTTAAGTATCTTACATTAATTAAATGAAGTATTATTTCTACTTCATCTCTGTATTTATGGTTATATATGTAATTTTTTGTGTTCTTGTTTCAATCCATATCAGTGGTATCAAAGCGGTCTGCTATCCCCCTATTTTTCTTTGCATGTCCCCAATGAGGTTGTGATATAAGGAGTTAGGGCTTGAACTGGTCGAACCTTTGCAAGATCAGCCTCGCAAATCCTGATGGTCTCCCATAGTGGATGAAAAGAAAGATGAGGGGGCAGAAGATCCTATCAAAATCTTCCTCAAAGAAGCCATCGGGCAACAAAGGAATGTGATAATGGAAAACGTTGCCTAGATCCTTCAGCAGCTACCTGGGGGCGTCACATCTACTTCCAACAGCTACTGTGGAAATGCCACACCCTTTAAGGTACAAGTTAACTTTAAAATCCCCATATTCAAGGGTCACATAGACACAGACGCTGTAGATAAATGGTTAAATTTGCTAGAAGATTATTTTTCTGTTCATTTTTTTCCAGCCGGGAAAAGATCACCTTTGCACTTCTCAACGCAGCCCCTACGTCAAGGACTGGTGGGAAACCTACTACGAGCTGAAGGATGAAAGTTCGGGCTCACTATTTTCAGCTGCACCCACTTGGAATTCATTCTAGGATGCCATCAAGGAGCAGTACTACCCTGTCAGGCGCTATGAGGACAAATACATAAAGTGGACCATGCTGTGGTAGGGAAGGGACCAAGATGTGTCGGAGTTCACAAATATTTTTCATACCCTTCATACAAAGTTGGGTATCAAGGATTCTGAGCTGCATTTGGTACTCAAATACACGGCTACCTACACAAGTACATCCAGGACGAGATGGAGTTCTTGTACATCTCCTGCTCAACATAGCGTACTGATACGCTATCAAGATCGAGCATAAGTTTAAACAAAAGAAGCAAGACTTTGGATCTGTGAATCTGAATAACAAAGGACAAAGCCAAGGAGGGGTGACCTAAGACAACCTGTCGAAGCCGCAAGGAAAGAACAACACCACGAAGTCAAAGAAGGACACAAGAAAGTGGTGTGAGTTCCATAAGAGCCCCACTCATAACACAAGTGAGTGTTGGACCAAGTAGTCATTGGTGGCCGAGTTGAAGGCTTCAAAATAAGATGCATGTTCCGACCCTGAGTTAGAACTCGATAAGGGGAATGACAAAGGGAAGAAAATCATTGATGCAAAGCCCAGTGCCACTATTTCCACCGCCAAGGTCCAGAAGAGTGAGCCTAAAGATCCAAAGGATGGGGAGCATCTTTTCCACTCACAAATGTGGGTGAAGGGTTCACTGCCGCAATTCATTATCAATAGTGGTAGCCAAAAGAACCTCATTTTCATAGAGATCATGAAGCAGTTTGGCCTACCGACCACACCACACCCGCACCCATACAACATCAATTGGCTTCACCAAGGGAAAGATCTCTGAGTCTGCCAGTAGTGCTACCTTCCTTACAACATCAAGCCCTTCGTAGATGAGGTATTGTGTGATGTTGAACCTCTTGATGTTTGTGATGTATTATTAGGCCAACCCTACTTGTGGAAGCGACATGCTGTGTATGAGTCAAGGCCTCATGCCGTTATTATTTCCTTGGGTAATTCATTATACAGGATACTGGAGGTAGCCCCAGCTACTGCCACCTCTTTTATCTCTGCTAAGAAAGGCAGTAAGATCATTTCCCAGACTAGGAAATTCATTTTCTATGTGGTTCGCTCCCAAAGTAAGGGGAAGATCGTTGAAACATCCATGACCCCCAGGAAGGGTTCCTCCACATAACAGAAGAAGGTGGATACGATCATGAAAGAAGACAAGAACATCTTCTCCTCACCCAAAGGGGTACCTTTGCACTGTTAGGTCAAGTATTCGTTCGATCTAACTCTCGGAGCACCCCTACCCAACGGGCCAATATATCGCGCTCCATTGTGGAAAATTCCAAGTACAAGTAGCAACATGATCAACATCAGGTGCCACAAAAGTTTTAGGTGGGCGACAAAGACTGGTTACATTTGCTAAAAGAATGCCTTGCAAGAGCCCATAAAAAGCTCAAGCCACTCTGATATGGTCCTTACACCATTACCAAGGCCGTGGGAAACAATTCTTTGGAGCACAACATTCCCCCATTCCTTTGCTTGCACCGAGTGTTCAATGTGGACTACCCTCGACCATGCCTCATTGTAAGACAGTTCAGAGGCATGTAGCCACCACATCTCTTCTTAGAGATAAGCTACCATCACCCTAGCTAGTTTATTTCCATTTCTATTTGTAAGCATATTTCAGTATCTTACATTAATGAAATGAAGTATTATTTCTGTTGCATCTCTATATTTATGGTTATATCTATAATTTGTTGGATTCCTATTTAAATCTGGATCAAATTTACTAGATGGCTTGAAGTACACCATGTAAAGTCAATTTTACCATAGTAAAATTGCTTTCACTGTGAGAAATTACTTAATAAACCACCTTCGTTAAGTAATTTATAGTTAAACCCTTGAAGAATAATTAAATAAATCACTATTTATTTGATTTTCTTCTAGGAATAATTAATTAAACCATTTCTCAATTATTATTCCTTGTCATATTTGACCCAATCATGAAAAAATAACAAATAAATCACTAATTACCTTATTTTTCTCTAAGAATAATTTATTAATCTCTAATTAATTATTGTTCTTTGTCAAATCTGACTAAATCTCTTAGAAATAATTAAATAAATCATTATTTATTTATTATTTCTAAATAAAAGTTTAAATACTTTTTCCCTCCTAACCAAATATAATAAATTATTCCAAGTGGTTATTCCAAGAATGGGGTTAATAATACTTTATTTTTGCTCATTATTCGAGGATAACTCAATATTTTATTATAAATAGAAGGGTTTTCCATTCATTATTCACTTTTGATTATTTTCATTGTTGTAACTCTGATTATTTTCATTGTCGCACACCATACTTTTGTTGGGTTTATACATTATAGAGGAGAGAGACTCTACACAAGCTGAAGACGTTTGAGGATAGCCAAGAACCCATCCCATATAGGGGGACTAGTAACATATATTTGTTCCCTTCACTTGTCCTATAATAAAAATATTCTTCGTATGTTTCCATTGGACGATTGGAGTTATTACTATTTCCTTTTGTTGTTTAACTATGATTGTGGCATAGATCAGAATTTTGGCAAGTTTTGTTTCTATTAGTTGCTACATATCTACAATGTTTAGTAGCCATTTATATTGTTGAGATTGTTTGTCATCCACAATCTTAAGTGAGTTATTTTCATACATCTTTGAGAAGAAAACACTACAACAGTCCCTGTTCCTATCAATTTATATTTTTTATTGAATAATCAGTCCTTATTTACTTATTCATCATCTTGAAGAACAATTATGGGTAAACTCCAACAAAATGTCAACAAATTTTTGAGTTAGGTTTTCCTTGCACTAAATACTATCACACATGTATATATAATATTAGTCACATATTTTCCTTTCTAGACCTTGATCTATTGAACAAAAATGTCTATTGTTTGTATAATTTTGTCCCAGACCTTCATATCGACACTCATAAACAACAATATTTTTTATTTTTAATTTGTGTGAAAATAAGGGTCTCCGTTAGTTTCTATTCCAATGGATCAGCCTCTGATAGCACACCTTTTACCACATAAATGCTACTGATAACACACCTTTTCCCACAGAGATGGTGTGTGGATAGCAATCTCCACAGGAGTCCGACACTAGACATATAGATAGTTTTTGTATATCACAACAAGAATCATTAACATATGAAGATGTGGTAGACCCTAAAATATGTGCATTCAATCCATTGCTTGTTCTTTCATGGAAGGATTCAACAAAGGGTCAAACATGAACACATCAAAGGTAGTAATTAGATTCATCCTTACTCTAGTAGCTTCCATTTTTTTTGGTTTATTTCTAAAGAAAAGATACCCATAATTTTATTAATCAAGAAAGAAAGAACAAAATTACATTTTTCATATGTTAAAAACATTCCATAGATACGCTTCACGACTATGAGAGAAAAAATAAAAAACTGTAAAAATAAATTACAAAAGTAAATATGTGAAATTAAGTGTGACAATAATCACTTAATTTCTCTTTCTTGCATTTCTTTTTTTTCACTTTCCATCATCCTTGAAAGTTTGATTCAACAAGAACCATTTCCAATTCTTTTCTTGTTTCCTTTCATGGGGATTCTTTGTCTAAGTCTAAACTCTTAGATACATGTGCCCTTTTTGTGCTCCCCCATCCCATTAGGTATCAAAATATCATCAAATATAGTACACTTATGTATAAGGGTATCATTTTTGGAACCACGAGGAAAGTCAACTTGTTTGGCTTACTTGACATGAATGTTGTAGTGGATACAACTCACTTCTTTAGAGGCATATGTAGAAATTTTGAATAATAAACACTTATTCACATAGATTATCATGATTATACACTATTGCGCAATACATGCACAATACATAATCTCCTCTATGTTGATCATCAATTTAGCAGCATCAAAAATAATGAAACATCAATCGCATGCACACATTAACACAATATGTAACCCGGGGAAATCATACAGCTGAAAACCCCACACTATCTATATATTATAATGATTGAGAACATGTAACAATACATAGTACAATACTTCTCACAAGAACTCAGTACTATCTCCACCTGTTACACACAAAACTAGCTCAGATCTGAACAAGTCACAGGTTCAAATCTTCTCCACTGCTTTGCCTGCCTCCACTGCAAAATTACAAAGTGAAAAACACGTGAGCACAGGCTATAATTCCTTGGTATTGGCCCACACTGCCAAGTCCTCATTAGCATAACTCAATCCCATTGATTGTGCAAGATCTCATGCACAACCATTGTCACAACTAATAGCAATCTCAGCCTCTAACACCTGTCTCCACTGAACTGTACATGCACTGAGTTAACTGATGTATTCTTCAGTTGCTTTATGAGTTAATAATTAGTGAATTAATTAATATTTAATTCACACAACTCATCACTAGTGTATTCTTTAGTTAGACTAAAATACAACTAGTTCAACCAAGTCAAACTGAACACAACTCCATCAACTCCACAATCAACTCCACCAAACTCAACCACATGAGTTCTAACTGATGTCCTGCATGCAATAGCTCAACTGACCCACAAGAAAAGCATATTTCCTTCTGACAGCTACATGTGCCACATCTGTAGCTCAAACTGAAGTGCTCCAATAGGATAAGATAATGTTTATAGTCAAAATATTATTATGAGCTAATAATATTCGACTATTCTATTTTAAGCCTAGCAGTCTAAAAATAGAAACCTGCCCATATGTCTAAAAATAGAAGTCCATCTATTTTTACCAACATGACCAATCATCCACAAATAACATACTGCAACTCATAGACAATGATCCATATGTCTAAAAATAGACTTTGCGCCAAAAATAGCCTGCGGGCCCACTTAGTGAAGGCGACTTCTTTCCACTAAGCTCCATCATCTTGTTGCATTCTCAACACTCCCTCTCAACAAGATATGGATTATCAGCAACCCCTATCCTACCTCAGTGGTATTCGAATTTGCTCCTGGTGAGCGCCTTCGTCAAGATATCAGCATCCTGATCCTCCGTTGGAATGTATGAAGGTAACATGACTCTCCGTTGCACACAATCTCTGATATGATGGTACCTAATGTCAATATGCTTAGATATATCATGAAATACTGGGTTAGCCGAGAGTTTAATGCAACTTTGGTTATCACAGTAAATCACAGTAGGCTTCAAGTAAGAACTAAAAAAACCGACCTGGATCTTCCTCATCCATATAGCCTCGCATGAAGCCAAACTTGCTGCCATATACTCAGCCTCTGCTGAACTAAGTGCCACAGATCTCTGCTTCCTGCTATACAAAGAAACTAATGTCGACCCGATACTAAAGACCCCTCCTGATGTGCTCTTTCTGTCCATTGGGCTCCCTGCCCAATCTGCATCGGTGAAGCCACATAGCTTCACCTCATCCCCTTGTTTGTACCACAATCCATATCTCGATGTGCCTCTCAAATAACGCAATACATGCTTGCCTACCTTCCAGAAGAGCTTGGTTGGCTGAACCATAACTTGTGAAAGCTGGTTAATAGCATAGCATATATCGGGTCGTGTATTGACCATATACATAAGCGACCCCACCAACTGTCGATAAACAATGGCATCCACTTCTTCTGCTGAAGTGGCATCCTCCTTCCTCCAACCTCCAGGAAGAGGAGTATCAATAGGCTTGCAGCCATGCATGTTGAACTTCTCCAGTATCTCCCGAGCATACTTACCCTGAGAAACAAATAGTCCCTCACTGCGCTGCCAAATTTCCAATCCTAGGAAATAATGAAGGAGGCCCAAGTCCTTCATCTCAAACTCCTAAGCAAGATCATCCTTGCATGAAAGTATCAACAGCTCATCACCTGTTAGAATCAAATCATCTACATAAAGTACAATGATAAGCAACTTACCCTCCACCACAATCTGGTATAGGTTAGGATCTGCCTCACTCTTAGAGAATCCAAGTCTGGTGAAATAACTGTCTATCCATGTGTACCAAGCACGTGGTGCTTGTTTCAACCCATACAGTGCTCTCTTGAGCTTGCACACATGCGACTCGCTGCTAAAGATATCAAAACCTTCGGGCTGCTCAATGTACACCTCCTCCTCAATGACTCCGTTGAGGAATGCAGTCTTCACATCCATCTGATGAATGTGCCATCCCATCTGCGCTGAGAGAGCAAGAATTGTCTGTATGGAAGAATACCTTGCGACAGGTGCAAAGGTCTCCTCATAATCAATCCCCTCTATCTGTGAAAAGCCTCGGGCAACAAATCTTGCCTTGTACTTCTCCACACTCCCGTCAGCTACCTGCTTAACTTTGTAGATCCATCTCAAACCCACCACTGATTTCCCTTCCGGTCTTGGGACAATCTCCCATGCACTGTTTCTGACAATCGAATCATACTCTTCGACCATGGCGTCTACCCATGCGGGATCCTCCACAGCTTCCTCGAAAGAGGATGGCTCAGTCACAACACATTTTCGCACGAGAGCCATGTATCCAATGTACTGATCGGGTGACTGTCTCTATCTACATTGGGCTGTAGGTGGTCCTACAACTTTCTCTGCATCTTGAGCCAGTCACTCAGCTTTTGTTAAGCACTTTCGCCCTTTGATGGTTGGCGCTGCATGAGTGGTCTCTTCCACTCCATGAACTTCCTCCCGTGGCTGATCCACATCTTGAGGCTCATCTTTAGGAACTAATAGCTCCTCATCTGCATGCAAGTGTAGCTCCCTCTCAAGCGAACACTTCATGGCTTTCTCCTCCTGAAATTTTATATCCCATCGCACAACAGTCTTGCCACTGTCTAGAAAATACACATGATAGTTGTGGGGCATATCAGTGTACCCCACAAATATCCAAACCTTTGTAGTCAGCTCCAAATTCTTCCTGGCATCCTTCGTCACATGCATGTAAACATTAGCACCAAAAATCCTCAAATGAGAAAGATCAGGCTTCTTACTAGAATAAGCCTCCTCAGGTGTACTCATGCCAAGTATCTTATGAGGACAACGGTTCTGCACATAAACTGATGTATTGGATGCTTCCACTCATAAGTGAAGGGGTAGGCCCTGATCATGCAACATCGCTCATGCAGCACCCACGATCGTTCTGTTCTTCCACTCAGCAACCCCGTTTTGCTGTGGGTTATGGGGAGCTATGAGCTCTTTTCGAATCCCTTATGAACTGCAAAAGTCCTTGAACTCGCCAGAGATGTATTCACCACCATTATCGCTCCTAAGAGCCTTCACCTTCTTCCCTGACTCCTTCTCGACCAGTGCTTTGAACTCACAAAACTTTGAGTATGTCTCGCTCTTCTTCTGCATGAAGAAGATCCAGCACTTACGAGAGAAATCATCAACAAAGATCACATAATACCTGTGTTTTGTTGTCGAAGCTACTGAGAAAGGTCCACACACGTCTGTGTGAATTCTCTCAAGGATCATTGTGGCGTGACTATCCTTCTCGTGAAAGGTGGCTTTCACAAACTTTCCCAAAGTACACCCATTGCACTGATCTGACTGCGCAAGAGTGCCTTCAGGAAGCCCTGTAGTGATCTGCTGTTGTATCTTCAAGGCTCCATGGTGAAGGTGACCCAATCTCCTGTGCCACAACTCGCCATCATCCCATCTCACCAATCCTTATGCCTTGCATGCCATTGCTGCGCAGCCATCTACATGCAACTGATAAAGGTTCCTCACTCGAATCCCTATCTTCTGGGTTTCTCCAGTTGTCTTGCTACGCAGGAAAGCCTTTCCCTCGCTGAAAACAACATCATATCCCTTGTCTTCTAACATCGCCATAGAGATAAGATTCTTCTTCAATCCTGGAACATGCATCACTTCCTTCAATACGAAGGGTTCGCCAGACTCCCTCTCAAAGGAAATGGTATACCGGTCGCACTGTATCTACCATCATCACCCATCTCGATGTGCACTCCAAGATCTTTCTCCTCCAGATCAGAAAACAAATCTCGATCTCCTGTCATGTGAAAAGACACATCACTGTCCAAGAACCATACTGATCCCATCACACTTAAAACCAAGCATGCGATCAATGACAAATCAAGCCCAAACTACGAGGCTAGAGCCTCTCCTACTGCAGATCCAGCTGTTACACAAAATATTGTCATCATGACTATTTGCAGTCAGTATGGGTCTATCATCATTCATACTGTCCTCCTAAGCAAGTCTCAAACCTCAGCTCTTCATGTCAAGCTTTGAAAATGAGAGAAAGACCTTAAAAAATCAATAAAGTTCTGGTTCCGCACTTTCTCTCACTGGTGCCTGCGATCCCGCACCCCTTGTTCATGTTACCTGCGAACCTGCCCGCTCGGTCTCTAAAGGAGTGGGTGCAGACCCCTGTGAAAGTCAAAAAGGCGCAAGTTTATTCTTAAAGACTCACTTTGGGTTAATTCTAGATGATTCTAGAAGGAATTTTGACATGGATGGCTCACTCTTAGGTGGTTCATGCATCCCAAAAGAGAAGGAGCTAATCCCTTAATGAGAGGAGCTTATCCCTTTGAAGGAGGGCTTTATCCCTTTGAAGGAGGACCTAGTAACTTCCCTCCATTGCACTATAAATTAAGGAATTGGGTTGGTTGCTAGAGAGGTTAGAAGCTAAACGTTTTTGAGGGTAAATGCTGGTGGAATTGAGACTTCCTAGTTAAGCTTGAGAGGAGAGATCACATACCTTTTTGGCTTCATTGGGAAGAGAGTGAAACTTGTCAAAGTAGAGGAGACTTCTTGCTGGACCCTGGGAGGAGCTTGTATAGCATCAAGGCACAGGTTGTAAATTTCTTCTTTGATTTGAATTAATACAATCGGATTCATTTTTCTCAACAAATTGTCTTATGTAATTTGTTTCATGAATTCCTTGATCATCATGATAGGTATGATTTATTATATTGCCTTTGCAGGTGCTATTTAATTTGTGTGTTTGTTTGTGTTTGCAGATTCTCTACAGGGGAGCTCATTTGGATCAACGGAGCGAGGCTTCCACAAACTTGCATTGGACCCAAGGTAGGCCTAAAACACTTGTTTGCCTTTGTTTATAAATTGCATATTTAGAGAAAGATAGGATTTGATTGGCTTGCTTGTCACTAGATATCATTAGATACTAGGGAGGTCGATCTTGTCCGCAAGAACGCCTCATTCGGTGTGACAAAATGGCGACTCCACTGGGGACTTGAATTTTTGTTTTTTCATTTGCTTTTAGTTTGACTTGAGAAACTATGTCTTTGTTTCTGGTTTTTGGCTTGATGTGTGTGGGATTGGGTAGGTTTAGTAGATCTTTAATTATTTTTTTCTTTTCATACTTTTGGAAGAGGACCGCACCCTCTGCTTGTAACACAATGTAGACATACCCGCACTTTGAATTTACACACAAAGCGGTACCACACCTAGTTATACTGGGGGCCTGTGGACCCTATCAAAATTTTGAAAAACTTAAGATTTTCTCTTTCAATCAGCTTAGGATTTGTTTATGTGTTTTTAGCCTCTGCCCAGATTTGCACGTGACTTGTCAGGAACTTTTCTTAGGTTAATTCCATTGGCATTCCTGTTTTAAGTTTTTATCAATTGGGTGTTTTGAGTCTGTTTTTTGAGAAATTCTTAATTTGATTTCCTTTGGTCATTACTTGGAAGTTTGTCTCTGTATTTTCACAATTTTGCATCTTTTTGCTTTTGTTTTTGCAAAAAAAATTGTGTATGAGTGTTAATCGCCTTTGAGTGTTTTTATTTTTTGATCTTTGGAACTCTCACCCAATTTTCTCGACTTGCACTTGATTGGTTCTTAGATTACATTAGAATCATCTTGTGTTTGAGAATTCTCTTGCATAGATCACATTTTCATAATTAGAATTCTCATTTTCAGAATATGAATGAAAAATGTGCATAGATTACATTTGCATACTTTTCAAGTGAATTGTGCATAGATTACAATTGCATAGTTTACATTCTGAAAAATCAATTGTAGATTTAGATCAACTTTCTTTGATTTGAATTTACATATTTTTATTCTTGTTTTTAACACACAAAAATAAAAATAAAAATAAAAACTTTTTGGAATTGATTTGCATTAGTTTTTCTTGATGAAATTAGTGCATTAGAGAATTTGTTATATTTTCTCTTAGTGATCAATTTCTTGAATTGTTGGAAGTGAATGGAAACTCTCTCCTTACTTTAGTTAGGATTTATTGAATTAAAAAGATTACATTATCATATTCGATTGCATTCAGTTTGGGTCGGGTCATAACACCATTGGTTTCATATCCATTTATCCTTTTGAGTAATAATAGCCTAAATAACACAGTGCTTAATTAAAATTCATCTAGTAAATTTTACATTTTTAGGGCTCTTTCCACCAATCTAGCTTAGGCTAATATCTTGGAGTAGGGAGTAATTAACTCTCCAAGATAGTAAAACAAACAAGTAGCTGTATCTTGCGGTAGGAGATAAATTTCAATTGTTACATCTATGCTATGGGAAAGCTCCTCTTAAAGGAGAAGCACGAGATCATATCTGAACCAGTGTGGGAATCAATCCTTCCTCATTGGGAACGATAGAAGATATTCACGTATTAAAAATGGTAAACCTCATATTGACCATTGTCGAGGAGCCTGGGGTCACTTGTTGGTAAACCTTGGATTATGTCAAGGAGCCTTCAAGGGGATTGAGCTTGTTACTCTGCCCTTGCGTGCGTATCGGATCACAAACTGTTCCCCCAGGTATATTTGTTTCTGTTGGTAACCATAGTGACCATAATCTATAGGATTCTTTCCTAAGGTGACGGTGGAGGGAAGATCCCACTGTACTTGGAGCAGACGTCGACTAGACTCACTTGGATTTTCTGGGGGGTTCTCTTCACTCGAGACGGTTTAGTGGAGAAACTTGTGCCAGTATATTCATTAAGAAGGTTGTCGGGGTAACTGTTCCAACCACCATTTCTGTATTGAATTCTGCGACGTTGGATTTCATCACCAACTAGTGTCTTCGATACGGAAAGTTACTGTTTGTGTGTGGTTTGACTCCTAGAATTGATAGTGCGTGTTAATTTGTTTGTTTTTACTTTTAGAGACAATCGGTGTGAATTGTGAATTTTAATTGTTAGGTGTGAATTGTGAATTATTAATTTTAGTTTTAAATTGTTAATAAAATTCATTGAAGTTGAATATAATGGCAAATGTTCCGGAATTTACCAACCAAGGAACCCCTCTTAACGAGAATCCTAGTACTTTTCCTTACTTTGGAAATGTTGGTCCTCCTTATATGGCTACTTTGTCATTACCTGGATTTACAATAGGTTTACCGATATGGTTATTTTCAACTTCGTTGGCCCGAAATACTCCAATTGTTCCACCTCAACCGAATGCTTCACCTCAACAGAGTTCACCATCTCAACATCACCAACCTTCTGTTGACCCTTTACCTTCTTCGTCTAATTTTTCTTACTCCATTTCTTCCTCTTCGCTTGGTAAAAGCCTCGATGCTAGTAACCAGGTGGCTAAGAAGAATAAGAAAGGGAAGAAGAAGAAGCAAGATAAGAAAGAAGTCAACCAACCAACCACAACTATAAGTGTTAGTTGTGTTGAGGAAAACTCTGATATGCATCGTAAACCCAAATACCCTGGTAGGCTTTGTAAGGGTGACCACTTCCTTATCAATTGTCCTGGTATTCCAAAGGTCTTGGAAGTATGGTCAGAAAAATCTCATCAACTTTCCATTGATCCATCAACCAGTGATAGTCAGGTTCCTAGGAAATAGGGTAAATTTAGGTTTCCTTGTAAGTTATACAAAGGGAGTCATCAAACTCACATTTGCCCTCACATGGATGAAGCCTCAAAATTGTTGGAAATCCTTACCATTCCACAGCAAGAATTTCCAACTGGTTACCATAAACTTTCTCCCAACCTACCGTCAGCTGACGGAGTGATTGATCTAATTTCAAGTATAGTCAATCCCACTCTTCCATTGGAGAGTGAAACTCATATCACTCAAGTTGATGATCCTTTAGTTGATCAAGTGGTCGATTCAATTTCACACTCGTTCGATCCCACTCTCCCTTTAGAGAGTGAACTTCATACCACTCAGGTTCTTCTTGTTACATCAGATTCTTCTATGCCGGGGGGCATTTCACCTATTTCTACAGAACCCCTTCCAAGTACTGAGGTCTTTTCCTTTGATTGGAATAGACTGATAGAACCTCATCTTCCTTCCTCCATCCCATTCCAAATCATTGTCAAGGCTGGTAGTAGGGACATACACCACACATAGGTAGATGAAGGTGCTTCTGTTAGTATTTTATCCTCAACTGCTTGGAAATCTTTGGGTTCCCCTCAGCTTGCGCCTATTACGCAGAATCTGAAAGCTTTTAACAGAACCATTAGTGAACCTTTAGGGATCCTTCCTAAGTTTCCTATTACCTTGGAAGGTAAAATTATCTATATTGATCTTATGGTAGTTCGAGGTCCCTTGGATTTCAATTTACTCCTTGGGCGAGACTATGTTTATGCAATGAAAGTTGTCGTATCGACACTCTTTCGCGTGATGTCTTTCCCTCATAATGGAAATATTGTGACTGTAGACCAGATTTCGTTCCCTAGTCTTGTTTCAACTACCAATAATATGACACCCCTAAGTGTTCTTGATTCTAAAGTGGTATCTACCCCGCCACGAGTTAATTATGTGGCAACTGATCCCATGTTTTTAGTTACCGATGTATGTGAGCCTCTCATTGTTTGCTCATATTCCTTTGATTTAGATCCGGTAATTGACATGGAAAACACTATGGGATTACTGGAACAAGATGTTCTTATCTCTTTTGAGTCCCTTGACATGTGTTCCTTCCAGAGAACTATCCTTCCTTCTGATGAAGACCTCTTGGAAGCCATCATCAAGGTGTGTCCATTGACATATCTTTCTTCTAGTTGGAAGCCATGATCAGTGAGCGCGAGGATAGTTTTTTCCTGTATCAACCTCATTAAAAAATGAAACAGGCTATTGTGAGGATAGTTTTGTTCATGTGTCAACCTCGTTAAAAAATGAAACAGGGTTTCAAGGAAAGTTACTTTTACTGTGTCGACCTCGTTAAAAAATGAATCAGTGAGTATGAGGATAGTTCTTTTCCTATGTCAACCTCGTTAAAAAATGAATCAGTTGTTCGAGGAAAGTTCCTTTTACTGTGTCAACCTCATTAAAAAATGAATCAGTTGGTTCGAGGATAGTTCCTGTTACTGAGTCAACCTCGTTAAAAAGTTAATCAGGAGGACAGTTCTTTTCCTATGTCAACCTCATTAAAAAAAAATTAATCAGTAGGTTATATAGGTAGATTGTAGAGAGTAGATATGAGCATAGTTCCTTGTCTTATGTCAAGCTCGTTAAAAAATGAATCAAGGATTTTAGAGCATAGTTCCTTGTCTTGTGTCAAGCTCGTTAAAAAATGAATCAAGGTTTTTAGAGCGTAGTTCTTTGTCTTGTGTCAAGATCGTTAAAAAATGAATCAAGGTTTTTAGAGTATAGTTTCTTGTTAGGTAGATTGTAGAGAGTAGTTATGAGCATAGTTCCTTATCTTGTGTCAAGCTCGTTTAAAAAATGAAACAAGGGTTTTGAGGATAGTTCTTTTCCTGTGTCATCCTCACTAAAAAATGAAACAACTCCCACCAGTCTTTCCAAGATTTTGAAAGTGAACCTTCATTTCATCCACCTGGTTGAATGCAATGAAGCTTGGGGGGCATGTACCTTGATTTGCGTCATTATGCTAGGGGCATGCGAACTTATAACAAGTATAGTTTTTCATTTCAAGCTTGCGTAAACATGAAACCGAATCCAAACATAGTTCTTTTCCTGTGTCAAGCTCGTTAAAAAATGAAACAAATCCTCCTCTAATTGAGTCGAGAGTTTGACTAGATCTCATAAATGTTAAGTTGTATATTTAGGTTAGTTATTTCAGTTTTTTGCAGTTTTAGGTCGAGTCTTTCAAATGATCTCGTAACTGAACCTGCATTCCATCCAGCTATTAGTTACCAGCAGTGTACTTAGTTGAATGAAATGAAGCTGGGGGGCATGCGCTCTAACAGTTATGCTTAGGGGGCATCAAGCACAGTTTTCTCTCTATTTCAAGCTTGTGTAAAAATGAAACTACTTTGAAGCATAGTTTTTCTCTGTTTCAAGCTTCTGTAAAAATGAAACCTATCTCGAGTCAGTTTCAGTTATTTTCAAGACTCGTTAAACTCATGAAAATCCCGAGATTATTTTTCTATCTTTCATTCTCTTAAAACAAATGAAAATGCCGAGTTCTTTCCGTCTTTTCCTGCTCGTAAATTAAATTGAAAGTCGGCCATATGAGTACATTTTTATCATTTTTTCGAACTCATTAGAACTTATGGAAAAATGAAAACCATGAGTACATTTTTATCATTTTTTCGAACTCATTAAAACTTAAAAAAAAGTGAAACCTTAGAGTCACCTTTAAGCTCTTTTCTGACTCTTAAAATATGAAAAGATTGCCAAGTTTTTCTTTTTAACTCGTTAAAACGGAACTAAAAAGATGGTCCACTTACAACCCTTTTCTGACCGTAAAAACATGAAAATATTGATGGGTTTTTGTCGTTTCAAATTCGATATTGGTTATAAAACGACATGTCATTGATCACTTTTTTACTTTTTTTCGGATCAGAGGCACTAATTATGAAAAGTACTCCTTGGTCGTAATGATCAAGCGGTTCTCTCAAGTATTATTTTATACTTTTTCGGGCTTGGGAGACACAAATTTATGAAAAAGGACAATCATGGAGTCTTCTTAAGTTTTTTCAGACTCTCTAAAATTGAAAAACGTCGAGTTTCTCCTATACTGGACTCGTTAAAATTTAACAGTAAAGGACTTGCCCAATTACAAACAGGAACGGACCACTCCTTCATAGGGTTTGAATTTAAAGTAAGTTGGACTCATCCGAAGGATGAGCTTATAATCAAGCAAATGTTATCCTCCTCAAGCTTGTCAAAAATAAAGAGGTACTTGCCAGAAATGGTGGAGGAAAAGAGAGAAAAATGACCCTGTTTGTCATACTTTGTAACCACTCTTGAACACGACACTTTTATTCACCTGGGTTGGGAAATCCTTTGCCTAACAGTTTATCAAACCATATTGAAAGTCTTCAGCTGGTTTCTAGGTATTAACTTTGGGTCAATTGTCACCAAACCATCTGCTGTGTCATTATGTGTTTAAGAGGTCAGTGAAAATAAACCATTCATCTGAAAAATATCTGTCATCCATCTTGACCATCTCTGAGTCAGTCCTTGCAACTAACTTCAAACTTGATCTATGATTTCGTGTTGTGGGCTTGCCTACGACGGATTTCTTTCTATCGACTTCAGCTCATTATCTATAAAGATGATCTAGAGATCGTCAGTACCTTGGGATCTGCATGCCTCAATGGCAGGTTTCTCGCCTTCGACGATAGGTCGCATCATTGACCTTCGATCAAAGGATTCCGTGACATGTTCGACATCAACACATCTTTTCACATCTCATGGATTGTACTGAGTACTTTGAGAGCCATTGACATTAATGGTGGTTTCTCTCACACTTGTTAACAATTTACATAATTGACTGGTAATCAAGTGGTTTCTACCATGTTCGACTTCAACACATTCATTCGCATGGTTAGAATCGTACTATTTCGAGAAGTAGAAATGAAGACCCTGGATCTAGTTTCTGCCATCCAGGCTACGAGGAATTTTGTATTCATTATACTGTGGACTATTCATAAACAGATGGTTGCGTCCATACTGTGTCTACATGTGTCTATACTTGTGATTTATTACAAGATCATTCCTATATCCGAGCAGTAGTTAGTTTTCTAGTCAGTTTTGATCTGAGTATGGGAATGCCTACCTCAGCGATGATATGATCTCATATATATATTTTGCATTGAATGTTTTTACAGGTTCCAACCGGTCTCTCCACAAGATGATCCTCGAAATGATAAAGTACTTCACTCTTCCTAGATGATAAATTAAATCCTCATCTACTACAGACTTCGCACTTTTGGGGGCAATCTGTTACACAAAATATTGTCACGATGACTATTTGCAGTTAGTATGGGTCTATCATCGTTCATACTATCCTCCTAAGCAAGTCTCAAACCTCAACTCTTCATGTCAAGCTTTCAAAATGAGAGAAAGACCTTAAAAAATCAATAAAGTTCTGGTTCCACACTTTCTCTCACTGTTGCCTGCGGTCCCGCACCCCTTGTTCATGATACCTGCGGACCTACCCGCTCTGTCTCTAAAGGAGTGGGTGCGGACCCCTGTGAAAGTCAAAAAGGCGCAATTTTATTCTTAAAAACTCACTTTGCGTTAATTCTAGATGATTCTAGAAGGAATTTTGATGTGGATGGTTCGCTCTTAGGTGGTTCATGCATCCCAAAAGAGAAGGAGCTAATCCCTTGATGAGAGGAGCTTATCCCTTTGAAGGAGGACCTAGTAACTTCCCTCCATTGCACTATAAATTAAGGCATTGGGCTAGTTGCTAGAGAGGTAGAAGCTGAACATTTTTGAGGGTAAATGCTGGTGGAATTGAGACTTCCTAGTTAAGCTTGAGAGGAGAGATCACATACCTTTTTGGCTTCATTGGGAAGAGAGTGAAACTTGTCAAAGTAGAGGAGACTTCTTGCTGGACCCTAGGAGGAGCTTGTACAACATCAAGGCACATGTTGTAAAGTTCTTCTTTGATTTGAATTAATACAATCGGATTCATTTTCTCAACAAATTTTCTTATGTAATTTGTTTCATGAATTCCTTGATCATCATGATAGGTATGCTTTATTATATTGGCTTTTCAGGTGCTATTTAATTTGTGTGCTTGTTTGTGTTTGCAGATTCTCTACAAGGGAGCTCATTTGGATCAACGGAGCGAGACTTCCACAAACTTGCATTGGACCCAAGGTAGGCCTAAAACACTTGTTTGCCTTTGTTTATAAACTACATATTTAGAGAAAGATAGGATTTGATTGGCTTGCTTGTCACTAGACATCATTAGATACTAGGGAGGTCAATCTTGTTCGCAAGAACGACTCATTCCGTGTGACACTAGCAGCTTGCTTGTTCTTCTTCTTCTACGGACAATTAGTGGTATAGTGTCCGTGCTGGTGACAGTGAAAGCACTTCACCTTGGACATATCCTGCTTCTTGCCTTTCGCACCAGAATGAGAAGCCTTCTTGTTCTTCCCCTTCTTTGCTTTGGCAGCCAAAGCGCAATTTTCTTCATCAGGTACCTTTGATGAAGATTCATCCCTAATATTCCGCCTGATCTCCTCCTGCACAAGATCTGACCAAAGTCTCTCCCATCCTGGCAATTTCTCCCAACCATTGACAGAGTCCTGATAGGAATGCCAACTCTTCGGAAGACCAAGGAGATCCAAGCTCAAGAAGTCCTCATCATCGACAGTCACCCCCACACTTCCCAGCTCATCCCTTCACTGAGCGAACTTCATGAGATACTTGGGCATACTGTCTCCCTTCTCGCATTTAATGTTTCTGAGTTTATCCTTGAGCGCCAGCTTCCTTTGATAGCTCTTGCTTTGGAATAGATCTGTCTACTCTTTCCACATCAAGTATGGAGAAGTCTTTCCATGCAGGCTGGACACAATGTGATCCTTCACACCCTCCAACAGAATCCTTCGACACTTTGTTGTCTTCTTTTGCCAAACCTCAACTTCGGCAGCATCAGTAGGCTTTGGGACCTCAGCCTCTATGAACTCCTTCAGCCCATTATCATCCAACATTGCCTCCATCCTGTCCTTCCATGCAAGATAGTTTGAGCTGCCCTCAAGAGCATACTCCAATCGCAATCTGTTGAAAGACATTGCAACATTGACACCAAGAAAACACTACTGCAAATTGAATTCTACCAGCTCCAAACTCAACCGCCTCTGATCTAAGATTTGTGAGAACAAATTATTTCTCATACAAAGATTGACTATATGGGCTTTTACCGGATATCTCACCTTCCAAAGGAAGGATGAATCCAGAGGCTACCTGGCCCGATTACAGACTCCGCCTGAAGAAATAGAATGTAAACACTTCCTGAATAGTAGATCTGATGATCAATTGCTCCGATACCATGTAGAAATTTTGAATAATAAACACTTATTCACAGAGATTATCCCGATTATACACTATTGCGGAATACATGCACAATACATAATCTCCTCTACGTTGATCATCAATTTAGCAACATCAAAAACAATGAAACATCAATCGCATGCACACATTAACACAGTATGTAACCCGGGGAAAGCATACAGTTGAAAACCCCACACTATCTGTATATTATAATGATTGAGAACATGTAACAATACATAGTACAATACTCATCACAATTACTCAGTACTATCTCCACCTATTACACACAAAACTAGCTCAGATCCGAACAAGTCACAGGTTTAAATCTTCTCCACTGCTTTGCCTGCCTCCACTGCACAATTACAAAGTGAAAATCACATGAGCACAGGTTATAATTCCTTGGTATTGGCCCACACTGCGTAGTCCTCATTGGCATAACTCAATCCCATTGATTGTGCAAGATCTCATGCACAACCATAGTCACAACTGATAGCAATCTCAACCTCTAACACCTGTCTCCACTGAACTGTACATGCACTGAGTTAACTGATGTATTCTTCAGTTGCTTTATGAGTTAATAATTAGTGAATTAATTAATATTTAATTCACACAACTCATCACTAGTGTATTCTTTAGTTAGACTAAAATACAACTAGTTCAACCAAGTCAAACTGAACACAACTCCGTCAACTCCACAATCAACTCCACCAAACTCAACCACATGAGTTCTAATTGATGTCCTACATGCAATAGCTCAACTGACCCACAATAAAAGCGTATTTCCTTCTGAAAGCTGCATGTGCCACATCTGTAGCTCAAACTGAAGTGCTCCAAGAGGATAAGATAATGTTTATAGTCCAAATATTATTATGAGCTAATAATATTTGACTGTTCTATTTTTAGCCTGGCAGTCTAAAAATAGAAACCTACCCATATGTCTAAAAACAGAAGTCCATCTATTTTTACCAACATGAACAATCATCCACAAATAGCATATTGTGACTCATAGACCATGATCCATATGTCTAAAAATAGACAGTCTAAAAATAGACTTTGTGCCAAAAATAGCCTGCGGGCCCACTTAGTGAAGGTGACTTCTTTCCACTAAGCTCCATCATCTTGTTGCATTCTCAACAGCATAGACTCATCCTCTAGACTTCCTCTATTGATACAAACTAAGATTATATGTTGCAGCCTCTAATAGTATTTGAAATGTTTGCCTAAAACTTTATATCTGGTCCAACAATACCCTGAATTTAAGAGTAATGCTAAGCCTAACACCTCCATAATTGATTGTTACATTTAGTGTATAATTTTATAATTCCTGGCAAAACTTTTTATTTTTTTATAAAGTAACCATTGTGACCTTTTCTTTTTGTTCTTAGAATATATAGTGAGGAAAATTATATCCTAGATAGTGCCTAGTGTAGGCCTCACACAAAGTTCTAGGTCAATCTCTTACCCCTATCATATGCAAATTGTAGCATATAATGGAGAGTTCCATTGCCAATATATTCATAAAAAATGAAGTGTTTCCCAAGCTCTTCATGATTAATGTATTTCCCATACTATAAATTTGTTATATGACTTAATAGGAATTCTTTGTGCCCTCACATTTAAGTTAAACAACATGAAATTTGTCCAATAACAACATGAAATTTGTCCAATTCTAAATTTCTCCATCATTCCAATGTTTTATGATTATGTATTTTCATCCGTATTGACCAAGCAAGATTACAACCACTTGTTGTATTGACATGATTTTCCTTGGCAGAATTGAGCCATTAGAGTGTTCCAAAGTGCCTCCGATTTCAACCTCCATAAGTGATTTAATGGGTGGAGAGGAAAGCGCTTTCTTGTTTATAACAAGGGGTTTTGGTGCAAGATCCAGTCTCCAAATCTTATTAAATGCAAACCAAAAATAAAATCATGCCCTTGTACTCCAAATCATCTAAGGCATCACCCTAGAGAAGCTCCAAAGTATACCAATGCGCTTTAACAATCCAAATCCAACCCCATGTCACCATACAAGTGTTGACAACACTGCTACAAAAATTATTCTTAAGTGTTGCATCCTACACCAATTCCTAAGATGGATGCCCAAAAGGGTTCTAGAACAAGGTTCAACCTTCATTACCATATTTTTACACTTTCACAAGTTGGCCCTTTTCCTATCATTTTGTATTTTGTATTGAAAATTCAGTCCTATTTTACCTGTTTATTAACTTCAAGAACAATCATAGGTCAGCTCCAGTAAAATGTCAACATGTGGGTTAGGTTGCCATTACTCCAAATTCTATCACACATTTTCCTTTTTAGATCTTGATCTGCTGAAAAAAAGGTTCGTTGCCTATATAATTTGTCCCACACCTCCACATCAGCACTCATAGATAACAATATTCTTAGTTCTTCATCTATGTGCACAGTAAGGTCCCTTTTGATTGATATATTTTGATGGAGCAACCTCTAACATCACACTGTTTACCATAGAGATATTATTGTTGGATAGAAATCTCCATAGGAGTCTTACACCAGACATATAAATGGCTATTGTATATCACCATAAGAAGCATTAACATATGAATATGTGGAAGACCCTAAACTTTGTGCATTAAATCCATTATTTTTTCTTTCATGGCATAATAAACCAAGGGTCAAACATGAACACATTAAGGTAGAAATTAGATTCATCCTAACTCTTGTAGTTTCAAACTTTTCCAAGAGAAAATTCAGGCTATTTGGATTACTTGACATGAATGTTGTAGTGGATGTAGATCACTTCTTTGGAGGCATATACCCATCCTCTACACTTCCTTTATTGATCCAAACTAAGCTCATATGTTGCAGCCTCTAATAGTCTTTTAAATTGTTGCCTAAAACTTCACATATGGGCCAATAATACCCTAATTTTAAGAGTAATGTTAAGACTGACACCTTCATAATTGAGTGTTACACGTGGTGTAGAATATTATATCTCCTAGCACACCTCATTTTTTTATACAATAACTGTGAGCTTCTCTCTATTGTTATGTTCTCAAGAGATATATGGAGGAAAATTAGAGCCTAAATAGTGCCTAGTGTAACTCTCACACAAGAGTTCTAGTTTAATCTCTTAGCAATATCATTTGCAGAGTGTAACATATCGTGGAGAGTTCCATTGTCGATATATTCATAAACAAGAAGGCATTTCCCACACTCTACATAGTTATTGTATTGTCCATACTACATCTATGCGATATGACTTAATAAGAATGCTCTGTGTCCTCAACCTTTGAGTTGAATAGCTTGAAAGGTATCCAATTCTAAATCGCTCCATTTTTCCATTATTCTATTACTGTGGTTTTTCATCCATCTTGACCAAGCAAGATTACAACCGCTTGTTGGCATGTTGCATTATCATGCTTTTCCTTGGCAAAATTGAGTTATTCTACTTTATTATTTGTGGATGGATAATATCTAGATAGATAGTTAGCCTTATCTAGATCGAGGCCTTGTCTAAGAATCTGTATATATGTATGAACAATTTGAACGAGTTCATCAATGATATCTCCATGTATCTTGAAATTGTGCTCTCTCAATAATTCCCACAACCAGATCTCAAATGTTCCACTCATCTGTAAATTGTAATTGCAAATAGGAAAATTGTTTATTTCATTGGTTGGCTAGGATCTATAGGGAAAAAAAGAGGGAATCATCTAGTTCTAGGTCACCTAAATGATCACTTCCTTCTTATCCCAATGATTCAATTTGGCAGGTAATTTTCTGAATTTCAGGGAACTTCTCATCAACATATGCTTTAGTCAATTAATGTATTATGTTGTAGTATTTTAAACCTCTGGAGTTGTAATTTTGAGTAACTGAACACTTAATTTTGAGTCTATGAATATGTCAATTATTGTTCTTTTTTGTTCTTTTTGGCTCTATTTCCAAATTCATGAATGCCATGATGAAAAATTCTCTTTTGTTTGCATGTTCTCATACATTTGTTTGTATAAAATTTGTTGTGTTCGAGCCATATTATATCCAGGTTCTTCTAAAAAAATTATGTATCTGTACCAAATATCATACATTTATCCATACATGTATTTGTATACTTGAAACTTAGAGATTTTCTTATGGTTTCCTACCACTTATGCATTTGTAGGTGAGATGTTTCTCACAACCTTTGTGGGGCTTCTATTGAATGATTACATTTTTGTATGTAGTATAGACTGCTTCAACCCAAAAGTTGTTTGCGAGTTGTCTACCTTAACAATCCTCTTGGCCATCTCCACGATGGTCCTCTTTTCCTCTCTATAGTGTAGTTATGTTGTTAAAATACCTTGAGTATTGTAATAACTATAGAAGTAGCCAGAATTTGTTTTCTCAAACTTTATTTTATGAGAACCTTTATCTCCTTTCCAATTTTCATTTCAAGTTTTAGCCATTGCTCTGAATTTATTCAGTGTTATGAGAGCTAATAACTTGTACTTGAAAAAGAACAACCAAATTTTTCTCAGAAGGGCATCGATGGATACCATAAAACACATAGCACTTACCAATGACTAAGATATCATGGGATCATGAAGGTCACTATCCACAATTTCCAAATGCAAGTTTTTATGTCAATTTCTCTCTATGTTGCTTGTCTAAAATGCAAGATTCACAATAACTCATGTTGAATTGGAGGCAAACCATGAACCCTATTAAATTTCATTAAATGGTCTAGATTTGGGACTTAAGATATCCGTACATTTTATACGATAGTTGATTTTTAGAGAAGTTTTCATCCACCAATGATATTTTCCCTATTGGTGTATATGAATACCTATGAAGATCAATTTCAACAACTTTTGCAACCACTTTGTATTTGTCCCTCTTGCCTTTTATGAAATCATTTCGACTTTAGATTCAATCTTGGAGTGATGCTTTAGTATTTGATTTGTTGTCTATAGTTTATTCTTTAGGCCCAATACATATAATACATATTCCACATCTTTAGCTTCTATTAGGAATGTTCATTGGATTTGTTCCTTGTCCTTTTACCATGTGTACCTTCTCATCTCTTAAAGAAATTGTCCCTTGGTGACTTTCATTATCATTCAATTAAGAAAACCACTCATTTTTGTGTGTCATGTAGTCTATATAATATCTCCTTAAGCTAACATGGCAACTTGTATGAAAAATGGCCATTAAGGAGAGGGGTTAGAAATTGACTCACATTTAATATTATAGTTTCCATGAAAGTAGTGCCTTAGCAACATCATCTCAAACATTATTTATGCTGAGGATAAAATTGAGGAAACTAGTTGGAGTATATATAGTGCATGCAACCTTGATAACATAAGTATGCATAGAGTTAATGAAAATCAAGTAGAAGCATTGGTTGGGTGGATTATAATAGACTTTTAATTCCAAATATCCTCTTTTGATGATGGTTCCTTTAGGTCAATTTGGTTTTTGCTAGTGCTTTTATTTCAATATTATTTTCCAAGTTCCTTGTATTATCCTGCTTTTCATAAGATGGGTATTCAAAATTATGCGTTCAATCTATTATATATATCTAGTGTGATTTTTCTTAAAATTGTTTAATGTGTCCTCTAAGTTGTATGTGCATTACATATTACAGGTTCTATTATTGGTCCCGACAACGAATGCATATGTTGGAGTTATTACATAAACAAATGCTAAAAAAGCTCTTGAGGTAAGCCTTAAATGCCAAGAATGAGTTTGAAACATTAGCTATGTTTATTTTTTATTTTATGGATTTAGGGACTTTTCTGTCTCTTGATAATTGTTCTATTTTAATCCTAAATGAGAAAAAAACATGAAGTATGAAGAAAATCAATCAAGAATGTTTACAAAGAATGCAAGCCAAAATATATTGAAAGAGAGAGTGATATGTTTCATTCATATCCAATTCATGTTGATGTCAATGCATATATAAGAAGACAATGTCCTATATCAAAATCATGTACAATTACTTTATTAGTTAAGCATTAATCTAATCTAACACAACTCTATTTATGACATGTGACATAAGCCACTTAATTACTAACTGAGAATATATTATAAATTTATTATGTGACATCATAAAAATCTAACTGTGACACCCTCCCTTAATGGCGATATGGAGACATCATTTTGTGCAGAATAAAAACTTCTTATGACCAAACATGACTTTTAAATTCACTCTAAAACCAAGTGGGTGCCTCAAAGAGCATGCCCCAATGGATTAAAGATGTTTAGAGACCCAAGTGAGGTTCCTCAACTAACCATATCCCAACTAGGGCATGAGAGGCATCCAAATTAGAAACAGAGGAACCCAACGGTATTATACAAGGCATCTACCATAGCCAAACATGTGACCAAAGTACGTCAAAAACCTGTAAATCTGTTTTTGAGGCTCTAAGGCAATATGACATATGTTCTAATTTTAAAATTCAAATATTGATGTATATTCTTTGATTTACTGAGTAACCAAGCTTAGTTGTGTGTTCCTGTGAGCCCTTATTCTTCGACCATGTTGTATCTTTTTTTACCCTAGTTGTTTTTTACTTTTTCCTTTTTATTGAATATATATATATATATATATATATATATATATATATATATATATATATATATATATATATATATATATATATATATATATATATATATCTATATATATATAAGAGAAGAAAAATAGGAAAAAAGAAAAAATAAAGAAATAAAAAAATGTCAAAAGAAAAGAATAAAAAAAGGGATATAAAAATATATATATGAAAAAAGAAATATAATTAAAAAAATCTCAAAGTCGTGACCAAGTCAAAATGTTGCATTGCTTTATATGCTTAATATTTAATCCTTTGTATATATTTTTAAAAGGGTTATATTTTATTTTGCAAATAAAAGTGTGATTTGACGTCCTGTCTCTTTGCGATAAAGTTCAAATGAAAATCGATGGAGGAGATCATCCTCGCCTAGATCAACGATGGGGGATGAGTTCGCAACACCCCCCCCCCCCCCCCCCCCCCCCTCCCCCCCGCACCTTCAAAGGTTAACAAGGGGAGGCAGGGTGGCAGTCCAAATAGTGGATGTGGATTTCAATAAGCCACCCATTGATATGTGGTGCCTCCACAATAACTTCGGGACACCCCTCTCCTAAACCATAAACCACCTAACCCCCCCCTCTGAAATCCACTTTCTCATTCCCTCTCTGCTCTCACGCCCATTCACACCTGTCCACTTTTCCCCTTCCTATTCCATCCAAATATGTAGCCATTTAAACATTTAATCCTCGCTGCCAAACATTCATATAACCATTTTATCATTAATACTTTGCGCCAACGTCTAAATCATTAATGTGACATGCCTAACAATGGTTATAACCTTTGTATTCATTCGAATCCCCTCTTTTAAAAACCACACATTACTTTGCATATTCCCTTTCACCATTCAGCTCCCAGCATCACGAGTGCAAATCCAAATTTCATAGCTATGCAACAATCTTCATACACTAGTGATCGTTCTTAGTCTAGTAATTTGTCACTCTTGTCTATAATTCTTGTTCGTGATGTCTTCATATAAATGAAAGTCAAAATTAGTTGTAGAAATGTTGGCTTAGGGGGTCCTAACCCAGGTTCAAAGTTATTTTTGCCAACCAACAAAACCCTACACTACTGGCCCTTTTGACAGCAAACTGTGTAGCGCAGGCTGCAGTCTCACCCAAAGCAATATTGGGGGATGCAAGAAACAAGTTTCTACAGTCAGAGACTAGTGTGACATCTTTCAGTGCCTTAGATATGCTTCCACATAGATCTAACCTTCCGATATAGTTAAAATTCAGCCCTGGATACCTTCAATTCTTCGCTGTACCATCCAATTGCATTAATCAAGCCCTAACAGGATATGTTTGCGACTATCGTGCAACTAAACAGGTATTCTAGGAATTTTGAGATCTAGATCTGCCATCGTACAGACCTATCTTCCTTGTCTAAACTAACCCAAAATAGATTTATATATTCACAAATATCATTCAATCATCTTGTTAAGCATAAACATGTTCAATTAACCTGATTCACATGAAGAAAAGACATTGAATTACAGAAATAACAGTGAAAGTGACATAACAATTAAACAAATAGATCCAAGTATTTCCAAACCAAAGTCACTTTTTATTAATCATAATCTTTCCAGTACATACTTCAACTACCTTATGCACTTAGTTGCAGTGGTCCACGCACTCAGCTGTGGACTCTTCCAGGCCTTCGCACACTCAGTTGCAGATCCTTTCCTTCACTTAATGACAGGAACCGACCTTCTTGTCTATCATATCCATAAAACATCATTCATTCCTACTTTCTTCCATTATACTTCACTAAGACTCATCTATTTAAAGTCTTTATAATATAATACCATGGCCTCCGACTCATGGGTGAGTCTTCAAAACTACCTATCACTTTCCCAAACAAAGGGCTAAGGCCCTTGTGACTCTTGACTAGCTACACGCTCTGCATCCATATTTTTCAAAGACTTTACATTATTTACAAAATTATTAAAAAAATGGCTAAATTAATTCAATTCTACCCCTGGAGACCCGATCCCAACTGGACCCCAACACAAAGATCGTGACTCACCCTCGAATCACTCAGCTAGTTGTTCCACTTTTTGACGGAGTTCGCTGATTGTCTTGGTCAATGCTTGAAGCTCTGTGGTACTCTATTCTATTGTTCGAAGTTAGTTGCACCAACCAACAAAACCCTAAACTGTTGGCCCTTTTGGCAGCAACTTGCATAGCGCAGGCCACAGTCTCACCCGAAGCAGCATTGGGGGATACTAGAACCAACTTTTTGCATCCATGGATATGTGATAAGTGGTTTCTAAGTTTGCATAGCTTCAGATCTTCCTTCACGCATATCAATATCTTCCTATAGCCTGTCAGTGTATCTAAGTCAAAATGGCTCCCAGACCTTCATGAAGGTCCACAATCAGTCTTTGCAGACCTTAACTAGACGATTGATCTAATTTCACACATTAATAAACAACCCTAGATCCGAGTTCGCAAAAATCTATCCAATTCATCAGGAAACATAGTGGAATTAACTATTATCTTCACAGAATAGTATAACTACTTAAATCATCCATTAATAAGATAGATTTAGTGACTTCGCACATCATTCATTCATTATTTCATAAAAGCATATCATTAAGAGAAATAATATAACATAAACATATTCAACAAAATTACACAATAATTCTTAAAAAGTTGTCTTTATTGATATTCAATGTTCATATTACAAACTCTTCTACCCAGCATAATTAGCTACATGGGTCCACACACTCATCTGTGAACTCTATCAAGGCCTCATGTGCACTCAACTGTAGGAGATTTCACTTCTTCGGCTAAGTACAGGAAGTAGAGCCTTCCTACCTCAGTACTTGCCCAAGACAACAAAAACCCTTTAGCGTACTCAATTCCCCATCAAACGTTATCTCTAAGACTCGCTATGACTCAACTATTTATAGCTTTCCTTCATACAATACCATGGTCTGTAGACCATAGGAGAATCTTCAAACTGACAAAAACAAGGGCTAATACCCTTTTGACTCATATCCATCTGTGCACTCTGCATCCACATATTGCAGGGACTTCACATTATTTTAAAAAAATATATACAAAATTTGGGTTAACTAACCCCAAAACTGACCATAGGGACCTTATCCCAACAACCCCTTGTTGGCTGATAAAAGGTGTCTTTTAAAACTCCTAATTACCCCACATTAATTATCAACCCGAGCACATCCTCTTATTTCAAGAGTGTAGACAATATGTGGATGCTATAAATTCAGAGTAATGTTTCTTAAATTGTAGTATAGATCTTTGACACAAGAATAAATGGATGCATCTAATAAACTCAAATTGAAATTATTAAAGGAAATATCAAAACTCAATCCTTTACTGAAATCAAATCCTACAACAATTCAAATAACAACAACATCAGCCGAGAGCACAGTAACAATAACTCACCTCTTCTTGGCTGATTCAATCTAAACTATGCTTAATCTATATAAAGCAATCAAAATAGAAATGATACCAATCTGAGAGTCCAATAGCAATAATCAAAATCTCACAGCTGATTAAATCAATGTAATTCACTGTCTAAGTAATTTACTCTGTAATAAACATAACTCAAATATCAAATGACAACGTTGTAAAGCATAAACATAACATACATTACTTCAATACAAGGAAGCGATAAAAAGTGAATAAAATAAAGTCACAAAAAAAGAAATTATCAAACCAACCAAACTTTATGAGAATCAGAAATATAACACAAGAAAGCAGTTAAATCCACCAAAGGCCAGGCCCTCAGTTGCCAGCGAACATTGCTAAGCTACTTCATATAATGCGAAGGAACAACAACTTAAATTATATATTAATCATCGAACTTAAGTAGCATTACAATATAATCGCGTTCTCCAACAGTGCAAGTCTATAATTAAATTTACAGCTTGAAAAATAACAGAGGTTCCTCTTTTTTTTTTCTTCCTACAATCACTTTCTTTTATAATCAAAAAGGGGTAAAGGGTAAATGGTAAATGTGATCCCTCAAGATCTCCCGATCCTGAGGGATTCACAACCGATTGCTAACTTCAGACACCTTTCCTATTTCATGCTGATCCCTCTGATTCGCCCTCAGCCTTGTCCGCAACCGACGTGTTCCTTCCTTTGTTTGTCAGATTTTGTTGTTCCAACGTTAGGGAACAACAATTGTTCCTTTTGTCGCTTCCTACATAAAGACGGGTAAAAGTTAGCTAAATCGTAATTGAAAATAATTCATCTGTTTATTACCATAATTCCTCAATATATCAGTGCATTAAGATATGAAAAAGATAAGAATCAAGGAAAAAAATGATGAAATTAATAGTAAATACATACCCATTTTGTAACTCAACATACTCCCCTTCTTACCCTGTTTCATGTCCTCATGAAAAGTAATTAATTCTGATGGAGTGTAGTTAAAAAGTAAGTTGGAGAAGGAGCATCAAAAATTGGTCTGAAACCATGGTGTTGAGCTAGGAGCGCAAAGGTGGGCCCTTCCTTTCCTTCAGGCAATTCGTAGATGGCCCTGTAACCTTCAGGAGGATACCAAATGATGGGGATACGAAACTGACACCCTAACCAATAAGGTCCCTCTCTCAAAATAAGGTTGCTATAGGTGACAAAACGGGCCACAACTGCATTAAAATTTCTATAATTAAATGGCTCCCTATCATGCACACTACTAGTGGAGACGTCCACCTGATCTTGGATGCACAAGAGAGCTTTCTTAAATGCATTGAAAATATGATACTCCATTCTATACAATCTCCTTATGAATAGGCCTCAAAATTTTAATCACCCCTTCCCTTGTCATCAAACTCTTATGGTTGGCAAGCATTTGCAAAGGGTGCTTGGGTTCACTTCTTACCCAAAGATCCAATCCATGCTCTTGCATTTGGAATGTGTTATGAGCCTTAAACCATTTAAGTTGATTGACTGCAAACCAGTTAAAGGCCTGAAATTGAACATCTGCCACAAAAGGGTTAGGGTTATTTTCCACCTCATCCTCTAATACAAAATTGTGCCAGTAAAATTCACAAAGTAACCTTTGAACCTTTACACCATGTTGTTTGCAGCAATTTATAAAGTCTTCAATTGTTTTTAATTCAATTGGTTTTCCAGGTCTCGCGGCTTTAATTTTCAAGAAAAAGTATTGTTCTAACAAAAACAAGGCATAATTAGTAGCCGAAGACCTACATGCCAAGACATCTATATATAATGAGGAGATGGTATCTATCCAAGATATGACCCTATCTAGTTTGAGCTTGAGTATCTCTATTTTCTCTTCTGCTTTTTTGTATCTGTCAAAGGTCTCTCTCTCTGTTGCATTCATTTCCTGAAGTTGTCTCTATAGCTCTTGATATCTTTGTTTGGAAACAGTTTCTTGTTCAAGCTGTTCTAACACAAGCCGAGCCTGTGCTAATTCTTCCTGAAGATTTAGTATAATGGGGTCATTGTGTGTCATGACATCTTTGGCTTGTAAGATTGTCTGAGTGCTTATGCTATGAGAAAGGATGTTTTCTATCTGAATCTCTTTATTATGGGAGGTCCAAGCCTCCGTCTGAGTAGCCATGCTATAAGAGGGTACCTCCTCTATCTGAGTGGCTACATCTACTAAAATTGCATGTTGTTCCTTTTGAATGATGACTGGTTGAGTGGGTATGGGCTCAGTTTGAGTCCCTGTATCCCTACCTTCATATAACTCTGTCTGTACAGCTGCATTCGTTGTCTCCTGGGTTTTGTCCGGAACCTTTCCCGCTGTGATTTCTTTTAATTTCCTTCTGAGCCTTTTCACTATTTTGTGAAGCTTCTGCTGTTCTTTCCTAAGATTTTTCAATTTGGCTCTATACTTTTTCAGAGGAGCAACTGTTCTGCTGACAATATCGTTAATAGTTTCTGCTTCTAAAGAGCCCGATTGATCACCCTGGCTCTGTTCTAATAATACTGTGTCTCTAGATTGGTTATTGGTTTCCCGAATTATTTTTGTCTTAGCTTTTTCTTCTTGGCCTATGTTTTCTATGCTTAGGCCTACCTGGCTAGTTTCTACAGGAGGCGTGTCATCAGATTGGTTCTATTCTTCTTGAATGGCCTCTGCATCTGCGTCCACTTCGCAGCTTACATATTTTGAGGGAGATAGAATTCTGGTATGGCCAGAATTCCTAGGAGATTGGTTTTCTCCTAAATTAAGATTGAGCGGGCTTTTAGGTTGCATGTAATCATTCATGTTGGCTAGGACCTAGGCCAATTCGAAATCATGCAACAAATCACCTTAGGGAATCATATTTGGTGTTGAGGGAAGTCCCAATTCATTTCTTTGTTCATCTCCAGAATGCCCTATTCCTACCTCATGGTCTGATTCAGGGTTATCCTATCCTTTTAACTCTAGCTGTAGGCATTGTTCACTTACTGGGTTGGATAATTCTATTGGTTGACTAGTGTTTCCTTGAGGATTTGCAGACACTCCCTGTTTTGACCTCAACCTTGTGGATCGTCTGTGCTTGTGAGTTATGCTCATTGAAAGGGCAGTCCTCTTTCTTTGTGGCACAGGGTTAGGTGCTGGCAGGGCTATACCTCCTTTGAGAGCTAATATTAGATCATCCCAGCTTGATTGTTGCTAGGCGAGGTTATAGCTAACTATTAGCCTGATCAGACAGTGGTGGCTTACTATAGTTTCTATGTGTTGGGATTGTCTTAGCCTCTCGGCAGTGTCATGCAGTAAAGAATTCAACAATGCACGTAAATTAACAGAGCACTTTCGTTTTAGAACTGCTAAAAGCTTGAGTTGATGTGGCCTTACCACGTCTTTGCGCCCATCATAGGTAATGTAGTTCTAGATGATTCGTGCTAATTCTCCCCATGGTTCTCCAAGAGAAGATGGCCAAACTCCTTTGCCCTTCTTGATCAACTCCTGTCCTTCACCCCTAAAAGCCTCGATAGTGTCCTGCAGCTTCAATCTCTTGCCAACCCATACTGGTCCTTCTATTGGCAACCCAGATACTTCTGTTATCACAACGTTTGATACAGTGATTTGTCTGCCTCTTACCACCGATTGTCCATTTTGTAGATTTCGTAAGAATTCGATAGAAATTTCCTCATTGGGTGGTTGAAATCTCATAAAGTATGCTATCCATCTAGCTCAATCTAAAATTTCCCTGGCTTCATCAGAGACAGCCAGTATTAATGGTTCTCGGTGCACTGTTCTTCCTCCCGTGATGCTTGAATTCTGCAAACAATTAGTGTAGTGGAGATAGCACATCAATGAACAGAACCGAGTGATGGAACAAAAAATGGTTGTAATAGTTCTATTAGGTGATACTTTATAAGCATAAATACCATTATTGAGGAATGTTATAATGCCACATGCTCTGTGATCATGGAATGTCATATCTTCTGCAAAATCCAATGAAAAGATGACAGCGCATGCATAAGTACACTGGAGGTCCCCATCCCCCTTTGAAATAATAGGTCGCTTATGATCAAATGAATGGAATAATAATGTGTTGGCGGCAAAGTACAGGGGTGATGTATTGAGTAATGAAAGTGGCAAGGTATGCATATTAATGAAAGGATCATAAAGAATATTGGAGTGATGAAAACAAGGTATGTGATGAGAACTATCAATAAGTGATAGGCTGCCATGATATGATATGATAAAGAAAAAAGGATAGCATACGCAAGAAATAATACGTTACTGCCATTATTCCACTTAAACTGTTGTGATTGATTTAAAAAAAAAAAAAAATTCTCATGCATAAAGGTTCAAGGTATGTTAGGGACATAATCTCTCCAAAGAAAAGATAAAAACATAAGAAGAGGGTCTTATAATAATTATTGATGTAAAATAAAACTTCAATACCATCAGCAGAGCTTTTGTTGCCTGTAGGCATCCATAGCTTTGATAGAGTTGCTTTATAACCCTTGGGAACCATGGTCCTCTATGTATAATTGGGGAAGTGCCTTATGATGTCCATAGTAGAGACCAATGTGCTGGCATGGTAACTAGGTGATCACATTGCCATTTACTGGGAAGTAGCGAAAGTGGTCAGGTCGGCTCGTGATGAGACCTCCTATTTCCAAGGACTTTGTTTGTTTATGTATCCTTTGGATCATATCCCTGGTGTGGTGGCCATAGTGAGAATGCCACTTTGCTCCTTCCTTATGATCATGGTAGGTTGGTTCGTGATGAGACCCCCTATCCTCCATTTGTGGAAAAAAATCATAAAACTGTTAGTATATATATATATATATATGTGTGTGTGTGTGTGTGTGTGTGTGTGTGTGTGTGTGTGTGTGTGTGTGTGTGTGTGTGTGTGTGTGTGTGTGTATATATGTATATATATTATTAGACTCCCCATTTTATACATAGAGGGTGGCTCAGCACTCCTTAAGAGTAGGGATGGCAAAAGAAGTTTGAACATATCAATAGAAAAAAATATACCCATAATCTTATTGATAATACACAGAGAGAGTTATACGGGAAAAGGGGAATCAACATGGTACAAATAATCAATCAATTTGGTTTATAGTGGAAATGAGGATAGTGAAGTGATATAGATAATTGTGTCCCTTTCTTTTTCGATCATCACAAAGAAATCATTTTAAAGATGATAGTATTCAAGATATTTTCTTGTTCCAATAGACTCCATACTTGTTCTCCTGAAATATGTATTGTACTTTTCATGCCATTAAGAGGATCATAAAGAGTGAACTGGGATGGTCTAGGGATGATTATGCAAGGAAGATAAAGAGGATGTTCTCAAAAATATTCACAAAGTGTTGTTCCTTGAAGGAAAAAGCAAAAGAAAAATCCACACAAAAAGTGTTGTTCCTTATAGGGAACAACAAAGAAAAATCACAAAAAATGTGTTGTTCCTTATAGGGAACAACAAAGAAAAATTGCAAAAAATGTGTTGTTCCTTATAGGGAACAACAGTTGTTCCTTGTAGGGAGTAGCAAAGAAAACAAATGCAAAATGATGTTGTTCCCTGTAGGGAACAGCAAGGGGAATACATACGAAAATTATTGTTCCCTATAGGGAACAACAACTGTTCCTTGTAGGGAACAACAAGGGAAATACACATTAAATTTTTTTGTTCCTTATAGGGAACAATAGTTGTTCCCTGTAGGGAACAACAAGTCAAAGTACACATGAAAATCGTTGTTCCCTATAGGGAACAACAAGAAAAAAGATGAACGCCAAAATTGTTGTTCCTTAGAGGGAACAATAACTATTCCCTGTAGGGAACAACAAAGAAAAATTCAGATGAAAATTGTTGTTCCCTGTAGGGAACAACAAGCGAAATACACACGAAAATTGTTGTTCCTTGTAGGGAACAACAGTTGTTCCCTATAGGGAAGAACAATTGTTCCATATAGGGAACAACAAAGAGAAAATAGAGGAAAAAACTAATATACAATCTATATCCACGTAAATCCAATCAAATAGAAAGAAAACAGAAAGGAAATTTTATGTACAAGTTTCAAAAGAATAAATTCTTCACTCGAGTGGTGTTGTGTAAGGGTCGCCCTCCTCAGCAAGAATTAGTATTGTGGAATCTTCCCATAACTGTTGGTGAAAGGATTCCCTTGTAAGCGGTTTGTGATAGAGGTGTACTCGATGTCCATTTTCTTTAAAACAGTAGCCAGACCCATGAATGGTGGTTAATGTAAGGGTGCCATTGTCATGCACCTCTTGTATCTCGTAGGGGCCTAACCATCTGGTCTGGAGTTTGCTCGAGAAATCCTGGAACCTAGAATCATACAGAAGTGCCCAATCACCTTCATGGAAGATCTTTTTCTTGATGAGGGTATCATTCCGTTTCACTCTTTGTTGTTGGATTAGTGTGGTATGCTAAAGAGCTAATAGCCAGATTTCATCCAATTCATTGATTTGATGTAGCTTGTCAATCTATGCTTCATTCAAATCCAAGCCTACTTCTTGGGCTATCCTCAATGTCTGAATTTCAAATTCTATTAGGAAGATAGGTTCTTTGCCAAACACTAGATGATATGGGGAGTATCCTGTGGTATTCCTCCAAGTCGTGTGATATGCCCACAGGGCTTCTGGCAACTGGGTAGCCCAATCACATCTATGTGAGGTGACTGTCTTTGTTAGTATAGCCTCAATTACTTTGTTGGTACTTTCTACCTGGCCATTTGCCTGCGGGTGGTATGGAGATGTGATTATGTGCATAATATGATGATTTTTTAATGTAGCAGCAATCTTATGGCCTATAAATTGTGGCCCTCCATCCATGATTATTTCTCTAGGCAAGCCATATCGCAAGAAAATTTGGAAAAGTAAGTGGATTACCGAGTCCTCTGTTGCCCTTGGTAGTGCTTCTACCTCCACCCATTCAGTCACATATTCTGTTGCAACGAGTATATATGTCTTTTGATTAGATGATGGGTTTATTGGGCCAATGAAATCTAACACCCAACGTTCAAAAGGTTCAATGACTAACTATGGATGCAGGGGCATCTTGTTAGACTGGCCAGGGTGACCCATTCTTTGTAGCTATTGCATGCTTATAAAATCTTCTTGGCATCCTTAAAAATGGTGGGCCAATAATAGCCCATATGTAAGACTTTATGCCCAGTCCTGCGGTCTGCAAATTGTCCACCGCAAGGCCCATCGTGGCAAGCTTTTAAGATGTTGAATATTTTGCCTTCCCTGACACACCTTCGGATATGCATATCGGCTCCTGTGTGAAATAGGTATCCTCCGATCCAGGAGAACCGAGTGTTGCATTGTACTATTAGTTTTCTTTCACTTGGCATCAAGTGCTTGGGTAATTTTCCCACTGCTAGGTAGTTCGCGAAATCTGCGTACCACGGTGTTTTCACTGTTACAATAAATAGGTGCTCATCAGGGAACTAGTCTTCTACTGTTGCTGAGTCATCTGTCTTTGGCACACATGAGAGGAAGTCTGCCACCAGATTTTCCTTTCTTGGTCGATCCTTGATTGTTATGTCAAATTCATGCAAAAGGATTAACCATCGTGTCACTCTTCCATTTGTAACAAGTTTATTAGCTAAATATTTAATAGTAGAGTGATCAGTATACAAAACCATAGGGTATCTTATTATATAGTGTCTGAATTTGTTAATAGCATATATTAAAGCTAGAAATTATTTCTTGGTCACGGTGTAATTCAACTCAACAAGAGTTAAATTTTTGCTGATGTAGTATATCGCATAAGCTTTCTTATCTTCCTCCTGGATGAGAACTGCTCCAATGGTCATATCTGATGCATTGAATGAAATCTGAAATGGTAAATCCCAGTTCGGGCCCTGTAATACTAGGGCTGTTGGTACTAGCCATTTTAACTCTTCAAAGGCAATATCACATATGTCAGTCCATATAAAATCAATATTTCCTATTAAATCATATAATGGTGCAGCAATTTGGGAGAAATTCTTTATAAATCTTCTATAATATCTAGAAAATCCCAAAAAACTACGTACCTTAGTTTGTGTGCAAGGGGTAGGTATTAAGAGGATTATCTGAATTTTTTGGATCTACCTGAATTCCAGCTGCTGAGATGTAGTGACCCAGGATGAGGCCTTCGATCATCATCATGTGCATTTATCATGGCTTAAGCAGAGCCTGGTAGCAATGTATCTTTGCAGGACTTTCTCTAATGTTTGTAATGCCAGCTCGAAGTCATCTCCATAGGGTGTAAAATCATCCATGTACACCTCGAGTCCTTTGTTTATCAAGTCTGAAAAAATGCTGAGTATGGCTCTCTAGAATGTGGTAGGTGCATTGCACAGTCCGAAAGGTAATACCCTATAAGCAAACATCCCCTAGGGGCAGGTGAAGGTAGTCTTATCCTGGTCTTCAATGGCAATTTGGATTTGGTTGTAGCTGCTGAAGCCGTCTAGGAAAGAGAAGAATTTTTTACCTGCTAATGTGTCCAAAACCTGGTCGATGAACGGGAGGGGAAAATGATCTTTTTGGGTTTCGTTTTAATCTCTCTGTAATTGACACATATACGCCACTTCCCATTCTTTTTAGGAACCACAACTGATGGAGAAATCCATTTGCTATCAGATATAGGATAGATGAAATTTACATATAAGAGTTTTTATAGTTCATCTTTAACAACATCTTTAAGGTGAGGGTTTAACTTTCGTTGAGGTTGTTGAATGGGTCTCACATCTTTCTCAGTATAAATGTGGTGCATACATAATTGGGGATCAATCCCTTTCATATCTAGATAATCCCAAGCAAAAGCCTCTTTATATTTTCTAAGGATTTTAACAAGCCTCTATTGTTGATCATCAGTCAGGTTTTTGTTAATGTTTAGGACTTTCCCTGGCTCAATTTCAAAGGGTTTGCTGTTATAAACTGTTGTTGTTGGTATTGTTTGGTCGTTGATTAAGGGATCTTCTTCAATTTCGCTATCCAGGGCTACTTCAATCATGTGACATTTTAGATTAGATATGGCATCTGGGTGGTTAATGTAAGTGTTAATAATGCTATCTTCTATTTGATTCTTAAATTCAAGAGCATCTGCTACAGTTAGTGGTGATCAAATATTTTTAGTTAAATATGATATAGGTTGTTTCCTAGTTTTATTATTGTTAGGCTTGGCTGAGTTGGAGGATATAAAGCTAGATTCTTCACATTACTTCCTCTTGCTATAGTCATACTCCCTATTCGACAGCTTATATAAGAATCTCTAGTCGCTAGCCAAGGTCTTCCTAGAATTAAGGGATGTCCATCTAGCCAGTTTCTAGGATTAATAATCAAGAAATCTGCTAGGTATTCCCAAGAATCTACAGACACCATTACATCTTGTAATGTCCAATCTGGTTTGACAACCAATTGGTCAGCAAGTTCTAGCAAGGTCGTAGTTGGATCTAAGCTTGTAATGCCAAGTTTTTAATGGGTTGTTGTTGTGAGAATATTAATGGCTGCTCCTAGATCAACTAATGCATTAGGAAAGGAACATCCATTTATTTGTACTGTGACTATAGGGTTTCCTGGGCCCTCATATTTCAAAAGTGTTTCTCTGCCTGATAATAAATCAAATAAAGTTCTGACTATGTGGATAGTTGGTGTTGTTTTTATTTTCCTCTTAGGCTTTTTAGTGCACAATTCCTTAATAGTTTTTGCATAAATTCGAATGTCCTGAATAGCTTGTAGGAGGGGTATTTTTACACAAATATTTTTTTAATTCTCCCAAAAGATCGAAATTAGGATATTCTATTGGGTGGGATATAACCAATCTTTCTAGGAATGGTGGAGAAGAGGTAATAGTTTGATCGTGGCTCTTCTGTTTAACCGTATTATCCATTTGATGTGTTTGTTCTACAGGTAACAATTCTTCTAATTGTATATTTTTATCCCCCTCTGACTCAATTATCCATCCAGAGCTCAATTTGAGTTCATTACACTCTATCAACTCAGTTTCTGGCTCTAGCTCTTCAATAATTTGTACCGATTGGACTGGTCTATTGTTGGGGTTCGGGTTGGGCTGGGCTGGGAGCTATGGTCGTAGATTGGGTTGAGGGTTTTGTTGCAATGTGTAAGGTGTTGGTAGTGTAGGTTGAGGCAGGGGGATTGTTCCTATTGGCTGGTTTGTAGGTCTTTGCCATCTTGACTACCAGTTCTGGTTTTGTGAAGTGGAGGGTGGCCATTGGGATGGATATGTATTGTTCTGCTAGAATGGTGGAAAGTAAGAGGAATTTTTCCATCTATTGTTTCAATTTGATTGATTGGACCAAGGTGGCATAGAGAATGCTTGCGGTGACCAATTAGGAAAAGGTGGTTGGTTCTACCATGTAGCTCCTGTGTATTGTTGAGAATTATATTGCAAGGGCTGAAAGAATGAGGATGGGTTGGTAGGCATACTTGTTTGTTGTGCTTGCCATTGGCGATGTTTATTTAATAGGTAGACTGGTTCTGTTTCTTCCTCTACCTCTTTGAAGACTGCTTTTAACTCTAGGAGTGATGGGCAATTTTCTGTGGTATGATCTTTAGTGCATATGGCACAGGTCTATACCATATCCAATGAGCATTCTTTATGACTATGCTTCTTCCTACATCGTGGGAAAAATATCACTAGGTTATGTTCTATTTCGACCTGCTTCTACTTGGCTTGCATGATGTCTAATTGTGTTGTCAAAGTTCCAAAGATATTTGTTTTGAAATCCTCCAGCTGGTTGCCGATTTCTACACAAGTAATACTTCCACCAAAGATTTTGTTGTCCCTGGTGGTCATATCGCGTTCTACAGGTTTCAATCTTGTACTGCCTCTTGAGCACCTGATACACAAATTAATAATGTTAGCATAGTCTTCTTGATATATATCACCTTTACCCATAATATTTAATGTCTCTATCCATTGGTCTTTCATCCCCTTAATCAGTGTAGTTTTTAGCACATTATCAGGCAAAGGCAGAGTTGCATAGGGAGACCTTTGGAGGTTATATTGAAAACACTCCACATACTCTTCCAAAATTTCACTAGGTCTTGCTACCATTTGGAATATTTCGTCTTTTAGTTCCCTAGATCTACAATGATCCTGATATTTTTGAAGGAAAACAATTTTCATTTGATCCCAATCATTTATGGTGCCCCCACTTAGTCCCATAAACCAATGCAGGGCTACTCCCTTTAACGTAGAGGGAAATAGCTTTAGTTTCTGGGGATCAGTGGTGTAATCATAACCCTGACATAATACATCAAATTCAAACAGAAATGCATTCAGATCTTCTGATGAGAGTCCATCAAAGGTGGGAATATTTTGTAGAGGGATAGCTTTCATGGGTGCATTGATAACTGTGTTAATGATAAGATATTGTAATGTATAGGTCTGGGGTGCTTGTGGATTATTGGCCATTTGATCGAAGATATGCCAGTACCCTTCCAGGATCTTTGGAGCTGGAGAGTGATCCCTAGGATGTTTAGAAGAGGTGGGAATGATCTTAGAAACACTCCCTTGACTTGGGACACTAGGTGTCCTTTGCTCAATTACCACCTGAGGGGTTCTTGGTTCCTCTCTTTCCCCTGTTTCTCCTCCTCCTTCACGAATATTGCAGAAATTGATTTCTTGTGAGGGAATTGGGCACAAATTTTCAATGTCTTGAAAACTCTGCTCAGTCCCTTCCATTTTACTGTGGACCTCAGCGTAGGCTACAGATGGTGATCCTATGGCCCAAAGGGAGACAGTAGGTTGTCTGGAAGCAATGGTTCGGGGACCTACTGATGGCTGAGATTTAGCTTTTCTTAAGATGCCGTCAATAAAAGTTGATCATCCAAGGGTCACCAGCCCCTTATATTTTTCAAGTTTGGGTAGTGGAATTGGATTGTTTTCTGGTCTTTTCTTCTTAGTCATTCATGCAAAAAAATTCAAATGTTTATTTCTACCTTAAGTTACTAGCAATTCTGCTGGAAAGTGGGTGGGGGAGCAACCATTTTACTTGATCCATACGCAGTGTCTTACCTTCCATTTTTAATACCCAGTTCTCTCTCAACAGATAAGCATCAATCACCTACTTCACTTTTCTGTAATTTTGCTAAAAAGCGAGCGGAGGAGCAAGAACTTTACTTGCTCATTTCGTAGGTTCTTACCTTCCGTTTTCAATACCCAATTCTTCCTCAACAACAATTATCAGATATACATCACTCTTTGTAAAATGGCTACACTCTCCCCAGCAATGGTGCCAAAATGTTGGCTGATAAAAGGTGTCTTTTAAAACTCCTAATTACCCCACATTAATTATCAACCTGGGCAAGTCCTCTTATTTCAAGAGTGTACACAATATGTGGATGCTATAAATTCAGAGAGTAATGTTTCTTAAATTGTAGTATAGATCTTTGACACAAGAATAAATGGATGCATCTAATAAACTCAAATTGAAATTATTAAAGGAAATATCAAAACTCAATCCTTTACTGAAATCAAATCCTACAACAATTCAAATAACAACAACATCAGCTGAGAGCACAATAACAATAACTCACCTCTTCTTGGTTGATTCAATCTAAACTATGCTCAATCTATATAAAGCAATCAAAATAGAAATGATATCAATCTCAGAGTCCAATAGCGATAATCAAACTCTCATAACTGATTAAATCAATGCAATTCACTGTCTAAGTAATTTACTCTGTAATAAACACAACTCAAATCAAATGACAACGCTGTAAATTATAAATAGAACATACACTACTTCAATACAAGGAAGCGATAAACAACGAATAAAGTAAACTCACAAAAATAGGAAATTATCAAACCAACCAAACTTTATGAGAATCAAAAATATAACACAAGAAAGCAGTTAAATCCACTAGAGGCTGGGCCCTTAGCCGCCAGCAAACACTGCTGAGCTACTTCAGATAATGCGAAGGAACAACAACTTCAATTACATATTAATCATCAAACTTAAGTAGCATTACAATATAATCGCGTTCTCCAATAGTGCAAGTATGTAATTAAATTTACAACTTGAAAAATAATAGATATTCCTACAATCACTTTCTTTTATAATCAGAAAGGGGTAAATGGTAAATGGTAAATGCGATCCCTCAGGATCTCTTGACCCTGAGGGATTCACAACCGATTGCTAACTTCAGACACCTTTCCTATTTCGCGCTGATCCATCTGATTCACCCTTAGCCTTGTCTGCAACTGACATGTTCCTTCCTTTTTTTGTTGAATTTTCCTATTCCAATGTCAGGGAATAACAATCATTCCTTTTGTTGCTTTCCTGCATAAAGAAGGGTAAAAGTTATCTAAATCGTAACTGCAAATAATTCATCTGTTTCTTACCCTAATTCCTCAATATATCATCAGATTAAGATATGAAAAAGATAAGAATCAAGGAAAATGATGATGAAATTAATAGTAAATGCATACCCATTTCGTAACTCAACACCCCCCAACACAAATATCTTGACTCACCCTCGAGTCATTCAACTAGTGCTATGATCTTGCTGCGAAGACCACCCAACTCAACCTGCATCATCGCAACTTTTGTAGCGCTCTGTACCACTGCCTATTGTACCTCTTCGACCAATTTTTCTGTGGTTGGCCCTTCCACTGCTAGGTGCATGGTCCTCTGTGTTTGCTGTAGTCCCTTGAGCTTCTCCTAAAGTGACAGAGTAAGCTGACAAGATTCCTCTAGACATGGCTACAATCTAGCCTTCAATAAGGCCTCTTTCCTATGAAAGTCCTCCACCTATGTTAGTAGCTGCTTTCCCTCCTGTAACTTCACGATGTGTTGCGTTGGCGCTAAAGTGCATGCAGTTTCTCGAACCTCATCATAGTGCCACTGCATTTCTCAAACATCTGTATTCAGCTTCTGTAGGTGCGCGTCCTCCTGTAGATTCATCCATAACTCCATCGTTGCATCAAACATTGAGGATAAGTCATTGACTACAATGTCCAATGTATTCATTCCATCCTTGATGGCTACTCCGCGCTACTACCGAACCTATGGCAGAGTCATCAGTTGCAATTTCAACTGTAGCTCTACGATTTTCATCTGGAAATCGAAATTTACCCTACTGACTTCCTCCTTTGAAGCACATACCATAGTAGCGAATTTCCTCACTTTGGCTGATGCCTCTGCATCCACAAGTATGTTTAGTTCAGGTATTGACTTGCAAGCCTAATTGGTCGTTGTTGCTAGGCTCTATCATCATGTCTACAATTCTTCCTTTTCCTTCAGTGCCTGAGTTTTTTCTACGAATAGTTGTTTGTTGTTGACGTTAAACTCACTAATGATGGTGAGTGTGCATTTCTCTCTGATCTTCAATTCATCTGAGACCCCCTGATGCAGCACATGGAGGGTCAGGAGTGGCAGTGCAATGAGATTCAGACCCATATCCTTCACTATGTTGAGCATAGTATGATCCTCATCTAATTCTACGTGGACTGACCCCTCTGGAAATGGAATGACTCTGAGGTCCAGAGTCCATTCTAGCTTAGCCACTATGCTACATCCTTGTTTCAGGCTCGCTTGCACTCCATTCGCTTGCTTGATGCTCGCCTCGATCTTGTTTGCTTGGATGTGCAGCTCATGCAGATCCTTTTGGACGCACCCCTGCGTCTACATATATTCCTACTCAAATTGTTGGAGAACCTCTGTTGTCATGTCCCGCACTTTGTCTTTGATCTCATAGAGATCACCTTCTGTCAGCACCATGGGATCAATATGTGTCTGCTTATCATAATTATTCTTTTTCATTGTCCACATGTTTGCTCCTGCCCATGTATCCTCAGGATGAAGGGAGTGGTCCGCACCTCACCGTCGCCTCCTCCCTGCTCTGACAGCTCTTGCTCGCCAATATGATGCGAATCAGACTTTCCACCCTCCTCTGTATCCTATTGTTCTTTCTCTTCCTGCTCTTTAGCAACACACTCTTTCTCCATTTTTTCCTTCTCCGTAGCTACCTTATCAGCTTCCATCTTCTTCTGCTCATCCAAGGCATGCGTGACTTTTTGAGTTGCATCCTTTTGCTTCAGTGCAATATATCTCTCAACACCTTTTCTAGTGCCTACATCACCACCCGTGGGTTCATGCCACTTTGCTGGCCAATACCCCACAATCTCCTAAATGTCTATCTCATATACCAAATAGGGCAATAGGTGCCATGTTTGTTTTAGGTCCTTTTGTGCTTTGATGGACACATTGTGAAAGTCATCCTTGAACTCCACATAGGCCGACAATGGCACGAACAAGGTTGGGGACAACCTTGGCCTCTGACTAATCACCATATGGAGGTCCATGTCTACCAAAATCAAGAAGTTTTTTGATTCCTTGATCCTTCTCGAATCCTTTGTTGACCACAACGAGGCGAACCGCGTTGCCTCAGATAGATATTCCTTATGCGGAGGAAACTAACTGTCCTCCAGCAATCTCTAAGCAACTAAAATAATAGATAGAAAAATCCATGCATAATGGAATGGCTTGCTTTCCTCTTAGGCTTCTCGATCGTTCACGAGGAACTCCTGGGATAGATATTTGGCCCAATTATACTGAACGTCCTTCATGCACTGTGTTGCGAGTGACACTACTGGCACCAAAACTTTGTCCACGAGTCACATCCTCATAATTTTTCCCGCAAGAATCTAGGCAGTGAACTACACTGCCTGGTCTTGAATTGAAAGGATATAATATGTAGTATGCACGTGACTTTTTCACAAGACCATACTCTTTCTTAATTTTTTCAGCTATTTCTTTTTCTCCAGTCTCCCCTACAAACTCCTTGGCAAGGTTCTCTCCTTTGTAAGGAAACTTCATTATCTCATGGATCAACATGTATGTTATTGGAATGGGCTGCCCAAGCCACAGACATCCATCATGCACCAGTGCCAGCAGTTGGCGTACACATATCATTTTGATAGTTGAGCGATGATAATGCGGTATGCACAACATGTTTAACAACTCTTCCTACTCAATGCCTCTAATCCACTTCATGCGTTCTAAGTGCATAGCCTTTGTATCCTCATAATAGATTTTAGTCATGTACTTATTGGTAACCAAATGTGGGAACCTCTCATGTTGCGCGAGGTCCCAATATTCCATCTTTAGTACAGGAATGTGTGCTAACGTAGGACCTTCAAATTCCACTTGTTCAGGCAACAGGGGTGTGGAGACTGGAAATTTCCTTGAATTCAAATCCTTAGGAACTTGAACCTTTTCCTTTCCCAGAGGTATATACTCGGGAAGTTGGGAGATAGGCTTGATCTCTTTGGCATCCACTTCCTCTACACCTTGGTACTCCTCCTCTTCTAAGTTCACCACTTGCTTCGGTTGTTTTTCTTTCTTCTCCTTTTTTCGCACCTCCGGGTTCTTCTTTGGTGACGATCTCATCAACATTGGCTTCTTCTACTTCTCCTTAGCAGCTGGTTTCTTCTCTTTCGCAGAGGATTAATTTTCTTTCGTGGTTGGTTGCTTCTCTTTTGTGGTTGGATGCTTCTCTTTCGCAGTGGATTTCTTTGGCCTCGGCGACCTCAACGTAGTAGGTATAGGGGTTGTAGCTTCAATCCTTGAACTTTTAGAGCTTGGTGCGTTAGACACAACAATTTCTGAACTTAGGGCTTTAGTAGGTTTCGTGAAGGTCATTTTCTCAATGAATCATGCGTGGGCTGCTATAATGTTGTTTTCAAATGAGGGGCACGTCATGAACACTTCCCAGAATGCACGATTCATATGCTTCAGAAAACAAAATGCGCAAACAACTCTCATAGTGCAAAGTGTTCTTCGTTGGACCAATACATGTAATTTATGGGGGGTTTTGAATAAAATCTGACCGTTCCCCCAAAATTCTGATAAGAAATACCCCTTTGGCGATAGATCTTCAAATATTTTAGCCATAAATAGTGCTTACCTGCTCCTTGCAACTGATTTTCATCCATCAACTCATGAATAGTAACCTCAATTGCTACTTTTTTACTCTTCTCCATGGCACAGCTTATCTAGAACAACTTCACCTCGCACACCCCTGTCATCCGCCGTGCAGTTTTTCTACCATGTTCTTCACCTCGTCAAGCAACATAGCTTATAGTGCCACAATCCCTTTCAACTACTTGGATTACTAATATTATCCTGCTGCCATATAGTCATAGCGTAGGGGCAAGATCCCTTGTATATAACTTCAATCGACTTCCATTCACCTTTCGAGGGCATGGTTCCCCATTCAACTTCACGAGCTAAACTGCACCACCATTCATGATATCCTTAGAAGCATACATCCCTAACCAGTGCATTTCAAATTTTCCTAGAAACTTCATAAAATTACTATCATATAACAACACCAAATCATCTACCTTGAATGTGCACAGCTAAATGTGCCGATCATGCCATGATTTTTCACATTCCTTTTGCATTGGCTGATTAATTCTTGCAAGGAAGTAGTCTTCTTCCAACTCCATGAGTTGCACAAGGCATTCCTCCAAGGTCTCGCAGTCTACCATCTCAGTCAAGGTTGTTATCCTTAAGCTAGGAACAATATACTCCATTGACATAACAATTTCAATTCCATAGACCAGCTCGAATGGTGTTTGTCCTCTCAAATTCTTGCAGGTCGTTCTATAAGCCCATCATACAACAGGTACACATATGTCCCAATCATTCCTTTGCACATTGCAGACCTTTATCAATGCATACTCCAAGATCTTATTAAAATCTTCCATTGTTCCATTCACCTATGGGTGATAGGGCATGCTCTTCTGATGATATACTCGAAATTCTTCTAACATCACGCTGATCGTTTCATTCAGGAAATGCGTACCCCGATCACTCATCCAAATCTTAGGACATCCAAACCGTGTTAAGACAAACTCAAAGAGAAACTTCGCAGCAGTGGCATTTGTACAGTCCCTCACTAGCTGCACTTCCATCGATTTGGTTAAATACTCTATCACAGTAATAATATATCCTGCGCCTGTCTTCTTTCCTAGTTGTTGAATTGGCCCAATAAAGTCAATCGCCCACTTCTCAAATGCCTACAAAGATGCATGAGGATGTAGCAGTAGTTCATCCCTCAACAACGGTCTCCCAATATTTTGACATGCATCACATGCCTTACAGTGTTCTTTAGAATCCTTGTGAAATGTTTGCCACCATAATCCTGCGCGCAAAATCTTCTGCGTGGTTGTTTTCCCTTCATAATGGCCTCCTACATCTCCCCCATGACCTTTAGCGAGAATACTATCATGCTCAAATTCAACTAAAAATATATCTACGTCATTCAGACCATCATAGTAAGGTAGCTTTCTTACCTTCATCATTGGATTGATCCAATCCTGATCTCACATTGTTATCTTGTATATTTGATCCAGCTCATCGTCACTTTTTACATAATCGTGGATGGGTTCAGTATAGCATGCTCCTTCTGTGAAATCCAATGGAACTACGACCCTAAGCGCTTTCTTTTCAAAGGTCATTTTCCTCTTCTTCAAATTAATGACCCCATTCATATCAATAGCCGAGTCATTTCCTAAGAGCGCGAGGTAGGGATTACTGTCATCAACAATTTCTATAATTTTGAAGTCTGCTAATGCACTCACACCTTCAATATCAACCGTTAGTCCATACAATTGTCCAATGGGGATGATTTTCTACTGATTGGCCATTCAGAGCTGAATTGGAGACCACTACAATGCAAGTCTCCCCATCCTTTTCCATGTCTGTTTCAGTAGAAAATTCACATCGGACCCTAGATCCAAAATTACTTGGTCCATTTCATAATTGCTTATCTATGATATTAGTCACATCTCGCATCCTGTTCGTGCCTTATGCTTAACAATCTTTCTTACCAGACATTGTTCATCAGGGATGTTTTCTTTATTGGCACATTCATTTATTAATTCTTGCAGTCCTTCCACAACCTTTCTGTCACACAATAACTTCATGCAGGTCTTCAAAAAAGTAGTGCATATGGAAGGATCAACCTCTTGCGTTGCATTTGTCTCTAGTGTCTTTTCCTGGCATCCTAAGGTGGAGGTCTCAGCGAAGCTCTTCTTCACTTCCATGAATGTTTCCTTAACACGATTAAGGTAAAAAGTGGCTTCTTTCTCAGGAGCTTTATGGACCCATCTGTCTTCCTCAGGCTACTTTCCTCTATCCATGTTGATCGTCATACTACTTCTTAGTACAATATTAATGCTCTGATCTTCCTCATTATAGGGTTCAACCCCCATCATTTGTAAATTATTTGTAGGTTTCCGAGGCTAGGTTTTCTTCTCTTGCATTTTAGTTATTAGCACCGGACAATCTTCTATGGCATGGTCAAATTGTCTATAGTATTGACATGAAGGGTGTGTAGGATTCAGGAAATCTCGCGTGAAATGCCCCGACTATCCGTAGTTGTAATAGATAACCTGACCACGACCTCTACTAGGTTCTCCTCATCCTCCTTGTTCTCGGCCTTGGAATTCCCCGCACGCTACTTCTGCACCTTGATCCTAAGGCTAACTTTCTACCTGCATTCTGTAGGTAGAGGTTCTTTCCATAATCAACTAACAGATTCTATAATGATGCTCATCATGCCCTATAGACCTATAGAAATTACAAAACATCTACTGAGGGGTCTGTACAAACTTCTATGGTAGGTGGAAGTTATGCTTAGCATGTTGTCTTGTGACTTGATAAATAATGCACCACAACGTAACTCCCATGCTCATTCCAACATTTCTCTTGGGTTTTAGGGGAACAGGTTCCCCCCATGATATAATCCTTAAAGATAAGGAAATGATCCTTATCATTTCCATGGCTTTTACATTTTAGACACAAAATCTCAGTGCGTACCTTCGACTGAGCTTCCCGTCCTTTCTTCAGGCTCTACAAATCCAAGTGCAGGCTCTCTAGCTATGAATGAATCTGTTGTACCCCAAGGTTCGTATCTGGAATAGGTGATTCATGTAGCCTCATCACGATATCCAAGGCTTCTGCTTGCGTTGTTATCTTCTATTGTGACAGAGGTACTCTTAAATGCAGCAAAATCGATGTTATAAACGAGTCATGATGCTAGGTATATGAGATTTTCATATTAGCCTACATGATTTGGCACTTCAACCTTTGATCAAAGTCCCTTAGTGTCTCATCAACTCTCATTCAGATCTCCTTGAATTCAATTATTGATTGTGCCTCTGACTTAGGCCTACTAAACTCCTTGTTTAAATCTAGTTGGGTATCAGCCAACGATGCGTTGGGGTTATCAGTGCAATACTTTATATACCAAGTTAATGCACAGTCCTACAAGGCGGTGACCAACTATACTTTCTTAATATTGTCATCAGTAACCTGCTGCATTTTCCACACAGCTCCTACAACAAACCAAAATTGTTCTGGATCTTCATCGCCCGTTCCTTTAAAAATCAGCATCTTCATCGCGCTCGCCATATTGAATGGTGGAAGTGGAGGTGGAGGAGGTGAAGGTGTAGGTGTATGAGGTGGAGGTGGAGGCGGAGGTGGAGTGGATGGATGAGATATCCTTATAATACCCTGATTATTAACTGAAATATGCTTTGCAGCGTAGTCAGCACTACCCCTTCATCATCACTTGAAGGAGGTTCAATGAATGGATTATACTCTAGACCTGATCTGCCACTTCTTGTAAAGAATCTTCCGCTTCTCGTAGCTCTGAACAATAAGGTAATGGAATTACCCTCTTTTCATATAATAGCATTCTAATCCAAGTATTCAATGACCTTAAGTACTTACGTCACGGTCCTTTAAAGAATATTCGCTCTGCTTCGCTATAGCTAGCTGATGTGTTAACTCCAAATTCAATAAGAAATCCTCCTAGAATTCGATCAAGCCAATGATCAATAGCCTACATGATATTGTTTTCAGATGCCTCTAATTTCCACACCAATTCTAGAATCCACAATACAGGACTATCGAGCTTCCACCTCCTTAACTGTCTGCTAGTTTAGCTAACCACTCATATAATTCGCATGGAAAAGTGAAAAAGAAAATTTTGTGTACCTCTGTATACAGATATCTATTCAACCTGTATTCCTTCGACAAATGTGGATTCCTGTTTTCTTGAGCCACAAACTTGTGAATCTTCCAATCTAACCCCTTTCCAATCTCTTTCTTACTTGGATTCCAATGATGTGACATCACACATCTCTTAAGCATATCACGGTTCTGAAAATGAAACCTTTTGTTAGCTTAAGGGGTCCTGACCCAAGTTAGAAGTTAGTTGCGCCAACCAGCAAAGCCCTATACTTCTGGCCCTTTCGACACCAACATGTGTAGCGCAGGCCACAGTCTCACTCGAAGCAGTATTGGGGCATGCAAGAACCAAGTTTTTGCATCCAGAGACTAGTGTGATGTCTTTTAGTGCATTATATATGCTTCTGCACAGATATAACCTTCTGATAAAGTTAAATTTTGGCCCTATATACCTTTAATTCTTCATGGGACTATTCAATTGCGTTAATGAGGCCCTAACAGGACATGTCTGTGACTTTCACGCAATTGAATAGGTCTTCTAGGGCTTTTGAGATCTAGATCTATCATAGCATAGACCTATCTTCCTTACCCAAAAGTAACCCAAAGTAGATTTAGATATTTATGAATACCATTCAATCATATTTTTAAGCATAAACATGTTCAATTAACCCAATTCACACATAGAAAACACATTGAATTGCAAAAACAACAATGAAAGTGACATAACAATTAAACAGATAGATGCAAGTATTTCCCACCCAAAATCAATTTTTATTAATCATAATCTTTCCAATACAAACTTCAACTACCCTACGCAATCAATTGTAGGGGTCCATGCACTCAACTGCGGACTCTATCTAGGCCTCCTACGCACTTAGCTGCAGGAGCCTTCCCTTCTTCATCTAAGTACAAGAAGAAAAGCCTTCCTACCTTAGTACTTTCCCAAGGAAACAAAAACCCTTTAGTGTACCCAATTCTCCATCAAAATTTATCTCTAAGACTCGCTATGACTCAACTATTTATAGCTTTCCTTCATACAATACCATGGTTCACAAACCATGGGAGTATCTTAAAACCAACCAAAACAATGGCTAAGACCCTTTTGACTCCTATCTATCTGTGCGCTCCATATCCACATATTGCGGAGAATTTACATTATTTTACAAAAATATATACAAAATTTGGGTTAACTAACCCAAAAACTGACCCTAGGGACCCTATCCCAACAAGAAATCCCTACACTTCCTTCTATAATTAATCTAGTTGAGCTCCCCTGGTAGATACACAGTACAAGATCTAAGAAACATAGTGTGAGTTTGATCTTTATGAACTCTACAACTAGGAAAACTAGAAATTTCTAGATGTCAGTGATGAATTGAGCATTTGGGAGCGTTTCCTACCTCAATTTGTTTTTCCCCAGATCCATACCTTCCCTGAATTTGTTACCTAGTGTCATCTCAGATATCTTCCTAATCAAAGGGTTGTAATTTCCAAAAATAATGAAGTTTTATTTTCGATTACTCTTGAGTCCATATGCTAAGCACTCCAAATCAATCCTTCAACTCCTCTGCACCCTTTTTCTACTGATTTTCTCATGGATATTTATCAAAACCACACATTTCTTGAGTGAGCCTAAATATTTGAGTCATTCTTACGTGAGAATTTTGCGTTGCCTAGAACTAATCTGCCCTATTCTACTTCAATTTTACCAGAAATGTCTAGGCAAGTCATCTCTATGGTCAAATGTGTGTTAGGTTACCCTACCAATCAATGGGCCAATGAAGTAATATTAGGATTTTTATCAGTGTTCTCTGTAGGAAATAAGCCATCATAGATTTTCAATTATAGTCAATTTTTGGTAGACAGTATTCATTATCAATTTCTAAAGTTTTATGCTAAAGGTGATTTTAAACATCATTTATTTCTTATGTATTTACTTATATTTCATCAAGGAGATAGGTTTAAGTTCCCATTACAAAAGTTAGATGCACAAGGAAATTCGTAGTCAGTTATTCAATGGACTTCCTTGGTAAGGAAAAACATAGAAGAGTATTCCTTCAGTGATTATGTAGACTAGTTTTTGCATGTCTTTATGTCTTCTCAACAGTGATGTTATACCAAGGATTTCATCTGAAATCAGAAGAGTTCTACACCTTACTGAGAAAGAAAAAATTGGAGACTGGTACCTCTACCAAAATTATACAGAAATCAAAATGTACGAATGTGAACTTCCTCCCTACAACTTACTAGTATTTATGCCTATGAGGATCTTTTCCTTGGAATACATCAGGAAAATGATGAACATGGATGATTTTCATTTTGTATCCAGGAAGAAGAAATATCAATTCGAGTTGAAGGCATAGATTGGCCCTTTCATTATCAATATCAAGGCAGCATCGAAGGAGGAATATATTTTATTAAAGAAAATGAAATTCAAGTTGAGCTTTACCTAGTCCTATGATCCCTTGGGGATTGCTTCAAAGTTGAGGGTTGAGCTAAAAACAACACCATATGTACATACAGTCAGGCCAGAGGTAGAAAAATATAAAAATAAAGAAAAATGGCATGAGAACACTTACATGAAGCAAAGGAACAAATTTCTAGACATACATCTTCGTAGACTTCAGTTCCTCAAGAAAAAGAAACCAAAATACCAAGAGAAGGTTTGTCTCCTATAGACTCAGAAATTAAAGCTACAAGTTTCACAGTTTTTAAAAGGAGAAAGAAGACAAATGCTAATTAGGAGTCCTCAGAGGACAACAGTTCGTAGGACCAAGACATAGTGGTGTTGTCAGGTTTTCCCACCACTTCTTTTCCATGGATTGAAGAAATTACAGATTATCTTATGCCTTTTATTTCTCATGATACAACACAATAAAATATTTTTTCTAGATACAAAGAAATTAAAAGAAATAATGAAGCATCAAAGGCCACAACTTATATCATAATTTTGGAGGCAGTATTCCACTACACAACACAAAATTTTATTTTCACTTGATACTGAGAAGGGACAGTTTCAATTAGCTTTCTTGGAACCTAAAATTTGGTTCCCTAAAAGTGCAGAATATTATGAAACATCCATTTTTTCTTTTGACACCAAGGAAATTCATGTCATTGATCAAATCGACCTACATAAGAAGGCTGGTGAAATGATATATTCCACATTGGCCAGTAATTTAGCTATGGAAACCTCCAAATTACAAGCTTCCATGAATAATATTCACACAGAGTTGAAGATGGACAAAATGCCATCCCTGGCTAAAGATACCATAATCAAATCTCTTGAAGATTTTGTGATCAAACTAGAATATGATCCTAGTAATATCAAAGTAGCATAAGAGATGATAAAAAATAAGAATACTAAAATTCAAGCATTGATGAAGCAACTTAAACTTCCTACTACTGAACATCCACAAGCTAATGAAGTTGCTCAACTTGAAAAGGAAAAAGAAAATATGTTCAAATTGATAGTTGAATTGAATGTTCAAATTCAAAAAAAGAAAGCTGACATGGAATCACTCATAAAAGGAAAAGTGCAGCAACTCAGTATTTCAACTGCCATTCCTATAGCTACTACTTCTATAGCAGGTATGTAACACCCTCCTCCCACATCCACCAAAGTAACCATGCCAATAGGGGTAAAACATGAGATGAGAGGCTACTATGATCAGATTGGACCTCCTATGTGACATTAAGGAAGTGGAATTGATGGAACATCACACACAGTCATACAACATCATCAACAAAACCCTCAAGAGACAAGTCATCCACTATGACAGCCTATCCCTGGTCCCACTATTTTTCTGGACCTCTTAGGCTATAGTCACTCTCATGGTAGGGGCAAGGGATTGACCAGAAACCCAAAGTCGCTCTCATAGGCCTGCCTTCCAGTGACTGTGGACCAAAATTGTTAGTTTAGTGCCAACAACCCTAGGATTTAAGCCACTTTTTTAGGCCCAGAGTCCAGACCACTGCCTAGAATTGAATGATATCTCAGTATTAGTAAAAGTTGAGGGAAAAAAAGCAATAAGCTCAACAATACCTTAACCAGACCCCTACTAACCATGGAAACCATTTCGTCACACATATCATCGACATGTAACCTATAGGTGTAAAAAAAAAAATTAAGTGCAGGGACCTCATACTTATCTGATAATCATTATGAACCATTGTTTCCTCATATTGTTTTATGCATATTCATCTATTAATTCATAAACACATTATCCATTCACATACAAGTAAAAACATGCTAATAGCCATACATATTTGTTATCATAAAATGTACATATAACCATCATAATAGGAACAAAAATACAATAAACATATTATCCATCAAAATCCATATATACACTAGTAAATTTACACATTAAAATCAAGGGAATTAATTTCTCCTTACTCAATGTAATGAACCAACCGGTGATGGGAATACCGTTTCACCCGACCATTGATTGACATAGCCAAGTCTCTCTTCAGCCAATCACCCCCATGCCATATTCCAAGCATGAATGTGGGACTCATAGAAAACATCAAAAATATCAATCAATGTGGATGCCATCGGAGTTATTTGCCTACACTGTGAGGAATTTGAGTGCCTCCTTCTCTCTCAGGTTTTACTGTGCATATGTAGTCTAATCCAAGGATCACTAGGACCTACACCAAGACATACTCTATAGGCTTTACCATGCATTCCATCCCAGAATCACTAGGCACAACAGAGAGAAAATACACCTCTTGGATTTACCGTATATCCTATCATTCACCAGCAAGGATTCCTAGGCCCACAGAGGCACATAGTCTAGCTTTATTGCAACCCACAGTCCGGTTATGGGGTTACTAGGTCAGTTGATTCATTATCCTCATTTTGGTTGAGGGACCACTACACCATGTGTTTGTCAATTCGGATATCCACCCAAGTAAGCTTTGAATCCAATCTAGCCATCCCACATAAACCGAATGAGATAACCCATCTCATCAAACCTATCAGGAAATGGCAAGGCTAGGCTGAAAATATTGTCACACTTGGAAAAACCCATGCCATGGTAGAAAAGAAACACATGCAATCTCGTGCATGCCAAATCTAGCCAGGAAAATACACATTCAAGTCGATACTTGCAATGAAGCCTGAAGTAGCTGCTTGATCCTGCCTTTCCCTACTTGACTCCCTCTTACATTCTCCTCCTTTCTCGCTCCAATTCCAAAGTTCTCCTATAAAACTCTAAGTGTCCAAGATTATGAGAAAGAGAAAGAGAATAATGAGAGAGCTCCAACACTGAAATAACAAAAGGTTACCAACTGATCCTCAGAAGCCTTTTTATGGATGAGGCCTCTATTTCATTCATTTTCCATTATTTTCCTTCATTTTCCTCCTCACATGAAACCTATGACCTTTCACCTTACGTTTCTCCTAATTTCCATTATTTTTAGAAATAAATGTGCCAAAAATTATATTTTTCCTTTCCAAAGCCTCAGTCATTGCCTTCACCAATTTCCTTAGCCATACACAACAAAATGAACACACACTAAGATGTCTTGCCCAACATTCAACTTGGAATAAGTGTTCCATTCATTCGTGGTTATTGATTTTATCTTTTATTACATGGAATTTTCACCAGGGTTTTTACAGAACCCTCCCCCTTAGGGGACACCGTCCTAGGTGTTCAAACACACATATACCTCAGTAGCCTACCAAAAGAAGACATACTACTCATGGAGCTTTATAACACCACTGGATGCAGTATTTATAATGGAAGATACACTCAAGAAATAACAACATGACAATATACTGCATAGTGGAGCTTTATAATACATCAAATTACGATATTTACAATGATCATCATGTTGAGTTCCAACCCATATGACATGATAAAATCATGATAACATAACCACATGATAGCATAATAACATGATAACATAACCATAATGACATGATACCCATACTGCATAGTGGAGATTTATAACATAGACTGTTACAGTATTTACATCCATACACATGGGTACATATATCAACATCACCATAAATATAGATACCAAAACATATATCAACACATGTACCAAGGCATTTATCAAAACATATACTAAACACCATATCTAAGCATATATCAAAACATCATATAGCATATATCAACCATCATAAAGCATATATCGAACCACTATAAAGCATATAACGAACCACTATAAAGTGAATACCAAGCCATCATAAAGAAAATACCAAACCATCATAAGAAAATGCCAAAACACCATAAGAAAACACCAAACCAACATAAGAAAACACCAAACCACCATAAGAAAATACCACACCACCATATCAAGGCTGCTTTGCCTCAACTGGCAAACAAAGAAGGATACATGGCCCACATTTGAACTGTCATCTCCCATGTAGCTTCATCAGGCCCAAAGTGCTTTCATTGCAATTTATTTTTCTTGATTGCTCAGTTCTAGAGCATGAGCACCTTTTTTTGCAATATACACTGAGGTTATGACTGTGATTATCCATCTGGTTCCACCTACAATACAGACCAATCAATTACCTGATCAACATCCTTAACATACTTCTCAAGCGAAGATACATGGAAAACATAATGGACTTTCACTGTTGGAGGTAGTGAAAGTTGATAGGCTACTGGCCCAATCCTCTCAATGATACTAAGGGGTACACAAAACTGTGGTGCCAGCTTGGCACATGATCCAATCTGCAAGGAGATCTTCTTTGGCTTGATGTGCAAATACACCTATTCCCCAACCTGGAACTCCTTGAAAAACTTGTTCTTGACTGCATAACTCTTTTTCCTATCCTGTGCTTCCTTTAGATTCTTCTTGATTACATGCATCTCTTGCTCCACGTCTTCCAACATATTTGGTGTAATGAATACCCTGCTAACTAAATAACTCCAACTGATGGGAGTGTTACAACTTTGCCCATATAATGCCTCAAATGGACTCATCCTCAGTGACTCTTGATAACCATTATTGTATGAAAAATCTATCAAAGGGAGATACTCTTCCCTCTTCCTCTTTTGATGCATCACATACATCCTCTAATATCCTATTGACCCTCTCTGTCTGTCCATCTGTCTACAGATGATAAGTTGTGTTGAAGGCCAAATCTATGCCAAAACTTGTAAATAACTCCTTCCAAAACTTGGAAGTGAAATTTGCATCCCTGTCTGATACAATCTTCTTTGGAACACCATGCAGTCTAACTACATCTATGTTGAATACCTATGCCACATCGTTATCTAAGAACGTAGACTTCATTGGAATGAAGTGTGAAACATTTCTTAACTTGTCCATAATGGCCATGATGGAATAATGCTTCTTCACTCTCTTAAGAAAAACTGTAATGAAATCCATGGAAATAACCTCCCATTTTCACTCTAGAATTGCAATTGACTGTAGTAGTCCACCTTCATATTTACACTCTACTTTCACTTGATGAAAATCAAAACACCTCACCACAAACTCTGTTACATCCCTCTTGAGCTCAATGCTATCTGATAAATATATCTTGTCACTGAAACTTACCAATCCATCTGCTGTAAAACAATAGTCCATGCCCTATGCACCTACACCTATACCTATACCTATACTACCACCTGAACCTATACCTATACCAGCATCCTGATGCAACCTATGCATAATCTTCATATACATGAAATCCCTCTAACCTTCCTGCAAGATCCTATTCTGTAAGTCTATCCCATAGGAGCTCATAACTGCCAAGTTATGTACATGTAACCATCTACTAAGAGCATCTACCACCGTATTCTCTTTACCTTTGATGTACTTGATCTAGAAATCAAACTCACTGATCATGGCCAACTATCTAGCCTACCTGGCATTCAGATTCGGTTGGTCAAACAAATACCTCAACCCAATATGGTCACTCATAAGTACAAACCTCCTACCAAGAAAATATTGTCTCCACATCTTCAATGCATGTATGATCGCTTCTAAATCAAGATCATGTGTCAAGTAGTTCTGCTCATCCTCGTTTAGTTTCTGCAACTCATAGCATACTGCCTTTCCCTTCTGCATAAGGACTCCACCAAGCCCTCTCTTGTAAGCATCTATGCATACCACAAATTCCTTTTCTGGATCTAAAATATGTAACGTTGGTGCATGTGTCAAGTACTGCTTAAGCTACTCAAATCTAGCCTCGCACTCCTCTGTCCATTCAAAATTCTTACCTTTCCTTTGCAATGATGTGATAGGATAAGCAATCTGTGAGAAGTTCCTGATGAACCTCTGATAATAGCTTGCCAAACCCATGAAAGATCTCACCTCATCCACACTATTAGGAGCTACCCACTTCATGATGGCTCTTATCTTCTCTGGATATACTACAATGCCCTCCTTGGAGACAACATGCCCCATGTAGTGCACCTCAGTTTGAAATAAACTGCACTTGTTGAGCTTAGCATACAACTGATTCTCCCTCAACAACCTCAACACTACTTCTAAATGCTCGGCATGTTCTTCCTCATTTTTAGAATATACCAATATATCATCAATGAACACAATAACAAACTTATCCAAATATGGACGCAACACACTATTCATCAAACACATGAATGTAGCTTGAGAATTAGTTAATCCAAATGGAACAACAACAAACTTATAGTGCCCATACTTGGTCTTGAATGCATCCTTGTAAATGTCCTCTTCTTTGATGTGTACCTGATGGTATCTAGATGTCAAGCCAATCTCCGAGAACATTTCTTTTCCCTTCAGTTGATTGAACAAGTCATCAATCTTTGGCAAAGGGTACATTTTCTTGATAATCACTTTGTTCAATTGTCTGTACTCAATGCATAATCTGAGAGTATAATCTTTCTTCCTCACAAACAAGACCGGTGCACCCCATGGTGATCAACTTGGCCTAATGTATCCCTTGTCCAACATTTCCTTCAACTGCAAATTTAACTCAACCAACTCCAAGTGTGCTCATCCTATAAGGTGCTTTCAATGTTGGAGCTGCCCCTAGCATTAACTCAATTGAAAATTCTACCTCCCTATGAGGTGGAAACTCTATAATGTCCTCAAGAAATACATCCTAAAATTGCTGCAACACTCGATAACGATTCAACACATCTACATCCTCAATCTCCTTACCCTTATCACTAGAAATGTGTGCTCCAAATAGATTGCACCCTTTCCTGAAACTACACTTTGCTTGCATAATTTTCACCATCCTAACGAATGTGTCTTTCTTCTTACCCTATAAGACTCTTGGTTCTCCATTTTCGTCAATAAAATCAATATCTTTATCATAGCAGTCTACCTTGGTTCTATGTAAATATAACCAATCCATGCCCAACAACATATTGTATGAACCCAATGGTAAGACATCAAAATGTGTTGTGGTAGACATACCATTTAAGTGAAATTCGGAAGCTCTTACCCAATGATGAACTCACTTCTTTGTACCTACATCCAACTACACTAACCAATACTCTGCATGCAATTCCTTACTCAAACCACACTTATCCACCAAGTTAGGACTAACATAACTATAATTAGATCTAGGGTCAATCAAAATAGAAATAACTTGATCACAAATTTTACCATCCATCTCAACTATAGATTCCTGGTGTTCTTCTTGCATGTTGTTCACTGTTGCATAAATATGAGGAATACTTTGGCCAACATCCATAACGTTCTGCACCTCCTGTGCACTTTATATGTTAGGCTTTCGACCCTGATGTTGCAGACAATCTCTCCTAAGGTGCTCCTCACCACATGTCCAACACTCCAACCGACGAGTGCCCTCACTTCTATGTTGTTGTTGTTGTTGTGACCCATGTCCCTGTCTAGCTGCATTAAATCTCTTTTGTGGTACCAAATTTTCTTTCCCATCTGCATGTTGAGGCCTTGTCCACTTAGGCTACCATTTACTTCTACCTTTATCTTTTCCTTTCCATCCATGTTGAGATTCATTCTTATGCTTTGACTCTTCATAGAAATGATTCAATTTTCCAATGATTTCCTCAAGTGACTAAGGCTCATCATACTCAATCCAATCTCCAAATGCTAATGGAAAACCAATGAAAAATCTCTAAACTTTAGCCTCCTCATCAGTAAGATATGGTACATACCTCAATAGCTCTAGAAAATTGGTCATGTACTCTTCATCTGTCATCGATCCCATCTTTAGTTCATAGAATTCTTTAGCCTTACTGTCATAGTACCTCTCTGACAAGTACTTCTTCCTGAAAAGCCTCTTTAATTCCCACCAACTCAAGTCATCTGCACTGATGTCTCTAATGCACTTAACATCTTCCCACAAGATGTTTGCTTTACCTTTCAAGCTAAAGATAGCTATTATGGCCTTCATATTATCTGTGTAGTCATGCAACTCAAAGAATTTGCTCATCCCAAGTATCGAAGCCTGTGCATCTTCCGACTTCTTCACGTCTCCATCAAAAGTAGGTGGGTTTTCTTTCTTGAATTCATCTGATAAGTATCCCTTGTCATTCCTCTTGTAAGGATGATAGCGATGATGATCATGATGTATATCAGAACTAGAACTAGAATAGTACCTATACTCATTTCCCCTCCTTTCTGCAGTGTCCAACAACTTTCCATCTCTCACTGTATCAGATCTATCCGACCTGTGTCTACCAAGTGATCTCCTACCATATGCTCCATTAGTTCCATCCTCATGTCCATGGCTGATTCAAAGCAACCCTTGTCATTGCATTTCCGACAAACTCTGAAGAAGTATAGCATTAACCTCTGCCTGCTACTCTTATGCATGTATGATTCAGTCGATATCTACCTTACAACTCCTTATCTCTTCCTTCAAGCTTCTCAATGTGTCAACCAGGTTAGATGTATGCACCACACCATGTTGCTCATATGATGCATAGGGAGATTCTACGCAGTATACCACCTTGTTAGCCATTTGATCTTTCTTCCTATAATGGATAATATGTTAGATAAACAAAATCACAAAAACCAATGTACCTTATTATAGGTCGGGGAGGATACCTTGTCTCCAAGATCACCAAATCAGCTTGATACATGTATAACATAAACATAACAACATATAGACATATGCAAATAGATGTATCAACACATAATCATCACTCTAATTAGGATCCAGTCATCAATGCAAGGCCATATCAACAATGCATGATATTTCCTCATGCATGACAACAACCATTGCTCCATTGTACACATTGTTGCATGCAAGCAACAATATGCATAATCAATGCCTAACCAACTACAAATATGCATAAACATATGTATTCAAACATAATCGATCAGTTCTTGCAATCGACCTACAATATTGAGATATGTAATCAAAATATTCAAAATGTAACCTAACATACAAGGATGTATGTAGGCAACATAAAATCAACATGTAAGCGACATTTAACCATATGCAACCAGTTGCATACTCATGACAAATACTCTTCACAAAATCAACATCAAATTTTCCATGATAACCATACTACAACCCTAATCCATCATCAAGAAAATAAAATAAGTACAAGAGACACACATGCAACTGACATGCATAAATGACTAACACATTCAACCCATCCATTATGAGAGTTGAACCATGCTATGATATACCACTTGGTAACACCCTCCTTCCACATCCACCCAAGTAACCATGCCAACCAGGGTAAACATTAGACGAGAGGCTACTATGATCAGATTCGACCTCCTATGTGACCTTAAGGAAGTGGAATCGACGGAGCATCACACACACTTATCCAACATCATCAACAGAACCCTCAGGAGACAAGTCATCCCATCAGATAAATTGTCTTTAGGTCCCACTACTATTCTGGACCTCTTATGCCATAGTCTCTCTCATTCTAGGGGCAAGGGAGAAACCAAAAACCCAAGTTCGCTCTCATAGGCCTACCTACCAGTGACTGTAGACCAAAATTTCGAGTTTTGTGCCAGCAACCCTAGGATTTAAGCCACTTTTTGAGGCATAGTTCTGAGATCACTACCCAGAATGGAATGATAGCTTAGAATCAGTAAAAGTACCAGGAAACAATGAAGCAAAAGCAATAAGCTCAATAAGATCTTAACTAAGCCCCTACTAACCACGATAGGAATTTTGTCAAACATATCATTGACATGTAACCTACAAGTGTAAACAACAGAATTAAGTGTAGGGATCTCATAGTTATCTAAGAATCGCTATGAACCATTGTTTCCTCATTTCATTTGTTTCATATTCATCTATTAGGTCATACACACATTATCCATTCACATACAAGTAAAAACATGCTAAGAGCCATACATAGTTGTTGTCATAAAATGTACATATAACCAACATAATAGGAACAAGAACACAATAAACATATCAGCCATAAAAATCCATATATACACCAGTACATTTACACATGAAAATAAAGGGAATGAATTTCTCATTACTCAATGCAATGAACCAACTAGTGGTGGGACTACCACATTCCACCCAACCATAGATTAGCTGAACCAAGTCTCTCTTCAACCAATCACCCATGTTCCATATTCCAAGCATGAATTTGGGACTCACAGAACACATCAAAAACACCAATAAATGTGGATGCCACTGGAGTTCTCTGCCTACACCATGAGGAATGTGAGTGCCTCCTAGTCTCTCATGCTTTACCATGCATTTGCAGTTCGACCCAGGGATCACTAGGCCCTACACCAAGACATACTCTCCAATATTTGGCATGCATTCCATCCCAGAATCACTAGGCCCAATAGAGAGAAAATCCACCTCTTGGCTTTACCGTATGTCTCGCCATTCACAGGGAAGGATTCCTAGGATGACCGAGGCACACAATCTGGCTTTACCACAACCCACAATCTGGTTCAATGGTTATTATTCCAGTGGCTTCATGATCCTCAGTCTCGTTCAGGGACCACTATACCATGTGTTTTTCAATTCAGAGATCCACCCCACTTAGATTTTAATCCAATCCATCCATCCCACATAAACCAAATAAGAGAACCCATCTCATCAATACTATTAGGAAATGGTAAGGATAGGCTAAAAACACTGGCACACCTGGAGAAACCCATGCCATGATAGAAAAGAAACACATGAAATCCCATGCATGCCAAATATAGTAAGGAAAATACACATGCAAGTTAGTACCTACAATGAAGCTTGTTGTAGCTGCTTGATCCTGCCTTTCCCTACTTGATCTTTGCTGGATCTTTCTTTCTCTTCCTTTCTTGCTCCAATGCCAAAGTGCTCCAAGAAAAATCTATGGCCAAGAGTATGAGAGAGAGAGAGAGAGAGTAATGAGAGAGATTCAACACTGAACTGAAAAAAGGTTTCCAACTAATCCTTAGAAGCCTTTTTATGCATGAGGCCTCTATTTTCTTCATTTTCCATTATTTTCCTTTTTCCTCCTCGCATGCAACCTGTGACCTTTCACCTTACTTTTCTCCTAATTTCCATTATTTTCATAAAATGTGCCAAAAATTCCTTTTTTCCTTTCCAAAGCCTTAGCCATTTCCTTCCCTAATTTCCTTAGCCATAAACAACCAAATGAACACACACTAGGATGTCTTGCCCAACATTTAGTTTGGAATAAGTGTCCCATTCATCTGTGGTTATTGTTTTTATCTTTTATTAAATGGATTTTTCACCGGGGCTATTACATCCACAAGCTAAGTAAGTTGCTCAACTTGAAAAGGAAAAAGAAAATATGTTCAAATTGATAGTTGAACAAAATGTTTAAATTCAAAAAATGGAAGCTAACATGGAATCACTCCTGAAAGAAAAAGAGAAGCAACTCAGTATTTCAACTGCCATTCCTATAGCTACTACTTCTACAACAGGCACTTCAACAGTAAGGACATCTACAACAACAATCATTATACTAGAAGCGCAATCTACTGACTCAAAAGAACAACTGTCAAAGGCCATAGTAGACTTATCTCTGAAGGATCAAGAAATCAAGAAACTAAAAATGTAACTCCAAAAGTTTTAGGAATGGAAAATTAATTATGATAACGCATATATGTCTAACATTAAAAAAACTTATAAATTAAATCAACAATTAGAAGTTTATGAAAATGAATCTTTAATTGCACAAACTATTACTTAGGCCAAAGAAAATATTTGGATAGACATTAATGTATCAGTGACTGAGTTATGGCCTTCAATTGCAATTATTTTTGAGCAGGAAAATTTGTTGCAGAGATCACAAACAATAGTAGTAGAAATAAATAAGGACTTAGACCACAAACTTGGAGACGCTACAAGGATAATCAAAGTCCTAAACTCCAAGACAAAATATGAGCTTGAAGAATTTGGCATTGAAGACATAACTGAATTTGTCTTGGAGGTCAGAAAGGTTCTAACCAAGATGAATTTGATGCTACATCTTGAGAAAAAATACCAAAAGTTGGAGGTTCAAATCAAGAAATTTCACAGGAAATGCAATACTTTACATTAGAAAGGACTTCCAACTTTGCAAGATAGAAGTGGAAAATTGATTCCATTTGAGGAGTATCAGCAAAGGTTACTTGATAGTAGTGGACAAGAGCACATTTTCCAAAATAAGAGGAATTATTACAAGGAAAGCCTTCATTGAAGGTTTAACTTATGATTTGTTAATTCAACATGAAATTAGGCATTTGTTTCTAACTAGGCCCACTTTTGAAAAATTTACTGAAGTTGTTGTTTCATATAATAAATTGTTAAAATTTTATATACTTGATGAAAATATATGAGATAAATTGTGTGAGCTCATTGAGTAGGAACAAAATGTAGTATTTTAGGATCAAATGGAAAAATTTCAGTAGCAGACAACAAGATTTCAGGACAGTGAATAGAAAAGTAGATTTCTAGCTAAAATTATATCTTTGTAATATACCAAATATTTTGGATGATATTATATTTTGTAATAAATTTTGATTCCAATTTAGATATATTTTAAAGTTGAAATATATAAATATTTTGTAATTCAAATAAGAAAGGGTTGAACCCTTGTGATGAACTAGTGAACATGCTTGTAACTTTTTGACCTATTTTTGAAGTTAATAGAAGGATTCTAGATTCATTATGAGCAACTTGTGTATCTTTGTGAGTTCCTTTAGTTATTCAATTATGTATTCATTTTATTTTTCTAAGAACATGTTCAAGGTAACATAGAATTCTGGATAAGAATAGATTGAATATCAATCTATCTGAAAGATCTTGCAAAGTTATCATTATTTAAAGAGATTAATTAACTGAAACTATTTGTCTTAGTTAATTACTCTAAGTTTTTAAAGTGTTTCCTTTTGTCATCTCTTGCACATGTACAATTTGGCTATAGAAAAATTCTAGACATATCTACTATATATAAGAAATTAGATGTTCAATCTAAATATTTAAGGAATTATATATCTTCTTTACTTATGTTTTCCATATCATTTTTAAAGCTCAATTCTATTAAGAGTGAAGAATAAGCCTTTTTGTTTTCTTAGAAATAATTATGATTTACATTTGTTTGAAATTTTAGGCATTGGTCATCCATTTAAAATTAAAAACATTACTTTAGATGCTTTGGCATAGTCCCTCAGCCTAGGACTGTCTACAAAGGACAACAAACCATTTGATTGCAACCTTCTAATTTGGTAGATTAATGGCACTGTGTTTTAGCAAGTTAACATAATGAGTCCATTCCTTTTCTTTCTCACCTTGAAGATTCAAGGCATCTATTGTTTTTTCTTTCTTGATCCCAACCATTTTTTCCATTTGGATTTGCTACCTCCAAAGAGAAAATAACCACTGAATGCATGTCATTTATAAGGGCTCTTGACAACCTGTAATCACCCCCAAGACCAATTGAAGGGTATTCCCTTATCATTATTTTATTTTCTTTAACTTCTTTGCAAGTTTCCCAATTACCAGTTAAAATGAATGCCCTTACCAAGGTTTTTCATACAATATAAGTTCCTTGTGAATTTTTTTCTTTCACTTCTGAACCATTCTTCCATGGACTGACCTTTCAAATACTTTTATCTTCATAACTTTTCATCAAAGACCTTCATTATATATTCTAACCTCCATAACATTTTTATGGGAATGGCTACATTGAAAGCATTAATATTCTTTAAACCCCAACTGCCAGCTTCCTTTACATTTTCCAATCTTTTCCATTTGACCAAAGTAATTCCTTATATTTTCTTTTTCCTTTTTCCTTTTCCATAAGAAGCCGAAACATATATTTTTCCTATTTTTTTCTAAAATTACTTTGGGAATATGTGCTACAGTCATCCATTATACAAGAATACTCTCTAAAAGAGTGATTACCATAATTAATATTCCATCTTGAGACAACCGTATATATCCCATTTCCAAGCCATGTCAACATGGGAATCAAACCAAATTCAAAAGGAGTACTCATCAATCAATCCATTAGAATTTGGTCATACATACCTTTGTATGCTTGCTAAAACAAAAACATTAAGAGGTGAGAGATGCTTTGTGCTTCTAATTGATGACTATACAAGAATGACATTGGGTTTCTTTCTTTAAGAAGAAATCTGAAGCTTTTGAGAGGTACAAAGCTTTGAAATCCCTGGTTGAGAATGAAACTAATCTAAAGATCAAATTTTTGAGATTAGAAATAGGAAGAGAATTTACATTTCATGAATTCACTAGATTCTATGAAAAACATTGGATGAGAAGACATATTTCAATGGAAATAAGTCCTCAACAAAATGGTGGCGATCCGAATACGTCGGATTAACCGGGATGATTGAGGATTTCCTAAAATAAGAGGAAGTTGTAAAAAATGTCCTTTCGTCTTTCCGGGGTTGAAACAAAGAACAAAAATATATAGGAGATGGAAAGAAATATGATTAATAAATAAAACCTTGCAAACAACTTTTGGGGGTAGTTGATACAAAAATTTACATCATAAATACAATTCAAATTAGAGTAAATAATAGTAAAAATGACTATGAATTATAGAAAGGTAGACTTGTTTTAGTAAAACATTTCAAAGTTTTGGTAGAAGGTGCTACATCAAGATAAATGAAGACAATTTAGGGAGATTTAATTCTAGAGAAGATGAAGAAATATCCCTTGGTTATTCATCTAGGAGCAAGGGAAACAATTGTTACAACAAAGTACTACATAAGAATAGATGAAGCATTTTCCCAAAAATAAAAACCACAAAAAAGTGAAGATCTAGAAGAGATAATCAACAATGAGAATGAAAAGGAGGAAGAAGAAGAAGAAGAAGAAGAAGAAGAAGAAGAAGAAGAAGAAGAAGAATAAGAAGAAGAAGAAGAAGAAGAAGAAGAAGAAGAAGATGAACAAGAGGAAGAGGAGAAGAAAATATAACTTCAACATCCAAAGACACCATCAAGGTATGTTTAGAAAAATCATCCAAAAAATCAATTTTTTGGCTATAAATATTCAATAGTTTGGACTAGAAGGAGACTGATAAGCTCACCAAAACATGCAAAATTCTCCTTGTTATCCAAATTAGAACCCAATAATGTTGCACAAGACAATAAATATAGCAATGGGTCAATGCTATGGAGAAAGATCTAAATCAGATTGAGAAAAATGAAACATGGGAACTTACACCTAGACCAAAAGGTAAGAATATAATTGGCATTGTGTGGGTATTTAAGAACAAAGTGGATGAATATGGAGAGATAGTGAGAAATAAGGCTAGAATGGTTTGCAAAAGATATGCACAAGTGGAAGGTGCTGACTTTGAAGAATTTTTTTCTCTAGTTTTCTAACTAATGTCCATCAAAATGTTCTTTGCATTTGCTTTTTTTTAAGTTTTAGTGTTTATCAAATGGATGACAAGTTAGCTTTCCTAAATGGAAACCTTGAAGAGGAGGTATATGTTGAAAAACCACATGGATTTCAACTATCAAAAGATGAATAATATGTATGTAGGTTGAAGAAATCTATTTATGCTCTTAAGAAAAATCTTTAGGCTTAGTACTCAAGAATTGACAAATATTTATAGCAACAAGGATTCAAAAAGGGAGCAATTGGTAGAAAAATTTATAGAAAAATAGATAATGAAAACCTATTAATAATTGTTGTCGATGTGGATGATGTCATATTTGAAAGTGATGCTACCACAATGCGTTAAATGTTTGTAGTAGAAATGCGAAAATAGTTTGAAATGTCTATGTTGGTAGAATTGTTCCTAAGATTGCAGGTTATTCAATCAAATAAGGCATATTCATCTCCCAAACTAAATATCTTAAGGAAATTTTGAAGAATTTTGGAGTGACAAAGTGTAGTTCTCCCATGCTTACATGATGCAAATTTAAAAAATATGACAAATCTCAAAATGAAAATCAAACTTTGTATAGATCAATGATTGAAAGTTTATTATATTTGACAAAATAAGGACTTGATATCATGCAAGTAGTAGGGTTGGTTGCAAGATTTGAAACTTCCCCAAAGGAGACTTATGTGCAAGAAGTGAAGAGAATTGTTAGATATTTAAAGGGAAGTATGGACTTTGGCATATGGTATTGTTGAAGGCTTGAAATTCTCTGCCTACAACAATATAAAGGAAACCACCTGGTCCGAACCTTAAAGCAACTCCTTTTCCATTTGGAATGGTGGTTCCGATTAGTTTAACTAGGTCCAGTTACCTTTTCCCTATTGCTATCAATTTAAGATGTTTCTTTAGTTGCTAATAGGCAAGGACATCAGAACAATTCTTCTTGTTGATCAGGAAAGATTATGACCCTTAAGTTTTTTTAACAGCACATCCAAACCATTCTAAAGTTTTTCCTCTTAAAAAGAGGACTTCTAGAATGCAAAAGTTATGATAACACATGCAAGATCTAATCTAAGATGCAATTAATCCAACCTATCTCGATTGAAGGAAAGAGAAATCCTTCTCTCAGTGAAGAGCCAATTACCTTAACAGGGGAAAGAAGCTTTAAATAATTAGAATTAAGATGGAGGAATTAGATCAAGGACATAGCTCACAAGATCTTACTCCTTATTAACATAAATACTAACAATTAAACACTTAGTAAATAGTTACATAAGATCTTATTGAAAATATATCCAATTCCTTATTTATCATATGTATAATAAATAAAAAGATTCATGATTAATTGCTGAATTAGTTCAAATAAGACATAATTTATGCAAGTTGTTGGCTTAGTGGGTCTTGACCCAGGTTCAGAGTTAGTTACGCCAGAAAAAATCCCTACACTACTGGCCCTTTCGGTATCAATCCATGGAGCATGGACTGAAGTCTCACTCGAAGCAGTATGGGGGGATGATGGAACCAAGTTTCTGCACCCAGAGATCAGCGTGATGTCATTTTATGCCCTAAATATTCCTTCACGCAGATCAATAAGCCCTTATGGATTATCAATGTAACTTCCTCTAATCAGCCTCTGGACCTCCGCGAAGGTCTACAGCTGGATTTTGTGGACCTTGAACAGGCTACTTACACACATCAAGGATTATTCTTAACCCATTATTTACTCAGATATGCTTAAGTATTTGATAACTTTAACATGAAATGGTATAATCTTCGTGTAAACACTTAACGTCAATTTTCTTTATATAACAATATAAATCAAGTAAAGTTGTGCATCAATACATCATTATTTCATACAATCATTACTTATCACATCATAAGTGCATTCCTACATAACAGAAGTAAATAGGTAAAACACAGGAATTTCTGCAATAATCTTCTTTATTGATAATTAGTTCAACATACAGACAAAAGACTTCCCTATGCACTCAGTTACAAGGGTTCCTGCACTTAGTTACACATTCTACTCTAGGCCTCTGCGCACTCAGCTCTAGAGCCTTTTCCTCCTTTATTACTTCTACTATCTTTCTTCTATCAACCCATTACATTCATCATCATCATCTCCAATCTTCCTTAGACTCTCTAAGACACACCTATAACCATGGGTAGATCTTCAAAATATGACTTAACTTACGTAAAGAAGGGTAAACCCTTTATGACTCTTTAATTATCTACATGATCCGCGACCACAATTTGCAGAGAATTTACATCTTTATACAACAAAACTTGGGCTTTTTCGCCAAAATTGACCCAGGGGACCCCATCCCAACAGGGCCCCAACACAAAGATCATGACTCATCCTCAAGTCACTTGGTTGGTGTGGAGATCTTGTTGCAAAGATCCCCCAGTTCCACTTGTGAAATTGCAACTTTAGCCATGCTCTGCGTGGCTTCCTGCTTGATCTGTTCTACCAGTTGCTCTGTAGCCGGTCCTGCACTATCTTGCTTAATCTTCTGTTGTGTACTATAAAAGTTTTCCAACTTTTCCTGTACATTAGTGGAGAATATGTAGGTCTCTTCCAACCAAGGCTTGAACCTGACCTTAAGGACTTCCTCTTTCTTCTGCACTACTTCCACCTGTGTAAGCAGCTACTTAGCCTCCTGTATCTTGGCGAGGCGAGGTGCAGTAGAAATGGTGTGCGCAATCACCCTTACTTCATCGTATTATTGTTGTAGCTCACGGACCTCTGTATTTAAGACCTACAGTGTGGGATATTCCTGCAGGATCATCACTACTTCCATGGCCTACTCAAACAATGTAGTGTAATCAATCATTGCCACATCCACCATAGCAACTTCGCGTTATTCCCTTACCTCTAGTAGGGTGGAAGGCTGTGACTTCAGCTCCAATTCTATTATCTTCATGTTCAATTCGAACTGAACTCTGGCCACCTCTGGCTTGGCATCTTGCACGCCTATAGCAAGTTTTCTGATCTTTGTCTCCAGCGGTGCTTCCTCAGGGATATGCAGTTCTGGTACCGTTCTGCATGCTTCTGCCACCGTGGCCACATGAGCGCTCTCTAACTAGATCGTCTCTTTTTCTTTCAAAGCCTCCGTATTTTCTGTGAACATCTGCTCATTTTTCATGCGATATTCACTATTTAAACTGAGCGCATGCTGCTCCCATGCTTTGAACTCTACTGTCACACCTGCCTACAATGTGTGAAGATACTCATTGGGGAGTGTGGTCACGTTGAGGCTAATGTTCTTCAAAGAACTTATGATGACCTTATCATTGACCACCTCTGTGCTCAAGGATCCATATGGCAGCACGACTGCCTGAAGATCAAGTGACCTAACCATCTCTACTTCTTGACTTTTCCCTGGTGCCAAACTTGTCTATGGAGCACTTACCTACCCTACGCTCACCTGGATCCTGCTTGTCTAAATCTACAGCTCACGTAAATACTTCTAAATGGTACTTAGTGCCTATTGGTGTTGTTGTTCGAACTACTGGAATAGTTCTACCATGGTATCACACAACTTGTTGCCTATCTCATCAAGGTCACCTTCTGTCATAGTGATTGGATCCAGTGATGGCTTTGTCACTTTCGAATTCTTCCACAGCTCCTCCTTCTATTGATCCCTGTATCTCTTTATCTAGAAGGGAGTGCTCTGTTCCTCCTGACCGCCACTGCCCTACTCTTACTACTCCTCTTCCTCTGTCTAAGGTGAAGGGGACTTACAACTCCACTCAGATTCATGCTCTTTTTGTTCGCCCTTTTGCTTCGCAACGCACTCCTTTTCTAGTCGGGCCTTCTCCTCAGCCTCCTTCCTCCGCTTCTCGGCCAACTACTAGACTGCCTGCTTCGTTGCTTCCTTATTTTTCTTCTTTGTAGACTTGTTGGTGCCTACGGCCAGATCGGATGGAGAATTCCAATCTGCTGGCTAGTGCTTAATAGTTTCTTGGATGATGTCGTCCATAGCCAAGTAAGGTAGGTCAAACCATTTCTGTTGTAGATCCTTCCGCGCATTGATATATACATGGTGGAATTCATCTTTAAACTCCACGTACTCAGAGAGCTAGTCAAACACAGTTTGTGACAACCATGGTGTCAGGCGAATGAATCGTTCTTGCGGACAAGACTGATCTCCCTAGTATCTAATGATATCTAGCGACAAGCAAACCAAACAAATTCTATCTTTCTCTAAATATGAGATTTATAAATAAAGGTTAATAGGTGTTTTAGGCCTACCTCGGGTCCAATGCTAGTTTGTGGAAGCCACACTCCGTTCGTCCAAATGAGCTCCTTTGTAAAGAATCTGCAAACACAAACAGGCACACATATCAAATAACACCTGAAAAGCTAATATAATAAACCATATTTATCATGATGATCAAGGAATTCATGAAATAAACCATAGAAGACAATTTATTGAGAAAAATGAATCTGATTGTATTAACTTTAATCAAAGAAGAACTTTACAACCTTGGTTCCTTGATGCTGTACAAGCTCCTCCCAGTGTCCAGCAAGAATCTCCTCTACTTTGACAAGTTTCACTCTCTTCCCAAAGAAGCCAAAAGGTATGTAATCTCTCCTCTCAAGCTTAACTAGGAAGTCTCAATTCCAACAGCATTTACCCTAAAAAATGTTCAGCTTTCAACCTCCCCAACAACCAGCCAAATACCTTAATTTATAGTGCAAAGGAGGGAAGTTACTAGGTCCACCTTCAAAGGGATAGAGCCCTCTTTCAAAGGGATAAACTCCTCTCATCAAGGGATTAGCTCCTTTAGTTATGGGATGCATGAACCACCTAGGGGCGAACCAACCACGTCAAGATTCCTTCTAGAAGCGTCTAGAATTAACCCAAAGTGAGTTTTTAAGAATAAACTTGTGCCTTTTTGACTTTTACAGGGGTCCGCACCCACTCCTTTAGAGACAGAGCGGGCAGGTCCGCAGGTAACATGACCAAGGGGTGCGGGACTGTAGGTAATGGTAAGAGAAAGTGCGGAACCAGAGGTTTATAGATTTTCAAAGACTTTCTCTCATTTTTAAAGCTTGACATGAAGAGTTGAGGTTTGAGACTTGCAAAGGAGGATAGTATGAGTGGTGATAGACTCACACTGACTGCAGAAAGTCATGGTGACAATATTTTGTGTAACAGATTGCCCCCTAAAGTGTGAAGTCTGTAGTAGATGAGAATTTCATTTATCATCTAAGAAGAGTGAAGTACTTTATCATTTCGAGGATCATCTTGTGGAGAGCCTGGTTGGAACCTGTAAAAACATTCAATACAAAATATATATATGAGATCATATCATCGCTGAGGTAGGCATTCCCATACTCAAATCAAAACTGACTAGAAAACTAACTAAACTACTCTGATATAGGAATGATCTTGTAACGCATCACAAGTATAGACACATGTAGACATAGTATGGGCGCAACCATCTGTTTATGAATAGTCCACTGTATAATGAATACAAAATTCCTCGCAACTTGGATGGTGGAAACTAGATCCAGGGTCTTGATTTCTACTTCCCGAAATAGTATGATTCTATCCATGTGAATGAATGTGTCAAAGTCAAACATGGAAGAAACCACTTGATTACCAGTTAATGATGTAAACTGTTAACAAGTGTGAGAGAAACCACAATTAATGTCAATGGCTCTCAAAGTACTCAGTACAATCCATGAAATGTGAATAGATGTGTTGATGTTGAACATGTCACAGAATCCTTTGATCGAAGGTCAATGATGCAACCTGTCATCGAAGGCGAGAAACCTGCCATTGAGGCGTGCAGATCCCAAGGTACTGACCATTTCTAGATCATCTTTCTAGATAATGAGCTGAAGCCGATAGAAAGCAATCCGTCGTAGGCAAGCCCACAACACGAAATCATAGATCAAGTTTGAAGAAATATAGTTGCAAGGACTGACTCAGGGATGGTCGAGATGGATGACAAATATTTTGCAGATGAATGGTTTATTTGCACTGACCTCTTGAACGCATAACGACACTACAGATGGTTTGGTGACAATTGACCCAAAGCTAATACCCAGAAACCGACTGAAGACTTTCAATATGGTTTGATTAACTGTTAGGCAAAGGATTTCCCAACCTAGGTGAACAAAAAGTGTCATGTTCAAGAGTTGTTAAATGTTTTTATGAGACACAAAGTATGACAAGCAGGTTCATTTTTCTCTCTTTTCCCCCACCATTTCTGGCAAGTACCTCTTTATTTTTGACAAGCTTGAGGAGGATAACATTTGCTTGATTATAAGCTCATCCTTCGGATGAGTCCATCTTAGTTTAAATTCGAACCCTAAGAAGGAGTGGTTCGTTCCTGTTTGTAATTGAACAGGTCCTTTACTGTTAAATTTTAATGAGTCCAGTATAGGAGAAACTCAGTGTTTTTCAATTTTATGGAGTCAGAAGAAAAACTTAAGAAAACTCCATGGTTGTCCTTTTTCGTAAATTTGTGTCTCCCAAGCCCGAAAAAGTATAAAATAATACTTGACAGAACCGCTTGACCATTACGATCAAGGAGTAATTTTCATAATTAGTGTCTTTGATCCGAAAAAGTAAAAAAAGAGATCAAGGACACGTCATTTTATAACCAATATCGAACTTGAAACGACAAAAGCCCGGTAATCTTTTCATGTTTATACGGTCAGAAAAGAGCTGTAAGTGGACCGTATTTTTAATTCCATTTCAACAAGTTAAAAAGGGAAAAACTCGACAATCTTTTCATATTTTACAAGTCATAAAAGAGCTTAAAGAGGACTCGTCCTAGAGGAACAAGTGGTATACAGGGTAGCAACTGGTTCTGGAAATGGTGGAACTGCTCAAAACATGTAATGGTTAATAGGCTGGCTAATAAAACCACTCATAGATGCGGTCCCTCAGGAAGGGTAAACAACCAAGTGAAAGCATATGATCAGCCAAAGAGATGGTGGCGATGGAATGAAAACAAACAAGGCTCATCTAACAGAATTTAGCGGATAAAAAAGGCAATCACGAGATGTAAAATGGGTATGGGTTCATTTTTACACAAGCTTGAACCATAGAGAACCCTTCTTGGATTCGGTTTCATGTTTACACAAGCTTGAAATGAAAATTTATGCTTGTTATAAATTCTCATGCCCCCAGCATAAGGACGCAAAACGAGGTACATGCCCCCCAAGTTTCATTGCATTCAACAAGGTGGATGAAATGAAGGTTTACTTTCGAGATCTTGGAAAGACTCGACTCGGAAAGGGAGTTGTTTCATTTTTTCATGAGGTTGACATAGGAAAAGAACTATCCTCAAAACCCTTGTTTCATTTTTAAACGAGCTTGACACAAGATAAGGAACTATGCTCATGACTCCTTGTTTCATTTTTTAATGAGCTTGACACAAGACAAAGAACTATGCTTGTAAAATCCTTGATTCATTTTTTAATGAGCTTGACACAAGACAAGGAACTATGCTCAAGTCTACTCTCTACAATCTACCTAACAAGGAGCTATGCTCTAAAATCCCTGATTCATTTTTTAACGAGCTTGACACAAGACAAGGAACTATGCTCAAGACATCCGATTTCATTTTTTAACGAGGTTGAGACAGGAACAAACTATCCTCGTGTCTACTCTCTACAATCTACCTATATAACCTATGACCCTTTGTTTCATTTTTTAACGAGCTTGACACAAGACAAGGAACTATGCTCATGACTCCTTGTTTCATTTTTTAACGAGCTTGACACAAGACAAGGAACTATGCTATAAAATCCTTGATTCATTTTTTAATGAGCTTGACACAAGAAAAGGAACTATGCTCTAAAATCCTTGATTCATTTTTTAACGAGCTTGACACAAGACAAGGAACTATGCTCTAACAACTGATTCATTTTTTAACGAGGTTGACACAGGAAAAGAACTGTCCTCATACTCACTGATTCATTTTTTAACGAGATCGACATAGTAAAAGGAACTTTCCTCGAACAACAGATTCTTTTTTAATGAGTTTGACACAGGAAAAGAACTTTCCTCATACTCATTGATTCATTTTTTAACAAGGTCGACACAGTAAAAGGAACTTTCCTCGAACAACCGATTCATTTTTTAATGAGGTTGACACAGGAAAAGAACTGTCCTCATACTCACTGATTCATTTTTTAACGAGGTCGACACAGTAAAAGGAACTTTCTTCGAACAACTGATTCATTTTTTAACGAGGTTGACACAGGAAAAGAACTGTCCTCATACTCACTGATTCATTTTTTAACGAGGTCGACACAGTAAAAGGAACTTTCCTCGAACAACTGATCATGGCTTCCAACTAGAAGAAAGACATGTCAATGGACACACCTTGATCATGGCTTCCAAGAGGCCTTCATCAGAAGGAAGAATAGTTCTCTGGAAGGAACACATGTAAAGGGACTCAAAAGGGATAAGAACATCACGTTCAAGTAATCCCATAGAGTTTTCCATGTCAATTACTGGATCTAAATCAAAGGAAGATGAGCAAACAGTGAGAGGCTCACTTACATTGGTAACTAAAAACATGGGACCAGTTGCCACATAATTAACCCGTGGCGGGGTAGATACCACTTTAGAGTTAGGAACATTTAGGGGTGTCATATTATTGGTAGTTGAAAAAAGACTAGGGAACGAAAACTGGTCTACAGTCACAATATTTCCATTGTGAGGGAAAGACATCACGCGAAAGAGTGTTGATACGACAGCTTTCATTGCATAAACATAGTCTTGCCCAAGGAGTAAATTGAAATCCAAGGGACCTTGAACTACCATAAGATCAATACAGACAGTTTTACCTTCCAAGGTAATAGAAAAATTAGGAAGGATCCCTAAAGGTTCACTAATGGTTCTGTTAAAAGCTTTTAGATTTTGCGTAATAGGCACAAGCTGAGGGGAACCCAAAGCTTTCCAAGCAGTTGAGGATAAAATACTAACAGAAGCACCTTCATCTACCTGTGTGCGGTGTATGTCCCTACCACCAGCCTTGACAATGATTTGGAAAGGGATGGAGGAAGGAAGATGAGGTTCTGTCAGTCTATTCCATTCAAACGAAAAGACCTCAATACTTGGAGGGGGTTCTGTAGAAATAGGTGAAATGCCCCCCGGCGTAGAAGAATTTGATGTAACAAGAAGAACCTACGCAGTATGAAGTTCACTCTCTAAAGGGAGAGTGGGATTGATCGAATGTGAAATTGAATCGACCACTTGATCAACTAATGGATCATCAACTTGAGCGATATGAGTTTCACTCTCCAATGGAAGAGTGGGATCGACTATACTTGAAATTAGATCAATCACTCCATCAGTTGACAGTAGGTTGGGAGAAAGTTTACGGTAACCAGTTGGAAATTCTTGTTGTGGAACAGTAAGGTTTTACAACAATTTTGAGGCTTCATCCATGTGAGGGAAAATGTGAGTTTGATGACTCCCTTTACATAACTTACAAGGAAACCTAACTTTACCCTTTTTCCCAGGAACCTAACTATCATTGGTTGATGGATCAATGGAAAGTTGATGAGATTTTTCTGACCATACTTCCAAGATCTTTGGAATACTAGGACAATTGATAAGGAAGTGGTCACCCTTACAAAGCCTGCAAGGGTATTTGGGTTTACGATGCATGTTGGAGGTTTCCTCAACACAACTAACACTTACATCCATGGTTGGTTGGTTGACTTCTTTCCTATCTTGCTTCTTCTTCTTCTTCTTCTTCCCTTTCTTCTTCTTCTTAGCCACCTGGTTACAAGCATCAAGGATTTTTCCAAATGAAGAGGAAGAAATGGAGGAAGAAATATTAGGCGAAGAAGGTAAAGGGTCAACAAAAGGTTGGTGATGTTGAGATGGTGAACTCTGTTGAGGTGAAGCATTCGGTTGAGGTGGAACAATTGGAGTATTTGGGGCCAACGAAGTTGAAAATAACCATATCGGTAAACCTATTGTAAATCCAGGTAATGAAAAAGTAGCCATATAAGGAGAACCAACATTTCCAAAGTAAGGAAAAGTACTAGGATTCTCGTTAAGAGGGGTTCCTTGGTTGGTAAATTCCAGAACAGTTGCCATTATATTCAACTTCAATGAATTTTATTAACAATTTAAAACTAAAATTAACAATTCACAATTCACACCTAACAATTAAAATTCACAATTCACACCTATGGTCTCTAAAAGTAAAAACAAATAAATTAACATGCGCTATCAAATCTAGGAGTCAAACCACACACAAACAGTAACTTTCCGTACTAAAAACACTAGTTGGTGATGAAATCCAACGTCACAAAATTCAATACAGAAAGGGCGGTTGGAACAGTTACCCCGACAACCTGCTTAATGAATAGACTGGCACAAGTTTCTCCACTAAACCGTCTCGAGTGAAGAGAACCCCCCAGAAAATCCAAGTGAGTCTAGCCGACGTCTGCTCCAGGTACAGTGGGATCTTCCCTCCACTGTCACCTTAGGAAAGAATCCTATAGATTATGGTCACTATGGTTACCAACAGAAACAAATATACCTGGGGGAACAGTCTGTGATCAGACACACACGCAAGGGCAGAGTAGCAAGCTCAATCCCCTTGAAGGCTCCTTGACATAATCCAAGGTTTACCAACAAGTGACCCCAGGCTCCTCGACAATGGTTAATCCGAGGTTTACCATTTTTGATACGTGTATATCTGCTATCGTTCCCAATGAGGAAGGATTGATTACCTCACTAGTTCAGATATGATCTCGTGCTTGACTCCTTTAAGAGGAGCTTCCTAGAGCATATATGTAACAATTGGAATTTCTTTCCTATCGCAAGATCAACTACTTGTTTGTTTTACTTTCTTGGATAGTTAACTAAAACCTATTCCAAGACACTAGCCTAAGCTAGATTGGTGGAAAGAGCCCTAAAAATGTAAAAATTACTAGATGAATTTTAATTAAGTGCTGTGTTATTTAGGTTGTTATTACTCAAAAGGGTAAATGGATATGAGACCAATGGTGTTATGACCTGACCCAAAACTGAATGCAATCAAATATGATAATGTAATCTTTTCAATTCGATGAATCCTAACTAAAGTAAGGAGAGAGTTTCCATTCACTTCCAACAATGCAAAAAATTGATCACTAAGAGAAAATATAACAAATTCTCGAATGCACTAATTTCATCAAGAAAAACTAATGCAAATCAATTCCAAAACAGTTTTTATTTTTATTTTTGTGTGTTAAAAACAAGCATAAAAATATGTAAATTCAAATCAAAGAAAGCTAATCTAAATCTACGATTGATTTTTCAGAATGTAAACTATGCAATTGTAATCTATGCACAATTCATTTGAAAAGTATGCAAACGTAATCTATGCACATTTTTCATTCATATTCTGAAAATGAGAATTCTAATTATGCAAATGTGATCTATGCAAGAGAATTCTCAAACATAAGATGATTCTAATGTAATCTAAGAACCAATCAAGTGCAAGTCAAGAAAATTGGGTGAGAGTTCCAACGATCAAAAAATAAAAACACTCAAAGGCGCTTAACACTCATACACAAAAGACTGAGACAAACCTCCAAGTAATGACCAAAGGAAATCAAATTAGGAATTGCTCAAAAAAGAGACTCAAAACACCCAATTAACTTAATGGAGATTGATGAGATGAGGAATTCGCTGAAAGAAACTCATAAACAAGGATTTTTGACAGAACACATGCAGATCTGGGTAGAGGCTAAGAAAAACGTAAACAAATCCTAAGCTTAACTAGATGAAAAGATTTTAGTTTTTTCAAAAAATTGACAGGGTCCGCAGTCCACCAGGTGCGATACCGCACTATGTAGTAAAGGAACAGTGCGGGTATATCCACACTGTGTTACAAACAGCAGGTGCGGTCCACTCTCAAAAATATGAAAAAACAAAAAACAATTCAAAATCTAAAAACCTACCCAATTCCACACAGCAAGCAAAAACTAGAAACAGAGAAACAGTTTCTCAAGTCAAAGTAAAAGCAAAGGCAAAAACCAAAAATTCAAGTCCCCAGTGGAGTCACCATTTTGTCAGGCGGATGAATCGTTCTTGCGGACAAGACCGATCTCCCTAGTATCTAATGATATCTAGCAACAAGCAAACCAAACAAATTCTATCTTTCTCTAAATATGTGATTTATAAATAAAGGTTAATAGGTGTTTTAGGCCTACCACGGGTCCAGTGCTAGTTTGTGGAAGCCATGCTCCATTCGTCCAAATGAGCTCCTTTGTAAAGAATATGCAAACACAAACAGGCACACATATCAAATAACACCTAAAAAGCCAATATAATAAACCATATTTATCATGATGATCAAAGAATTCATGAAATAAACCATAGAAGACAATTTATTGAGAAAAATGAATCTGATTGTATTAACTTTAATCAAAGAAGAACTTTACAACCTTCGCATCTTGATGTTGTACAAGTTCCTCCCAGGGTCCAGCAAGAATCTCCTCTACTCTGACAAGTTTCACTCTCTTCCCAAAGAAGCCAAAAGGTATGTAATCTCTCCTCTCAAGCTTAACTAGGAAGTCTCAATTCCAACAGCATTTAGCCTCAAAAATGTTCAGCTTTCAACCTCCCTAGCAACCAGACCAATACCTTAATTTATAGTGCAAAGGAGGGAAGTTACTAGGTCCACCTTCAAAGGGATAGAGCCCTCTTTCAAAGGGATAAGCTCCTCTCATCAAGGGGTTAGCTCCTTTAGCTATGGGATGCATGAACCACCTAGGAGCGAACCAACCATGTCAAGATTCCTTCTAGAGGCGTCCAGAATTAACCCAAAGTGAGTTTTTAAGAATACACTTGCACCTTTTTGACTTTTACAGTCTTCCGCATCCATTCCTTTAGAGACAGAGCGGGCAGGTCCGCAGGTAACATGACCAAGGGGTGCGGGAATGCAGGTAATGGTAAGAGAAAGTGTGGAACTAGAGGTTTATAGATTTTCAAAGACTTTCTCTCATTTTTAAAGCTTGACATGAAGAGCTGAGGTTTGAGACTTGCAAAGGAGGATAGTATGAGTGGTGATAGACTCACACTGATTGCAGAAATTCATGGTGACAATATTTTGTGTAACACATGGCTTCTCATTGATGGCCATGTGGAGGCTCGCCTCCATCAACACCCAGAAAAATTTGGTCTCTGTGAACCATGCGACATCCTTAGTGGCCCAAAGGGATGAAAACTGTGCAGCCTCCAGCAATCCCTTGTCCACAGGAGGAAACTGACTATCCTCCGGTAGCTCCCAAGCTATGAGCACAATGGAGAGAAACAACCATGCGTAGTGGAAGTTCTTGCCCTCATCCTGTGCCTTGTGATAATTTGCAAGGAAATCTCTACAAAGGTAGCACGACAAATTGAACTGTAGGGCCTCTGCACACTATGCAGCCAATGAAATTACTAGCGTCGGAACCTCATCCACATGACATTTTCTCGTGACTTTCCCAGCTAGGATTTGTGTCGCAACTTTTACTACGGGGTCGTGATAGAGTACCTGTGCGGCTTCTTTACTAGATTGAATTTTTCCTTCATCTTCTCTGTGATTTTGCACTCACTCATCTTTTTGCCAAACTCCTTGGTTGGATTCAACCCTGAGTGCGGAAATAGCTTGATCTGATGGATCAGAATGTCAGTGATTAGGATTTGCGCACTCAACCACAAGCATCTGTCATGCACAAAGAGAAACAATTTCTTGATAACAATGAGATTGATGTTGGAGCAGTGGTAGTGGGTCACCCACAATAGGTTCAACAACCTCGACTAATTCACTCCTCGAATCCACTCCACAGGCTCCAACATGGTGACACCTGATTCATTGTAAAAGACCCTCTTCATATAGTTCTCCATTGTAAGGTGGGGGAACCTCTCGTGGTCTTCCAAATCCCAGTCCTCTAGTTTTAAATGGGGAACTTGCGCCAAGCGTGGACCTTCAAATGTGATGCTCTCCAGTAATAGGGGTGTATGGATTCGAAATTTCACTGCGTCTGGATCCTTCGTGATATTCAATTTTCCCTTGCGTGGAGGGATATAATCTGGAAACTTTGAGACAAGGTCCACCCCCTTGGTGTCTATATCCTCCATGCCCTCTTTGGCCTCCAAATCCACCACTTTCCCCTTATCCTTCGTCGGTTCTTTTTCTTTATTTTGGGGCTAGGTAGCAACATGCTTCCTCGGTGACTCATGCACCAACATTTTCTTCTTCTGCTTGTCTTTCTTGGGTTTGGGGAATTCTCTCACCGATGTAGGTTTTGGCCTAGGAGACCCCACCATTGTAGGCATAGTAGTTGGAGCCTCCATTCTCACAACCTGTGGAGAAACTCCCTTAGTGGTGATAGTTCCTCCAGTGATTGCAGTTTCTACGGGACCTGGTCCCAACATGATATCGTGAATGAGTTTTCTATCTAACTCGAGAAATTTATCAAACACAGGGCTTGCGATCAAATCCTCAAAGAACTCACGGTTCATGCACACCAGACAACACAACACAAAAATTCTAAGGATTTGTTATCGCTTAGAAATTTTACCTAGAAGTTATCAGAAGAAGTAAAATACCGAGGTAACCACAAACCAATATTTTAAGTATAGGCTCTAGGCAACCTACCACTCAGAGAGGGCTCTCTCTATATGTTTTAGCTTTGTTTCCTAGGATTTTAGGCTAGTTCTTAAAGTTCAAGGGGGTTTTTGGGTTTGTATTGGAAGTTGGATGGTGGAATCCTTAAACATATGGATAGAATGGTGTCTCTAGCTATTGGGCTATGGAGTCAAAGAAGGGCAGTAGAACTGGGATTAAATCATTAAAGGGAGTGTTCAAAGGGCAAGCTAGTAGAGTGAAACACAACTTTTCAGGTCGAATGGATGAAATGATCTTAACCAGGGTGAGAGGGCACTTAAGAATCCTCAAATTGGGACTAAAAGGAGGAACAGAGGATGATCATGAGCAAAGGGAAGTTAAGAATCCTTTACTATAGACCAGAGGGAAACTACTTGAACTAAGGAGCACTCAAGAATTCCTTAACTTAGATAATTTTAGCAGAAAACATACAAAATTCCTAATAGTCAAAACAGAGTGTAGTGAAGCAAGTTCTGAGATATCATTCCATATTAAGCATTTAGATTTCAGATACATTTAAGATTATGGAAAAACTTTTAAAGAAAATTGACAACACAAAAGAAGATACTTGTCTGTATTTCGCACTACACATGAATCCAGTGAAATGTTTTTTCTTTATTCAATAATCCAGCATGCTGGTCCAACAATGACGCAATAGGTTATAGTCTTTGATCAAGAAAACTATAGAAATGTCTAAGAATCCACCCTACATACTTCAAATTATGAAGTATATATACAAAAAATTATTACAAAATATCTCAAAACAACTTGAGATTTATTTTATGAAATACAAATATCTTCTTGCAAGAAGATAGAGACAGCTAATGAACTGTTTCTTGCTGTCCCTTTTATTAAGGTTGTGCAGGCCTTTATGGTTGAGGTGTAGCCCTTTATGCTGGCTTACAGTTGTGGAGTTTCATGCTGGAGTCTTCTTTACTTTCATCTTTCAACTGATACTCTTTAACCCTGATACTCTTTGACCTTGTTGTGCTATTTTTACTTGTTTCACCCTGCTGCCTTCAATTTTACTGTGCAGTAACTTTCAGCTGCTTATTTATCACAGTAAATCTATCATATTCTCCCACCATTATGCATTTGGTAATTTCACATTCACCATTCTCCTATAGATTTCATCAGCCTTGGTATACGTTGAAAAATTTGGCTTGGTGAGGAATAAATGTTTTACTTCATGCTCAAGGAAAAGCACGTTCTCAAATGTGTCATATAATACTTTGCCTATTGGCAGGGCTTTAATGGATGAAGAATTGGCTTGTTCCTTAGGCAATTTTCTAAGTCTACCACCATAGTCCAACTGTGTCATGAATTTGTCATTGATGATGATAGGACTGGGCAGACCTTTCTCCCTCAAAATCTAAAATTTAGCCATGAACCTATCAATGGCTACCTGCATATTGTGGCACTTTTCTTCCAAATTAAGCATAAGGTTCCTTTTGGAAAGGACCTTCCTTATTTCTAAAATGGTAGCAGTCCTATATTCTATATTTATCTCTTGGAGCTCATATCTGTTCTTGCTGTTGAGGAAGTGGATGAGTCTATTTGCATCCTCTGGCTTATTTCCCAAATTCCTCCTTTACTTTCTAGATTGCTTCAGTAGCCACCTTTACTAGCTCTGTTTTCTCAAAAATAACTTGGATTGATGGCCAAATATCATTGACAGAGTCAGTGATATTGGCCCACAGTATTTCCTTAGTTTTTCCAAGTGGTTTTTCCAGTGTTAAATCCTTCTCTAGGATTTTGATTCTCTCACCCATTCTCTATGCCTTTTGTGTTTCTTCCTTTTGCTTGAGTTGGGCTAGTTTGCAATTAGTTTCCAACTTTACCACCTTTTCCTTTAGCTTTTTCATCTATGTAGCTTGGATGGTCATTTCTTCCATGGATTTCACAAGTTCTACTGCTTTCTCTCCTAATGCCCCTGCTGCTGATGTAGATTCTCTTGTTGCTGGCAAGGCTGTTGCAAGTGGAGTTATAGGTGCCAAAGATGTTGCTAGTGTGGATGGCATTGCTGTAGAGACTGTGGGGATAACATTTGTTGAAGAGGTGGCCACATCTGCTTGTTTTAATTGGATCAAAGCATCCAATTCCTTTTCAGTATCTTTAAGTTGGTCATTCAATTGCAAGACTAATTCCATGAGTTCTTCATGTCCCTGCTGGGCTTCTAGGACTTCTAGTCTTTGTGGATGTTGAAGCTGAGGTACTTTTAGTTGTTTCTTCAATGCAACTATGTCATCATTCTTCTTTTTAATAATATGTTTTGCAACTTTTATATCCTTGTGATTGTGTCCCAACTCAATTACTAAGTCCTCTAAGGACTTGATCCTTGTATCATTGGCTTGTGAGGAGGCCTTCTCGAACTAGAATTGTGCTAAGATGTTGTTTGGGGAGTTCTGTAGCTGATGGGAAGCTATGGCTTTACCTGTCAAGGTGGAGTATATCATCTCTCCAACATGTTTATGCAATTCAATCTGGTATATGGGATGAATATCCCTTGCCAGCACTTCAAAATCTACCCTTTTGAAATCTGATGCTGTCTTTGGCTGCTGGGATGTAGGTTTCATAAAGGTCATATGTAGCTTTGCTTATTTAGTGTCAAAGGCTGACATTAGCCTAGTTTGATTGGTAGGAGTTAGCTTCAGATATTGTGTATATGTTTGGGCCTTAAGCCTCTCATTCCTAGCCTTGATTTCTTTATACCATTCCTTGATATCTTGGTCTTTGTCAGCTGGCATTCTAAAGAAAGATACTTTGACGCTGAGCTACCTTTACAACATTTGATTTTTTGATGTGGAAGCCTCTTGCATACCTCTAAATGGAGTGGCAGGTTTGCTTCTTTCTGCTCCCGTATTAGTGACCTCAGCTGAGACTTCAATATACTCTTGTTGAGAGGTTGGATTTAGCTTTTGCCTCTTGTTTGATTCTCATTGCAAATCAGAGGTGGCACTTCTTGAAGTGGAAGCCCCTTCTCTATTTCTTTTTGGGATCTTCTCCTCATTTTAAGGAGTCCGCATGATTGGAGGAGTACTCATAGCATTCTTTGGTTCTTCTGCTAGCTGCAGAAAAGAGCTGCCATCAAGCTGCTTTATCAAAAGTGCTTTTCATGTAATCACAAGACATTTTTGCAACCTTTCTACTACTTACCCACTTACTCATCCTACCATTTTTTCTTCACTTTATTTGGATGCATTTAGGCTAGCAAACCCTTATCAATCTTTTCTTTTCTTTACAAAATAAACTATCTAAGTCTAACCTTATATCATCCAAGGGCTTAGATTAAATTGATGAGCTTCTTTTATTTACTCTACCTATCTAATGATCTACCAAGATTACACTGTTTGGTTAGATTTATTCACTACCTATAAACATAAAATTCAAATCATGAAATAGCCAAGTTTAAACATTTTGACTATTCATGGATTGTGGCATAAGCAAAAAGCTGCACACAATCATTTATTGAGCATAAAAAGTAAATAGTAGTGGAAATTTGACTTTCACACTTTCCATGGTCTCTTTCTTTTTGGGGTTCATAAACTTTCATTTTTTTGACCTTCTCTTATTCTTTTTGTCCTTTGATTTATCTTTTAGGACATACCATCTTTACATTTTTTACTTTTTTTTTTCTTATAATATGGAAAACATTTGCAGAAAGCAAAGGTATGTACAATATTACATGCCTTAACCTTAATCAATAAAAATTATGATTCCTCTTGGTCTAGGATCCTAACAGGATGCAAAGTGTTTTCCGTTGGATGGCCACTCATAATTTATAGGTGAATTTGAATTCAAATTCAACCGTTCCCCCCAAAATCTGTCCATAAATTCCGATTTGGCGGCAAATATCCAAGGATTTCAGTCTTAAATTCAACCTTAAATGATGCCCCCCCACTCCTCTTAACCATCTCCTCCCTATTAAATCATGAATAGTGACTGTAAAGGTCATTTTCTGGCTATATTGCACGGTGTCTCCCCCTAAGCACAGCTCCCTTCACACTTCTTCTAGGACTATGACATCCCCCTTTTTCATGCAGACTTCCTATCACGTAGCTCTACGAACCAAGCAATGTAGTTTATATTCCCATGCTCCCTTACAGCTATCAAGAGCATGAAGACTATGCTACTTTCATGTAGTCATTGCATTGAATCGCCTATATATGGCTTCAATCGATTGCCATTTACCCTTCCTAGACATGGTTCTCCATTCAACTTCACAAGCTGAACTGCTCCACAATCTATAATCTCTCTGATGACATATGGCCCCAACCAGTGCATCTGAAATTTTCCTGGAAACTTAGAAAACTTACTATCATATAATAAATCTAAGTCATTTATGTTGAAGGTGTGCAGTTTAATGTGCTGATCGTGCCAAGATTTTTTGTGTTCCTTCTGAACTTGCTGATGGATCCAGCCAAAAATCTATCTTCTTCAAGCTCCATTAGTTGTGCGAGCCTTTCTTCTAAGGCTCCATGGTCCGCCATTCCTGTGAAAGCCTATATGTGTAGACTAGGCATGATATACTCCATAGGCATTATGACTTCCATGCCATAGACCAACCTAAAAGGGGTCTGACCTGTGAGATTTTTTCAAGTAGTTCTATATGCTCATAACACTGCTGGTACATGCACGTCCCAATCATTCCGCTGCATGTTGCAAATATTCATCAACACATTATCCAATATCTTATTAAAAGCCTCAATTGTTCCATTGGCCTAAGATGATATGGATTACTCTTCTAATAGTAAACCTGGTATTCTTTTGTCAGTGCGCTGATGTTTTCATTGAGAAAATGTATACCGCAATCACTCATCAAAACCTTTGAGAAACCTGGTCAACACATATTCAAACAAGAATTTCGCTATTATTTCCCTTATAAATTCCTTCATAGGCTATGACTTTTCCCATCTAGTCAAATATTCAGTCGCGGTGATGATATACCACACACCCATCTTCTTGCCTAAAGGTTGAATCGGTCCTACAAAATCAATTACCCATTTCTAAAATGACTACAATGACACATGAGGATTTAGAGGCAGCTCATCCCTCCACATTGGTCTGCCCATCCTCTGGCATGTGTTGCATGCCCTACAATAGGCTTCAGAATCCTTATGCAGCGTCAGCCACCACAACCCAGCACATAAAATCTTTTGTGTTGTTTCTTTTCCTACATAATTCCCTCCTGCAACTCCTCCATGAGCTTCAACGAGGATACTGTTTCATTCCAAATCGGGAACATAACATCGAAGTATTTCGTTTGATCCCATTTTATGCAAATGCCCTACAATTATAGAGAAATCTATCGTGCGCACCACCAATTCTTTATTTTACTGACTGGTGTATCTTTCTAGAGCCGTTTCTGTAGTCAAGAAGTGGATAGTGTCTGCAAAATGATTATCTGCTATGCACATCGTGAAGAGCTATGCGTCAAGCAAACCTTCCTCGAAATCACTAGGATCTTCTCATGTTTCAATGAGTGACAGATGGTCAGGTCCCACATTCAATCTTCCTGGCTTCACAATTACTTCAAAATCATATTTTTGAAACAATAACAACCATCTGCATATTCCCCCCCCACCAATATAGGCTTATTGACTAGATACCTCAATGCAAAATGGTCTGTGCAAATCTTGAAATGTTCGCCTAGAAGGTAATGTTTGAATTTTTGGAGCATGTATACCATAGCCAGTCCTTCACACTCTTTCGTCAAATAGTTCTTTTCTACTTTTTACAACTTCCTGCTTGCAAACGCTATAGGGTGATCCATCTCCCCTGCACCATCCCGGGTCAGCACTACTCCTAGCACAATACACAAGGCATCAACATGCACATGAAATTCCTTCTTCCAATCTAGGAAGACTAGGGTCAGCACGGTGACCATTTTCTCCTTCAATACATCTAGACTGCATTGACATTCTTCATCCCAACAGAATGTAGCATCCTTTTTCAACAACTTTTCCATAGGCGTGGTAATCTAAGCATAACTCCTGATGAATTTTCGATAGTATCCCATAAGGCACAGCATTGTGCGCAACTATTTGAAACTTCTTGGTGCCTCCATATTAACTATGACCATGATCTTAGCAGGGTCTACCATTAGTCCTTGCTTGCACACCACATGACCGAGCAAGATTCTGAAAGGGAAGCAGAACAAGAATTTATTCAGGTTCAGCATGATTTGATACCTTCAACACATATCCAACATCAAGTGCAAACTAGTTACATGGCACTTTACCAGCCCAAACACTGTCTAGTCATCGAAATATACTTCCAAGAACTTGTGAATAAATTATTTGAACGCCATGATGACTATGCACGAGAAGATCGTTAACACATTCTTAAGTCCAAAAGGCATCACTGTATACTAGAAACATCCCCATTCTATTGCGAAGGTGGTATTACTCCTGTCTTCTGGCGCATTTTTAATCTGATCCTACCCAAAGAACCCAGTAGTGAATGAATAGGTCTCCTTCCCTCCAACATTATCCAATGCCTCATCTATAAATGGGGTCGGAAAGGGATCATAAACACATGCATCGAGAAGCTTCCTGATATCTACAGAAATTTGTATCTCTCCTTTCTACTTCTTTTCTTGCACTACCATTGGGCTCACCCAATCAGACTCCTCCACTGGTTCAATAATGCCTGCCTCAATGTTGGGAATGGGTTCCCCTAAGAGCCAGTTTTGGGGCAGAAAGCCCAAATTTTGTATAAAGAATGTAAAGTCTCCACGTTTTGTGGTCACAGAGCGTGAAGATGTAAAGATTCATTAAGGGTTGTCTGCCCTTATTTTGTGAAAAGTCATGTCGGCTGTAAAGATCCACCCATGGTCTGCGAACCATGGGATTATATAAAAAGGAGCTAAGTAAGAAAATTCTAAGTAGTTTTTGGAGAAGCAAGTTCTAAAGAGTTTGAGTCATTGATGAGTCTATTAAAATATAAGAGAAAGAGTCTTAGCGTAGATAGAGGCTCTGCAGCTGAGTGCGCGGAGGCATAGGGTAGAATTCCGCAGCTAATTGTGCGGACCCCTGCGGCTATGTGCGTAGGGCGGATAGAGTCTGTATTGGAAATTTGAATCATAAATAAAGAGAAGAATTCTGAAATTACTGTGTATTTTTCCTCTGTCTATTACATGCGATTATGTTATGTCAAGTTCTGGGTTTATGTTATAATGCTAATTTGATGTGAGAATATATATGTTTGTATCTATTATATGAATGCAAGTAAGAATATATGTTTACGTGAAGATAACCTTAATTGCATGGTAAAGTTGGTGAACACTAAAGATAATTTGGGAACTCATATAGTAACATAGTTATAGAGGCACGTAAGTGCCTGAGTCACTGAGTAGGGTTGTATGAAGGACGACCATATACCTTCGTGGAGGTTCTGAAAGAAGGAAGTGAAAATACATCAATAATCCCAAAAGGCTTATCGATCTGCGTGAAGTAAGGGCTTAAGGTATAAAATTGACATCACAACCATCTCAGGGTGCAGAAACTTGGTTCCTGCATCTACCCATACTGCTTCAGGTGAGACTTCAATCCGCACTCCACGAACTGATGCCGAAAGGGCCAGTAGTGTAGAGATTTGCTTGGCTGACTAACGCTGAACCTGGACCAGGGCCCATCAAGCCAAAAAATGGTTTTGTTGTTGGGACTGGGATCTGCATGAGAAACGTGTGATGTTGTATCACTGGAATCCAACTAAGAAAGAGATTAAAGACTGGTTGGATAGAAAAATCCACTAATTCGTGGCACAGGAGAATAGGAATCTATGATTGATGAAAGAATAGTGGTTGAAAAGATATTTGTATAGAGAGATACATGAAATTTTCTTTTGTTCCTTCCCAGTTGAATTATATGAGTGGATTGCAAAGTTAGCAGATAGCCAAGGAAGGTGGAGGCTTGACGGTCCAATTATCTGGACCCCAGAGTTAGTGCGTAGATTGGAAGCCTCTGAAGATAAGATCACTCGCGCTGTCGATCATTGGCTCGATCATATCAAAGAAGGAATTGTAACTGAGTTTGCGGTCGATACTTCAGTCAGTTATAGTGAAGCAAAGCAATGCTTTTTCAAGGGTCCATGAGGTAAGTATTTGAAGTATTTAAATACCTGGATTAAGATTCTATTGTGTGAAAAATGGGTTATGCAGTTACCTTGATGTTTGGAGCTACGCGAAGTGGAAGAACTTATAGGAACGAAGGAAGAAAGGGCCCTGAATATAGCCCGCTAATTGGACCTCCTCTGAGTGATGACGAGGGAGTAGCTCAGGATTGTTCACAAAGCCTTGTTCAGTTGATAAGGTAGGGGTTCCCGTGAATACCACAACCACCCACACCACCTCCATCTTCACCTCCATCACTTACAACCTCACCCACACCACCACCACCCCCACCATAGTTCAGTATGGCGAATTTAGTAAAACTGTCACTGTTCAAAGGCTTGGGAAATGATGACCCCGATAAGTTTTGGTTTGTCGCGAAGGCTGTATGGGAAGCTTAGGGTGTCACATATGATCAGATGAAGAAGGCAACGTTGGTTAGTGCTTTCCAGGAGCACGTGCTAACCTTGTACATTAAGTACTTTAATGATAACCCAACAACTAGGTTGGCAGAGATCCAGACTGCACTGAATAAAGAATTCAATAGACCTAAGTCTAAAGCGCAGTTGATTGTGGGGTTCAAAGAAATCTTGATGAAACCAAGTGAGACACCTTGGGAGTTGGATGAGCAACTAAAGTGTAAGATCCATGAGGCTAATATCAATTTGACAGACGGGCAGCACCGCGAATGGTTCGTTGCTTCGCTCCTACCTCACCTAAGGGTTGTGCTATCACAACAGAAGATTACAACCCAAGCGAAAGCCTTGGAGATTGCAATGAGACTACAGGAGACACAAATGCAAGATCTGAATCTAGGGGTTCAACAGATTCATGCACAGCTACAGAACCTTTTCTTAGAACTACAGAGTCTGAAGAATGATAAGACAGTTCGACCAGAGGTGTGCGAAGAGATATGGTGCCTGAAATGAAAAATTCAGGGGCATAACAAGGACCACTTCTCGGTCTTTGCGAATTACGTTGTAGTAGGAGGACCAATGCCTCTGAGGCTGGAAGCTCAAGCAGGTCCAAGGGTGGGGCCTAGGTCATGGTGAGCATAATTTCCATAGCTATGAGTTGATGATGGAAAAAACACTCGCCTATAGAGTTCAAACAGAAACCTAACCTCCTGATTAGGGTGCTCGGGAAGTGCGAACGGGATTTCAAGGGCGTGGACAAGGCCGAGGCAGAGGAGGACTTGGCAGAGGTTGGGGATAGGTGATTTGTTACAATTGTGGAGGACCAGGACACTATGCACAGGAGTGCACTAACTCGACACATTTGTCACACTGGTATTGTACTTAGTTTGATCATGAGACTAAAGGTTATCTTGTGCTGATAGTAAGGATACGAGAGAAGGGGGCACAGCCTTTGCAACCGACTCAAAACCTATAGATGATGAGGGTTGAGCCTTGCAAAGAGCACCCGAATGTGAATATAGTACTAGGAAGCGGAGCTGCAATGGGAAAGATAAGGGTAAACAACCTAAAGAGAGTATGTGGGTCAGCAAAGCTCCAGAGAAAGAGGTTGAATTTGATTGGGAGCATGCGCATGAAACATTTATGGAAGCAAAGAAAAGCTTTGCTAAGGCCTCTACCTCAGGAAGCTGGGATAAATCCACTAACGAGATGGATCCTTCTATGCTTACTACCTTCTTAGAGACCTGCATGAAGCTTCTGTGTGATAGCAAGGTTGTAAAGGGGTTACAGGAACTAATAAATAGGTGCGCTGGGAAAGAAAATGCTCCTGGTGAACCACGCATAGTCAGAAAGATTGGTAAGCATAAGGCAAGGATGGGACGTGAGATGAGACTCATTGCGCAGATAGGAGAGTATGAAATGGATCAAGTTATTCTAGATCTAGGGTTGGACACGAACGTTTTGCTGAAGCAAACATGGGAGAAGATAGGGAGACCTGCATTGTAGTGGTCTCCGATTCAGTTAAGGATGGTAAATCAACAAAATATCATCCCCATGGGATGATTGCAGGGGGTGACTATAGATATTGAAGGCATGAGCACATTGGATGATTTTGAAGTGATAGAAATTGTGGATGAAAACAACCCTTACCCTGTGCTCCTTGGGATTGATTGGACTACTGACATGAATGGGGTGATTAACCTGAATAAGAGAATGATGACGTTTGAAAAGAAATCGTTTCACATAGTAATACCCCTGGATCCTGCAGAAGGACGACATTATATTGAACTAGTCCGCAACTACGAAAGCGCTGAAGATTTGGACCATATATATAAGATAACAATGCAAGATCAAGTTTGGGTGAATCCAACAGCGGATGGACATATTGCATGGGATCACGAAAGTTCCTGCACATCAGACTTGGACAAATTAAACATTCATTACTTATTAATTTAAAGACCATTATATTAAAATAATAGATAAGAATAATATAATTTAAAGATCTAACTTACCAATGAACCTTTAATAATTATTACGCATTACCTAAATAATAATGATTTATCACCTTTTAGTTGTATTTAAACAATATTGGGATGATTACTAATATAAATATGTACTTTATACGAGATATAATGACCTTTATAACTAAAATATGAATTTTCTTAATATTTAGTATTAGATTTATTTATTTATAAATAAACAAGTGAAATGCCTTTACTTACCTTTTCTAGGAATATATATATATATATATATTCTTTTTATTTTTGAATTTGACTAGGGTGATTGGTCAAAATTAGTCGTTGGCATTATAACCGTTGGAGTCTCTGCACCTCTATTTAATCAAGCTAATCCAGATTGGTTCTTCAACTTGTCCTGACGATGAACCACACTGGTTGGTTCGAAACGCGTCGACAAACGATTTATTATGTGATTTTGCCGAAGATTATCTAAACAAGTTATGGATCACAGAAGTCTAAATTCCTTAAAGATTTGGAATGCTGGAAGAATTGATTACATGAAGTATCTACACTGAGTTGTAACCTGATGAATAAGTCACTGCGTTGTGTGTCATCAGAGGTAAGAAATTTTCCCTCTTATGATGGTTTGACTGATGTGGATATGTTTTTGGATACATTTGAAAGAGAAGTGCTAGAGAGGCATCATCTCCAAGCTTTGGATTTGGCGCTGCACACTACACTTACAAGATGGTGGGGTACGCACAAAGATAGTTTTGATGATTGGCATGAATATAGGAGGATGATGAGAATACATTTCGGATAGCCAAAAGTATGGATGACAGACAAGTATTGTTATCAACCCAAGAAACTCTCCTAGTTTGTATCTCAGAGATGCTCGGGAACATTACAAACTCAAAAAAATGTTGGAGATGGATGAATGGAAAGAATGATGCATATTCAAGCCAAATAACCACTTCTACTATGCTTAACTCCAGACATGGGTGAACACTCCCAGACTACAAGGCTTTAGACCACCAATTACTCATAGTTTGAGGATTAAGTGAACATGGGGAATGATGACCACACCAGCAGATGCACAAGACCATGTGATGGCCGGCTACAACCAGTAAAAAGGTTTTCAAATCTATTTCCTAATGCATAGACAGGATGACAGCTCTCTGGAACTAAGTAAACATAAGCCTGCATATCACATTCAATGATACATGCTCGATTCTAACACAGAGGTGGGATGACAGCCCCTCTAATGCTAAACATCAAGAGCACGTGAAAAATACATAACACGCATAGCCTAGAACAGAGTAGAAATGGAAAGTGAAAAATTAACAGCAAAAGAAGCTTGTATTAGCTGAAAATGAAGACTAGACGCTACAAGTATCACAGTAGTTACAGTCTCCAGAAGTTGAACCTTACATCAAAACTACAACCATCAAACTTGATTACATCTATGTTCTGGGTATACATAGAGTTTGTTTACAAAGATATTCTGCTGTTCCAGGTGTGAAGGGGTCATAATCAACCACCAACCACCTTAACTCTGTTGGGTATACGACCAAAGTCCCACATTGACTAGAAGTGGGGAGGATCATGGGTATATAAGGATGGACAAATATCTCCATTGGTATGAGGCCTTTTGGGGTAAAGCCCAAAAACAAATCCATGAGGGCTTAGGCCCAAAGTGGACAATATCATACCATTGTGGAGATATGTGGTGTCCAGAGTCCCAACAAGTGGTATCAGAGCCATGACCCGAAGTTAGCCAAGTGGATGAATCTTCGGAACGCCGAACGAAGGTGGTGGGTCCCGGTAATATCACGATGGAATCCGTGGATGAGCTCGGTTAGACAGGCGGTGTGCTCCGGATTCTTCATGGATGTGTCCTGGTCCCAACACGGTGAAGAGGAGTTGACTTGGGATAGAGCAAGCTCTCGAGGCAGGTGGTGCTTCCATGTAAGGCGTGTGCTTCCAACGCATTGGAGCGGAGAATCCTGGTTGGTAGAGAGTGGACAGATGGATAATTGTTTGAGGGGAGGCTCGATGGTCCTTTGTTCGAGGGGAGGATTGTTGGGTATACGACCAAAGTCCCACATTGACTAGAAGTGGGGAGGATCATGGGTATATAAGGATGGACAAATATCTCCTTTGGTATGAGGCCTTTTCGGGTAAAGCCCAAAAACAAATCCATGAGGGATTAGGCCCAAAGTGGACAATATCATACCATTGTGGAGATATGTGGTGTCCAGAGTCCCAACAAACTCTCTGATAGAGTCTCTGCTACAATCTTCTTGCTTTAATGGACAAATTGACCTTTTCTGCTGTTCAACAGTCCTTCTCTGAATAGGTGGCATGAAATATGAATGAAACTCCATAACCATTGAATGCATTTAACTGCTCGAGGCTGGTTCTTTTCTTCTCGGCCACCCTGTTTTTTAAATGCGGTGGTTGAAGATTAACTGCGCTGGGTACAGGTAGCTGGCCACCTTCGTCTTTTGGGAGCACAGAATGGTTATGGACGTGGACAGTCGAGAAGGATGGAGAAGGGAAATTGGTCGTTGGATCGTGGAGATGGATGGCAGAGATCTCTTGGCATGAAGTATAGGGCAGAATAGAGGAAAAATGATTTTGAGCTGTCAGATCTGGCAGATGGACGGCAGAGATCGGCTTACAGGAGGTATCGAGAGAAAACGTGGACGGAAAAATGTGGGCCATGGGATCATGGTCAGGCAGATTCGATGACTATCAAGTGGAAGAATAGCATGGGAGATAACACGTGGGGATGGCGGTTTCAGTGGCGGGTGGTATTCCCCGCACTGCTTTCAGAGGATGGCGATAAACGTACAAAGGGGCGTGATCGCAATCAGTGGGTGACGCGTGGTAGAGTAAAATCTCTTTCCCCACGGGTTAATGTGCGAGCAACTTGCAAAAGCGAGAGGTGTGTATGCCGTCAGATCATGCGGAAGTAACGGTCGGACGGTGAAAGGGATAAACGCATTAACGAGCGGGAAAAGAAACAGAGGCCATTAGATCGGGATGCGGCAAATCAATAGCCGCAATAGGGAATGAAAGTGCTAAGATATGGTAGGGCCTTATGGAAGTTTTGCACTTCGCGATTAAGGAATGGGGCTAAACAGGGGCTTTGTTAGGTTTTGGAGGGTTTAAATGGGGAATGGAGAGGTTTCAAGAGGAAAAACAGAGATGGCGGGGTTGTGGACTATCCTAAGAAAAATGAAGGGGAAGGGAGGAACAGACTACTCCGATATGCCTTTTCTGCATAAACACATGGCTGAGATGATATTTGGTCCTCTGAATGCTGAAGTTTGTAGCAGAGCTAGCACTCGCTCCTTCTGGGAATGAGATCCTCCCTGTGAGGTCTCAAGAACTGTAGACCAATGCCTTCATACAAAATAAGCTTAAAAACATTGCCTAGTATTCCATTGGGCATGGAGTCTAATTAAGTCTATGCTAAAACCTGTAAAGAAAATGCTTACAATCATTAAGGCCTGAGAACCTTAAATGACATAAATCTTCAAAAACTGGCCATCTGTTGGGCCATCAAAATTGTTTCTCCTCCTCTCGGCCGGTTCATCATAGATCTGCAAAATTGGATTTATTTGATCCTCTACCTCAAAGAGTTTAGGACATTTGACCTTGTCAGGTAGAGATGATCCAAACTTCATCCCCTCTCTGTATGCTCTCCTCCTTGGATGTTCTTCATGGGAGCTTTTGTACACCTACTAGATAACCATGGTTACTATGTACTTCTTTGTGTCCTCTATGGCTTGCACAATTAGTATGAATGGTGAACCATGGTATTCTTGTGCGGGGACATATAGACATCATCTGCTCCTGCATCTTTGCTTAGAACAATCCTCATCCAAGGAGGAGTCCCAAAACTATGCACCATCTTCCCCTGTCATCTGGCAAGCTGCTCTTTCAAGCTGTGTGGGGGCCAACTCGGCAGGCTTCAGAAAATCAAGACTAAGGTGATCAGTATCAGCCTTGGGCATTGAGTTATGGTCTACCTCAGTGCCTAGTGGGCAACTGTGAGGGATTGTCACTTGAGCAGACAAAGGGACAAAATATGATGGGGAGCTTTCCTCTCCCTTTTTGATCACTGTGCTGGGGATAATAACAAGCTGGTGAATTTACAGATCTGCATATTCATAGAAAAAATGGCTGGCTTTAGGCTCAGCTTCTTTGAGGATGGTAGTACCCTGCTAGTTGCTTCTACTGATAAGCTTGTTGTTCTGCAGGTACATCAAACTCACGAGCAATGCCTCTGGATAATGATTCTTCATAGGCAGCTCTGGTTAGGAAAGGGGCACTGCCCTTATCTTCCAAACCATGGACCTCATCCTCTTCTTCAAAACGCTCTTCGTTCATGACTATACTCTGAAAAAGGGTCTTCACCCTTTTCTCTTCATTTGCATCTTTGTTTCTTTGCAAAATCTTCAACTGCTCCTTTGCTCCTTTGTATGGATTTGGATTTGGTAGAGAAAAGGTACTAGAAGCTCCTGCTTCCTCAGAATGCTACTCAGCCTCTAATCTGGAAACTTCAGAGGCTAATGCCTCTATCATCCTGGCCAATATATCGATCTTAAGATCTGAGGATGATGAGGACTCACCTCCCTGTCTTCTCCTATCAGCTTCTCCTTCGAGCCTCTCTGCAGCTAAAATGTTCGATTCTACTTCAAAGGCTACATCTTGCATATCAGCCAAAGAAGCACATCTTCTTTCTCTTAACAGTAGGCAGAATTGAGAATCGAAGGCATTGGCATAAGTGATCATAGCAGAAGTAGGGGTAGGTTTTACTTCAGCTGGTATTCTGCTATACATATGGTTGAATCTGATGTTGAAATCAGACAGCAGCTCACCATTCTCCCTCTACAAATTCCTAAATTCAGTGTGATAATAGATTAGGCCCTTCTTATCCCCCCAATGCTTTAGGAACACATCATCTAAAGCCTCAATGTTTGCAATAGACCTAGGGGGTAATTATCTGAACCAATTTCTAGCCTCCCCATCTAGGCTTTGGACAAAAACCCTCATCCACACATCCTCTTCATAGATATCCAGGTTATCAGCATAGCTATAAAAGGACTCTAGATGCTCTTCAGTTGTTACTCCTTCTACACTAGTAAACTTAGGCATATATTCTCGATAATCTCCTGCAAGCATGGCATTTAAAGGGACAGGCAAGACCAAAGGTCCATACCTAACAGCAATGATTCTTTCTATCTTTGTGAGGGCTCGCTGGCCTGCCATGACTGGAGTTAGGTGTAAGGATACTGGTAGATTGGGTGGTATGAAGCATTGTAATGGATGATAGAAACAGAGGAATATGATGGACTGTATGGGATGCTTTCTTTGGACTGAGATCCGAAAGGGAAATGAATGACTAAGGAGCTTTGAGAATCTCTGAAGGTGACTTCTTCACTAGCAAATATAAAATGGATTTTTAAGGCTTACCTGATCCTGATGCTCCTTTCTATGATGTTTTCTTCGATTTGACAATCTTCTCAGGGTCAGGCATTGGTTCAGCTGGTGATTTCTGAGGATTTCTTCGAGCATGTCTCACACACTGAGCCAGGATTGTGATGTGGAGTCGCCAAAGGATGGTCTTCCTCCAGTGGAGTCGCTAGATAGATGATTACAACCAGAAATGTTCCCAGACCTTGTCTATCATCAAAATCTGGAACTGTGTCGTCTCCCAGGGAAGCTGAGCTTCAATCTCCTCTCCCCGGCAACGGTGCCAATTAATGTTATCACCCCAAGAAACTCTCCTAGGTTGTATCTCAGAGATGCTCGGGAACATTACAAACTCAACAAAATGTTGGAAATGGATGAATGGAAGGAATGATGCATATTCAAGCCAGATAACCACTTCTACTATGCTTAACTCCAGACATGGGTGAACACCCCCAGACTACAAGGCTTTAGACCACCAATTACTCACAGTTTGAGGATTAAGTGAACATGGAGAATACTGACCACACCAATAGATGCACAAGACCATGTGATGGCCGGCTACAACCAGTAAAAATGTCTGCAAATCTATTTCCTAATGCATAGACAGGATGACAGCTCTCTAGCACTAAGTAAACAGAAACCTGCATAGCACATCCAATGATACATGCTAGATTCTAACACAGAGGTGGGATGACAACCCCTCTAATGCTAAACATCAAGAGCATGTGAAAAATACATAACATGCACAGCCTAGAACAGAGTAGAAATGGAAAGTGAAAAATTAACAGCAAAAGAAGCTTGTATTAGCTGAAAATGAAGACTAGACGCTGCAAGTATCACAGTAGTTACAGTCTCCAGAAGTTGAACCTTACATCAAAACTACAACCATCAACCCTAATTACATCTGTGTTCTAGGTATATATATAGTTTGTTTACAAAGATATTTTGTTGTTCTAGGCGTGGAGGGGTCATAATCGACCACCAACCACCTTAACTCTCTGATAGAGTCTTTGCTACAATCTGCTTGCTTTAACGGACAAATTGACCTTTTTTGCTGTTTGGCGGTCCTTCTCTGAGCAGGTGGCATGAAATATGAATGAAAATCCATAACCATTGAATGCATTTAACTGCTCGAGGCTGGTCCTTTTCTTCTCGGCCACCCTGTTTGTTGAATGCAGTGGTTGAAGATTAACTGCGCGGGTACAGGTAGCTGGCCACCTTCGTCTTTCGGGAGCACAGAATGGTTATGGATGTGGAAAGTCGGGAAGGATGGAGAAGGGAAATCAGTCGTTGGATCGCAGAGATCGACGACAGAGATCTCTTGGCATGGAGTATAGGTCAGAACAGAGGCAAAATGATTGTGAACCATCAGATCTAGCAGATGGACGGCAAAGATTGGCTTACAGGAGGTATCGGGAGAAAAAAATGGAAGAACAAACGTGGGCCATTGGATAGTGCGGGAGATAACATGCAAGGATGGCGGTTTCGGTGGTGGGCGGTATTCCCCACACTGCTTTCGAAGGATGGCAGTAAACGCACAAAGGGGCACGATCACAAATCATGGGTGACGTGTGGCAGAGGAAAACCACTTTCCTCGCGGGTTAATGCGTGAGCAACTTGCGAAAGTGGGAGGTGTGTATGCCGTCAGATCATGCGGAAGGAACGATCAGACGGTGAAAGGGATAAACGCGTTAACGAGCGGGAAAAGCAATGGAGACCGTTAGATCGGGATGCGGCAAATCAATGACTATGATGGGGAATGAAAGCGCCAAGGTTATATGGTAGGGCCTTATGGAAGTTTTGCACTTCACGATTAAGGACTGGGGCTAAACAGGGGCTTTGTTAGGTTTCGGAGGGTTTAAATAGGGAATAGAGAGGTTTCAGGAGGAAAAATAGAGATGGCGGGGCTGTGGACTGTCCTAAGAAAAATGAAGGGGAAGGGAGGAACATACTGTTGCGATCTACCTTTTCTTCATAAACACATGGCCGAGCTGATATTTGGTCCTCTGAATGTTGAAGTTTGTAGCAGAGCTAACAAGTATGATGGAAGGGATGATCCATGCGATCACCTAGCCAAATGGACTAAAGCTTATGGAGCGGAGCCTTAGCTTGAATGGGTGCACATGTTCTGTCATACCGATGAATTGGTACTTGGAGAGAGAGCTCCACAATGGCACTGAAGAATGGGATATTCTATGCCAAGGTTTCATAATGACGTTTAGCTTTAAAGACGGGTTTAACTATATTGACGAAGCACTAAAAGAGGTTAAAGTAGCAATCTTTAGGATATAGTAGGATCCTTTGGACTTGGTTTAACCTGATTGGACTACCCAGCTGAGCCACGAGTTGGAATGCTATAACGTGACCGCTGAAGAAGAAGAAGATGAGGATCCCAGAAATATCAATATTTCAGAAACTGAGGGTCACCACGAGGTTGAAGGACCACAGATAGAGAATCCAGACATAATCGTGCCGCTGAAAACTAGACAGATAAATAATGGCATAGAGGCAGAGCCAAAATTTATGAAAATTGTAGACTATTGGGATGACACAACAGTAGATAAGGTTGCTGAATTACTCAGCGAATACCAAGGTTTGTTCCCTACAAAGTTTTCAAACTTAAAATGGACAATGGGGTACCTGGGCATTATGAAGATCACGTTAAAACTCGAAATGAAGCCAGTTAAGAAAAGGCCTTACCATCTCAATCTGAAGTATAAGGAGAAGGTCTCCTTAGAGTTAGATAAGATGCTCGCGGTAGGCATTATTGAACAAGTAGAAGAATCTGATTGGGTGAGCCGAATGGTAGTCTAGGAAAAGAAGCAGAAGGATAAAATAAGGATATGCGTAGATCTCAGAAAGTTGAATGACACTTGTGTGCATGATCCTTTCCCGACTTCGTTTACTGATGAGGTATTAGATAATGTAAGTGGCCAAGAAGCCTACTCTTTCAATGATGAGTTCTCTAGGTACCATCAGATCAAAATTGCACCTGAAGATAGAAGAAAGACGACCTTTGCAAGTGAATGGGGATTCTATTAGTATATTGTAATGCCTTTTGGGTTAAATAATGTGCCTGCAATTTTTTCACGCATAGTCATTATGGCATTCAAAGACTTCATTCATAAATTTCTCGAGGTATATTTGATGATTGCACAATGTTCGAATTGGTAAAGCCCCATGTGGCAAGTCTATGCTTGATGCTAGATACATGTTGGAGATACCAGATCATGCTCAATATGAAGAAATGCTTGGTTCGTGTCCCTTTTGGGATCTTGCTAGGTCACGTGGTATACAGACAGGGATTTATGGTAGACCCCACGAAGATCACGGTGATAATTAACTTGGAGGAGCTAGGGAGTGTGAAATAGTTGCACGTAACATTAGGACATACCAGGTACTATAGGAAGTTCATCAAGAGCTATGCCCGGATCACCGTGCATATGGGAAAATTGTTGAAGAAAGATGTCACATTCTGTTGGAATGATGAATTTCAAAAGAGCTTGGACGTGTTGAAGGAGAAAATGGTCACTCTGCTAATCCTAGTCTTCCCAAATTGGAAGAAGGAATTCCATGTACATGTAGATGTGTCATGTATTGTGCTGGGAGTAGTACTAACACATGCCGATGAGGGAGAATTGGACCATCCTATAGCATTTGTGAGCAGGAAGTTGTCCAAGGCTGAGAAGAACCATTCCACCACCGAGCGCGAAGGACTAGCTATGGTGTACATTCTCCATAATTTTAGGCACTATTTGTTGGGTCAAAATTTTAAGATGTATATGGACCATTTTGCTTTAAAGTACCTGGTCAATAAGCCTGTGTTAGGGGGGAAGATCTGTAGATGGTTGTTATTGTTCCAGGAGTATGATTTTGAAGTCATTATGAAACCTAGATATTTGAATGCAGGACCAGATCATCTGTCATGCATCGAAACTAGAGAGGAAGGACTACCTAATGTGCAACTCTTTGTAGTGGGCATCGAACACAATCACTTTGAAGATATCATACACTTCCTGACAATGGGAACTACTCCAGAAGGATATACCAATCAACAAAAGAAGCAATTGGTGATGCGCGCGATAGATTTTTCTGTCATTGCAGGACATTTGTATAAAATGGGATCAGACGAAATATTGTAGCCTTATGTGTCAAAGTTTGAAAGAAGAAGTATCCTCGCTGACGCTCATGGGGGAGCCATGGGAGGACAATACGTAGGAAAAGAAACAGCGCAGAAGATTCTACGTGTTGGGCTGTGGTGGCCAACCCTTCGTAAAGATTCAAAAACATATTGCAGGGCATGTGATGTATGTCAGAGGACTGGTAGGCCATTATGGAGGAATGAGCTACCTCTAACCAACAGGTGATGTTACAAAGTTTTGAGAAATGGGCAATAGACTTTGTGGGACCAATTCAACCTCAAGGAAAGAAGACGGGTGTGCAGTACATGATCACCGCTACTAGGTACTAGACTAGATGGGAAGAGGCACAGCCTCTAAAAGACTACATATGCGTGACAGAAGCAAAATTTATTTTTGAGTATGTGCCGATGAGAATTGGTTGTCCAAAGATTTTGATGAGTGATCGTGGTTAGCACTTTCTTAACGAAACAATCAGCGCGTTGAAAGAGGAATTTCAGGTATATCATCAGAAAAGTATGCCTTATCATCCATAGGCTAATGTAACAGTGGAAGCATTCAATAAGATACTATAAAGCACACTGATAAAGGTTTGCAATTCTCAATGAAATGATTTGGATGTGCGCATACCTGCAATGCTATGGGCTTATAGAACGACTTGCAAGAAGATGATTAGACAAACATCTTTCAAGCTCGTATATGGCGTTGAAGCTGTGATGTCGTTGGAATACATTGTACCTAGTCTGTGCATAGCACCATTCACAGGAATGGAGGATCATGGAGCCATGGAAGAGTGGCTTGCACAGCTAGAAGAACTAGAGGAGGACAGGTTTCTGACTGGATTTCATCAACAAGTTCAAAAGGAGCACGAAAAGGCATGGCACGATCAGCACATCAAACTACGCACCTTCAAGGTAAATGATCTGGTTTTGTTGTAGGACAACAAGTTTGATAAATTTCTAGGGAAATTTAGGATGCACTGGCTGGTACTCTATGTCATCAAGGAGATTACCAATGATGTAGCAGTTCAGTTGGTCAAATTGAATGGATAACCCTTCCCAAGGAAGGTGAATGGCAGCCAATTGAAGCCATACACCGGTGATTCGACTAGGTGACTATATGAAGGAAGCATAGTCTCAACACTCTAGGCAGCTAAATGGAGGCACAGAACTATAAACTACACTACCGGGGTTGAGGAGCACTGCGATGGGAGAACTGCGCGGAATGAAGGGATGTCACAGAGTCCACAACAAAGCGTAGAGAGCTGCGTTACCAAGGGAGAAACTGCGCAGGTCAACTGGAAAGTGATCGCTAAAGTCAATGTTCATGATTTGACAATGAAAAAACAACCAAATGGAGTGGGGGAGGTGGAATTTAAGTCAAAATTTATGGGCAAGATTTTTGAAAATCTACTGCCAATCTAGCATTAATGAACTGATTTTGGGGGGAACGAACGTATTTGAATTTGAAATGCCTATAAATTATAGATGATTGCCCACCGAAAAACACTTGGCATTTTGAGTATTGAGTTGTTCAGCTCTCAGGTGCGTATGAACCGTGAATACTTTGAGGCTTTGATAGCGAGCTCAGCATTTGAGAATTTGCCCAAGGAAACATAGGAATTATTGAGTAGCATCATGTCGACACCAGCATAGACTGTAAACATCGGGGAGGAAATGATAGCCAAAGGTGTTGTTCTAGAGGTGGCCATTGCAGCAAAGGGAGCTGCCCTGAAGGTTTCACTTGTGGAAGTACCAGTTGAAGTCCCTAAATCGTCGAGGTCACCTAGGCCGAGGCCTAAATTAACCAAGGAGGGTCAAAAGAATAAGAAAGGCAAGCAGGCCGCAACATCGTAGTCAGTGCGCACATAACCTAGAAAGCACCCATAGAAGGATAAGTCCACCACACAGGAAAAGGGCAAGGTGGTTAACCTAGAGCCGGAAGAAGAGGTCGATGAAATTCCAATGGATGATGAGGATATTGTGGTGGAAATGGAGGATGTCAAAATTGAGGGGTTGACCCCATCTCTAAGTTTCTTGAGTACATTCCTATGCACAGGAGCGAGACGAAGGTGCCCAAAGATATTGATGAGACTAAGGTCACCCAACACACACTCCTCTTGCTAAAACAATTTTCTTTGAGGGATCGCACTTGCGGCGTGTCCCCCTTTTGAAATTAGAAGATTTGGATTTAGCTGACATGCAATGTTTCCCTAATTTAGTGATGAACCAACTTATGCACCGTGTCTTCCACAAAATCACTAGAGTGATTGCTTTCGAGCTGAGAAAGTGGCTGAGAGGTGTGGACAAGGCAGGCCTACTAAACCTGCTATCGGTGCCACATTACAACCACGCGCCCATCACAATGATAGTGATCAAGCAGTGATTGTGCTTGGTGCACGATGGCCGCATGTGGCTAGAGGAGTCGATACCCATCACTCACATACTGATCCATAGGATCATGTGGCTATCGCACTCAGGAGAAAATCCAGCCATGGTGTTTGGAGGAAAGGCTGGCGAGCATGCCCTCGCTAAGGTGATGAAGGAAAAATAAGTCGTGTGGCTACACCATCACAAGTATCTCTGACCCCGCAATCAAAGTGGCGATGCAAATCTTGGTAGGGAAGGTCATGAGGAAGTGTCACACAGATGAAGTGCCAGCACCAGTGATAGCCTTAACAGCCTAATGTGCAGAGGGAATACATTTTAACTGGGTGCACTACCTCTACAGTGAGTTCCTCGTGAACTGCTGCAAGGTGCAAGATCACCACAAGACTTTCCACTATGCATGGCTAATGCTATCTATAGTCCTGGTTGCATGGGAGCTACCTGAAGACAGCTAATTTCCTCCAATCATGTCGGACACACTGGAGGTAGTGAAGTTCACTTTGTTGTGGGCAATGAAGGATCCTCAATGGATAAAGGACAACAAGATCTTCTAGATCTTAATGGCGATGAGTGTCCATATGGTCATCAAACGGAAGCTGCGGTTGTCACCTAAAAATTTTGACAAGTTGTAGGAGTATGTGGAATTCAAGGTTGACTTACACCGTGTCTCAATACAGGCGTGGAAGGATCCTAAGAAGAAGTGGCACAACCTGCCATACTTGGCCACAGATAATGCAATTATAGTGGTCCTTGATTGTTGGCCGGCACAATTGCGCACTGCCTCGAACTTGACTACGGGATCTAGTGAGTCAGTTGCACAGTGGAAGAAGGAAGAATCCAAGCTGAAGATGGAACAGTTGGCCACAAAGAGGAGAAAGGAGTCCGATGACAAGGCCAAGGTAGAGCGCACTGCCACACACGAGACAAGTGGATAGGCAGAAGAAGAGGAGTGCAGCTTTGATAGGAGTCAGAAGTTGCCTTCCCTAGAGATAGAGGAGGAGGACGAACCAACGGAGCAGGGAGGAGTGGATCTGGAGATGACTCTGTTTTACATCAAGCACACCAGAGATCTAGAGAAGGTAGGGTCATGGAAGAAGTCCAAGGTTACCAAGACGTCTCTCGACTTAATCACGCTAACAGAGGGGGACCTGAATGACATAAGCGATACAGTGAGAGATGCCACCATGGAACTGATGGAGTAGTTTGAGCAACAAAAACAGTAGGCATTGGGTGTTATTCATATGGGTCTACGCAAGCTACAAATCCACGCATCACAGATACAGACCAGCGCAGTGTCAACTAGTTTGGCACTTGGCACCTCAGAAGCCATCTAGATGTTGAGCGCAAGGGACCCCCGAGCCATAGTGTTGCCAAATGGAGCACTAACAATAGAGACTAAAGCCGATAGTCTCACTATTAGTGCCCTTAAGGGAGTTGGAATCAACATGGTTATGCTTCCTAGCAAGGCACTTAACCTTCTGTAAGATGGTGTGGTTACGGAACTTCGAGCCCGTGAACAACATGCATTACAGGTAATCAGCAAGTCGAAGGTCAAAAATGCCCATATAGCTATGCAGAGAGACTCCACCATTGACCTTATGAAGGACCTTACAGACAAGAATTAGTGCATGGCCAAGGTCATGGATGAGGCATGCAGGTCTGTCCTGGAGCTAGACATTCCCAAGACTGAGCCAGTAGATGTGCGGATTTAGAAGCTTGCTGCTGGAGTGCACGACGTACAAATTTTTTTGGCAAGGGCTCAGCTAGAAATCAACCTCAAAATAGTAGAATTGCAGTGGAAGGCCTAGCCTTCAACTCCACCAGAAGTGAGAGAGTAGAGTGAGACCACAGTGAAAGACGTGGTAGCAAAAGTAGAGAGTGTAGCAAAGGACTGCACGATGCTCTTCGAGTAGTCGCTTGAGGTAGTCACCTACCTGCAAGAAGACCACAATGTGCAGAGGCTGGAAATAGAAGCACATGAACTGCAGCAATGTGTGAAAAAATCAAAGCAACAGTTCGCATTGTCGCCATCACGCAAAGGCTAGCAAAGCTACAAGAGGCGAAGACATTGAAAGAACAGGTAGATGTAGCTCAGCACAAGGAAGAAGTGTTGAAGGCTCACTTGAGGCCTTGGTTGGATGAGGCCCATTTTGATTATGGCCACTAATGAAGGCAAGTTGGCTAGTCTGCAGGATACTCAGCAGAAGCTACAAGCTAATAGCGTAGGGTGAGTGACAAAACAATTGATCGAGGAGATGAAGTAGGCGGCAATGTAGTTCACCGCCGAGGTAGCAGTTGTCTAGGTCAAGTTGGGAGGTCTTTGCAACAAGATCTCCACACTAGAAAAGTGACTCAAGGGTGAGTCACCATGTTTTTGTTGGGGGCCTGTTGGGAACGGGTTTCCCTAAGAGCCAGGTTTGGGGCTGAAAGCCTATGTTTCAGGGCAGAAAGCCCAAATTTTGTATAAAGAATGTAAAGTCTCTGCATTTTGTGGTCGCGGAGCGTGAAGATGTAAAGGGTCATTAAGGGTTGTCCACCCTTGTTTTGTAAAAAGTCATGTTGGCTGTAAAGATCCACCCATGGTCCGCAAACCATGGGATTCATTAATGAGTCTATGAAAAGTTAAGAGTAAGAGTGTTAGCATAGGTAGAGGCTCTGCAGCTGAGTGCGTAGAGGCCTAGGGTAGAAGTCTGTAGCTGTGTGCGTAGGGTGGATAGAGTCTATATTGGGAATCTAAATCATCAATAAAGAGAAGAATTATATAATTACTATGTATGTTTCCTCTCTCTATTGCATGCGATTATGTTATGTCAAGTTCTAGGTTTACTTCATAATGCTAATTTGATGTACGAATATATCTTTTTCTATCTATTATATGAACGCAAGTAAGAATATATGTTTACGCGAAGATAATCTTAATTGCATGGTAAAGTTAGTGAACACTAAAGATAATTCAGGAAATCATACTGTAACATAGTTACAGAGGCGTGTAAGTGCCTAAGTCACCAGTTAGGGTTGCACAAAGGACAGTCATATACCTTCACAGAGGTTTTGAAAGAAGGAAGAGAAAATACATAGATAAGCCCTAAATTCTTATCGATCTACGTGAAGTAAGGGATTAAGGTACAAAACAAACATCACAACCATGTCATGGTGCAGAAACTTGGTTCTTGCATCCTCCCATACTGCTTCAAGTGAGACTTTGTTCCACGCTCCACAGATTGATGCGGAAAGGGCCAGTAGTGTAGGGATTTTCTTGGCTGACTAACGTTGAACCTGGGTGAGGGCCCATCAAGCCAACACTCAAGCATCTTATTCAATTCCAAGTATATCTTTTCTTTATACTTGGGATTAAGGCGATATGGCCTCTACTTAATCGGCTTCGTATCTAGTTTCAAGGTAATCTTCATGACGCCCAAGTCTCCTATGATACCTTTCAGGTCTAAAAATTTGGTAGGAAACAAATCTTGATATTTGTGGAGCAACTCAGTGACCTTATATATTTTCACATCATCCCAATAATCCCCAACACAAACTTCGGCTCTAATTTTGTGCCAACGTTTACTTTTGTAGTTTTCAGTGGCGCGGTGATATCTAGATTCTCTATCTGCAGTCCCTTGATTTCGCGATGGCATTCTACTTCTAGGATGTTGATATTTCTAGGATCATCATCCTCTCCTTTAGTAGTTATACTGCAGCATTCCAACACATGGCGTAGTTGGGTGCTCCAATCTGGTTGAATCAATTCTAAAGGATCATGTGGCATTCTAAAGATTCCTACCTTAACCTCCTACAGTGCTTGATCGATGCTTTCGAACCCATCCTCAATGATGAAGCTCGTACAAAATCCTTCCCTTAAGATGTCCCACTCCACGGTGCCATGGTAGAGCTCCGTTTCTAGGTACCAATTCATAGGAATGATGTCCAAAGTGTGACAGAATATATGCACCCACTCTAGCTATGGCTCTGTTCCATAAACCTTAGTCCACTTTGCTAAATGATTGTGCAGATCATTTCTCCCATCATATTTCTCAATTAGCCATACTTTTTTATGACCAAATTGCAATTTCACCATTCTTCAAAATTGTCCTAATGCATACCCCACCACTGTGTGGGTGTAGCGCGCAACACCAAATCCAATGCTTGGAAGTGATTCTTCTCAGGTACTTCCCTTTCAAAGGCGTCCAAAAAATTATCTACATCAGTCAACTCATCATAATAAGGTAGATTTCTTACCTTGGATGATACACAACTAAACGATTTGGTCATCATATTACACCGCAGCGTAGATACTTTATGCAACCTATTTTTCCAATGCTCCAATTCTTCATCTGAATCTAACATACAAGATATTTCGTGGTCTCATGCAATTCATCCGTCAGCTATTGGATTAACCTAATCTTGGTCTCGCACTATTATTTTATAGATATGGTCCAAATCATCATCTCTTTCCTCATAATCACAAACCAGTTCAGTATAGTGCGGTCCTTCTGCAGGGTCCAATGGTACTACTACGTGGAGCAATTTCCTCTCAAACGACATAGTTCACTTCTTCAAATTGATAACCCCATTCATGTCGATAGCCCAATAAATTCCTAGGAGCACAAGGTATGGATTTTTGTCATAAAATTCTCTATCACTTCAAAATAGGCCAACACGCTCACACCTTCTATATCGATGGTCACTCCATGTAATCTCCCCATAGGGATAATCTTTTGTTGATTTGCCATTCTCAATTGAATCAGAAACCATTATAGTGTAGGTCTGTCCATTATTTCCCATGCCTATTTAGGAAAAACATTCACATCCAACCCCAGATCCAAAATAACTTGATCCATCTCATAGTCTTATTTTCACAGTGAGCCTCATCTTGCACCCTGTTCTTGTCTTATTTTTACCAATTTTTCTAACTGCATGGTTCCATTCAGGAGAATTTTCCTTACCAGCACACTTGTTTATCAATTCCTGTAGCCCTTTCATGTCCTTGCTATCACGCAATAGCTTCATACAAGTCTCCAAAAAGGTAGTAAGAACAGAGGGGTCAACCTCTGTAGATACGTTATCCCGACTTCCTGAAGTAGATGCCTCAGTGAAGCTTTTCTTTGCTTCCATGAATTCTTCCTTCACGTGCTCCATATCAAATCCAACATCCTTTTCTGGAACCTTGAAAACCCACTCACTCTCTTTAGGCTATTTCCCTTTACCATCACCAGTCATCATTCTGCTTCACAGCAAAATCTTGACAGTGGGATCCTCTTCACGGGGCTCAACCCTCATCATCTATAAATTTTGGGTAGGTTGTTGAGGCTGCACCTTCTTCTCCTATATCTTAGCTATCAATATAGAGCATTCTTCTATTGTGTGCTCAAAATGAGTGCAGTACTGACATGATGGGTGCGTCTGGATCATATATTCCCATGTGTAGTGTACTGGCAGTTTTCAATTATAGAAAATAACTTGTCATTGACCTCTACCAGGTCCTCCTCCTCCTCGGCCTCGTCTACGACCCTAATGTCGTCCACACACTCCCCTAGCGCCCTGATCTGGAGGCTGGTTTTTTTCTTGCATGAGGTACGCAAGTGTCCTATCCATCATTAATTCATAGCTATGACAGTTACGCTCATCGTGGCCCATCGATTTACATAAATTGCAGAATAACTGTTGTGGTGTCTACATAAACTTTTGCAGCAAGTGAAAATTTCTTGTTACACAGTAATTTGTCATTGTCTTCACTCCAGTCTTGTTATCGGGAAAACTAGTGTCTATGCAGAGCTGCTAGTCCCACTAAGGCTGGTAGCTACCTTAGAAACAAACAAACTAAAACTACTCTCCTTTTCCTTTATGAGAAATAGATAAGAGAGGAATGAAGGAGACCAACCTCTGTCTTGCGCTTGGTTCCTTGCTTGATTACTCTCCCTTCTGATAGATCTTTGCCACTCGCTTCCTCGTCTACCCGGCTTCAAAGAACACCTATAGAATCAAAGCAGCATAACACTATCCAAGAACATAGATCTATTATCATAAACAATATAGGACCAGATATATATTGACCACACAAATGCAGATATCATCAATCATACAAGAATGTGGAGGAAAACTTAAATAGATTTATTGATAATCAAGAAATAGCAAAGAGGATTACAACCAATTGTTCTAACCAAACATCATCCTCTTAGCAACAAAGCCCTTCTTCACCTCATGAAAAGCTTAGATCACCCAACACTATGATGTTGCACTAAGAAACCAGCAACACTTCCTTACAAGATACAAAATTCCAGCCTTCGGATCTCTGGGATGAGGGATCCATATATAGATGTTTGCAAGGGGGGTGAGTCAGCTTTTGAGATTTGATTAGTGTCCTCTCTTTGATAGTTCTTGATTCCACTTGGAGATTGATGATCTCTTACGCATCCCTGGGCGAATGCAGAGAGGCAAGTGTTACAGGAGAAGTTTCTAGAAGATTCCATGATCCTCCACCTTGCAGATTGACCCTGCCATTTGTCCACTCTCGCCCATCGCACCCCATAGAAGGGATTTTCAAGATGCATCGCACCTCCTGTGTGTATTTAGGTGGGATGAAGCACACTTTGACCATGGAGCAAGTGAGATGGTCCAGTTTTGACTAGTTCTGAGCATTTTTTCATGGAGAACTTCTGGGAGAAGATGTAATCAGTTGACCTTGTTCTTTTAGAGGTTGGAACAACACTTTTAGGGACTTAAGAGCCCTTGGTTTATGGACATTTATGACTGGTTGCAGTGCCCAAAAATGTCTATAACAGTTGCCCCCTAAAGCATGAGGTCGTTAATCTATTGATGTCGGGTGAAATGCTTTATCATGAGGATCTGAAGTTTTTTCAAGCTGGAAGGTGACCTGTAATAAGTTACAATACAATACATTATCTTCATAATATTTTCATGATCTAGTTGAGGCAGGCATTCCCATGCTCAACTTTATAAATTCATTTTCATGTACATAAGACAGACAATCGTTTGAGTGTAGACTGATGATTTTGGTAGAGCCATCATCCCTTAGGTTGGATGATTATCTGTGAAATAATGATGTACATTTGATGTATTTATTTTCCTGAATATATATCGCAGTCCAGATGGATGAAACTAGATTCAGGATCTTCAATCGCGTTCGATCTTCACTCAAAGTACAAGTCGATCGATGTGAGAGATGTTCTGGAGTCGAACATGGAAAGACATTGCCTGATTGCCAGCCAATGATGTAAGTTGTTAACAGGTGCGAGAGGAATAATCGATAATGATGATGACCCTCAAGGTACTACAGTACAATTCACGTGGTGTGAATAAGGTACTTGGTGTCGAACACCACGCAAAATGTTTCGGTCGAAGGCCATTGATGTAAACATGTCGCCGCAAGTGAGAAACTTGCCATTGAGGCATGCAAGCTTCAAAGTATTGAAAGGGTTGTTCCTAGATCGACTTCTTAGATAATGAGCTGATATAGACAAGAAGCGATCCGTCATAGGAGGGCCTTAGTGAATCCCATATCATTAACACGGAACAGAGCAAATTATTTTAATGGAGGTGAAAACGATCTGGCGATATAAGGTTCAGGGTGGCGGTCATGAAAGAATGGAGCGTAAATGTATTGCAGTGGGTGAGACACAGGTGAATTCTTTGAGCGACTTCTCTTGAACATATCGGCGACACTGACATGATGGATCAGTAGCATTAACCCCAAATATGGATGGTGTGACAGAACCATGGTGATGTGACCAGTGAATGGAACAACCCAACCTGACTTGGATGCGGAGTGAAAGTGTCATGTTCAAGAGCGACTTGCTACCAATAAAGTTTTTTCAAGTTTTCTTCCCAATTTTTCCCCAGTCATTGCTGACCAGTACCTCTTTATTTTTGTCAAGCTTGAGGAGGATAACATATTCTTGTTCTATAATTTGCCCTTCGGGCAAACCCATCACTATGTTTTAACGAGCCTAGAGATAGTGAAACTCGTTCTTATCTGTATGGATAAGTTTGTCGCTATTTGGTTTTAACGAGTTTAACGACAAGGATAACTTGGTCCTTTTCAATTTTAGAGAGTCTAAAAAAGGGACGTAAAGAAAACTCCAATAATCCTTTTTCTTCATATAATCCCTTGAGTCCGAAAAAGTATAAAACAATACAAAAGGGATGAATTTTCGGTACTTTTAACGAGCCGAACAAAACAAGCACTCAATCTTTTTGTGTAATAATCCCTCAAGTCCAAAAAGATTAAAATCCAAAGGAGGGATAGCACTTCCAGTCCTTTTAACGAGCTGGAGAGGCCAATGGCTCGGCAATCTTTTCATATTTTACGAGTCAGCTGAAAAGAGCTTAAAGGAGACTCGTTTTTTGAGGAACGAGTGATAAGTTCGGTAGCAGCTAATTCCAGGTAAGGTTTGGAATTTTCCAATCATGGCAGTGTCACAAGGATGGCTAACAAGATCACTCTTCGCAGCTGTTCCTCAAAAATGGAGGTGAATGATCGGCCAATATAGAGTGGAGGTGATGATGAGAACATGACCAAGGCTTCAAAGGTTGATGATAATACATTCACGATGGTTATTTACCAGAAATTGGTTCATTTTTTAATGAGATTAAACTCTGGGGGAACATTTTCTCATTTCTTATATTATTTTTTAACGAGCTTGAATTCCGCGTTAAAACTGCTCGATCCAGTTTTATAATAAGGATGTCTCATATAAAAACGGCATTTTTTCGAAGCTTTGCCCCACATCCTTTCTTTATGCAAGTTAGGAAACGACCAATCCTACGAGTTTAAAGGGTTAGAGGACCTATAAATTTAAAAATAAATGGTCGCTCTTCGCTTGCACGCCAAAAGGTTTGCATGCCCCTAGGTATAGCGAAGTAGAGTTTCCAGGTTACCCTTCAATTTGCAGACAAAACATTTGTTCTATCGGGAAAGGCCTACCTTAACAGAGGTATCTTATTCCGGTCTAATCCCATTTTCATAAATGGACGGGTGTGTCATCTAGTCATATACTCTCCGTGGAAACCTACCCTATACCCAAGGTTTTCTTGTCGAAACAGACCAAGGTGCATGCCCCCTGGGTTTCAGTCATATCCTCTGAATCACTCGCGCTCATCAGGAGGACGGACTGGGGATTGATGAGACATTCCTTGTGTGAAAAGACCATTCAGGGTTGGTGTATGACTATCTGCTATGTGTGAACCGGGGAATGAAAGCTGGTCTATGAGCTTGACCACTCTTCCTTCGTGCGGAAAACACATTACTCTAAAGAGTGAGGAGACAATGGCTCCCATGTAATAAATATACTCTCGTCCAAGGAGTAGATTATAATCTAGGGGTCCTTGGACTACCATTACGTTCATGTGAATGGTTTTCCTTCTCAATGTTATTGTCACATTGGGAAGGATCCCTAAAGGTCGACTGGTTCCTTTGACAAAGCCTGTTAGATTTCTCATCTCAGGCAAAAGCGATGGCGAACCAAGCTCTTTCCAAGCAGTTGAGGAAATCATACTCATAGAAGCCCCTTCATCTATGATGGTACCGGCCATGACCATTCTGTATATTTGAGCAATGATTCGAAATGGTACACTAGCCGGTAAGCGGGGTCTGCCTAGTAGATTCCAATCGAAGGAAACCACCAGGCTGCTTGGAGGTGAGACCAAATAGACAGCTGGATACGACTCTGACGAACTTCCTTCCTGCGGTAAAGGAACGAGTAGACTGCCCCCATGTTCATCGAAGTCTGTGCTTACACAGAGAATTTGGACAGTGTCATTCTTGTTCTCTTTGGTGACTGTATCATCTGAAGATGGATCCTCTGAAGGCAAGACGGGTCAACTGCTGCCTCGACCTTTTGACTTTCGTCTGGTGTGGATTCAGATGTTTTATCTTCAATGATAGATGCTTCGGCTAACCACAAGGGTGTGTCAGCTAGATTTTCAACTAGTGATGGAATCGGTAAGAGCTTCTTATATCCAGGAGGAAGCCGTAACGGTGAAACCGAACAGTCGTCCAAAACTCTTTTAGCCTCGTCTAAGAAGGGACAACGGTGGATGGCGTGATCTCCTTCACATAGTTTACAAGGAAATCTACATCTTCCTTTTTGTCCAGGGGCTTCACTTTCACTAGTTGACGGTGTACTTTCAACATGACCATCAGAGGTTGATGACACCGGATTGTGCAAATGAGGAGACCAGTCCCTTAAGATCCGAGGGATGCAAGGACAATCTCGATGATAGTGGTCTCCTTTGCAAATGACACATGGCGATTTAGGCCTGGATGGTGCAGTGTGTGGATTTTCGCTAGACGATGCCTGGTCGCCTAGTTTCGCCTTTGGATCCTTCTTCTTCTTCTCCTTCTTCTTCTCAGTTACTTGATTTTTGGCTTTACCAGCTTCATCAAGCGAAGAGGAAGGAGGAGAGGAAGAATTGGACAAAGTAGAGGGTTGGGGGGTAACTTTGGTATCGTTTAGTTGCTGACTTGATTGTTCAGGAATCACGGTGTTCTGAATGACAGAAGTTGAGAAGAGCCATATGGGCAAGCCGATTGTCAATCCTGGAAGCGACAATGTGGCCATATGGGGTGCACCAACATCTCCCCAAGAGGAGAAAGGACTAGGATTTCCCCCAAGGGGAACTCCTTGGTTGGTGGACTCCATTTTTCTCAACCTAAGAGCAATGTAGGAAAGGTGATATTTATTCTGATTAAAATAAATTTTAGACGCTTTGACACAACTTGCTTTTTCAATTTTTAAGAGTCAAGAAAAAAAAAAGATGACTCTAGTCGCCTTCGATTTTCAATGAGCCTGAAGTGACAAGTGCTCAAATGGACCTTTTCCTTTAAGGAGTCTGAAAAGGAATGAAAGAGACTGCTCTGGAAATCTAGACAGAGGGATTACCAAACCAATCGCAAAACTACAGAATACTTTTTACGGTACGGCAGTCAATCTTCCCGAATGCTATGCTCAGTGCATTGCAATCGATAGGGCGGCAGACACGGCTTCCTATGGATAAAGGATAAAGCCTATTGTGGTCTCCCAATATATACTCGACGGTATGTGGGAGCACAAGTTCGTACTGGCACTTATCATCTCAAAGTGGAGGAATCACCCAACCATCAATGAAAACAACAGTTACCAGGCTTTACGACACCAGAATACGTCTCTAGCATAGACTTCTAAATGTTGTGCGTTAGGTTCCAAAGCATTTTTAGATTCATTAAATTTATTTTACAGTTGATCTTGCTTAAGAAATTTTCCTTTTAGGTTCACCACGTGATGTAGATGTACAATTCCTAAAATGAAATCTAAGATGATAAATAGTCATTTAATCTTCTTTTTGCAATGAAAATCCTAGCTACTAAGGAAAGAGAGATGACGTTATTTCAACATAGAGCAGAGAGCACACACTATATGCACTATCCTAAATCAAACCAATAAACAGTCTAAATTCAAATGCACGTGCATGTATTTGTTTTCAGCCTTCTTAATGTGTGAACGATAAAAGGAAAGCTAAGCGCAAATCTGAATTATTTTTCAAAGTGACATTACTAGCAAGTTTCTTTTCAAGACAAAATGAGGACAATGACGACACTTTGCGATTTGGAATTGAAAACTTGCTTTCGACACTTGAAAAACTACTAATTCAAATCAAATACAAGAGTAACAGTGTAATCGACTATCAAGAACGATCAGATTCTCCTCTATGACTGAAAATGACACTTGCAACACTTTCAAATCAAGAAGCGACAGTTCAATTACGCTACTTCTTTGTAAAAGAGAACTGAAAATGGCTCAAAATACATAAAAACATTTACAGTTCTTTGCACAATGGAGGCGGAATAATGGCAAGGAAGGGGGTTTCAATAGAGGTGTACTGACTACAGGCAGCAAAACTCTTGAATAGAGCTGAAAAGAGTGAACACAAAAACCAAAATCTAGGAGCAGGAAAGGCCTTGTCTGATCAGCGCACCTGTAACATAGTGAAAAAGAGATGCAACGCACCTACTACACTTGAGAAGTGCGATGCATCCAGAGTTCATAGAAGAGACAGTGTGATGGACTAGGGACGAGACTTTAACTAGGTTCCGGGTCACAGTTTGCAGCTTAGTTCAGGGATTTAGGCCGAGCAAGTGGTAATCAGTAAATCAATCATAGGGGTAGATCTAAAGAGGTTACTAGAGCCACCACAAGGGAAATTAGAGAGCTTGTAAATCAATTGTTCAGTTTATAAACAAAACCCGGAGATAGACTGAAGCAGCATTGATCTACTTTGCACTTGCATAGCAAATGCAGTTCGAAGGCTAGCTGGCTTAACTTCAGGCTCCGTCTGTAAGTTTATAAATCAAACAAATGTAGATAAACAAACAATATATTTTCTCTCCAACGGAGTCGCCATTTTGTTATCGAGAAAACTAGTGTCTATGCAGAGCTGCTAGTCCCACTAAGGCTAGTAGCTACCTTAGAAACAAACAAACTAAAACTACTCTCGTTTTCCTTTATGAGAAATATATAAGAGGGGAATGAAGGAGACCAACCTCTGTCTTGTGCTTGGTTCCTTGCTTGATTCCTCTCCCTTCTGATAGATCTTTTCCATTCGCTTCCTCGTCAACCCAGATTCAAAGAGCACCTGTACAATCAAAGCAGCATAACACTATCCAAGAACATAGATCTATTATCATAAACAATATAGGACCAGATATATATTGACCACACAAATGCATATATCATCAATCATACAAGAATGTGGAGGAAAACTTGAATAGCTTTATTGATAATCAAGAAATAGCAAAGAGGATTACAACCAATTGTTCTGACCCAGCATCATCCTCTCAGCAAGAAAGCCCTTCTTCACCTCATGAAAATCTTAGATCACCCAACACTATGATGTTGCACCAAGAAACCAGCAGCACTTCCTTACAAGATACAAAATTCCAGCCTCCGGATCTCTGGGATGAGGGATCCATATATAGATGTTTGCAAGGGTGGTGAGTCAGCTTTTGAGATTTGATTAGTGTCCTCTCTCTGATAGTTCTTGATTCCACTTGGAGATTGATGATCTCTTACTCATCCTTGGGCAAATGCAGAAAGGCAAGTGTCACAGGAGAAGTTTCTAGAAGATTCCATGATCCTCCACCTTGCAGATTGACCCTGCCATTTGTCCACTCTCACCCATCGCACCCCATAGAAGGGCTTTTCAAGATGCATTGCACCTCCTATGTATATTTAGGTGGGATGCAGCGCACTTTGACCATGGAGCAGGTGATATGGTCCAGTTTTGACCAGTTCTGAGAATTTTTTCATGGAGAACTTCTGGGAGAAGATGTAATCAGTTGACCTTGTTCTTTTAGAGGTTGTAACAACACTTTTAGGGACTTAAGAGCCCTTGGTTTATGGACATTTATGATTGGGCTTGCAGTGCCTAAAAATGTCTATAACAAGTCTTCCTACTGTGTCATGTGTCCAAAGTCATTCATGCTCATGTTAGACAAATGCTCTCTGATGTTGCCAAATGACCCAATTTTCCAAAGGTTTCTGCCTCATTGCATCTGTTGGTTAAATAAACGTGCTGAAGGGCACTCCAAAACAGTCCAGAAGCACTGCCATCGTGGAAGTACACGTGATTCCCGCGATGGTCAAATTTCATGTGCCAGCACTATTGTCACTTGTAATGTTTCACGATGACCTGACTAGCTCCATTATGTAATAGCGATGTCAGTGCAGCAGACCAGTTATGTGCCCGCGATTATCCAGATTGGGTGAATTTGTTCCAACAGTCGGCCTTCTAGATGACTCCAGACCTAGTTGTTGGCCTTGTTTATGTCGCCCTCCTTTCTCTGGCATGGTTGTTTCGTCATTTGTGCTACCTTCCTTGGAGATAAGCTCATCCTCCCACCTTTCATGGAGACTCCTTCTCCTATTTAAACTCTCTCCATTGCTATGTGCTACTAGTTTGGAATTCTTAGTCTTTGGAGTGTTACTGATAGTATTGTGAGCTTGTTAGATAGCTGGTGTGAGTGTGACAAGTGTGGGTTTGTTGAGAGCTTGAGGAAGGTTGTGAAGTGCCTTTGATCTTGTGTAAAACTTGTGAGTGAGAGAGACTTGTGTATTGGGAGATCCACTTTCAAGAGTGAATGCTTGAAGAACATGCTGGCTGGATCCCTCTGAGAAGGCTTGTGACGTCAAGACCTTGGTTGTAAGCTTACTCTATTTCATAATTAATGCAATCAATGATGTTTTCCTATGTCTTGTATGTAATGTACTAGATAGCTCATGACTTCTTGACTTTGTGGGTAAATAGATCATTGTTGTTCTGGTTACGTGCTTTGTTGTATTTCCTTTGCATTTTTTCAGGTTGATTACTTATTAGAAGAATGAAGTGGAAGCTGGAGCAACACAACAGAACTCCATCAACCACTGGTTGAGGTAGGCCTCCAACTTGAACTATTTAAGGAAAGCTATAGTTGATTTTTCCTTGTTTGTGACTAGACCCACTCTAGGACTAGAGGGGTTGCCTCTGTCCGCAGAGGGAACACTTTCCTGCATCACAAATTGGTGACTCCACTGGGGAGCTGGCCTTTGTTCTTTTCTTGTTTACTCTTGTCTTGATTTTTGTTTTGGTCTCTTTTGAAGTTTTGGGGATTAGTTACCTATTTTCTAAGTTTCCTGGCCTGATCTGGGAAATGTCCTTATTTGATTAAAGATTGATTGTCTTTGGTTTGGGAGTTTTTGGTTCGCCTATTACTATTTTGAACATCATCGCGGCTTTTAATTTAACAGTCGCACTGTCATCGCGTCACTTCTTTTGTAGTATCATGTTCATCGCGTAATTACGCTTAACAGTCACAATGGTTCTGATTACCAGACCATCGTGGAAAAGTCGTGTACTTCCACGCTGACATCGCTTTGTTGCTGCGTATTGTTCTTTATCAGTGCTTTATTGCTAGTGTATTGCCCGCGCTGATTGTTGTAGAATTGAATTTTTCAATTCTGCCTCCTGAATCCATCAATCTTGCTAGTCCCTTGCTGTTCTCACTTGTTTGATGACTTGTTTTTCACTGTTTAGAGGTTGAGGCACTCTCTTGTGAGCTTTGTTGAATGAATCTTGTCTTTTTGCTTTGTGACCTAGTTTCATTGTTTCAAGTTTTTTGGATCAATTTCACTTGGTTGCCTATTTGCAAAGATTCATTTGCTGCTTTCTGTTGGTTTGATTGAGCCTTCTTTTGGTTGATTGTTTAGTGATTGTTATTGGACCAATCTCGAAATTGTTTCGATTTCCCTTCACTACCCGGACATAGATTACAATTTTCTGGATCAACCGTTTTTCCACATTTGTTTGTTGCTTATTGGTTTCTTTTAAGATTAGAGGCATCAAAATAAGAAAAAAAAAATCATTTCATTTAGCATACGAAAGTGAAAGTAAATTTGCATTTCAAGTTGCATATTGAAAATCGAATGATTGGATCTCTCATTAGTAGTATCCGTGCACTTTAGGAATTGATGTTTGCTTGCATTGAGTGACTGTTTTATTGCCTTGGTTTTCTTGGTTTGGGAATGATCTCTCTACCCTCCCATAGGTAGGTGTTCATCGAAGAAAAAGGATATTTCATTCATTCTAGCTGCATCCTAGGTTCTGTTATATACATACGGTAAGGCCTAAAAACTGAAACATAATCCAAGATCAGCTTTAAAATGAACTGAATAAATCTAACAACGCATTGGAACATAACGCACACATTTAGAGGTCTAGGCTAGAGACGTGCTCCGACGTCGTTAAACCTAGTCACTTTTGTTTCCACTCAAGGTTGGGTGATTCCTCCTTCTGTGACTCAATAGTGGTCTAGCACGGATTTGTGCTCCCACGTACCGTCGAGTATATGGGGAGACCCCACTATGTTATCATCCTTTATCCATACGAAGCCGTGTCTGCTACCTTACAAGATGTAATGCACCAAACACAGCATTCGGGAAGATTGACTGCCGTACGGAAAGTCCTTGGTTTTCATATGACTGCCAAGGTGTATATGCAGTTTTACGGATTTGTTTGGTAAACCTTTTTGCCTAGTTCTCCAGCGTAGTCACTTTTGTTCCTTTTCGGACTCCCTAAAAGAAAAGGTTCATCTGAGCACTTGTCACTTCAGGCTCATTAAATATTCGAAGGCGACTAGAGTCATCTTTTGTCCTTTTCTCGACTCTTTAAAAATGAAAAGGTCAAGTTTTGTTCCTGTGTCTTAAAATTTATTTAGCCGCGATTCACATTTACCTTTTTAGATCTTGTTTGTGCTAGTTTGGGTAGGGTTCTTTCCCGTTTTCGATGGCAACATTCCTTGAGTCTACCGGCCAAGTTTTTCCCTCCGATGGAAACCCTAGTCCATTTCCTCCTTTTGGAAATTCTGGTGCTCCATATATGGCAACTTTGTCTTTTCCTGGGTTAACCATCGGTTTGCCCGTATGGTTGTTTTCAACCTCGGTGGTCCCGAGTGTCATGACTCCTATTCCACCATCTCCTTTGTCCAAACCAAGACATGATGATTCGAAGGTGGGGCCTATGCCTTCTTCCCCTGTTTCCTCCTCCTCCTCTCCTCCTTCGCCTGGTGAAAGTTTCACACTAAGTAACCAGGAGCCTAAGAAGAAGAAGAAGAAGGCGAAGAAGAAGAAGAAGTCCAATAAATCCAATGCCACCTGTGTAGTTACCGCTCCGAGTCCATCCTAGGTCGAGCCACCTCCTACCACTCCGCGGAAGGTTAAGTTTCCTTGTAGATTATGCAAGGGTGACCATCTTCTTCATGATTGTCCTGGCATTCCAAGGATCCTAGAAGTATGGTCTCACGATCCGGTTCGTCCCTCATCGTCCTCTGCAGCTCAAGGCGATGCTATCCTAGTGTTAGCCTCCTGTTGCAATAGGGTTTCATCCTTCATGATTGACATTTTTACATGCCAAATATGTCATACTTTGCAAGCTGCAGTGTTCCATATTTCCACAAGAAAGCCATGAAGTGTGCTAGTCCAAATGCCACTACTGATTCCAATTTTGATGAGTTGTTCCAATTTTGAAGAGTTTTCATTTAAGGGAGGTCCAAACAGTCTAATCTTGGTCTCCCTAAGTTTCAATTTCCTGTTTTAGAATATAGAGAATGATATCTGTCCAAACAGTTTAATCTTGGCAGATCTGTAGATAGGTAGAGAATCAAAGGGACCCAACTGCTTAATCTGGGCCCTGGCAGAAATAAGCGTAGATTTAGATAGGAAATCATTCAAAAGAAAAATTGTAAATCAGGGTCTGCAAGTCTAAGTGCACCCAAACCAAAAAGAAGAAAAAATGTTAGTGTTACACTAAAATTTGTCACCATGACTATTTGCAGTTAGTATGGCTCCATCAACTGTCATACTATCCTCCTTGGCAAGTCTCATACCTCTGCTCCTCATGTCAAACTCCAAGAAAGAGAGAAAATCCTTAAAAAGTCAATTAACTCTGGTTACGCAGTTTCTCTTGGCCTCACCTGCGTGTACGCACCCCAAGTTCACAATACCTGTGTACTTGTACGCTCTGTCTATAAAGGGGTGGGTGCGTACTCCTGTAAAGGTCAAAAGGCGCAAGTTTCACTTCAAAAAAGTTACTTGTGGTCATTTCTAGAGCATTCTAGAAGATGGTTTGACGTGGATTGAGCGCCTCTAGATGGTTCATGCATCCCAATGAAAGAGGAACTTATCCCATGAAGAGGGGAGCTATCCCATTGAAAGAGGGGCTTATCCCATTCATGGTGGACCTGATTAACTTCCTCCAAAGCACTATAAATACAGGCACTAGACCAGAGGGAGGAGAGGTTGAAAGCTGAATATTCCTAAGGGTAGATGCTGTTGAAATTAGGACTCCCTTATAGAGCTTGAGAGGAGAGATTCCCATCCTTTCTTAGCTTCATTTGGAAGTGGGTGAGCTGATCAAAGTAAAGGAGAACTCTTGCTGGACCCTGGGAGGGACCTGCACAACACCAAAGCATTGGTTGTAATGGTTTCTTTTGTTTCCACTTAATACAATTAAGCTCATTTTTCTCAACAAGTTGTTATACATAATTTGTTTCATATACTCCTTGGTATTTATGATGAATATGTTTTATTTTATTAGTTATTCAGGTGCTATGTAATCGTTTTCTTGTTAGTGAATGCAGGTTTCGAAGAGAAGGAGGAGCTCATCCGGATCGGAGAGGCTGGACTGCTACAAACAGCGTGGGATTAAAGGTATGTTTTAAACACCTAACTACTTGTATTCTAAATGCATATTTAGGGAAAGATAGTGTTTAATTGTCTTGTTTGTCACTAGAAAGCCTTAGCTTCAGGGAGGTTGGTTTTGTCCGCAAAATTGACTCTTTCCGCATGACAAAATGGCGACTCCGCTGGGGAACTCCATGATTTGAATGATTTTTCTCCTTTGTGTGAAACTTTGATTTGAGAAAAGTCTTTTTCTTTCTGGTTTTTGGCTGTCTGACTATGCATTTGGGTGGAATAGCTTAGGGTTAAGTTAGATTTTAGTTTTTCTTGGTTTTGCTAGAAGTACGCAACCTCTGCGTTAAGCACAGTGCATACCTGTACGCACTGCGGCTTTGTACACAGAGCGTACACGCACCTGTGCAAACAGGTTGCCTACGTACCCTGTCAAAATTGAGAAAATTTCAATTTTTTCCTTTTTTCCTCTTAGATTTTGTTTATAAGTTGTTTTTACTACCCAGATCCACTGGTTACCTGCCAGAAGTCTTCATCGAAACTTGTTTCATCAGTGTCAAGAGTTTTAGTGAAATTCATAGAGGTTCTAGCCCTAGGGTTTGATTTTTGCATTGGTCCTGTAGTGACTTTGGCTTTAGAAGTTGTAAAACCTTGGATATCCCTTGGCTTTCAGTCTTCTTAGGAGTCGGACCTTTCATAGAATCCACCTTTGTGAGAAACCTACCTTTGTGTTGTCTCTTTGCGGAACTTCGAAAAAGTTTGTTGATTAAACGTTGAATTTCATTCTTAAGAAAAAGAACAAAAGATTTTGATTTTTGTTTTTGACTAGTTAATGATTCTGCATGAACTAGTCCTTGGTTAAATCATGACTGAGTAAAACATCTTGGAATCATACTTGGTAGGCTTTGGCCTCGTTAGATTTGCTTATTAGGTGAATTTCTCTTTGATTTGCTTTTAGGTAAAATTGATTTGATTGTCTTAGTTTTTTAAAATTTGATTTTTGTTAAGTAGGAAAAATCCAAAAAATCTCTTTTGAAGAAAAGTTTGTTTTAGGAGCATTTGAGTCTTTGAAAAGAAAAGGAATTTTCATGAAGTAATTAGTGGTCATGTGTTGTATGCTTTGGAAAAGATAAAGAGATTGTTTCTTTGATTGTCTTTGCTAAGAAAGTTCTTTATATCAATTTTGCATTCTCCAACTCTCTTAGCTAGGGAATTCATTGAAAAAGAAAATTAGTATAAATCATCCTAAGTGCATCTTTTTAGTGGATTTGAGTCGAGTCTACACACCATCAGTTTCATCTCCGCTACCTTTTGTCCTAAAGAAAAGCCACAAAAATTAACGCTTAAAGTAAAATCAACTTAGTAACTTTTTATTTACTAGGGCTCTGAAACACTAATATAGATCAGGCTAGTGTCTTGGAGTAGGAGAGTAATTAACTCTCCAAGACAGTAAAACCAAACAAGTAGCTTATCTTGTGGTAGGATAAATCCAACTGTTTCATTTGTACTCTGGGAAATCTCCTCTTAAAGGAGAAGCACGAGACCGTGTCCGAACCAGTGAGGGGATCAATCCTCCTTCATTGGGAAAGACGCCAGATACGCACGTACTACAAACGGTAAACCTTGGATTATTGTCGAGGAGCTTGGGGTCACTTTTCGGTAAACCTTGGATTATTGTCAAGGAGCCGGCAAGGGGATTGAGCTTGTTACTCTGCCCTTGCGTGCTATCGGGTCGTAGACTGTTCCCCCAGGTATATTTGTTGCTGTTGGTAACCTTAGTGACCATTATCTTTAGGATTCTACCCGAGGTGATGGTGGAGGGAAGATCCCACTGTACCTGGAGCAGACGTCGGCTAGACTCACTTGGATTTTCTGGGGGGTTCACTTCACTCGAGACGGTTAAATTGGAGGAACTTGTGCCGCTCTATTCATTAAGTAGGTTTCCGGGGTAACTCTTCCACCCACCACTTCTGTACTGAATTCGGCGATGTTGGGTTTCATCACCAACTAGTGTTTTCGGTCCGGAAGGCTACTGTTTGTGCATGGTTTGACGCCCTAGATTCTTTAGGCGTATGATTCGAATTTGCTTGGTTCTTTAGAGACTTTAGGCGGTTTTCTTTGAGATTTTACTTTGTTTGCGTGTGTAGTAGTTAAAAGTTTTTAACTGTGGCTGAATTACCGAGACAGTCCCGTAGACTTCGGGGCCAGTCTCCTGAGATTGTTACCGTGGCCGATTTGTTGAGGAAGTCCCGTAGACTTCGGGGCCAACCTCTTGAAGACGTCCCGGGTCATTACGAAGGTTTGAAGGTCCTTGTAACTCCTAGTGGCAGTAAAGTAGGTTCACCTGAAGAAGGAGAGTCTTCGTTGGTAGTCCATCCCGATTACCAAAGTCTAGAAACAGGTTATAATCCTGAAGCTGTTGCAGTTTCCGAGCTTGCTGGTAGTTTTTCATCTACTAGTGATATAGGCGAAGAACCTGAGATATCTGAACCTGTTACTCCAACTTCTAGTCTTCCTGATTCACCTAGGGTAGAAAGAGTCATCACCGAAAATCTTCCTTCTGGTTTGATAGCTATTGAAGAACTTGCTCCAGAAGAAAAAATAGGCGTCCCTATCCCTGAAGATCAACCTACTATTGATCTAAGGGAGCGTGAATCCATTTTTTACAGTCCACCTAGAAGTACTACTTGGTATCTTTCGTTAACTAATTACTTGGACAACTCAGGGTCAAGTTTTTCTCCACCTCCTACTCCTTATCCACCTGGAGATATTTATACTCCTGTAAATATGTCTGGTCAGTCGTCTATGTTTACTCAATCTCCTAAATCTTTCTTGTACGGCGGTCCTTCTGTTCCTGCTGGGTATCAGTCACTTTCTGGTACTTTTGCGGGAGCATCTCCTCAACCCATTGAACATGGGTTATTAACTGGAAACAATGGTAATAAACTGTTGGGCGTAGGAGACATTTACATGATGTCAGGTTCAATTCCCAGTTCTCAACCTCAAGGTGGCCAGTTACCGCCTGGGGGGCAGCCTCAATTAACGCTTGGGGGGCAACCTCAAGGTACACAAATTGCGTCTGGGGGGCAACCTCAAGGACACTATGTACCCATGGTACAGTACATTCCTCAAGGTCAAACCCAGCCTCAATATGTACCCCAAGGTCAACCTCAGTATCAATTTATGCCTCAAGGTCAACCCCAGTATCAGTACTTACCTCAAGGGTATCTACCCCAAGGTCAGTACTCAAGTCAAGGTTATCAACCACCCTAAGGTCAATCGTATATTCAAGGTACGGGAAATGTACCTTTCAATTATCAATCCTACCCATAGGAAATAGTTAAGTACAACTTGGTCTAGTGTAGAGTTAGGTATAGAGTTAGGTAAAGTGTGTTTCTTTACCGTTGTACATTTTGTAACTTACAATCCGACGGTCACGATATGTAGTGATCCGACGGTTCATTCTCTCCTCGGTATTACCGACACTTGATCTGTGGCTTGACACCCGATTGGTCCATGAATTCTATTTAAAGCGCATGGAGGGTCATTTGTAGGGTAATCCGTGCATGAGAGAAGCTTATGTAAATTTTCATTCTTTGATTAATAAATTGCCTGAAGTGGCCGCGTTGGCTCAGGCCGTGGACTGTTTCCCTCTTTGAGGGTTTTAACCACATCAAAAATACTGGTGTATTGATCTGTGATCTGGTTGTGAGCGGTGTCCTTTTGGTGTTCTTTCTGAGGAACTTACCCTCTAAATTCCTACATGGTATCGGAGCTATTTGAGGGCCGCGTCCGTTGGTGATCCAAATCTGAAGCCGGTAGAACTGCATCCGACTGTCATTTCCTAGATCTGCTGTTTCTGACTGCTTTCGGGCCGAGAGGACTGCTCTGTTGTGTTTGGAGCATCTGTTCCAGTGAGGAACCCCTTTCGTTTCACACGAAAAGGTTTCCGGTAGCCCTAGCTGCGTCATTTTTAAGATCTGGAGGTATACAGTGTTTATTTGCAGTTTACTATTATTTTCTCTCTGTTTATTTCGGTTTCGGTTTATTTAGCCTTTTTATTACCGGATCTATAACTTTCATTTCTGCGTATGCTCTTTTCCCTGCGACTCTGTGCGATCTGGGGAAATCAGAAACAGAAAGGAAGGATTTTTCTCATGCGTATGCTCTTTTCCCTGCGCCTTAGGGTGATCTCGGAAAATCAGAAACATTGAGAAAAATATTTAGTTTCCGGCCAAAGCTAACTTTGAGCCGCACGGTTCATTTTTGAAAATATTTAGTTTTTTGGCTAAAGCTAACTTCGAGCCATAAGGTTCGTTTTCTTTGCATGTCCGTGTTGGGTTTTTGTGTTTTGTGTTTTGTAGGGAAAAAGAGCTTTCTCAAGGCAAGCACGCAACCCAAAGCCACCCCCCCCCCCCTCTCTCTCTCTCTCTCTCTCAAATTTTTTGTATAGATCAATTGGTTCAAAGCTATTTTAAGAGAGTAGAGGTCTTGGGTTCAAGTCTCCATTTTGTGGGGGCAGACTTTTTCATTTCCGCACATTCCCGCACTTCGTCGGCAACTTCAACAACTTTTTTTCAAAAAGCCATAACTTCTTCATCCGGAAGCCATTTTCAGAGCCGTTTTTTTTTAAACCAGCCTAATTTTTCGAGATCTATCCATTGGAACACTTACTTTCAGCATCTTCAGCTTCAGTTTCTGTTGAAATGGAAAGTCAATACTAAGTTACCCTTGACAACACCAACTACTTCCAATGGTTGTCCTACATGGAGGATTTACTTAGAAGTAAAGATCTCTACCGAATAGCCACAGGCCAAGAAAAGAAACCGAAAGATGAAGACAAGGCTGCTAAATGGGAAAATAGACAAGATCAAGCACGTGGTTTGATAGGGATGTCTATTTCTCCAGATCTTAGATTCCATATTGCATAACTTGAAACTCCTCATGAAGCAATGGAACAAATCAATAAAGTTTTTGGGATTAAAAATGAAATTAGAGCCCATCAACTTGAAAATGAGTTGCTTACATTGGACCCTAATAATTTTTCTTGCATTGAAGATTTCTTGTCTAAGTTCAAGACCCTTAGATATCTTTTGGAAGGTGTTAAGGTTAAGAAAGAAGATAGTAACCTTATTTATTCCATCCTTACTAAGTTGGGACCAGCCTACTCTGTATTTGTTTCCACCCATTCTACAAGAGAAGCCTTCATTTCTCAAGGAAAAGACTACAAGCCCCCTTCCTTTGACTCTTTTTGTGATTCTTTAATAAGAGAACAAGAAAAACTCTTACACCTTGGTCTTCTTAATCTTGGAAACTCTTCCAAGAAAGCGTTAGCCGCCCAGCAGCAACCAAATTCAAAGAATCCTAAGAAGTCATATCCTAAAAAGAATGGTCCTAAACCAAACAAGGGTCCTAAGCAAACTCAGCCTCAAAATGAAAGATCATTTCAGCAAAATGATAAGACCAATAAAAACAAATGGAAGAAGACTGACAGACATTGCAACTTTTGTAATCAAGATGGCCACTTAGAATCAAAATGCTTTAAAAAGATGGAAGCCTTGGAAGCAGCAATGAAGAAGCATAACATCCATTTGGGGCAATCTTCAACTTCAACTTCATCTTCAGGAATGGCACTTTCTGCATGTGGTTGTCAAGCATCTCGGTCTGGCTATGCATTAAATGTATCTTCTTCTTCTCATTCTCATGAGTGGCTCATTGATTCTGGAGCTTCTTATCACATGGCCAAAAACAAAGCCATGTTCTCTTCTTTAAATGATTGTAACACCAAAAATATATATGTTGGTGATGATAGATCTCTTAATGTTGTAGGGACTGGAACTGTTCATCTAGACAATGGTCAGTTTAATGATGTATTATGTGTTCCAACCTTATCCTGCAACCTTCTATCTGTATATCAGATAACTCATTCAGGTGAAGGTAAAATCGTTGAATTTTCACCTCATGATGTTGTAATCAAGGACTTAAAAGATCCTAAACAGATTTTGGCTACTGGCATTGCTGATGATTCTACAAGGTTGTATAAGTTTCACAACTTTGGGTCATCAAATCTTCCCTCAGTATTTGTTGCTCATAACGATGAAGTGAGCAAACTTTGGCATGAGTGATTTGGTCACTTAAACTATCGCTCCCTTCAGCATCTATGTAAAGAAAATATGGTGACAGGTCTTCCTATGGTATCTTGCAGAGATGGTGTTTGTTCCGGATGTGTACTCGGAAAACATCATCGGGACAGTTTTGAAAAACGTGCCTCTTGGCACGCCTCAGCCCCTTTACAGCTTGTGCATAGTGATTTATGTGGTCCACTTCCAGTTGTGTCATTCTCTGGTTGCAAGTATTTCTTAACCTTCATTGATGATTTCTCCAGACGCACTTGGGTATACTTCTTAAAACTCAAGAGTGAAGTATTTAACACTTTTTTGGCCTTCAAGGCCTTTGTTGAAAAACAATCTGGAAATCAAATTCTTAAGTTAAGATCTGATAATGGTGGAGAATATGTTAAAAACACATTCATCAACTATTGCACTGAGAATGGAATTCAAATGCAACATACTGTTCCATATACTCCACAACAAAATGGTGTAGCTGAAAGGAAGAATCGCACCTTAAAGGAAATGGCTAATTGTATGCTACAATCTAAAGGACTTGGTCTTAGTTTTTGGGCAGAAGCAATTAACTGTGCAAATTACATAATAAATCGCACTCCTACTAAGGCTTTAAAGAATATCACTCCAGAAGAAGCATGGAGCTCAATCAAACCAGATGTAAGTCACTTTCATGTTTTTGGAAGTGAAGCGTGGGCCCATATTCCAGATGAAAAGCATAAAGCTTTAGAACCTAAGAGTGAAAAATGTACTTTTGTTGGATATTCTGAAGATGTCAAAGGCTATAGACTTATTCCATTTAAGTCCAAAAATGTTATCATTAGAAGAGATGTAAAATTTGATGAAAATATATCGGCCTGCGAGCCTAGTCCAGCGGATGTGCCACCTCTCCCTATCTCTTCTACCTTTGAAAACATTTCCTCTTCAGATGATGAAAGTGAGGATGAAAATCCTCCCCCACCATCTCAGGATCCTCCTTCAGCTCCTGAGCTTCCAAAATGGGTTCGTGCTACTCAAGATGCAGCAGGTGATCTTGCCGGTGATCCTACAGATCAGCGACGCACACGTTCTCAGTTCGAGAGAGCCTCTTCTTTACTGGCTCAAGCTCCAGTAAATTATGATCCTGACACCTTTGCAGAAGCTTCAGGCCATCCAGATTGGGAAGCAGCTATGAATGAAGAATATCATTCATTATTGACAAATTATACATGGGATCTTGTTCCTCTACCAAAGGGACGAAAACTTGTTAGATGCAAATGGGTTTACAGAACCAAGTATGGACCAGATGGGAACGTTGATAAACATAAAGCTCGTCTTGTTGCTAAGGGTTTTTCACAGGTTGAAGGCATTGACTACACTGAAACCTTCTCCCCTGTTTCCAAAATGAACTCTATCCGCCTTGTTCTTTCCCTTGCTGCCTCTTTCAAATGGGAAGTCCATCAGATGGATGTTAAATCTGCCTTCTTGCATGGAGACTTGCATGAAGAAATCTATATGGAACAACCCATTGGCTTCATACAAACAGACTCTAGCCTTGTATGTCGACATAAGAAATCCCTTTATGGTCTCAAGCAAGCTCCTCGGGCTTGGTATGCCAAAATGGATAGCTTTCTTTTAGAATCTGGCTTTTCTAGGTGTCATTCTGACAATACTGTCTACACGAAGAAAGTGGGCAACTCTCTAATCATCCTTGTTCTTTATGTTGATGATCTTATCCTTACTGGTAGTGATCCCAACCTTATAAACCATGTGAAGTCTAGCCTTAAAAGAAAATTTGAAATGACAGACTTAGGACACTTACACTATTTTCTCGGTCTTCAAGTCTTACAATCCAAGGAGGGTATTTCCCTTTCCCAGTCCAAGTATGCTTGTGATATTCTACGTCATTTTCACATGGAAGACTGTAAGCCAGCCCCTTCTCCCTTTCAGTCTGGAGTCAAACTTTCAGTCACTTGTACTTCTCCTGAAGTTGATGCTACATTATACCGTCAACTTGTAGGAAAACTCTTGTATCTAACTCATACTCGTCCTGACCTTTCCTTTGCTGTTGGCCTTGTTGCTCGGTTCATGCAAAACCCCCGTGAAAGTCATTGGAAAGCAGCTAAAAGAATACTTTGTTATGTTCGAGGTACAGTTCAGTTTGGGATTCATTACAATGCCGAAGCATCTCCTCTATTGGTTGGTTTCACTGATTCCGATTGGGCTGGTGACCCTGATGATCGGAAGTCTACTGCCGGTTATGTGTTCACTCTTGGTTCAGGACCTATTACATGGGCTTGTAAGAAACAAGCTGCCATTTCTCTTTCATCAGCAGAAGTAGAGTATCGTGGTGCCGTAGAAGCTAGTAAGGAAGCCTTGTGGCTTCATCAGATCCTGTCAGAGTTTGGCTTTCAGCAGCAGCATCCGACTACACTTTGGTGTGATAATCAAAGTGCCATTCAGCTATGCAAAGATCCAGTCCAACATCAGCGCAACAAACACCTTGAACTGCACATGCACTTCATCAGAAAGCTCATTCACGACCATGTTCTTGAAGTGCAATATTGTTCAACAGATGATCAAGTTGCAGACATCTTCACAAAGGCTCTCACAGAGGCGAAGTTCACTAAACTTCGATTTATGGTTGGAGTTCAGGAAGTTGTCACTAAGGGGGGATAAGCTCTAGTGCCTCCTTCCTTCTCCTATTGTGTCATATTTTTAAATCCTTCAATCCTATCCCAAGTTGTTCTTAAGGGGGGATGTTAGGATATGCCGACACATAGGAAATAGTTAAGTACAACTTGGTCTAGTGTAGAGTTAGGTATAGAGTTAGGTAAAGTGTGTTTCTTTACCGTTGTACATTTTGTAACTTACAATCCGACGGTCACGATATGTAGTGATCCAACGGTTCATTCTCTCCTCAGTATTACCGACACTTGATCCGTGGCTTGACACCCGATTGGTCCATGAATTCTATTTAAAGCGCATGGAGGGTCATTTGTAGGGTAATCCGTGCATGAGAGAAGCTTATGTAAATTTTCATTCTTTGATTAATAAATTGCCTGAAGTGGCTGCGTTGGCTCAGGCCGTGGACTGTTTCCCTCTTTGAGGGTTTTAACCATGTCAAAAATACTGGTGTATTGATCTGTGATCTGGTTGTGAGCGGTGTCCTTTTGGTGTTCTTTCTGAGGAACTTACCATGTAAATTCCTACATAAACCGTTGGGCGTAGGAGACATTTACATGATGTCAAGTTCAATTCCCAGTTCTCAACCTCAAGGTGGCCAGTTATCGCCTGGGGGGCAGCCTCAATTAACGCCTGGGGGGCAACCTCAAGGTACACAAATTGCGTCTGGGGGGCAACCTCAAGGACAGTATGTACCCATGGTACAGTACATTCCTCAAGGTCAACCCCAGCCTCAATATGTACCCCAAGGTCAACCTTAGTATCAATTTATGCCTCAAGGTCAACCCCAGTATCAGTACTTACCTCAAGGGTATCTACCCCAAGGTCAGTACTCAAGTCAAGGTTATCAACCACCCCAAGGTCAATCGTATATTCAAGGTACGGGAAATGTACCTTTCAATTATCAATCCTACCCTCAATCCGGTTATGGATCTCAATATCCTCAACCTGTCATGGGTCAATACCCCGGAATGAACATAGTGTGGGATCCATCGCAAGTTCAACAGGTGTTGCAGCCAAGCGTACAGTTTTCATCTCAAACTGGACAACCTTTAGTTTCTGGTTCACCCCAACAACCAGTCCAGTCTAATGTTCAAACTTCTGTACCTTCGGTAGTTACTCAGTCGCCCATTGCACCTAGTACTCCATCTCAAACGACTGCTGCAACTACCGCAACATCTGTTCTATCCACCACACTTACTTCTGGAGTATCGACAGCTCCGGTTTCTACTGTCTCTGCCACTACTCCTCAGACATCTTTACCATTGTCTGGATCCACGATTCAAACTACGGTTCAGATGCTTGTAGGACAACCTGGTTTAAGTACGGTTGTCACTAGTCAACCACAATTCGCTTATCAACCATACCAGGGGCAGTATCAATTCGGGCCTGCTGTCCAGCAACCAGTTTACCAGTATCAACCGTATCCTGGGTACACTTATCAACAACCACAACGACCCCAGTACGGTCCGGTTAATCCTGGTTTTCCAGGAGGATACAATATCCCGAATGCGATTCCTATTCCAAGTTATCCTGGATATCCTCCTCCTGGGACTGGTCTTGTGACCCAGAGTTTTAGGGATCCTAATCGGCAATTACCATTTATCGCAACTTTGGATTTACCAGACTTATCGCGCTTAACGAACGATCCAATAAATTATCTTCCATTTTGGCCACCAATGCCAAATAAGTTGCCCAGTGACATACCCAAGTTCGAAGGTAAGTCTGGAGAGGACCCGTCAAATCATGTGATGACTTACCACCTCTGGTGTGCCTCTAATTCCATCTTGGATGATTCGATCCGCTTACGTCTTTTCCAGCGTACACTCATTGGTCTCGCGGCCAAGTGGTACATTGAGTTACCACGGGCCTCTTTTTACAATTTTAGTCAGTTAGCTACCTCGTTCTTAACTCATTTTCAGTTGCCGGTCAGATATGATAATGGCATGGAGTTACTAACTTCATTAAAACAATCGACGTCCACGTATATTTCCGATCATATTCATGAATGGAGACGTCGAAGGCGATTAGTGAAAGTTTTTATCCCGGACCAAATCTTAGCTGAATGGTTTGTTAAATCATTGTTACCGAAGATTACTGAAGATGTAGCCAAGGCCCGAGTAGTTACTAAGGAGCAAGTGATTGCTCAAGCACAGTACCTTGACTTAGTTTATACTCAATCAGGTACGTTACACGAAAAGATCCCAGATCTTCCAAAGTCAAATCAAATCGCTGCTGCTCCTTCGGGGTCTCATGCCGCTGATGGCATGATTGGTACAGTGAACACTAAAAGCAAGAAGAAGTCTTCAAAGAATTCTTCGCCCATTATAACCTTACCAGACTCCCCGACAGGAGAATCTTCTGCTGAAGTTTCCGCTAATATTCACGCTGTAGAGTCATCTACGGCGAAATCAAAATCCGGTGGGAAAAAGAAAGGCAAGAAGAAGAATAAAGCAGACAAAACTCCAAAGGAGAAAACAGAAAAGTCGGAAACCAATGACGAAAAGCGCAAACCTCGATATCCTTGTCTTATTTGTGAAGAAGATCATTTTACAAGAGATTGCCCTCATCGGGCCGAAGTTGTGAAAATCGTCAAAGGTTCCCCAACTCCTGCTGTTTTGAAAGATCCATTTCCAAAGCAGGAGAGTAAGATGATAGGTTCTTCCTCGAGTGCCAGTGAAGAACCCATATTGATGATGTCTCATGTAAGGATTGCGACTCGATCACAAGATTATGGTAGTAAAAGTCCTGTTGATGGTAAAGAAGCAAAATCTTCTCATTCTAATCCATCAACCTCAGCTCCCGGTTCCGATCCACTACAGATCGAGAAACCTAACCCGGACTTAGTAATCAAACTGCCCGCCAAGGGTGTACTTCGAAGGTCTGCTTTCAATCCACATGCGAGAGCGGCCCAGAATTACAACATTGTTGAGGATTTAGCTGTTTCACCCTCAGCAATGTCGGTTTTAGAAGTGCTGCAATCATGCCCAGCATAGAGAAAATTACTTTTGTCGGCTATAGGAGCTGTTGATGTTCAGGACCCGAACCTAATAATCTTTGATCTAGAAAATAGCACACCGCGTTTACCTCATCAGATGGCTTTCCAGATCCCAGTGATAGTCAAAAACAGGCCTATTCATCGGACTGTAATTGATGAGGGAGCTTCCACGTGTATTATGTCGATACAGTGTTGGAGATCACTTGGTTCTCCTTCACTCAATCAATCCCTGCCAATTCTTAAGGCCTTTGATGGCCGTGGGTTTCATCCGTTTGGCATTCTACAGGATTTGCCTATAGGGGTTGAAGGAAAAACCGTTAGTCTAGATGTGGAGGTGGTTGATGCCCCTCTAGACTACAACCTTCTCTTGGGTTGAAGTTGGTCTTATGCTATGACAGCGGTCGTTTCATCGGTCTTCAGAGTAATAAAGTTTCCACATAATGGCAAGATCGTAACCATAGACCAGCTGGCTTACTTCTCATCCGACCCAGCCTCTTCAGAGAGTATCCAGCATGTCGGTAAAATGACTATCCCTTATAGGGATGTTGGCGTAGGATTAGTTAAAGATGCCGATTTACTGGGAACTTTTCCTTTTCCTCCAATCAACGGCGTGTCTTCATTTGCATCCATTCATATGATTACATCAGATACCAATGTTTACGACGATCCTTGGATCATTCCTTCTAAATCTGAAATAGACTCATTTGGTAATGCTATGCCTTTGAGTCCATATGAAATTGCCTATGAAGCCGTGCAGTCTTTTACCGACCCGCGTTCAACCCAAATCGACCAAATGAATGTGGTCCGTGAGGAATCGTTTTTCACCTCACCCTCGGAGTTAATAACATTTCCCGAAGTTGTGTCATCTAACGAACAACTTTGTGAAGTCCTGTGTGTAGACGATTTACCGTGGGAAGATCTCCATCACCGATCTTCGTTTTTACCTGAGGATGATCGTTTTGAAAAAGATTTCTCATCAATCTTTACAGCTGAATATGTCAAAGAATCTCAGAATCCAATGAAACATCTTGATTCAGAGCTGAATTTGGGCAACATCTCTCGCACTGTTCCCATTGACATTTCAGTCAAGCCCGGAATTGTTGAGCACATTCATATAGGTGCCTCGTGTTCGGACGACGAAATTCAGATATACAAGGCCATATTTCAAGAATTCCGCAACGTGTTTGCCTGGTCCTATGAGGAAATGCCAGGAATTGATCCCGCAATTGTTATTCATGAGATCAAGACTTACCCGGATGCTAAACCCGTCCGGCAACGTTTGCGTCAGATTCACCCACGAAAAGCGGCTGCAATTAAAGCAGAAGTCGAGAAGCTGTTGAAAGCAGGTTTCATTTATCCAATCCCGTTAACGGATTGGGTATCGAATATTATTTCGGTTAACAAAAAACAGGGAACAATAAGAATATGCATCGACTATAGGGATATCAATCGTGCTTGTCCCAAGGACAACTATCCAACGCCCTATATCGATCAAATCATTGATGATTGTGCCGGCAATGAAATATTTTCCTTTATGGACGGTTTTTCCGGTTACATTCAAATCAATATTCTACCTGCCGATCAACCAAAAACGGCTTTCATTTGTCCATGGGGGACATTTTCTTATTGCAAATTACCTTTTGGGCTTAAGAATGCCGGAGCCACTTTTCAAAGGGCGATGTCTTATGCGTTTCATGACATCAAACACATTGTGCAACCATATCTCGATGATTTGCCCGCTCATTCATTACATCGAGCTGATCACCTTGTCCATTTACGAGCAATCTTCATGAGGTGTAGGCATTATCGTATACGGTTGAACCCACACAAATGTGTCTTCTATATAGAAGTGGGACGATTGCTGGGATTTGTAGTTTCAAAAGCCGGCATTCGCGTCGATCCCTCGAAGGTAGAAGCTATCATCAAATTGCCTCCTCCTTCGAGTCTTCGCCAACTCCAAAGTTTGCAAGGGAAAGCAAACTTTTTATGCCGATTCATTCCTAACTACGCCGAGATTACAAAGGGTTTTACCCGGTTGTTGAAACAGAACGCTCAATTCTCTTGGGACGAGATAGCTCAGAAATCTTTTGATGCACTCAAGCATGCGTTGACCCATGCACCGTTGCTGCATCCTCCCAACTACAACCAGGATTACTTTTTGTACCTCGCCATTGCTCATTCCACCATTGGAATGGTATTAGTACAGGAAGACAAATTCGGAACGAAACATGTGATCTATTACCTTAGTCGGACATTAAATCCAACTGAGCTCAAATATTCACATGTGGAGAAATTGGCCTTGGCAACCGTTCAGGCTGTCCAACGTTTTCGTCACTACATTCTTCTTCGTAAAACTACAGTCATTTCGGATTGCAACCCTATGATCTACATTTTAACTAAACAATTGCTAGGGGGCAAGTACTCCAAATGGATTGTTATCCTGTAGGAGTTCGACTTGGAATTTGAAAAATCTAAGTCTAAGAAATCTTTAGTTTTTGCAGAGTTGATGTGTGATTTCCCGCGTGCTGACACGGAAACTGTGGCAGAGGAACCCATTGCGGACGAATCTTTGTTTCTCATCAACACTTTAGATCCGTGGTATGGGGATATAATCGTCTATCTCCAAACCCAATCCTTTCAGCCCGAAGTTTCAAAGTCGGAACGTCGGAAAATTCGTTTCCAGTCCCAACAGTACAAAATTATTGGAGATACTCTTTATCGCCGTGGGGCAGACTTGGTTTTCCGACGTTGCTTAACTCACGAAGAAGCTGAAAGGGTTTTGAATGACTGTCACTCTGGAGCGTGTGGCAGTCATATGTCTGGGTACGCCACAGCCCAAAAAGTGTTGCGCGCTGGCTACTTCTGGCCGTCCTTGTTTAAAGACTGTATTATTGCGGTCCGGAAATGCCACAACTATCGAGTGTTTGATCGCAAGATGCGCGCACCACCTGCTCCTCTCCATCCTATAATTGCCGTTGGTCCTTTTGCCAAATGGGGTATCGATTTTATTACATGTAACCCTCACTCGGCCGGGGGGCATGCATATATCATCCTTGCGGTTGATTATTTTACTAAGTGGGCCGAGGCGATGCCTACATTCGAGGCTGACGGCAAAACAGCTGCAATTTTCGTATTCAATCACATAATTGCTAGGTTTGGCGTGCCACAAGTGATAATCACTGACCATGGGCACCATTTTCGAAACATTATGATGACAGAACTTACAGGCCAGCTTGGTTTGCGTCATGATAGCTCAACTCCTTATTATCCACAAGCAACTGTCTGGTTGAGTCCATCAACAAAATTTTAGTTATCATGATCCAACGAATCATTGGTATTCATCGGTCGAATTGGCACAACATGTTATTTTCTGCGCTTTGGGCATACCGAACCTCAGTGAAAACATCAACAGGGTTCACTCCTTTCCAACTAGTTTATGGTTTGGAAGCTGTGCTACCCATTGAATGCGAAATCTCGTCACTTCAAATGGCTGTCGAATTACTTCCAGCTACTTCCGAAGAGGAGAAGCATTTATTATACTTAGCTCAATTAGATGAGAATCGACGTGATGCCACATTGGCAATCGAGACTCACGCAAAACGGATAAAAGCTCAGTATGATCGAAATGTGACCCCTCGAAATTTTTCGGAAGGAGACCTAGTGCTATTATATGATCAAGCTAATGATAAATTAGGTGCTGGAAAATTCGTTCCTATGTGGCATGGGCCCTATATTGTCAAGTGAAAGCTAGCAAAAGGGGCCTATGAGCTGGTTGACTTTGACGGGGACTCTTCGGGTAAACCCAGAAATGGACTTTACCTAAAGAGGTATTATGCTTAAATGATGGGTATGGAGATTTTAGTTAGGTTAGGTTTTTCTTTCTAGCTGGTGTGTTTGTTAGTTTAGACAGTGTGCTTAGCTTAGAAAGTGTGTTTTTCGCCGTTATTCTGCTTATCTTGGTTTTACGCTTGATGTTTGTAGATGTCGATGCCTCTCCAAACATACATTGGATTTGCTGACGGTGCTTGTCGTAATACACGAAATATCTCTTTCGCAGCTTGGGTTATTTATTCGCCCTCTGACGAGTTAGTTTCTATGCATGGGGTGAGCCTCGGTCAAACAACAAACAACATTGAAGAATACAGTGCAGTGATTGAGTTATTGTCTGAATCTATTTCGTTTGGGATTCGGAGTTTGATAGTGAGGTTAGATTTTGAACTCGTTGTATTACAGCTTAATAGAGTGTATGCCATTAGAAATCCAGTGTTATTAAGGTTATTTTTGAGAGTGCGTCTCTTAGAACGTGAATTTGATTACATTGAATATCAACATATTCCAAGGTCTTTAAATACATTAGCAGATGCAATTGCTTCTCGAATGTTAAACAGACATTTGTGATAATCATACATGTAAATTTAAAAACATTTTATTATACATGTTTAACAAGATAAGCCGGTAATAATGATATATATATATATAGATAGGAGTGTGTCAAAAATACATCGTCTTCGATCATAGGTTGCAAAACACCTTATGATCGGCAAAAATGATAAGTACAAAAAACCAAAATGTCACATGTGTCTACAAAAACGACCATCCAATCACTGGTGATGATCTCTATATGACACCACTGCACGAGCTACCCTACACAAGAACCTTCTAAAAGGTCTTGGGACTCCGACTACATAGCGCTGAAGCCTGATAGGAATATCATCTATAGTAGTCTCTGGTATATCTGCCGTCAGACGCTCTAGGTCTTGTTCCAACTCAACTAAGGTCTCTGTGGCCTCATCCTGTGGGACCGGTGCCGGTGCAACTGGTTGTCTCCTCTCGAAAGGCCGGAGATTGGCTGGACGCCGTGGGCCTACATCTGCATTTTGAAAATTGTCACTGTCAGTTTTGAGACGATATAAAAACAAAAAAAAGTAGATAATTTAAAAAACTTGTGAAAAATGAAGTACCTGTGTCATCCCACTGTTCTCCCGGTGGAAGAATCATGTCCGGATCTCCACGAAAATCAACTCCAGCATAAGGAAAATCCTGTATCGAAAAGACCTGGTCCTCTAACCAGTGAAAGTACTCCGGTCTAAATCGGACAACCTCCGTGCCCTCGTCAGGATGACGGGCCATCATCGCAACCCATCGCATCAACTTAGGCTCTCGAGGAAGCCCAACCTCAACAGTGAGCTACTACAGCATCAGCATCGGAACCCTCTCTAGAGCAAAACTCACAACTAAAGGCCCATAACCAAAAGCCTTTAGTTGCCCGTTTTTTGCCCTAGTCAGTTGGCCCTTTAAATTGGCCAACACAGCATCACACCAGTTGAAAATGGTGCCTCGATAGCAATCAATCGCCATCCGCATTTGGGACCCGGTGGCAATGTGCAAAGCGGCAGCTCCACAAAGTTTGGTAACTGTAAAGGCAATTACCATAAGTTCAGGTCGGGATATCTTTTTAATCTCTATCCCCCTCTCCTAGTTTTGATTATTACACCACTCTAGACGGAGACTAGCAATGGACTGGCCACCCGGCCTAGTCCCGGACAGAGTCAATTGTTCGCCTCTCTTGGGCAAACCAGTGAGAAAGTAAATATCCGAGGGCTCTATCTCGAGCTGGTTCCCTCCAATGTAAAAGCACTGATCCTGAACATTCCACCTTTCTACCAGCCACTCTAGAAAGCGCACCTGGGCCCTCATGCCAGGTATGGCCTAGTATTTGTAAAGACCGCATGCCTTCAAAGCATCAATGGAAGGTTGGTGATTAATGGCGGCCAAATCAACATCTTTGTGTTCTCTCTCACGCTAATCAAGCATGGTGGGCAATCTGCACACCATAAAACATCTGTTAGAGTCCATAAAATTAAAATTTTTTGGTTCATTTTGGAGAAATGGGGGTTTGAAAATCCTCTCCGCGGTGTACGCAGCCCGCCTTTAGAGACAGAGCGTGTGTACGCAGGTTCTCTTAAGGCAAGCTGCGTACGCCCGGCATTTTCCCAACTGAGAAAATGTCGGGGTACGCAGGTCACCAGTGGAGCACCTGCGTACCCCGAAAAGCAGACCTTGAAACCCCAAGGCCTCCAAAAAATGAAACTAAGGCTTAAAAACAAATTCTAAATGGATGGAAATGCAAGAGAGGATGTTGTAGAATACCTGATGAGACGACGTTCAGTTTTGACGGTCGGATTCTCCGCAATATCCACGGGAAGTTTCTTGCCAAAAGCCCTTTTTCTCTCCTCAACAGTAAAATGGTAAAAATGAAATGGTAAAAGCCCTTTTTATAGGTTTTTTGAGTAAATAAATGTTAAATTTGTTTATTTTCCACCGTGAAAAGGTATTTTTCAAAGTATTTTTATCTATCTTTAAACAGGTATGAGTAATGTGTTGGTTTTTGTGCAGGATAAAGGATTTTCAGGGAAAATTGTCATTTTTCACAAACAAAAACATCAGAGTCATCTTTTAAGCCCTTTTCTGACTCCTAAAACATGAAAAGATTGCCGAGCGTTTCTTTTACACTCGTTAAAACGGAATTAAAAGACGGTCCCCTTATAGCCCTTTTTCTGACTGTAAAAACAGGAAAAGATTGCCGGATTTTTGTCGTTTCAAATTCGATACTAGAAATAAAACGACGTGTCCTTGATCGCTTTTTACTTTTCAGGTCACAGACACTAACTATGAAAGTACTCCTTGGTCGTAAAAAGCCAAGCGGTTCTCTCAAGTATTATTTTATACTTTTTCGGGCTTGGGAGACACAAATTTACGGAAAAGTTCAACCCTGGAGTCTTCTTAAGTTTTTCAGACTCTCTAAAATTGAAAAACTCCGAGTTTCTCCTATACTAGACTCGTTAAAATTTCACAGTAAAGGACCTGTTCGATTACAAACAGGAACGAACCACTCCTTCTTAGGGTTCGAATCTAAACTAAGTTGGACTCATCCGAAGGATGAGCTTATAATCAAGCATATGTTATCCTCCTCAAGCTTGTAAAAAATAAAGAGGTACTTGCCAGAAATGGTGGGGGAAAAGAGAGAAAATGAGCCTATTTGTTATCCTTTGTCTCAGAAGAAACCTTATCACTACTCTTGAACACGACACTTTTTATTCACCTGGGTTGGGAAATCCTTTACCTCACAGTTGATTGAACCATAGTGAAAGTCTTCAGCCGGGTATTAACTTTGGGTCAATTGTCACCAAGCCATCTTTCGTGTCGTTATGTGTTCAAGAGGTCGCTGCAAATAAACCATTCATCTGCAAAATACCTGTCATCCATCTTGACCATCCCTGAGTCAGTCCTTACAGCTACATTTCTTCAACTTGATCTATGATTTCGTGTTGTGGGCTTGCCTACGACGGATCGCTTTCTATCGACATCAGCACATTATCTAGAAATATGATCTAGAAATCGTCAGTACCTTGAGATCCACATGCATCAATGGCAGATTTCTCGCCTTCGATGACAATTTACATCATTGACTTTCGATCAAAGGATTCCGTGACATGTTTGACATCAGCACATTCATTCACATCTCATGGATTGTACTGGGTACTTTGAGAACCATTGACATCACTGGTGGTCTCTCTCACACTTGTTAACAATTTACATCATCGACTGGTAATCAAGTGGTTTCTACCTTGCTCGACATCAACTCATTTATTCGCATGGATAGAATCGTACTATTTCGGGAAGTAGAAATGAAGACCCTGGATCTAGTTTCCACCATCCAGGCTGCGAGGAGTTTTGTAATCATTATATAGTAGACTAACTATAAACAGATGGCTGCGTCCATACTGTGTCTACATGAGTCTACGATTATGATGTGCTGCGAAATCATTCCTGTATCAGAGCAGTAGTTAGTTTGCTAATTAAAGTTTTTGATCTGAGTATGGGAATGCCTACCTCAGCGATGATATGATCTCATACATGTATTTTGTGTTGAATACTTGCAGGTTCCAACCAGGCTCTCCACAAGATAATCCTTGAAATGATAAAGTACTTCACCCTTCCTAGATGATATGAAACCATAATCTACTACAGGCTTCGCACTTTAGGGGGCAATCTGTTACATTAAAATTTGTCACCATGACTATTTGCAGTTAGTATGGCTCCATCAACTGTCATACTATCCTCCTTGGCAAGTCTCATACCTCTGCTCCTCATGTCAAACTCCAAGAAAGAGAGAAAATCCTTAAAAAGTCAATTAACTCTGGTTACGTAGTTTCTCTTGGCCTCACCTGCGTGTACGCACCCCAAGTTCACAATACCTGCGTACTTGTACGATCTGTCTATAAAGGGGTGGGTGCGTACTCCTGTAAAGGTCAAAAGGCGCAAGTTTCACTTCAAAAGAGTTACTTGTGGTCATTTCTAGAGCATTCTAGAAGATGGTTTGACGTGGATTGAGTGCCTCCAGATGGTTCATGCATCCCAATGAAAGAGGAACTTATCCCATGAAGAGGGGAGCAATCCCATTGAAAGAGGGGCTTATCCCATTCATGGTGGACCTGATTAACTTCCTCCAAAGCACTATAAATACAGGCATTAGACCAGAGGGAGGAGAGGTTGAAAGCTGAATATTCCTAAGGGTAGATGCTGCTAAAATTAGGACTCCCTTATAGAGCTTGAGAGGAGAGATTCCCATCCTTTGTTAGCTTCATTTGGAAGTGGGTGAGCTGATCAAAGTAAAGGAGAACTCTTGCTGGACCCTGGAAGGGACCTGCACAACACCAAGGCACTGGTTGTAATGGTTTCTTTTGTTTCCACTTAATACAATTAAGCTCATTTTTCTCAACAAGTTGTTATACATAATTTGTTTCATATACTCCTTGGTCTTTATGATGAATATGTTTTATTTTATGAGTTATTTAGGTGCTATGTAATCGTTTGCTTGTTAGTGAATGTAGGTTATGAAGAGAAGGATGAGCTCATCTGGATCGGAGAGGCTAGACTGCTACAAACAGCGTGGGATTAAAGGTATGTTTTAAACACCTGACTACTTGTATTCTAAATGCATATTTAGGGAAAGATAGTGTTTAATTGTCTTGCTTGTCACTAGAAAGCCTTAGCTTCTAGGGAGGACGGTTTTGTCCGCAAAATTGACTCTTTCCGCATGACAGTTAGGAAAGTAGGCCGGGTAGGTAGCTGTGAGGTTGTAGAATGATGATTTATGATCAATTTTGTGTTACAAAGTGCTTCATCTTTACAGATCACAGTGCTGGCAGTTTTCATTCAAAGGAGCTCAAAGGTGGACATCACTAACTCCCCTTTCTTCTAATTCCCTAAAGTCACTTACTAACTTCCCAAAGAGGTCAAGATCTGCTTGATTGCTCTTAGTTTCATCATCATCCATATCAGTTGCCTTGGTCAAGATCTGCTTCGCTCAACGATTTTATTTCTTTTCAAATTCTTTTCCCCAAAATTAGCCTAAGGTCCCTGACCTTAGCGCTTGCTTATCATCTCCATATTAACTACTGACTCTAGTATATAACTCCCTATTAGTTTTCCCCTTCCCCTACTAAAACTATGTATATAAAATTCCCCTATGTAAATATCCCCTCCCTGGCAATATAGCCATATTTTTTCCAAGTCCGGGAAAAAATGGTCCACCTGGGGCTGTTTTTAGCCCATCCGAGTCATAGCAGGAGTTAGATGACACCTGGTCATGCTAACAACCTCTCCCCTAGCCCTAAAAACCCTCAAAAACCCTCTTTTCCGCCCCCTTACCTTAAGTTTTGGGCAGAAATTGTTAAACCCGCCCATTTTAAACCCCATAACCCACTTTCCCTAAGTCTACAACCCCCGCCGCGCATTATTAAAATTGGAATATCCCTTGTATATTCCCCTCCCTAACTTCCCACCGGCTCACTCTTCCGCCAATCGTCCGATCGTCCTGCGCCCAGATCAACGGTTGACGGGCCGTCCCATCTCCGAACCGCCCGAAGGTTAGCGTCCGGGAGATGGGCGGTATTCCCGCCGTACCTCTCGCCACGCGTCACCTCCTGGGCTGTGGCGGAGCCTCCTCTGACAAAACCACTCATGCCCAAAGGCGGTGTGGCCCAAAACTGGAAACCGCCCCTGCTCGGTGACGTCACCTGCTTGCATCACCCCCTGCCCAGTCACCATGACACGTCATCCACCTGCGTGGACCTCCTGCCACTATACCGCCGAGTCACCTGCCACGTGTCCTGCCACACCATCAGACCCGCCATACTGCCACGTCACCTCCGTACGTGATGATGTCATCATGCTGACATCATCCTGCCACATCACCATGTTGACGTCATTCTGCTGACGTCATCCGCTGTACAAAGTCACGTCATGTTGACGTCATCAGCTTTTTTAGCGCGAAGGGTGAAAATCGCACTCCGGAGCCCCGGAATCAGTTTCTGAGGCAGTTTTTGATGAGAGATTTGCGCATCGCCGGATAAATTAGGCCTGAATGGGGAATCTTTTCATTATGCAGCCCCCAGCAAGCCCGAAAGGCGCCGAATGACCCTTTTTTCTTCGCGAAGCTTGCCGTAAGGAGAAGAAGACAGTTCTAGAGGAAACAGAGGCTGAACAACGACCATTAATTTGTGATTAGACCCACAACAAAGGAAAACAGTGGCCCAGTTTATTGTCAAAGAGTATCAGAGGAAGAAGAAGAGCCAAAGAGTATCAGTCAAGATTTTTTAGGGGCTCGAAGCACCTGAACATTGATGAGCCCCCCAGAAAGTCAAATCAAGAGGCGTAAGCCCGTCCTTGCCCTCAAATCACAGTTAAAGCTTTAAATACAGGCAGACAACAAAGAAGCAGAAACCCATACACATTTATTTCAGAAAACACTGCACCAAGCCATCGAGGACAACATCATTTACTCAGCTTTGATACGACAGCCCTCAGCGCAGCCAAAGATATTTTCATGCATTTATTTTAGATAGGATTAGGTCAAATTAATCGTTCTTTAGGACCTATTTACGTCAAGATGTAATAAAAGCAGTTGTAGAGAGTTTTTCCTATATATACCACCCTCTACATTGTTACAAGGGTTGGTTAATTGAGAATTTTCACTAGAGACTCGCATTGTATACCTGAGTTTTTTCTATAATCAAAGATTGCTGAAAGCTTGGAGAGCAAACTGTCTATTGTAAATGAATGTTTTGAAGATCTGAAGATGGAATCCTTGTGCTGCAGTCTGAAGCAATAAGTGCATCTTACCTCTGTTTATTGTTTACCACTATTTAAATAGCAGAAAGAAAGAATAGCTTAGAATTTGTTTAAGTACACTCTATGCTCAATTTCTGCTGTTTCTTTATGTTTTCCTCTAAATGAATAGGTTATGAATATGAATTCCTCCTGGCTCATATTTACCCCGATTCACCTGTGTTGGCCAATTATCTAGGGATTCTTCACTGCCCCTAGGTAGAGAACTGTTACCCCCATCTGTTAAGCTGATTGAGAGATTCTTAACTGCCTCTCATTACTTAGCATTCTTTCCATCATTTAAACCTGAAATATTGTTTCATGCACAACTATCTTGCTCCATTTTCCTCTCTTATGACCGAAGAAATGCACCAGCAGTTCTCCTCCTCGACTCCACGCCCAATGGTTTGAAACTTCCAGACTATGCCTTGCCTCTCTGTCTGAAAACATCAATTTTCCCACCAAAAACAAAACAAAAACCCTCAGAACTCAAAACCTAGCCTAAAATCCTTTTCAACAAAGCTAAATCTGAAAGAGAGAGCCCTCTCTGATTGCAGGTTGGCTAGAACCTGCAGTCCAAAGTTGGTCTGTGGTTACCTCGGCCATATCCTTTTTCGAAGCTTAAGGACAACCTGAGTGATAACATAATGGCGACTCCACTAGGGACCTTCCTCAGATAGTTTCACGAAGAAGGTAAGAAAGCTCCACTGAGACCATAAATCAAACTTTCCAATTGCTGTTTATCTCTTAAAACTACAGATGAAGCCTGAATGTCAGCCAGGAAGCCTTTGAAACTGTTTTTTTCTTTGCATTAACAGGAGTAAATAAATGCTGCTTCAGTCAATATTCATGCTAGTTTTAAGTTACAAATAAGCTGTCCCAAATTTTAATTAGTCCCTTGTTGATTACAAGAACATTCCCAGGAAAAATACCCAAAACAAAATTCGGAAGCTGGCTCCCAAGAAAAATCCACGATATACAAGGTCAAATCCAGATCCCAACCCTCCAGCTGTTTTTGAAAACCCTAACATAATCTCGAAAATCCTTAGGAAGCAAGAAAGACAGGAAAATTTTGCTGATTTGAGCCCTGAAACAGCTTACCCTAGCTGTATTCCGACTCCTGTCAAGGTTTTGTTCCGTTCAACCCCTATTTCCCCTAGTTCATCATCTACATCTCGAACTCCTCCTTCCACACCTTCATTTGCTGCATATACTACCACTACTGTTGTTTCCAGCGTTCCAGTTACTCCTGTGATCCCCGTTACTCCAGTTGTTCCATTTATCCTCGTTGTTCCACTTATACCTGCCAATATGGCTAATAGATATGCACCCCTGCAATTACCTGCTAATGTTGGGGCTTTACCTCAAGAGTACCAATCTAAAATTACCTATTTTGACAGCACTGGTCCTTTCACAGCCCTTCAGCACACCAAAAAGATGCAAGACTATTTTGAAAACTACGAGATAGATGATGATAGCATAAGAATGAGAATTTTTGTTCAGAGTTTAACAGGTGATGTAAGAACTTGGTTCATATCACTTGCTGCAAATTCCATAACCACCCCAGATGAGATTTACCAATCCTTTACCAACATATGGGAGAAAAAGAAAGACCCCTTGCACATACTAGCTGATTATGATACGATTAAACGAGGACCTCAAGAGACTGTTTTGGAGTACTGTGCAAGATTCAATAATGTATATAATGCAATACCACAGAACTTAAGGCCTCCACTTGACCTAGCCTTGTACAATTTTCCCGATGGATTCGACCCGGATATGGCATACCAGTTAAAAGAAAGAGCTCCTCAGACCCTTGCGGACATGCAAAATGTTGTTGTTAGCGTAGAAGCCAATTTAATTGCCAAAAGAAACAGAGCTAGAATGGAAAGAAGAACCACCTTTAAGGAAGAACCCTCAGCTTTTGATCAAAAGCTTGATGCTATCATCAATGGCCTGCAAAGGTTGGGAGAAAGAGTAGAAAATGTTGAGAGAAAAGCATCATGGGAAGGAAAACAATCTAATACCATAAGGAACCCAAATTTTAGGAAAACGCAGAACACAAATACTGGTAGGACTAACCAAGACCATGATATAAGACCCCCTTTCCAAGATAATTATGTTGAAGGATCTACTTCTAGTGAACCCATAGAGGACACTCACATGAACTTAATGGATCTAAAGGGCGAGCACCAAACTGTCCTGTCCCAAGAAGACCAAAATGAACTCGATTACAATCAATTTCAGACTAGGTCTGGAGAGTCTTTTGATTTTAAACAAGGTTATGATACTGCTGTGTATGAAGTACAAAAACAATATAAGCTAAGAACTAGGACCATTGACATTTGCGAACCTAGAAAAACAAAGGATGGCAAACAGCCCAACAAGATTAAAGGCAAGGCTGTCATAATAGAACCAGCTGATATACCTATTCCAAACCCGCATCAAGTGACTGTAGAAGACATAACAAACCTGCAACCTTCCAAAGATCAGCCTTTGCCACCTCCTTCCTCGAAAGAAAGCTCGAACAGGGTTCCAAAAAACTTTCCTGAAACTGTAAAACCGCAAGCAAAAACTTCCCATAATGCTGATAAACAAGAGCGAAACGCAAACGATTCAAATGAAATAGAAAAAACTGCCATTATCAATACCAAGACTCCATTGGAAAAACCATTTAATTTAGAGGCAGAAATAGCTAAGTTGAAAATATCCATTCCCCTCTCAGAACTTGCCAAACACGATGTATATAGGCAGCAAATTCAAAGATCACTTCAAATGCCAGAAGTCAAGGACGATGTAAATGTTTTGGATGATTCCCCAGAGCTGCTGTTTGGCCCAGAAGTTAATGGAAAATCAACACATGGACCTGTCCCACCCTTTTATGTCAGTTTGCATATACATGACAAATTTTTGCACAACGCTATGTTTGACTTAGGGGCATCGCACAATCTTATGCCCAAAGCAGTTATGGAAAAACGGAATCTTGATGTTACAAGACCTTACAAAGATTTATACTCATTTGACTCGAGTCAAGTGAAATGTCTAGGCCTCATCAAAGAATTGTGTGTCTCCTTAGTCCAATATCCCAACAAGACCATCCTCATGGATGTAGTGGTTGCTGACATTCCACCAAAGTACGGTATGCTCCTGTCAAGATCATGGGGAGCAAAGCTTCAAGGATCCCTTCAATTAGACCTTTCCTATGCCACCATTTCAGTCTTTGGGAAACCAAAGAGACTGTATAGAGAAACGCTCACGAAATATGTGGTAAGTAGCGAGAGCAAGCCTGAAAATTTTCCCATTTACTCAATCCACTATGATATGGATTCCTTTATTTTGTTTAATGATGATACAAATTCTCCAATTGATAATGAGCCCTTTACTCTAGAGCAACAAGCCCACATCAACGAAGAATCAATTTCACACACTGATGAAACTATCACAACAGCTAATGCAACCAGCATACCAAAAGAACTTTCCCAAACAGAAGTTTCGAATCTACCCAATCCTAAGTTGACTGACACTTTAGGCATCAACCACAAGTAGGAAATCACATGGTATTTAGAATTTGATGGCTCTGTTAACAAGTTAGGAGCAGGGGCAGGTGTCTGGATTCACAATACATATAACAACCATGCAGAAGGTCATGCCTACAGACTGAATTTTAAATGCACAAATAACATGGCAGAATATGAGGCTCTGTTGCTAGGCCTTAAACTCCTCAAAGCTCTAGGAGGTGCAAAAGTGTCTATTTTAGGAGACTCTGATTTAATCATACAATAGATGAAAGGCAATTTTGTAACCAATGACAACAGAATGAGAGCCTATAGGACCGCTGCTACTAATATACTCCAGGCATTCACTGAATTCAAGCTTGATAAGATTTCCAGAAATCACAACATTCATGCACACAGCCTAGCCACCTTTGCTAGTACATGCAAGCTTCCTTTTGACCCAAACCATCACTTCACAGCTGAAATAAAACATAGGCCCGTTGTCCCAAATAATGTTAAAGATTGGCAAGTGTTTGAAAATGATGCCCAGATTAATAATTTCCTCACCCTTGAGCATGAGTTTGTGAATATTAACATCGACATGGATGCTATGAACGGCTCCCAACACCAAACAAATGAAAATCAGCAAGATGTAACAGCTGCAACAGCCAAGAAAATCCTGAAACCAACTATTTTTGACAAAGAAAACATAGAACAACTGAAACAAATACACTTGGAAGAAGTAGCCAAAACAAAGGCAGACATCATTGTCTTAAAGGATAATTTTCTGCCTGCTGGCCTAACCCCATTAGAAGACATGTTTGATGCTAATGACGTGCCCAGAAAGCCAAAATTGCAGCCCATAAACACTGATATAGAGGAACACAACATTGGGACAACAGAGAAGCCAAAAATGATCAAACTGTCCAAAAATTTACCACCTGATCAAAAGCCCAAGTACATTGATTTGTTCAAAGATTTCCAGGATGTATTTGCTTGGAGCTATGAGGATTCGAAATCCTATGACACTTCAGTGATCCAACACACAATCCCCTTAAAACCAAACCAGAAACCCTTCAAGCAGAAACTTAGAAGAATTAACCCTATGCTTCTTCCCCCGGTTGAGAAGGAAGTAAAGAGGATGTTTGAAGCAGGCATCATAGCACCTATTAGATTTTCTGAATGGGTGTCCAATCTTGTTCCTACGAGAAAAAAAACAGGTGAAATCAGACTTTGTGTAGATCTCAGAAATTTAAACCAAGTCTCCTTAAAAGACCATTACCCTTTGCCCAAAATGGACCACATCCTACAAAGAGTAGTGGGATCATCTAGAATCTCTTTGCTAGATGGTTTTTCAGGTTTCAACCAAATACTTGTTCACTCGGACGACCAAGACAAAACAGCTTTTACCACACCCTGGGGAACATTTAAGTATGTAAAGATGCCATTTGGTCTTAAAAACGCTGGTGCTACCTTTCAACGAGCAATGGATATTGCATTCGCTAAAGAAATACATGATTTCCTAGTTGTCTACCTTGATGACTTAACCCCATTTTCCAAATCTGATGAAGAACACCTCAAGCATCTCAGGCAAATTTTCATGACATGTAGGAAATATGGCATTTCCTTGAACCCCAAGAAGTCTCTGTTTGGCCTCAAAGAAGGCAAATTACTTGGCCACATCATATCAAAGGATGGGATCAGAATTGATCCCGAAAGAATACAAGCCATCCTCCAAATCCCATTTCCAAGAAACATTAAAGAGCTACAAGCATTCCTTGGGAAAATCAACTTCTTGAGAAGATTTATTCCAAATCTAGCTGAGCTGATAAGATTGTTAAGAAACATGTTAAAGAAGGATGCCAAGGTAAAATGGTCTCTTGAAACCAAGCAAGCATTTGAGAGTATCAAATCGGCCTTAACACAAACCCCTATCCTAACTAGCCCACAGTTTGACAAGGATTTTATCATATTTTCGTTTGCATCTGATCACACTATAGCTGCTGTCCTTTTGCAAAAGGATGAACAGGGAGCTGAAAAACCAATCACTTTTTTCAGCAGAGCCTTAAGAGACGCCCCTTTGAAGTACCCAATAATGGAAAAGCAGGCCTACGCACTTGTTAAGGCCATCAAGGATTTCAGAGTGTACATCTTATATTCACATGTGATTGCCTATGTCCCACATGCTGCTGTAAAGGACATATTGACTCAAGAGGGATTAGAAGGCAAAAGAGGCAAGTGGATTGCAAATATCCTTGAATATGACATAGAAATAAAACCAACCAAGTTGATAAAGGGACAAGGTTTAGCTAAACTGATGTCCGAAACAAATTTTCAAGCCTTAGAGATTAACCAGCTGGACAATGAACCGGAGCTGGTGACTCCACAGATCAGTGAAATCTTTTTACAATCCCCATGGTACGATGATATATGCTTTGTATTGTTAAACCTATGTGCTCCCCCAGGATTGTCCAGAACCAAGAAAAGATTTTTGAAAATGAAGGCTTTAAAGTTTTGTGTTATAGATGGTGCATTATTTTGGAGAAATCATGAAGGTATATTACTTAATTGTTTAACCATGAATGAAACTAACAATGTCATGAAAGAATTCCATGCAGGTGACTGTGGAGGACATCTATATTGGAAGTCCACTGCTGATAAAATTTTAAGGGCTGGTTTTTATTGGCCCTCTCTTTTTGCAGATGTAAAGACGTTTGCCATGTCATGTCACAAATGCCAAATTTTTGAGGGCAAAAGAAAGCTTTTACCCCTGCCCCTTAAACCCATCTCAACCAAACAACCTTTTCAACAATGGGGTCTTGACTTCATTGGAGAAATCCATCCCTCTTCCTCAGGCTAGCACAAATGGATCCTAACAGCCACTGACTATTTCACTAAGTGGGTTGAAGCCATTCCCTGTAGACAAGCCAATGACACCATCATTCTCCAATTCCTTGAGTGCAATATCCTTTCCAGATTTGGCTGCCCTAAGAAAATCATCACTGACAATGCCGCTACCTTTAAGTCCAAAAAAATGATCAATTTCTGCCATAGATTTCATATTACCTTGGGCCACTCCACGGCCTATTACCCTCAAGGTAATGGCTTGGCCGAATCATCTAACAAAAGCCTCATCAACATCATAAAGAAAGTGCTGGAAGAAAACAAGAAGAACTGGCACAAAAAACTGGGAAATGCCCTATGGGCAGATAAACTTTCAAGCAAAAGATCAATTGGGATGAGCCCTTATGAGCTGGTATATGGCATGGAGGCTAGATTTCCTTCATCCCTGGGCATTCCTACTATCAAACTGTTACAAGAGATTCAGGCTGAACCAAATGACATCCAAAGAAGAATCAATCAGACCATCCATCTGTAGCAAACCAGAGAACAAGTTTATGATAGAGCTCAAATTGTGCAAGAAAAGCTCAAAAAGATGTTTGATAAGAGAGCTAAGGCTGAGGATTTCAATGTTGGTGACAAAGTTCTAAGATGGGACTCAAGAAGGGAAGACAAGGGCAAACATGCCAAGTTTGATTTTTTATGGAGAGGTCCATTGGTTATTTCTGCTGTTCAGGGAAATAACACTTATTTTCTCAGATCTGTAGAGGACGGCACTGCCGAAGAAGGCCCTGTCAATGGCCGTATGCTGAAACATTACCATGACCCCTTTTAAGGGACACAATGCAGTTTTGTATATATCTTTGTACAGTCTTATTTGTATATATCAGCACTTTGTTTTTATTTTGTATAAGCAGGTCGATTGTTTAAGAAGCAGTAGTAAATTTGTGAAGGCACAGCCAAAACAAGTGTTCCAGTTTTAAAGGCTCTGTCTCTGCACCAATTTCAGCAAAACAGCAAAAGGAAAACTGTCACATTACAAGCAATTCATGGTAGAAAAGAACTATTTGCAGTCATTGTGCATAATTATCAAGCACGCAGAAGAAAGCAGGCGATGCTGCACAATTCACAGTAATTCAGTTGAGGAGGAGGTTGTTCATAGTTCAAAGTTTATATTTTTAGCAGCCAGAACAAATTTTTCCAGTCTACAGTAACCACAGAAGATCAAGGCAGTCTGACCTGTTGTTCTTGGCTTTTCAAAAGGAAAAGCCATCCCCAAGTGGAGCCACTGTTAGCCTCCTGTCGCAACAGGGTTTCATCTTTCATGATTGACATTTTTACATGCCAAATATGTCATACTTTGCAAGCTGCAGTGTTCCATATTTCCACAAGAAAGCCATGAAGTGTGCTAGTCCAAATGCCACTGCTGATTCCAATTTTGATGAGTTGTTCCAATCTTGAAGAGTTTTCATTTAAGGGAGGTCCAAACAGTCTAATCTTGGTCTCCCTAGGTTTCAATTTCCTGTTTTAGAATATAGAGAATGATACCTGTCTAAACAGTTTAATCTTGGGAGATATGTAGATAGGTAGAGAATCAAAGGGACCCAACTGCTTAATCTGGGCCCTGGCAGAAATAAGTGTAGATTTAGATAGGAAATCATTCAAAAGAAAAATTGTAAATCAGGGTCTGCAAGTCTAAGTGCACCCAAACCAAAAAGAAGAAACAATGTTAGGAAATTAGGCCGGGTAGGTAGCTGTGAGGTTGCAGAATGATGATTTATGATCAATTTTGTGTTACAAAGTGCTTCATCTTTACATATCACAGTGCAGGCAGTTTTCATTCAAAGGAGCTCAAAGGTGGACATCACTAACTCCCCCTTCTTCTAATTCCCTAAAGTCACTTACTAACTTCCCAAAGAGGTCAAGATCTGCTTGATTCCTCTTAGTTTCATCATCATCCATATTAGTTGCCTTGGTGAAGATCTGCTTCGCTCAAGGATTTTATTTCTTTTCAAATTCTTTTCCCCAAAATTAGCCTAAGGTCCCTGACCTTAGCGCCTGCTTATCATCTCCATATTAACTACTAACTCTAGTATATAACTCCCTATTAGTTTTCCCCTTCCCCTACTAAAACTATGTATATAAAATTCCCCTATGTAAATATCCCCTCCCTGGAAATATAGCCATATTTTTTCCAAGTCCGGGAAAAAATGGTCCACCTGGGGCTGTTTTTAGCCCATCCAAGTCATAGCAGGAGTTAGATGACACCTGGTCATGCTAACAACCTCTCCCCTAGCCCTAAAAACCCTCAAAAACCCTCTTTTCCGCCCCCTTACCTTAAGTTTTGGGCAGAAATTGTTAAACCCGCTCATTTTAAACCCCATAACCCACTTTCCCTAAGTCTACAACCCCTGTCGCGCATTATTAAAATCAGAATATCCCTTGTATATTCCCCTCCCTAACTTCCTGTCACCTCACCCTTCTCGCCAACCATCCGATCGTCCTGCGCCCAGATCAACGGTTGACGGGCCGTCCCATCTCCGAACCACCTGAAGGTTAGCATCCGGGAGATGGGCGGTATTCCCGCCGTACCTCCCGCCACGCGTCACCTCCTAGGCTATGGTGGAGCCCCCTCTGAAAAAACCGCTCATGCCCAAAGGCGGTGCGCCCCAAAACCGGACACTACCCCTGCCCGGTGACGTCACCTGTTTGCATCACCCCCTGCCCAGTCACCATGACACGTCATCCGCCTACATGGACCTCCTGCCACTGTACCGCCGAGTCACTTGCCACGTGTCCTACCACACCATCAGACCCGCCATACTGCCACGTCACCTCCGTACGTGATGACGTCATCATGCTGACGTCATCATGCTGACATCATTCTGCTGACGTCATCTGCCGTACAAAGTCACGTCATGCTGATGTCATGCTAATGTCATGCTAACGTCATCAACATTTTTAGCGCGAAGGGCAAAAATCGCACTCCGGAGCCCCGGAATCAGTTTCTGAGGCAGTTTTTGATGAGCGATTTGCGCTGCACCTAGCGCAAATCGCTCATCGCCGGATAAATTAGGCCTGAATGGGGAATCTTTAGGGAATCTTTTCATTATGCAACCCCTAGCAAGCCCAAAAGGCGCCGAATGACCCTTTTTTCTTCGCAAAGCTTGCCGTAAGGAGCAGAAGACAGTTCTAGAGGAAACAGAGGCCGAACAGCGGCCATTAATTTGTGATTAGACCCACAGCAAAGGAAAACAACAGCCTAGTTTATTGTCAAAGAGTATCAGAGGAAGAAGAAGAGCCAAAGAGTATTAGTCAAGATTTTTTAGGGGCTCGAAGCACTTGAATGAGCCCCCCAGAAAGTCAAATCAAGAGGCGTAAGCCCGTTCTTGCCCTCAAATCACAGTTAAAGCTTTAAATACAGGCAGACAACAAAGAAGCAGAAACCCATACACATTTATTTCAGAAAACACTGCACCAAGCCACCGAGGACAACATCATTTACTCAGTTTTGATACGGCGGCCCTCAGCGCAGCCAAAGATATTTTCATGCATTTATTTCAGATAGGATTAGGTCAAATTAATCGTTCTTTAGGACCTGTTTAGGTCAAGATGTAATAAAAGCAGTTGTAGAGAGTTTTTCCCTATATATACCGCCCTCTACATTGTTACAAGGGTTGGTTAATTGAGAATTTTCACTAGAGACTCGCATTGTATACCTGAGTTTTTTCTATAATCAAAGATTGCTGAAAGCTTGGAGAGCAAACTGTCTGTTGTAAATGAATGTTTTGAAGATCTGAAGATGGAATCCTTGTGCTGCAGTCTGAAGCAATAAGTGCATCTTACCTCTGTTTATTGTTTACCACTATCTAAATAGCAGAAAGAAAGAATAGCTTAGAATTTGTTTAAGTACACTCTATGCTCAATTTCTGTTGTTTCTTTATGTTTTCCTCTAAATGAATAGGTTATGAATATGAATTCCTCCTGGCTCATATTTACCCCGATTCACCTGTGTTGTCCAATTATCTAGGGATTCTTCGCTGCCCCTAGGTAGAGCTCTGTTACCCCCATCTATTAAGCTGATTGAGAGATTCTTAACTGCCTCTCATTACTTAGCATTCTTTCCATCATTTAAACCTGAAATATTGTTTCATGCGCAGCTATCTTGCTCCATTTTCCTCTCTTATGACCGAAGAAATGCACCAGCAGTTCTCCTCCTCAACTCCACGCCCAATGGTTTGAAACTTCTAGACTATGCCTTGCCTCTCTGTCTGAAAACATCAATTTTCCCACCAAAAACAAAACAAAAACCCTCTGAACTCAAAACCTAGCCTAAAATCCTTTTCAACAAAGCTAAATCTGAAAGAGAGAGCCCTCTCTGATTGCAGGTTGGCTAGAACCTACAGTCCAAAGTTGGTCTGTGGTTACCTCGGCCGTATCCTTTTCCGGAGCTTAAGGACAACCTGAGTGATAACACCTAGCAACTGGCAACAGTAAGAAGGACACGGAGATTCTATTCCCCTGTAGGCTATGTGAAGGCATCCATCCCCTTCACCTTTGTCCGATCATGGATAAAGCTTCCACCATTTTGGAAAGTCTTACAGCTCCTTCACCCCAATTGCCCGTTGGTTATCACCAGCTTTCTTCAGACTCTTCTCTTGTCCAATCTCCTCCTTCCGAGACTGGCTGTGCCCAGCCTGTTCCAGACCAACCATTGGTCAGAAAGAGTGTCGACTTAGGTTCACCACCTATTGATCACTCTGTCTCAGAAGAGCATACTGCTCATGTTCTTCTCATCTCATCAGATTCTCCAGCGTCTGAAAATGACTCTCCTATCCCAGCCAATCCTGAGCGTCCTTCTTCGGTTCTTGGGGGGTAGGGGGGCAATCATACGATTCCCCCACCAAGTAGTTTGGTCATCACCTTCAAATGGAGTCATTTGACTACGTTCCATCTTCCATCCTATGTGCCTTTCGAGATTATAGTACACGCCTACGATAAGGTAGTACCTGGCACTGTCCTGGATGAAGGTGCATCTGTCAGTCTGATGCCTTCCACTACTTGGCAAGATTTGGGTTCCCCACAACTTGTGCCGGTCACACAGAATCTGTTGGCATTTGACGGAGAACCATGTCAACCTCTAGGGATCCTCCCAAAGTTGCCTGTTACTTTGGGAGGTAAAACCGTCTATATAGACGTCATGGTTTTCCAAGGTGTGAATTTCAGTCTTCTCCTTGGCCGCGATTATATTTATGCTCTGGGGGCCCTTCTCTCTTCCCTTTTCCATGTGATTTGTTTTCCACACGAAGGGCGGATAGTGACTATAGATCAATTATCATTCTTTCATCCCCCGGTGCCTCCAGCACAGCCGTCACCCCCTATTGGTCCTTGCTCGCTAGCAGTACCTTCCTTGCCACAGGTTAATTATGTGGCTACCCATTCCATTTCCGCCTCTCCTGATGACCATGCAACTGGTCTGGTACAAGATGTACTGGGGGCATTGGAACCCGACCTGTCATTGGTGCACCCTAACATGTGCTCCTCCCAGAGTGCGTTTCTTCCATCCCATGAAGCTTGGGAGCCACGTTCTTGAATGGCCCATGAACAGGGTTACCAGCATAGTTCCTGATCTTGTGTCAAGCTCGTTAAACAATGAAACAAGGTATACGAGCATAGTTCCTGATCTTGTGTCAAGCTCGCTTAAAAATGAAACAAGGGTTATGAGGATAGTATGTTCCTGTCTCAACCTCGTTAACAAATGAAACAAGGGTTATGAGGATGGTTCTGTTACTATGTCGACCTCATTAAAAAATGAAATATCTCCCCCTCCAAATTGAGTCTTTGCTTAAGATCTCATAAAATCCAATACGAGTCTTTCCCAAATCTCGCAAGTGAACCTTCATTACACCCACTTCGTTGAATGTAGTGAATCTTGGGGGGCATGCACCTCGATTTGTGTCATTATGCTGGGGGCATGCAAACTTATAACAAGCATAGTTTTTGTTTCAAGATTGTAAAAACATGAAACCGAATCCAGGCAGAGTTCTCCATGGTTCAAGCTTGTGTAAAAATGAACCCTCACCTCACCTACACCTCGTAATTTCCGTATGTGTGAGTGTTTTCTTATTTTGGCTTAGTGTGAAGGCGTGATTGTCGTTTATTGTGTCTCCTACTTCTTGTGCAGATGCCTGTTGCACCTTACGTTGGGTTCTGTCAGAGGCCAACGGATTTTAAGGTTGTATTTACGTGTTAAATTGTTAGAGAGGAATTTTGATTTCATTACATATCAACATATTCCACGATGATTAAACACGTTAAGTGATGCATTGGCTAATCATGTATTAGACAGACATTTGTGTAACATGTAATCAAAACATTATACAAGAAAACATGTAAAACACAATGATAGACGATAGGAATATGTATATCTATCTATATCTATCTATATATATATATATATATATATATATATATATATATATATACATATATATATATATATATATATATATCATGTGGCACATCGAGGTGCTAAAAAATAAGTGTACATGTCCAAATAGAGTCTATGTTCTCCATACATCTAAGACACATGTCTCTCAAAAAGTAACCAGCAGGAAATAAAAACCTAGGTGTCTACTGCGGTGGGTTGTGCTCCCTATAGTACACCACCGCTCATGTCACCCGCCTCAATAGGCAGTGCATCCTGGGTTCCACTCCTACTGTGTGGATCTGGGACGATCTGGGGACCTCCTCGATACCCATATAATATGGAATCCCTACTAGTAGACCCTCAAGGTTCTGGATCACTATCTCCATCATATCATCCTCTAGAGGAGCTAGGGCTAGTGCTCCAATGCCCTACGCGTCCCTCCGCACCTCTGGAGCCAGCCCAAGGGGTCTCACTGGTCCTACATCTGCATACCATAGCATTCATCATTAGGACATGTACATGAAAAAATAAAAAACATCATAAAAATAAAATGCAAAAAATGTGATCAAGTGTCTTACCACCGTCATCCCACTGCTCTCCAGTAGGCAGCTGCATGTCAGGATCTCCGCGGAAGTCCATGCCGGCATATGGCCAATCCTCCATGAAGATCATCTGTCACTCTAGCCACTCTCAGAAAAATGTCCCCCACGCCACTGGTCGTCTGCCACCTCCTCATGGCATGACATGAGCCCATCGCGTGGCCCTCGTCTCACGTGGCCTGGGTAAGTCCAAATCCATGTCTTGCAACTGCAGTGCCGGCACCTTCTCCAGCATGAGAGGGACTAAGATGGATCCATAACCAAACTACTTTGTCTCTCCCCGACGACAGTTGGTGAGTTGCCTCTTCATGTTTGTCGCTACCGCCTCTGCCCAGTTAAACATGGTGGGATTGAGACACTCGAGAGCCAGCCGGAGCTGGGTCTTCGAAGCCTCATGTTGGGCTTGGGAGCCCGCTACCCGTGTCACCATGAAAAGCATAGCACGAAGGATTACGTCCTCCACTGTTGGGATTGCCACCTTCCCACTCCTTGACTTGCGTGCCTGTGGGCACACTTGAGCCATCAGCATGTCTAAGGAATCACCCCCGGGTCGCTGCCCCTCCAGAATGGGCCTCTCACCTCGATGGGATAGCCTAGTCAAAAAATATATGTCTCTAGAGTCAAACTTGATATCCCGGCCTTGTATGATAAATTTCCCATCTGTGGGATTCCAAGCCCTGATCAGTAGCTCCAGTAAGTCAGGTTGTGACCGCAGGTGTGGAGTTAGGAAGAATTTGACAAATTCGCATGCCCGCAGTGTGTTTTGGCACCCCACATTGGTGAAAACTTCTATATCATTGTTATCATGCACGCGTTCTTGCCAGACGAATGCCATTATACCCTGCAGGACAAGGAAAATTGGATTAGTACTTTTTTTGGAAATTTTAACGCATAATTAGCAAAAAACATGAGTTTGCATCGTCATCACGTCTGTTTTAAAAACAGACATGATGACGCGAGGTCTCCAGTTCATTTTTTCCGTGGTCAGCACGGAAGTACATCACTCTTCCGCGATGATCGGGGTGCACCTTGTGTAAAAAATTTTGGCCATCGCGGACCCAACAGGGTAAACCCGCGATGACCGAGCAGCGGAACCTGGTTTGAAAAACTGCCTAAACTAACACTTGGAACATTCAAAACGCATGAAAAAAGCATTAAATTGAAGCGCAGGGCAATGTGTGTCTACCTAGAACCAGTTTTGGGATGAATGATGCATGGACAGGGCCGAATTTCGCTCGCCAACTTCAGTGCTCCAAGTTGCTCCACAGTGAATTGAACAGTGCTATGGTAAAAATGAATGGGTTAATCCTTTTTTATAGTGATTTTGGCAAATTTAAAAATTACATTTCATAAATGTGGGTTTTTTCTCATTGTTTTACCATATGGATAGTCAAAATATGATTTTTTAACTATGTTTTTATGAATATTGTTCATTTTATATCGAATGGAGTTATGTGTGGCGTGTTTTTGTGCAGGGCTTCAGGTGGTGGAATTATGACACTCTCATAAACACTTTATCCATGAAGTCGCCTTTAAGCTCTTTTTCGACTGGAAAAATGAAAAGATAGCCGAGTTTTCCTCTTGACTCGTTAAAAGAAACAAGAGGCGGTCGCATTTAAGCTCTTTTTCTCAATCGTTTAAACACGAAAAGATTGTCGGGTTTTTGTCATTTTAGGCTCGTTATTGGTTACGAAACGACATGCTTCTGACCGCTTTTCTACTTTTTCGGGTCGAAGTCACTATGTACGAAAATTACTCCTCAATCGTAATGATCGGGCGGTTCTTTCGAGTATCATTTTATACTTTTTCAGGCTCGAGAGACACAAATTTATGAAAAAGGACCCCCCGGAGTTTTCTTTTCCATGTCTTTTTCAAACTCTCTAAACATGAAAAAGACTCTGAGTTTTTCCTATGTCAAACTCGTTAAACCCTGATGACATTGGATTCGTCACCATGATGAGACTCGAGCTTCTCCTTCCTCGGGCTCGTTAAACTATTACTAGGTTGGACTCAACAACAGGTTTATCATTGATTGTCTATGGCAGCTAGTCACTCTTCGACATCGACACTTTTGCTTCTTGTCGAGTTGGGACATCCATACATCGTCATTTGGCCTTCTGTAGGTTTGGGTTATCATTCTAGCCTTATTCCATTCGATTCATGTTTTCTCCTTCAAGCCTCTGATCCCTTGGTACCTGAATGCTGCCGCCCCCCTCCGGAGTCATGTTGCCGACATGTTCAAGAGTATAATCCTTCTGCATTTTACACCCTCGTCTTCTCCTCTGATACTCTGTTTTTCCATCTACCACTTGTTCCTTATCTCATGTCGTTGATGGGGGAAACATTATGGCCCTCCTGCGATGGATCGTCTCTTGTCGACATCAGCTCATTATCCAGGAGATAGATCTAGAGATCCCCTTTGGTACCTTAGAGCTTGCATGCCTCAATGGCAAGTTCTTCTCACCTGACGTCGACTTTCATCATTGGTGGTTGATTGGGTGATTCCACGAGTGTTCGACTCTAGCTCCTTTTTCACACTTCGTGGATTGTGCTAAACAGTACCTTGAGAGCCATTGGCATTATTGGTGGTTCCTCTCACGCTTGTTAATGGTTTTCATCATTGACTGGTAATCAAGCGATGTTCTATCATGCTCAACCTCATCACATCCATTCACATGTTAGGGTTTGCACTATGATCGGATGGGTTCAAGACCCTGAACTCATATTACACAGGTTTGGGTTGCGTGGATTGGTTTATGATTACATGTCTCATTGATGGATGGCTGCGACCATACCTGAGTCTTCATGGATGGCTGTGACCATACCTTTATCATCATCATGGTCTCATTAGCAGGATGGTTGCATCCATACCACAAACCTATTTCGTATGTCTTTTGGATGGCTGCGCCCATGCCTAGACTACATGTACTTCATCATCAGAGATATCAATTGTACTTGCATGCATGTTCTTCCAGATGGTGTTCCAATTCAGTCAGTTTTGTAAAGCATTTCACCCCTCCCTCTCTCTCGGGATTCATACTTTAGGGGGGATCTGTTACACAATAATTTTTCACTGTCTTCACTCCAGTCTTCCTACTGTGTCATGTGTCCAGAGTCATTCATGCTCATGTTAGACAAATGCTCTCTGATGTTGCCAAATGACCCACTTTTCCAAAGGTTTCTGCCTCATCGCATCTGTTGGCTAAATAAACGTGCTGAAGGGCACTCCAAAACAGTCCAGAAGCACTACCATCACGAAAGTACACGTGATTCCAGCGATGGTCGAATTTCGTGTGCCAGCACTACTATTGCTTGTAATGTTCCGCGATGACTTGACTAGCTCCATTATGTAATAGCGATGTCAGTGCGGCAGACTAGTTATGTGCCCGCAATGATCCAGATTGGGCGAATTTGTTCCAATAGTTGGCCTTCCAGATGACTCCAGACCTGGTTGTTGGCCTTGTTTATGTCGCCCTCCTTTCTCTAGCATGGTTATTCCATCATTTGTGCTACCTTCCTTGGAGATAACCTCATCCTCCCACCTTTCATGGAGACTGCTTCTCCTATTTAAACTCTCACCATTGCTATGTGCTGCTAGTTTGGAATTCTTAGTCTTTGGAGTGTTGTTGATAGTACTATGAGCTTGTTAGATAGCTAGTGTGAGTGTGAAAAATGTGGGTTTGTTGAGAGCTTGAGGAAGGTTGTGAAGTGCCTTTGATCTTGTGTAAAACTTGTGAGTGAGAGAGACTTGTGTATTGAGAGATCCACTTTCAAGAGTGAATGCTTGAAGAACATGCTGGCTGGATCCCTCTGAGAAGGCTTGTGACGTCAAGACCTTAATTGTAAGCTTACTCTATTTCATAATTAATGCAATCAATGATGTTTTCCTATGTCTTGTATGTAATGTACTAGATAGCTCATGACTTCTTGACTTTGTGGGTAAATAGATCATTGTTGTTCTGGTTACGTGCTTTGTTGTATTTCCTTTGCATTGTTTCAGGTTGATTACTCATTAGAAGAAGGAAGCGGAAGCTGGAGTAGTGCAACGGAACTCCATCGACCACCGGTTGAGGTAGGCCTCCAACTTGAACTATTTAAGGAAAGCTATTGTTGATTTGTCCTTGTTTGTGACTAGACCCACTCTAGGGCTAAAGGGGTTGCCTCTGTCCGCAGAGGGAACACTTTCCTGCATCACATTGCTCGTTACATGTTTTCCAGCTATCTGACAGATATCTCACCATAGCGTGGACTCTATACTTAGTCCTACTAGAGCTTCCCGCCTCAAGGGAATTGGCCCTCCCCCTGTAATGTATTTCGCAAAGACAGGGAAATGATCTTTATCATACCCCTAGATTTTACACTTCAAGCACCAAACTTCTTCACGCACCTCTGACCAAGCATCTTTCTCCTATTTCAAGCTCTACAACTCCAAGCAGAGGTTCTGCAACTCCACATGAATCTATTGAACTCCCAATGAAGTTTCCTAGATAGATGTCTTATGTAATCTCATCATGATCTCCAACACTTCCACTTGAGTTCCTATCTTATGTTGTGATAGAGCAATCCTTAAGTGGGGCAGGATCATGGCTATAAACCAATCATGGTGCTGACTATTTGTGAGATTCATATTAGCTTCATAAATCCCACACTTCAGTATTTGATCCAACTCCCAGGGTGTTTCGCTAACCCTCATTGTGATTTCCTTGAACCCCACTACTGATTGTGTCTCAGACATAGGCCTACCGAATTCTTTGTTCTGGGCAGTCTGAGTGTCTGCTAATGATGCAAACATATTATCTATGCAGTACTTAATGTACCATATGTTGTAGCAGCTACAACCACCCTCCAAACTTTTTCCTTAGCTTCATTTTGGAGCCTCCCTACCAACCATTCACAGCACCTTGTCTTGCTTCATCAAGTACACAAGCTTCAGTGTTTTTCTTGCACAAAGGCAACCTATTGATCACAACTTGATGCATTCCCCTCACACACTGATCACCCAAACTTGGTCTAGCTACAAGCTAAGTAGCTCCCCCAAGAGATTGTGCATTTTTGGAGGGAAACATGCCTTCCCTCCAGAAAATTGCGCAATCCTATCTAGTAGTCTGCTGGGCTCCAGAATTGCGCAGTTTTTCGAGTCAACACTCACAGTGAACATTGCGTAATTTTCCCCAGCAAGGCTACTTAGCCTAGAATTTGTGCAAATATGGGCAGCAGTCAGCTACTCTACCCATAAATTGCACAAATCTCTTGGGCAGCTAGCCCAGCTCCCAGCCAGAAATGCACATTTTCTCCCAGTAGTTGAACAACCTCTTTCATGTGCAACTGAGTTAGCCAGTTCCCTCTCAAACCAAGAAAAATAAACTTGCATGCATGGGTTGTGTCTCCCAAGGCATCATGCAAAGGCATCCCTTGTTTCAGGGATCTATTTTTAGCAGTTGGAGCTTACGTGCAAGGATCATTTCAGAAACCTCCCACCAAGTGTCACTTTTCCTAGATTTGTGGCATGCACGTCGCAACCTCATTTTTATCAAAACTCATGAACCAGACATTATATATCTCATTCCTCACATCGACCTTGTAGCTCTGGCATCCCATGTTGCATCTTGGAGTCATAGGCACATTAATCTCAGTTGTTTTGGGGTAAGCCCACCTTCCATGTCTTATGTTGCATTTCTAGCACTTTTTGTGTTTTGCTTCGTATGAATGTTGTTTTCTTAATTTCAATGAGTGCTTGCTGTCATTTTGATACATACTAGCACCATTTTATTTTTCATTAACATCTTACTGTTGTCGCATGCATAAAACTGTTTTTCATGAACGATCGTCGATTCGATGATTCACCTCACCCACATGCATGTTGTTCCGTTTTTTGAATCCATCATTCACCTTCTTCATGCATGACCATTCACTTATGCTTACACTTAGTATCACCATCTATTCACATTCACATTCACTTTCAGTTGCTCGTCGGCGAGTCTGGTCATTCTTGGCCCAGACTCTACCTCACCAAGTGCCTCACCAAGACAACATTGTGCAATCCTGAGAGGGAAGGCTTTGTCTTCCTCTCAAGAAATGTGCATTTCTACCCAGTGACTATCCTCTAGGACTGTTTTGCACATTTCTAAGCAACATTAACTACTGGCCTAGAAAATTGTGTAATGCAATTACTAAGCCTATAGCCATTGCCAGCTGATGTTGGGCACGTGATCCCCTAAGGCAAGTTTTGGGGCTTAGAGCCCAAGTTTTGACTAAGTCTAATGTAAATACTCTATGATGTGTGCGCATGGAGCATGAAGATTGTAAATGAGTCAGAGGGTTGTCCACCCTCACTTTTGTAATGTAATATTGGCTTGAGAGATCTACCCATGGTCTGCAGACCATGGGATTGTATAAATAGAGCGAGGCTCTAAGTTGTAAAGGGAAATCAATGGAATGGAATGAATAACAATGAATTGAGTCTGATCTAAGTATAGGGTAAGTCGTTGGGCTGTATAGTAGGAGAAGGCTCTACAGCTGAGTGCATAGAGACCTAGTAGTCTGCAGCTGAGTGTGCAAACCCCTGCAGTTGAGTGCGCAGGGCGAGTTGATTCTGTAACCATTGGGGAATTAATAAAGAGAAATTTCTTATCATTCTATATATCTTTTTCCTGTTTAGAATATTGGGTATGAATTTCAAGTTTAATGTTTGTATGTTGTACAAACTTATATGAATGTGTTGAATAAGTGAACATAAGATAAGTATTTATTTATGCGAAGTTAACTAACTCTTATAAGGAAGACAAGTAAGATCTATGGTGTAACTTGGGGAATTAGCATAGATCATTGCCTTATCAATGTGAAAGCACCACAATCCCTGGGTAGGGTTGCACAAAGATAATTATAACAAATCGCGAAAGCATCACAGGTCAGAAGAGTGTACCGAAGTGACCTACATGAAGTTGGTTCACACTTGGACTAAAGCGACACCTCAGACATCTCAAGGGTGAAAAAACTTGGTTCCAACATCCCCCCATACTGCTTCGGGTGAGACCTCAGTTCGTGCTTTGCGAGCTGTTGCCGAAAGGGCCAGTAGTATAGGGATTTGTTTGGCTAATTAACTCCAAACCTGGGTCAGGCCCCATCAAGCCAACAAATGGTTCTGTTGCCGGGACATGAATCTGCATAGAAATGTCTCATGTCATATCATTGGAATCCAACTAAGAAGGAAATCAAGGGTTGGATTGATAGGAGAATCCATGAGTTCGCAGTGCAGGAGAATAGGAATCCGCGACTATCAAAAGAAGAGTGGTGAGACTGCTACCTGAACACAAAGATCCACGACATTTTCTTCGCATATTTCCTTACTGAGTTGTACGAGTGGATCACAAAGCTAGCGATAGCCAAGGAAGGTGGAAACTTGACAATCCTATAATGTGGACCTCAGAGTTGGTGCATAGATTGGAAGCATCGGGGGATAAGAACGCATATGTTGTTGACCATTGGCTCGATCGGATTATAGGAGGATTCATTACTGAGTTCACGGTAGATACTTTAGTCAGCTATAGTGAGGTAGAGCGATGCTTTCTCAAAGGACCATGAGGTAAGTACATTAAGTCTCTGAATACTTGGATTAAAATGTTATTGTCTGAAAAAAGGGTTATGCAATTACCTTGATGTTTGGAGTCACGTGAAGTGGAAAAACCTACAGAAACGAAGGGAGTAAGGGACCAGAGAATAGCTCTTTGATTTCACCTCCGTGAGGGGAGGAGGAAGAGATTATGAAGATCTCACCAAGGAGTGTGATCAATTTGATAATACAGAGGACTCTGTGCATACCACCACCACCCACACCACCAGCTTAACCGCGTTCACCCCCATCTTCGCCCGTACCACCTCCGCCACCGCTGCGAGTCAATATGGCAAGTGAAATAAAGTTGCATGTGTTCAAGGGAGTAGGAAATGAATATCCAGACCAGTTTTGGTTCGTGACAAAAGCCGTATGGGAAGCATAGGGAGTTACAGATGAAAATATAAAGAAAGCAATGTTGGTCAAAGCTCTACAGGATCGTGCACTAACTTGGTATATTAAGCATTCTAATGACAATCCGAATGCGAGATCATGGATATCCAAATTGTGCTGAACAAAGAATTTTTAGGTTGAAGTCAAAGGCATAGTCTATCATTGGGTTCAAAGAGATCATAATGCTACCAGGCGAGACCCCTTGGGAATTGGATCAGAGACTAAAGTGCATGATTCGCGAAGTTAATATTACTTTGACGTATGGATAACACTGCGAATGATTTGTAGCATCGCTAACTCTGCTTTTGAGGAACGCGTTGTCACAACAGAGGTTAACAACTCAGGCAAAGGCCTTGGAGATCATGATGAGACTGCATGAGACCTTGATACAGGATCCTAACTTGGGATTTCAGCAGATCCATGCACAGTTGAAAAATTTATGCCTTGAGATGTAGAGTCTGAAACAGGATAGGACAGCCCAACCAGAAGGGCGCAAAGAGTTATGGTGCATTAAATGTAAGGGTCAAGGTCATGACAAGGACCACTGCCTAGTGTTCATGAATTACCTTGTGGGAGGAGAACCGATGTCATTAAGACCAGAGGCACAAGTAGTACCTAGCATGGCGCCTACTTTGTGGTGTGCTATTTGTAAAATACGAGGAAAGCATGCTACATACAACTGCCATTTGTTACAGAAGTACCCACAGAATTTGCAACAGTTGTTGTGTAATTTTTGTAGATCGATTGGACACAATGAGTGCACTTGTAGAAGCTATGAGCTAATGATGGATAGGACTCCCACCTACAGAGTTCAAGCCGAAACATGGCCCCTTGACCAAAACGCAGGAGTGGTGCGAACCAGATTCCAGGGGCGCGGACGAGGCTGAGGTGGAGGAGGCCCTGGAAGAGGTTGCGAACAGTTAATATGTTACAATTATGGAGGACCATGACATTATGCCTGTGATGTATGAATCCAACGCGTCCATCATGTTTGTATTGCACCTTGTTTGATCATGAGATGGAGGATTGTCCTACGCTGATAGTTAGGATATGCAACAAAGGAGGGTTACAACCTTCCCTGACTCAAACCTGCAAATGATGAGGTCTGAGCCACGCAAGGAAGAACCTAATGTAAATATCATGCTCAAAAGTGGAATTATGACGGGATATGATAAAGGTAAACAACCTGAAGAAATCACTTGGGTTCACAAAGCTCTAGCGAAGGAAGCAGAATTTGATTTGGAGCGTGTCCAAGAAACTTTTATGGAAGCTAAGAAGAGCTTCACTGATACCTCCACTTCAGGAAGCAAAGACAGACCAGAGCCAGAAATGGACCCATCGATGCTCACGATGTTCTTGGAAACATGCATGAAGTTACTACATGACAGTAAGGTGGTAAAGGGACTATAGGAACTCATTAACAAATGCGCTGGGACCGCACCAGGAGAACCACGTGTGGTCTGTAAAATTGAAAAACACAAGGCAAGAACAGGAAGAGAAATGAGGCTAACTACACAGATTGGTCAATATGACATGGACCAAGTAATTCTGGATCTAGGATTGGACGCGAACGTTCTACCAAAGTAGACATGGGAGCACATGGGGAGGTTTACATTGCAATGGTCTCTTATTTAGTTGTGCATGGTGAACCAAAAAAAGATAATACCCCTAGGGCGATTGCAGGGAATCATAGTGGATATTGAAGGAGGGAGAGCGCTAGCCCACTTTGAGGTGATACAGATTGTCAATGACAATAATCCCTACCCTATGCTCATAGGATTCGATTGGGCCACTGACATGAATGGAGTGATTAACCTAAAAAAGTACAATATTATTTATGACAAGAAGTCTCTATGTGTAGTGATACCTTTGGACCATGCTGAGGGATCGCGCTACACTGAGCTAGTGCACAACTATGAAAGTGACGATGACTTAGGCTGCATCTACAAGATAACTGTGCGAGAGCAAGACTAGGTAAATCCCACTATAGATGGGTGAATTTCATGGGAGTGTGAAAGCTCCTGTACTTCAGACTCAGATGAGGAGATAGAGCGATGGCAGAATAGGTTACATGAGGTAACCACGCTGAACTGTAACATAATGACAAAGTTGTTGCATTGCGTTTCAATGGAAATGAGAGATTTACCTACTTATGATGGATTAGGTGAGGTAGATGCTTTCTTGGACAAATTTGAGAGAGAGGTGCCAGAGAAAAAACGTTTTGAAGCCTTGAATTGGGTACTACATGCTATGCTCACGAGATGGTGGGGTACACACAAAGGAAACTTTAATGACTGGCGTGCATGTAGAAGGATGATGTGCACATGGTTTGGAAAGCCTCGAGTATGATTCATAGATAAATACGATGGACAGGATGGTCTGCATATGCACCTTTGCAGAAGGGTACAGGCGTATGGTAAACGACCTACGTAGATACACATGAGGTTCGCGATGGGAGATACAGTCTATAAGCATGTGTTGGGGGGGGGGGATGCAAAAGGCTCCTCCAGATGGAATGGTAGCATATGAAAAGAATGACTGCACAGAATGGTATTCACATGAAAGCCTATAACAAAGTATGCATGGCACTGAATAAGATATGTGGTACATCACGAAATGATTGGGACCTGCGCTTACTTGCAGTCCTATGGGCCTATAGGATGACATGCAAGAAACTGATGGAACAGACACCTTCTAGGCTAGTTTGTGGAATAAATGTTGTACTTCCGATGGAGTATCGAAGGCCTAGTCCATGCATAGCTGCACCTACAGACGTAAAGGATCGTGGAGCCTTGGAAGAAGGGATCACGTAGTTAGAAGAGATTGCAAAAGAGCACTTGGGACCTGATGAAGAGATTCAGCAAGGTGATCTTAGGCTCCGAGATCTCATGAATGAAAGAGTCTGGTTGAGAGAGAAAAGCGCTAGGGTGGAAGAGGAAGTCAAGAAGCTAGAGGAAGGAATGAAAAGGGATTTTCTTGATAAAAGGACGGTGGGGATAAAATGGGATATGCATGACTATGGTGACAAATTTGGAGACTACCGCCATGAACTGATCAGTTTGGTACTGTGGATTCAACCATATGTTACTAAGAAGATCACAGATGGTGACATGATGCAAATGGTAAAGTGTACAATGCAGGTAGTAGAGTCAAAAGGTGAACTTTGCCCAGAAAAAGTAGTTGATGATCACGCAAAACCCTATACAGGTGGCACAGCCACCTAACTAGCCATAGGAAGCATAGTCTTAGTGCTCTAGGTAGTTGGAAGGAGGCATCAGACTATAAACTACTCTACCTGAGATCTGCGCACTATCAAGGCTACGCACAGGAGCGAAGTGTCACAAGGTCTTGAATAGCGCAAGGCTAGCTGCACTACCACGTGGGTCGGCTGGAAAGTGACCTTTATAGTCACTATTCATGATGTGATGTTTGGTTTGAGACCAAATGGAGTGGGTAGTAGGCATTTAAGGCGAGTTTTATGGGCAAGATTTTGGGAAACCTGCCGCCAAGGGAGCATTAATGGATCAGATTTGGGGGGAATAGTCGAATTCAAATTCAAAAGGTGCTATAAATTACAAAGGACTACCCAGCACACAACACTTGGTCATTTGAGAACTGAGTTGTTGTGTACCCTGAGTATTCTGAACCGAGACCTGTTTGCGCTATGGAGAGCATTGTTTGAGCACCTGATTGAACAGTTGAGAGTTTTTGGACAAACAAGATGGCAGCATCTGAAGAAGCCAAGGAAATCGCAGAAATGACTGTCGAAGAAGCTGCGTAGGCCATGACCATAGAATATGTCCTTGAAAGTGTTGGGATTGTTGTGGAAATCCCTAAATCACCGCACATGCCCAGACCAAAGAAGGATAAACAAAACATGGTTCTAGTGCATGTGTCCCCTCGAAACCCACTACAAACTAAATTAACAATGGAGGAAAAATGGAAAGTGGTTAACCTGGAAATCAATGAGGAGGAATAAGACCTTGAGGATATCATAATAGAAGAGGACGGGGACAAGGGTGTGGAGGAAGAAACTGAGGGTGTGGTCCCTCTAACCAAGTTTCCCACATATGTCCCTTCGTGGAAGGGGAAGGTAAAGGTGCTCAAGGACTTGGACAACAGTAAAATCCCTCTATAGACTCTGCTACTACCTGATGATATCATTTTCAAAGGAGCACACTTGGGAAGGGTGCGAAGCTTAAAGTTCGAAGACTGGGATCTCGCTGACCATGAGAAATTCCCTCACTTGGTGACCACACACCTCATGAAGCCAAAGGAACACACCATGATGGGAGTCATGGAGTTGGAGATGCACAAATGGTTATGTGGGGTCAAAAAGGCAGGGTTGTTGAACCTGCTCTAGGTGCCGCATTACCATTGCGCCCTAGTGATTATCTTCGTCATCAAGAAATTGCTCTGCTTGGTGCATGATGGGTATTTGTGGCTGGAGGAGCCCGATCCCATCACAAACCACATGATCCATCGAATTACCTGACTCCCATGTAAAGGAGAAGACCCCGCAGACATTTCGAAGGGTAAAAGCAGCAATTTGGCCATTGCAATGGCCATGAAAAAGAAATACAAGCTGGATAAGAAAGAAGGGGCTATGTGATCTCCAGTACCAACAACAAGGCAGTTATATTTGTGACTCAGATACTAGCGGGTAAGGTCATGCGAAAGTGCCACACGGACGAGGTGCTCGCACTGGTGGTTGCACTTGCCGAATAGTGCGTAGAGGGGATCTAGTTTAACTGGTCTAAATTCTTGTGCAAGGAGTTCCTGGAGAATTGCCACAAGGCACAGGAACAAGGGAATCCTTCCACTATGCATGGATTCTGTTGTCCATAGTGCTGGTGGCTAGTGAATTACCTAAGGACAGCCAATTCCCCACAATTGTAAAGGATCTCCCAGAGACCGTGAAGCACGCTTCACTGTGGGCTACTAAAGACGTGCACTGCATCCGCGACAGTAAAATATTTTAGCTGTTCATGGAGATGAACATCAGGATGGGGATTAACTACAAGTCATGGTTATCACCCACTGTCTACAATAGCCTACAAAGTTTCACAGAGTTTAAAGCATACTTTCATCACATCTACCTCAGGGTGCACAAGGACCCTGCAAAGAAGTGGAACGAACTACCATATCTGGCCACAGATTATGTGATATTTGATGTACTTGAGACGAGGTCGTTGGAATGGTGCACTCTAGACATCTCCGCAGTTGAAGCAGATAAGTCTGCTACGCAGAAAAATAAGGAGGAGGCAAAACTATGTGTGGCACAGTTAGCAGAAAAGAGAAGAAAAGAGGCAGCAGTAGCAAAGGTGGAGGAGGCGTGGGACACTGTGCAGACAATAGTAGAACAACAAAAGGCTATAGTAGAAGGCCACAGTAGAAGCACAGAAGGTAGTAGAAATGGAGCACGAGGTCTGGAAGTCACATTTGCTTGAGTAGGAGTAAGAGATGGAGACAAAGATAAAGGAGGGTGGCGCGAACCCATAGACAGTGTCGACATAATTGAAGCTCCAATGCTTGAGAGAGCAGGTGGGGTTGCGCAAGAAGGTAAAAGTGTCTAAGATGCCTATCGACTTGATCACCCTTACCGAAGGGGATCTACGATATAGGAGAGACGGTGTGTGATGTCACCACAAAGGCCCTCCAGAACTTTGCGGAGGAGAATCAGATTGTGTTGGGGGCCCTCCGAGCATTGATACAGGAGTTGCAAGTGTGCACTCCTCAAACTAGTACTCTCTCGACCAACTTCGCAACAGGAATAACTACAGCTGAGGAAATATTGTGCGCGCGTATAACCAACACAATAATGCTGCTAGAGGGGGCACTGGTTGCCTATGGTCAGTGCTTTGAAAGGAATAGGGATCAACATGGCTGCACTCCCTCGGGAGACGCTCTATGTTTTGTAGGATGGGATCACTGTAGAACTATGGGCTAGGGAGAGCCACGCACTGCAGGTTTTGAGTGAATAGCGGATCAACATGTAGCAGTTAAGCTTGTTGTGTGATGAGGTTGTGTCTCAGAACCAACAGATGGTATAGGTAATTGAGGAAGCCTGCTAGATGGTCCCTGAGTTGGCCATCCCAGTAGAAGCACCAGTAGAGGCACGCATCTAGAGGTTAGCAACAGGGGTGCACGAGAAGAAATAGCCAAGGTTCAGCTAGAGCTGAACCTTCCGATAGCAGAGTTACGGTTAAAGGCATAGCTTTCAACTCCTCTAGAGGTAAGAGAACAGTGCACCAACACCATTACATTGGGGATGGAGGAGATCAATAGTGAAATAAAGGACTGCACCAAAATGTTGGAAGACTCGTTCGAGGTCCTCACCACTCTATAGGAGGACTTGAACATACAACACTTAGAAACAGAGGTGTATGAGATACAACAACAGTATGACAACGTCGAAGGGACCACGTAGACGGTGGCCCTTACACAAAGGATCACACGGATGCAACATGCCAAAGCACTTAAGTAGCAGGTAGATGCAACACGACATAGAGAAGTGGTTTTGAAGGAACACATCCAGCCTTGGATTGATGAGGCCTTCATCATCACAGCAACAATTGAAGGCAAGCTCGCTCAGTTATAGGGGATGCAGGTGCAAATGTAGGAAAGAAATTCTACAATTTCCAAACAGCACATCCAGGAGATACAACATATAGCGGCTCAATGCGCTACCAACCTTGTAGAAATCCAAGTAGAATTGGGAGGTATCCGCATGAAGATCTCTGCACCGACTGAGTGAGTTGAGGGCGAGTCATGATTTTCATGTTGGGGGCCTTTTGGGCACGGGATCCACCAAGGCAAGTTTTGGGGCTTAGAGCCCAAGTTTTGACTAAGTCTAATGTAAAGACTCTACGATGTGTGGGCACGTAGCGCGAAGATTGTAAATGAGTCAAAGGGTTGTCTACCATCATTTTTGTAATGTAATGTCGGCTTGAGAGATCTACCCATGGTCCGTGGACCATGGAATTTTATAAATAGAGTGAAGCTCTAAGTTGTAAAGGCAAATCACTGGAATGGAATGAATAACAATGCATTGAGTCTGATCTAAGTATAGGGTGACTTGTTGGGTCGTAGAGTAGGAGAAGGCTTGCAGCTGAGTGCGTAGAGGCCTAGTAGTCTGCAACTGAGTGCGCAGACCCCTGCAGCTGAGTGTGTAGGGCGAGTCGAGTTTGTAACCATTTGGGAATTAATAAAGAGAAGTTTTATATCATTCTGTGTATCTTTTTCCTGTTTAGAATATTGGGTATGAATTACAAGTTTACTGTTTGTATGTCATGCAAACTTATATGAATGTGGTGAAAAAGTGAACATAAGATAAGTATCTGTTTATGCAAAGTTAACTAACTCTTATAAGGAAGATAGGTAATATGTGCAGTGTAACTTGGGGAATTAGCACAGATCATTTCCTTAGCAGCATAAAAGCATTGCAGTCCTTGGGTAGGGCTATGCGAAGATAATTATAACAAATTGCGAAAGCATTGCAAGTCAGAAGAGTGCGCAAAGTGACTTGCGCGAAGATGGTTCACAGTTGGACTAAAGCGACACCTCAGACATCTCAAGGGTGTGAAAACTTGGTTCCAATATCCCCCTATACTGCTTCGAGTGAGACCTCAGTCCACACTCCATGGGATGTTGTTGAAAGGGCCAGTAGTACAGGGATTTGTTTGGCTAATTAACTATGAACTTGGGTTTGGCCCCATCAAGCCAATAGCTGAGATTGTGCATTGTGAAATTCCAACAATTAATAGCCAAAATGGATTGTGCATTGTACAGTTCCAATAATCAGTCAGTCAGTCTCCTAGTAGCCCATACTGTGCCTTGCGCAGTCTTGGCAGTCAATATCCCGACCTCCCGGCAGAAATTGTGCAACCTTCATGATTAGTTACACAGGTATGTTGCAAGTCAGTTCTCAAGTTCATTTTGGTTTTCGACTAATAGATTTATTTCCATAAGTGGTTCCATGTCTCCAGGTATCACAAGTGTTCATATGCCTCTCAACAATGTAGGTACAATGGTTTCCAGGAGAGCAGAGTCGAAGACACCTTTCAAAGCAGACTTGGGGATGCAGTCGATCAAATTTCCATGAACTTGCCTACCCATGAAGACATCGACTTGTTCATAAACAAGGACATCAATATATGATGGCATCAACATCACAGTGAGTAGCACCATGAACATTAGCTGAAGGAAACATACTAGATGCAACGAACAAGAGAGGAATGTTTTTGAGAACATAGAGGCAGAAAAAAGTTGCAAGCTTAAGTAGATCCACTGGTGATGAAAGAAACTTTGGAGACTCAGGCTTGAGGTGATGACATGAGATGAAGATCACGCGAATACAGAGAATGAAACAAATAAGGAGTTGTATGTGCTGAAGCGGCAACTCAAAAGAGAAAATGAAGCTACATAGACAAGCGAATGAGTTGCAGTAGGAACAAGAATAGAAAGGGGTGCAACATACATTCATGGATGAAACTGTGCCCATACAAGTTAAAGATCCATCCCAACAGCTAGCACAGAGCACACATGGTGAGAAATGTTGTTGATCGCATGCAAGGGATTCATCAACATGCATGTCATTGTGCACGCACATGTGATCCAACCCATTCAGCACACTCACCAGGGAGAAGACAAGAAGCAAGTGCAACTGGAGTTGAACATGTACTTCGGCAAGTTGATGTGCATGACCACCAGAACACACTTGTATATCAGCACAGACACTATGCATCAGTGTGTTTATGGTTCAGCCACACCCAAGAAGACCATGCACATGTTAGCAGACAAGTTGGATGAAGGAGCCATACCAATGCACCAGAGGCAATGGAGGCAAGATTTTGCTTCAACAAGATGTCACCATGGGGTGCATTCACACCACCATGGATAACCAAGCTTGGCATCAACTTACCACCTTCACCATCACAAGCATGTCAAAGAGTTGGTCTCACCACAACGGACTGAGTGTTAGTGATGTGTGTCATGGCTTTCTCAAGCCATTTTGTCTCACATGAGCACATGTGCAATATAATGTAATGTCATGTCAAGTGTAAGTCAAGTGTTGATAGTTGGATGGAACAGTGATAGAGTAGATGAAGAGTCATGAGGGTAGATGAACTGTCACAAAGGGGAATGTCAAGTGTCACCCCATCCTTTGCTATAAATAGAACCTCATAACTCATTGTAGAGGCTTTTGGTTAGCCAAGCTTCTGATAAGACTATCTTAGAGAGATCTTGGACAGTATCGTAATGAGCCTTGGCTTCTCCACTATGTAGAGCTAGTACATCTCTTTGGAGGAGCAGGAAATTGTGGTTGTAATGTTCCACTTGTTAGTGTCATTCTTTCCAGCCTTCCTCCAGTGATCAAATATGCTCTTACAAAGTGATTTTAAAGTGTCGAGGTCAAATTTTGTCATTTCAGTGAGTCTTCAAGCAAAATTTGGTCACTAGGCATTAGGTCTAGGGTTTGCTTTCACTCCTTCTAAAATTGCCCAAATGCCAATATATGTCACTATTCAGCTGAGTCTATCATCATTCATAGGGTTTTCATTATCATGTCAGTGTCTAATGAGTCATTTTACACCTTGTTCATGCTTCAGTTGTGCCTTGGCAAGGTTCATTTCCCTCTCCTAGGGTTTTGAAGGCAATTTATCTTGGATGGTCAAATCGTCGGCAAAACTTGTTTCCTAATGTTCATACACCTTCCTCTATCCTTAAAGTACCTTACCAAATGCTTTCCATCACTGAGATCCCCCAAATTCCTCATTTTTGCACAAACCCTAGTTTCTAGCTACAACCTGGCAATTTTCTAGGTTTGGCCTGTGTTTTGCCCTTTTGGACCCCTTCCCCTCACTCAATCTCTGAGATTCCACTTTCCCTTGCTTCCTAACATCCCTCCCCACTCCCAAAAATTTCCCCAAGAATTTAGAAGCCCCTTATCCCCTTCATTTCGCTTCATTTCGGCAAAATCCCTTGTTCCACACATCGGGATAAGTTTCACTCAAAAGATGTTTCAGAGCAATCAAAGATGAATTTTGGAAATATGAGAGAGGTTTTTGTCCACAACATGCCAAAGAAGAAAAACCTCCTTCACTTTTTGCACAGGTGTCATGGTTTTAGAGAAATGTCAAAATTGCAATCGCCAGATCCAAGGAGGTTGGCCAAGGCACTAAAACGACGGAAAAGGCCCGATCCACTCCAAATTTTGGCCAAAGCCTCTTTGACTGAGCATGGTACTTTATTGGGGACTCCCAGCCCAAATTTCAAGAAATTTGGAGAAAATTTTGTCAATTGTGAATTTTTTGTGCCAAACACAGGTTTTCTCCACCAATGGGCGCGCGACCCTTTCGTTTGGCAACTCCATTTTGGGAAAACTCAGCATTTCTGGATTTTTCATGAAAAGTTACACTTTCTCAGCCATTTCCAAGAAATTTCACCAAGTTTTGGGCCTCCAGAAAGTCAAAAAACAAGCAAAAAATGACTTTCTGCCACATTTTTGACACACAGGAAGCAGTCTTGGGAGATTGCAATTTTGGAGGGGCAAATGACCACCAAATTTAAAAATTCCACTTGGGTTGGAAAGTAGACATCAAGACCTTTCCAACAAGCCCACGTTTTCCTCATTTGGACACCTGGAAGTGCCTAAAATGTGCCTCCAAAGGCGCGCGACCCATCAGGCAGTTTGCACAGGAATTCATCTACAGCTCAGGAATTCGCCCAGCTTTGACCAGTTTTGACTTATGATGGGATTTTTTCACCCTATTTGATGTAATTAATGTATTTTCATGTTGACATGACACTTATTTGCCTATTCTAGAAGATTCATTCATGAAATGGCAAAAATTTAATGAATGAATTGGTTTCCTAGCTTATAGAGGCAAGTTGTTTTGACTGCCTAGATTTTAGTGCTCAGTTTAGAATTGGTTGAAACAGCTCCTAGAAGGATGAGCTCGACCCCTAGAGGCAGGGAAAGATGTTAGATGGACTATATTATGTACTTTCTTGCTCATTTTCATGGTTGGACTCTTGAGGGAGAAGCTCTTATTGTATTATTCACTGTATCTCTGCAATTTTTGGCAAAGGAAGACCAGGGTTTTGCAGTCCTTTTTGGGATTCTTGTGGTCACATGTATTGATGGTGTGTTTCTCTTTGTACTTGTAAGTTGTTATGTGAATCATTTCCTTACTTTTCCTTCTGCAAATTAGGCAAATGAAGTGTTAAAGTAGAATTCATGACTGTCATGCTCTGCTTTTAAGTTTGCTTAATATCAATGTTTTCAACTGTTTAAGGGGAATTCAAAGTTATTGCTTGCTCTCCTTAACTCCTCACTGGTCATTCTCATCCATCCACCTCTATCAAAGGCATCAATACTGTCTCCTACCTCGCCCCAAAGAACCCCCTGCAGAAACTGTGTCCAATCCCCGCACCCGAAATTGCCATTCCCCAATTTTCCACCAAAACCCAAAAAATCCCAAATCAAACCTCTTGATCAGTTTACTAGCCTAAAATCAGTGTTTCCCTATTGTTTATCTCGCCCATTGAAGATCTTTACCGAGATAGACCGGAGAGAGCCCTCTCCTGCCCCGTAGGGCTAGCTACGAGGCTAAGTGGTTTGATGTTGCCTTGGAGTTTACCTTCTCAGCCTGAGGTGAAATTCCAAGCGCTAACACCACTATCGGAACTAGCATGTGTACATGGATGTATTGTATGAATGGAACTTACACTTATTAATAAAACAGAGCCATCAAGTTTTCATGCATATGTTGTTATTATAGTTGGACTATTCTAGTTGTTGTATCAAAGTATGTTGTTTAACATATGTATTTGTGTATGAACTATTTTGTATGCAATTGTATGAATTTTTTTGCAGATGTGATGTTGGTTTGAACATCACTTTGGATTGCTCGCTATTTGCTTTCCATCCGGTGATGCATCTTTTCTCATGTGTTCCCTTCCAAGATGAGTACTATTACAGTTTTCCAAGGGGCACACTCACCTCACTCCCCATGTGTTAGAACCATTCATGCACCTTCCTTGGCTCACCACAGTTGTCACACCCTTGCTACCAACATAGTTATCTTACTTTCCTCCATGCGAAATCATCATCAAGGCATTACAGTATGACCCACTACTGGGATTCCTACTCTGAACGATCTGAGGTCTAATTGGGACTTCTTACCGGGGAGATCCCCTGACATGTTGGTGGGTATAGCACCATCAATATTTCTAGCACTAGAAGGAGGTCCATATGACAAGTTGTGTCCTCTCATCCAGTTTTGAACCTTTGCATACCCTTCATGGATTCTTGCACTCTTCCCCCTCTGTGATGTTTTTCGAATCATGAAGATGTCAACATCACGAGGGAGTTTTTCGATCACTTTTCCACTTACACATATGATGGTGAAGGTGAAGTGGCCTGGCCTGAGTACTTACATGACTTTCTTTCCATGCTTCATGAGGAAGATGGGTGTTTTTGTTATAGACATTTTTGTCCCCTACAACACCAAGCATGAAATGTCCATAAACCAAGGGCTCCTAAGTCCCTAAAAGTGTTGTTCTAACCCCTAAAGGAACAAGGTCAACAGATTACAGCTTCTCCCAGAAGTTCTCCATGAAAAACTACTCAAAATTGGTCAAAACAGGATCATTGTAGCTGCTCCACTGGCTAGGTGCGTTGCATCTCACCCAAATGCACTGTGAGGGTGCGTTGCATTTCAAAACTCCCTTCTGTGGGGTGTGATGGGTGAGAAATGACAAATGGCAGTGTCATTCCGCGAGGTGGAGAGGCAATGGAAGCTTCCAGAATCTTCTCCTGTGACACTTGCCTCACTGAATTCGACCAAGGATGAGTAAGAGGCCCTCAGTCTCCAAGTGGAAGCAAGAACTGACAGAGAGAAGACACTAATCAAATCACAAGCTAACTCATCCCCCTTACAGATATATATATATATGGATCCCTCATCCCAGAGATCCAGAAGCTGGAATTTTGCATATTGTAAGGAATTGTTGTTGGTTTCTAGAGACAAACACCAGATTGTTGGGTGATCTATGCTGTGTTTGAGGTGAAGAGGGGCTTCTTTGCTGGGAGGTTGATGCTGGGTCAGAACAACTGGTTGTAACTCCTCCTGGATCTTTTCTTGTTTATCAATAAAAGCTATTTGAGTTTTCCTCCATGCTTTTGTATTAGTGATTCTTGTTACATTTGTATGGTCAATTTACATATGATCCTAGATTGTTTATGATTATAGATCCATGTCTTTGTATAGTGCTATGCTTCTGTGATCTTACAGGTACTTTGTGAAGCTGGGCGTGCAAGGGAGCAGGTAGCTGAGGACTATCAAAGAAGAGAGGGATCAAATCGAAGGATTAGCGCAAGACAGAGGTTGGTCTTTCTATTCCTCTCTATCTATAATTCATAAAGGAAAAACAAAAGTAGCTTTTCTCTATTTGTTTCTAAGGCAGCTGTCACACCTTAGTGGGATAGAGAAGTTCTATATAGACACTTTTCCCTGTAACAAAATGGCGACTCCGCTGGGGAGCTAATTAGTTTGTTTGTTTATCATTCTTTGTTGTTTGTTTCATAAACTTACAAGTAACATTCAAACTGCATTTTCCATAACAAATGCAAAGTAGATAACTGCTGCTTCAATCCATTCAATGGATCTATTTATGATTTAAACAGCTGATTCACAAACTATCTGATTGCCCTTGTGATAGCTCTTAGATCCTCCTTAGATCTACCCCTGATTGTTGCATTACTGATTGCTTTTTACTCGGCCAAAAACCAAGGAATGAACTGCAAACTGTGACCCGGAACCTGAACAGAGTCTCGTTTCTGGCCCAGTGCAGGTACTGTTCAGAGATTCTGAATTTCAGCGCACTTCCCGAGTCGACAACCTGCGCTGCATTTCAGATTCTCTGTGTTACAGGTGCGCTGATCAGACTAGCTCTGTGCAACTGTGGCTTCTGTGCTTCATTCTTTCCGGTTCGGTCCCTGAATTTTGCTGCCTGTGATCAGTATATGTCTGTTTGAAACCCCTTTTCCTTGCTGTTATTCCGCCTCCTTTGTACAAAAGAACTGTAGATGTTTTTGTGTGTTTGTTGAGTCATTTACAGTTTTCCTTTGCAAAAGTAGCATAGCCGTACTGTCGTCCTTTGATTTGAATCTGTCGCAAGTGTCAATTTCGATCATAGGAGAAAGTTTGATTGTTGTTGATGGTCGATTATCCTTTTACTATTGCTTTTGGTCTGAATTTGTAATTATCTAGTGTCAAAAACAAGTATTCATTTCAAAATCATAAGGTGTCGTAATCATCTCTATTTTTTATTTCAAAAAAGCTTGTTTATGTTTGTCGCTTGAAAAGAAATTCAGATTTGTACATCAACTTTCTTTTTAGCATCTATATACTAAGAAAGTCGAAAACAAATACATGCATGTGCATTTGCATATAGACAGTCTGTTTGGCTTGATTTAGGAAAGTGCATTTACAGTGTGCTCTTTGCTCTTTGTGAAAAGATTCTGTCTTTCTTTTCCCTAGTAGCTAGGATTTTCATTGCACAAAAGAGATAAAAAGTTTGTTTATCATCTTTGGATTGCATTTTAGGAATTACATCTACATCTCGTGGTGAACCCAAAAGGAAAACTTCATAAACAAGATCAACTTAAAATAAATTCAATGAATCTAACAACGCTTTGGAACTTAACGCACAACATTTAGAGGTCTAGGCTAGAGACGTATTCCGGCGTTGTAAAGCCTAGTAACTGTTGTTCTCACTGATGGTTGGGTGATTCCTCCACTTTGAGACGATAAGTGCCAGTACGGACTTGTGCTCCCACGTACCATCGAGTATATTTTGGGAGACCCCTATAGGCTTAAATCCTTTATCCATAGGAAGCCGTGTCTGCCGCCCTATCGATCGCAATGCACTGAACACAGCATTCGGGAAGATTGACTGCCGTACTGTAAAAAGTATTCTGCAGTTTTGTGATTGGTTTGGTACTCCCTCTACCTAGATTTCCAGAGCAGTCCCTTTCGTTCCTTTTCAGACTCCTTGACGGAAAAGGTCCATCTGAGCACTTGTCACTTCAGGCTTATTAAAAATCGAAGGCGACTAGAGTCATCTTTTGTTTTTTCTCGACTCTTAAAAACTGAAGAAACAAGTTGTGTCAAAGCATCTAAAATTTATTTTAAACGGAATATTCATTACCCTTTCCCGCGTTGATCTTGAGTTGAGAAAATGGAGTCCACCAACCAAGGAATTCCCCTTGGAGGAAATCCTAGTCCCTTCTCCTCTTGGGGAGATGTTGGTGCACCCCATATGGCCACATTGTCGCTTCCAGGACTGACAATTGGTTTGCCTATATGGCTCTTCTCAACCTCTGTCGTTCAGAACACCACTATTCCTGAACAATCGAATCAGCAATTAGACGAGTCCAGAGTTACACACCAACCTTCTACTTCCTCTAATTCTTCCTCTCCTCCTTCCTCTTCGCTTGATGAGGCTGGTAAAGCCGAAAGTCAAGTTCCTAAGGAGAAGAAGGAAAAGAAGAAGAAAGAGAAGAAGAAGAAGGAGCCAAAAGCGAATGGGGGCAAACGAGTGTCGTCTAACGAAAATCCACACACTGCACCGACCAAGCCTAAATCGCCATGTGTCATTTGCAAGGGAGACCACTATCATAGAGATTGTCCTTGCATCCCTCGGATCTTAAGGGACTGGTCTCGTCATTTGCACAACCCGGTGTCATCAACCTCTGATGATCATGTTGAAAACACACCGTCAACTAGTGAAAGTGAAGCCCCAGGACAAAAAGGAAAATATAGATTTCCTTGTAAACTGTGCGAAGGCGATCACGCCATCCACCGTTGTCCCTTCTTAGACGAGGCTAAAAGAGTTTTGGATGATCATCCGGTTTCACCGTTACGACTTCCTCCTGGATATAAAAAACTCTTGCCGAGTCCGTCACCAGTTGAAAATCCGGCTAGCCCGCTCAGGTGGTCAGCTGAAGCATCTGTCATTGAAGATAAACCATCTGAATCCATACCAGACGAAAGTCAAAAGGTCGAGGCGGTAGTTGACCCGGTTTTGCCTTCAGAGGTTCCATCTTTAGATGATACAATCACTTAAGAGAACAAGGATGACATTGTCCAAATTCTTTTCATAAGCACAGACTCCAACAAACATGGGGGCAATTTACCCGTTCCTTTACTGCAGGAAGGAAGTTCGTCAGAGTCATACCCGGCCGTCTATTCGGTCCCACCTCCAAGAAACCTAGTTGTCTCCTTCGACTGGAATCAACTAGGCAGACCCCGTTTACCAGCTAGTGTACCATTCCGAATTATTGTTCAAATATATAGAATGGTTATGGCTGGTACCATCATAGATGAGGGGGCTTCTGTGAGTATCCTTTCCTCAACTGCTTGGAAAGCGCTTGGTTTGCCATCGCTTTTGCCTGAGATGATAAATCTGACAGGCTTTGATAAAGGAACCAGTCGACCGTTAGGGATCCTTCCCAATGTGCCCATAACATTGAGAGGGAAAACCGTTCACATGAATGTGATGGTAGTTCAAGGACCCCTGGATTACAATCTACTCCTTGGACGAGACTATATTTATTGCATGAGAGCCATTGTCTCATCACTCTTTAGAGTGATGTGTTTTCCACACGAAGGAAGAGTGGTCAAGCTTGTAGACCAACTTTCATTTCCCGGATCACGCATAGCAAATAGTCATATACCATCCCTAAATGGTCTTTTCACGCAAGAAATGTCTCAATCTCTAGTCCATCCACCCGATGAGCATGAGTGATTTGGGGGGACATGACTGAAACCCAGGGGGCATGCACCCTGGTCTGCTTCGGCAGGAAAACTTCGGGTATAAGGTAGGTTTCTGCGAGAGAATATGACTAGTCTGTACCCCGTCCGTGATTGGAAGAGGGGGTTATTCTGGAACAAGATTCTCTTGTCAAAGTTATGTGAGTTGGCAGGCATCACCGCTCACCTTTGTTTGTTTCGATAGACATCGCCGAAGAAGTGTTTTGTTTGCGCTGTGAATAGAGCAATCTTTGGGTAACCTGTAAGAGGTAGGCCTCTCTCGGTAAAACAAATGTTTTAACGGACTAAAGAAGGGGTAACCTTGAAACTCTGTTTTATACCTGGGGGCATGCAAACCTTTTGGAGTGCAAGCGAAGAGCGGATATTTATTTTTTAAATTTATAGGACCTCTAACCCTTTAAACTCGTAGGATTGGTTGTTTCCTAACTTGCATAAAGAAAGGATGTGGGGCAAATCTCTAAAAGTTGCTATTTTTATATGAGACATTCTTATCACACGACTGGATTAATCAAGCAGTTTTAGCACATAGTTCAAGCTCGTTAAAAAATAAACATAAGACATGAGCAAATGTTTCCACCCGCGTTTAAGCTCATTAAAAAATGAACTATTCCCCGGTAAATAACCATCGTGAATGTAGTACTTCAGCCATTAAAGCCTTGGTCATGTTTGCACCGTCACCTCCACTTTTTCATTGGCCGATCATTCACCTCCATTTGATTGTTTACCCATTTTGAGGAACAGCTGCGAAGAGTGATTTCACTAGCCATCCTTGTGACACTGCCATGATTGGAAAATTCCAAACCTTACCTGGAATCAGCTGCTACCCGTTTTATCACTCGTTCCTCAAAAGACGAGTCTCCTTTAAGCTCTTTTCAACTGACTCGTAAAATATGAAAAGATTGCCGAGCCATTGGCCTCTCCAACTCGTTAAAGGGACAGGAAGTGCTATCCCTCCTCTAGATTTTAATCTTTTTGGACTCGAGGGATTATTACACAAAAAGATCGAGCGCTTGTTTTGTTCGGCTCGTTAAAAGTATCGAAAATTCATCCCTTCTGTATTGTTTTATACTTTTTTGGACTTAAGGGATTAGATGACGAAAAAGGAATTTTGGAGTTACCTTTACGTTCCTTTTCAGACTCTCTAAAATTGAAAAGGACCGAGTTATCTTTGTCGTTAAACTCGTTAAAAAGATTAATAGCGACAAACTTGTCTATAGACGAGAACAAGTTTCATTATCGCTAGGCTCGTTAAAACATAGCGATGGGTTTGCCCGAAGGGCAAATTATAGAACAAGCATATGTTATCCTCCTCAAGCTTGACAAAAATAAAGAGGTACTGGTCAGCAAATTTCTGGGGAAAAATTGGGAAGAAAACTCAAAGAAACTTTGTTGGTAGCAAGTCGCTCTTGAACATGACACTTCCACTCCGTGTCCGAGTCGGGTTGGGTTGTTTCATTCACCGGTCACATCACCATGGTCACGCCATACCATCCACATTTGGGGTTAATGCTACCAATCCATCACATCAGTGTCGCCGATATGTTCAAGAGAAGTCATTCAGTGAATTCACCTGTGTCTCACCCACTACCATACATTATACTCCATTCTTTCATGACCACCACCCTGAACCTTATATCACCAGATCGTTTTCACCTCCATCAAAATCATTTGCTCCGTTCCGTGTCATTGATGTGGGATTCATTAAGGCCCTCCTGTGACAGATCACTTCTTGTCGACATCAGCTCATTATCCAAGAAGTTGATCTAGGAACACCCCATTCAGTACTTTGAAGCTTGCCTGCCTCAATGGCAAGTTTCTCACTTCCGGCGACAGGTATACATCAATGGCCTTCGACCGAAAGATTTTGCGTGGTGTTCAACGCCAAGTCCTTTATTCACACCACGTGAATTGTACTGCAGTACTTTGAGGGTCATTATCATTATCGGTGATTCCTCTCACGCTTGTTAATAGTTTACATCATTGACTGGTAATCAAGTGATGTCTTTCAATGTTCGACTTCAGAAAATTTCTCACATGGATCGACTTGTACTTCGAGTGAAGATCGGACGAGATTGAAGACCCCAGATCTAGTTTCATCCATCCAGGCTGCGATATATATTCAGGGAAATAAAGACATTAAATGTACAGCGTTGCAGCACAGATAATCATTCTATCAAAAGGATGATGGCTCTACCAGAATCATCAGTCTACACTCAGACGATTGTCTGTCCTATGTACATGAAAATGAATTTATAAAGCTGAGCATGGGAATTCCCGCCTCAGCTAGATCATGAAAATATTATGAAGATAATGTATTGTATTGTATCTTATTACAGGTCTCCTCCCAGCATTCAAAGAACTTTGGATCCTCATAATAAAGCATTTCACCCGACACCAAAAGGTTAACGGCCTCATACTTTAGGGGGAAACTGTTATAGACATTTTTGTGCCCTACAACACCAAGCATGAAATGTCCATAAACCAAGGGCTCCTAAGTCCCTAAAAATGTTGTTCTAACCCCTAAAGGAACAAGGTCAACAGATTACAGCTTCTCCCAGAAGTTCTCCATGAAAAACTACTCAAAATTGGTCAAAACAGGATCATTGCAGCTGCTCCACTGGCTAGGTGCGTTGCATCTCACCCAAATGCACTGTGAGGGTGCGTTGCATTTCAAAACTCCCTTCTGTGGGGTGTGATGGGTGAGAAATGACAAATGGCAGTGTCATTCCGCGAGGTGGAGAGGCAATGGAAGCTTCCAGAATCTTCTCCTGTGACACTTGCCTCACTGAATTCGACCAAGGATGAGTAAGGGGCCCTCAGTCTCCAAGTGGAAGCAAGAACTGACAGAGAGAAGACACTAATCAAATCACAAGCTGACTCATCCCCCTTACAGATATCTATATATGGATCCCTCATCCCAGAGATCCAGAAGCTAGAATTTTGCATATTGTAAGGAATTGCTGTTCGTTTCTAGAGACAAACATCAGATTGTTGGGTGATCTATGCTTTGTTTGAGGTGAAGAGGGGCTTCTTTGCTGGGAGGTTGATGCTGGGTCAGAACAACTGGTTGTAACTCCTCCTGGATCTTTTCTTGTTTATCAATAAAAGCTATTTGAGTTTTCCTCCATGCTTTTGTATCAGTGATGCTTGTTACATTTGTATGGTCAATTTACATCTGATCCTAGATTGTTTATGATTATAGATCCATGTCTTTGTATAGTGCTATGCTTCTGTGATCTTACAGGTACTTTGTGAAGCTGGGCGTGCAAGGGAGCAGGTAGCTGAGGACTATCAAAGAAGAGAGGGATCAAATCGAAGGATTAGCGCAAGACAGAGGTTGGTCTTTCTATTCCTCTCTATCTATAATTCATAAAGGAAAAACAAAAGTAGCTTTTCTTTGTTTGTTTCTAAGGCAGTTGTCACACCTTAGTGGGATAGAGTAGTTCTATATAGACACTTTTCCCTGTAACAGTTTTGACGAACATGCCAGTTTGTTGCTTGCATACACACTTCATGAATCTCCACTTCGATGGTTGTTTAGCCTACCGGCTAAAATCATGCACTCACTTGAGCACTTTTGTGATCTCATTGAAGACACTTTCTATCATTTTGATCTAGACTATCTTGACAAAAAAAAGTTACAACAATGGAAGGCTCTGCATGAATCGATCATGGATTTTTGGCAGTACTTCCGTGACTTTCCGTTTCAAGCTCTAAGGAGCCAGATGAAATTTTCTTATCTTTGGGATCGTTTTGAGTATTGCCTGAAGAAATATTCTCATCCCAAGAAGAAGCTTGAAATCAATCCTCACTCAACATTCTTCACTGATGGAGTTGCATAATCTCATGTGGATGTGGTCATTGTCCCGATTGACTATCCACCATCGCTTCATCCAACAACTCCACCACTACCAAGTGATGTTGAGGATCATGCTCACACACCTGTTCATCTTTCACATCCTCCCAACATCACTTCACTCAATTTTCGCGTAGATTTGTTTGTGAGTCCTTTGAGTTCTCATAAGCATTATGTTCCACAACCTCTGTCTTCACACTCGATTGTTCCTCTGGATGATGTTGTCTTGTTTTCTTCCATTTCAGACTCTTCACATGTTGCGAACAAGGATCAAGCCTTTGACGAAGTTGGTGTTGCACAACCAACATGCGCTTCCATTCATGAAGAGTATGACTGGGACCTTGAGAATCAATACCTAGGGAAGGATGACTCCCCTCCATCTGAGCCCCCTCCATTCTTTCCTAACATCTTTGGTGAACCTTCCATCCATGATTTTTCATGTGTGTCTTCATCCACGGATGCACCCATTGTTGATCACTGATAGGACACACTAGATGTTGGTCCATTATTTGATAACGAAGAGGATAAGTTATTCATTGAAAACCCACTTGATATTTCATCTACCTTTTTTGGAAACACAGAGGATGAGTTTGTTCACTTTTCATCTACCCCTCTATTTGATTCATATGATCATGAGGATGTCGATGAAATCATCGATTTTTCTGATTGTGGCTGTCGTGATCCATTTACTTCCATATTTGATCATGACCATGACTCTATCACAGTTGATATTTCGAAGCCACCTGTCTATGATGATCCATTTGATGATGAAGTTGAAACACCCAAGACTATCGAGGCACTTCAACCCAAGTTGATGGCTATGTCAGGTCCTCGCTCTCTTGGGATTAGTCTCACTTCGGATCAGGAAACTGTTCAATCACCCAAGGGTACTCCTCACTCATCTGTATGCATTAAATATCAATCTCACACACAGATCATACTTCCTTCACTCGAACTACACAATCCCATCGCTCATGCATTGGAGGAATCTTACATTGCAAGCACTCGTGCATGATAGAATTTATCTTTTTTTCTTTTGTTTGCTTGCATGTCACATTCAAGAGTGTTCTTATGCTTCAAAGTTTCACGCAGTGTCACATAACACCGTGATAAGTCCACAGACTGCTCATCATGCACTTACACTCACTTATGTCCTATGGGCACTTTGAAACACGAAGTGTGGTTGTCTTCATTGTTATATATTTCTTTCTTGTTGGTTCGCACAACTGGGTTGCTCATGGACCAAACCTTCACCAACATGGGTCAACCAATGCGCCAGTGGCTGCATTGGAAATATCACTTCACGTGATCAAGCCCACGCACTGTTAGTGTAAGAGTAGGAATAGTGTTTTCTTTCAATCAGTTTTCTTGCATGCTTGTTGACTTACTTTCTTTATTTGTTGGTTTGTCTACTTGCTTGTTTTCTTACTTTCTTTACTTTCACTTTGGCTTCTGCTCTTGCTTTGCTTTGTTGTTTGTTAGTTCGCTTGTTTTGTTCGTAGGTTAGTTTCACATGAAACCATGTATGACTCTTGAAACAAGCTGGGTGAAGTAAAAGAGGGCTTGTGCATCTATTACCACTTGGTTATCTATCATCCTACCTCTATATGAAGAAATTTTTACTTTTAGTCAATGATACGTTGAAGGAAAATACGTATTGTTCGAAATGAACCTTAGTGAAAACACAATGCTTGCGTGCTAACTAGTGTCACCTACTCTAGATAGTTGTTTTTGGGTTAACCCTTGTCATCTCAGTCAAGTAGACTAAGGTGAGGGGAAAAACATTAATAGGAATGTCAGAGGTATATTAAATTACTTCTCTATTGGAACAACCTCTTCTACTCTCAATAATTTGGGATCCCTCTTTTGTCTCTGAAATGAATAAGTGTTGTGCATAGTTGAAAAAATGAAAAGTCAAAAATTCAAAATGAAAATGAATAAGGCGAAAGAAAAGAAAGACTTCCTGTGCAAGGAGGTGATGCAAGTAACTCTTCCGGGGTACTGACCAGGCTCACTGGTAGTGGAGCCAAGCTTGTGTTCCTATGTGACTTCGCCGTGGTATTGTACAAGCCTGCTGGCAGCGGAGCAATACCATAGATGAAACTAAGACTCTAATGACTATATTTCTTGTGCACCAATAGACCCATCAACCCCAATCGTAACAACTGTGTTGACTTGGCTTGGAATGTGTGTCTATCAACCAAGAGATTGGTAGATGCTACATCTTACAATAAATCTAGTGTGAAACCAAGATGAGCTGAGAACTGAATAATACTTCAAAAGGTATTAGACTTGCTTTTCATGAACAAGGTCCATTCAGAGAACTATAGTTCTACCAATGTGTCACCAATTGTTGTAGTAGCTACAACCACCGTCCAAAATTTTTCCTTAGCTTCGTTTTGGAGCCTCCCTAGCAACCTTTCACAGCACCCTGTCTTTCTTCGTCAAGTACACAAGATTCAGTGTTTTTCTTGCACAAAGGCATCATGTCAATCATAGCTTGATGCATCCCCTCATAGGCTAATCAATCATACTTGGTCCAGCTACACGCTTAGCAGCTCCCCCAAGAAATTACACATTTCTAGAGGGAAACCTGCCTTCCCTCCAGAAAATTGTGCAATCATGTCTGGTAGCCTGCTGGGCTCCAGAATTGCGCAATTCTACTAGTCAACACTCACAGGGAAATTGCACAATTTTCCCCAGCAGGGCTACTTAGCGTAGAATATGTGAAAATCTTGGTAGCAGCCAGCTGCTGTGCCCAAAAATTGTGCAAATCTATTGGGCAGCTAGCCCAACTCCCAACTAGAAATGTGCATTTTCTCCCAGCAGTCGAACAACCTCTTACATGTGCAGGTGAGTTAACTAGTTCCCTCTCGGACCAAGCAAATTACGAGGAAGATCAGAGCATTAATATTGTACTAAGAAGTGGTATGATGACTAAGACAGATAGAGAAAAGCAGCCTGAGGAAGACAGAGGGGTACACAAAGCTCTTGAGAAAGAAGCCACTTTTGACCTTAATCATGTTAAGGAAACATTCATGGAAGCGAAAAGGAGCTTCATTGAGGCCTCCACCTTAGGAAGCTAAGAAAAGACACTAGAGACCAATGAAATGCAAGAGGTTGATGCTTCCATACTCACTATTGTTTTGAAGACATGCATGAAGTTATTGCATGACAGAAAGGTTGTGGAAGGACTGCAAGAATTAATAAATAAATGTGCCAATAAATAAAAGATCCTTGATGAACAATGTGTGGTAAGAAATATTGGTAAGCATAAGGCATGAACAGAATGCGAGATGTAACTAACAGCGCGGATAAGCAATTATGAAATGGACTAGGTAATTTTGGATCTAGGGTTTGATGCAAATGTCCTGTTTAAATAGACATGGGAAAGGATGGGGAGACTTGCACTGCAGTGATCTCTGATTCAGCTCTGAATGGTCAATCAGTAGAAAGGACTGGCGGTTGATATTGAAGGTGTGAGTGCATTAGCGGAATTCGAAGTTATAGAAATTGTTGATGACAATAATCCCTACCCCGTGCTCCTAGGAAACGACTAAGCTATTGATATGAATGGGGTCATTAATTTGAAGAAGAGGAAAACGACCTTTGAAAAGAAGGCACTTAGGGTCATAGTTCCACTGAATCCCACAAAAGGAGCGCGCTATACCGAACCCATCCGCGATTATGTAGAAAGTGACGATGAGCTGGATCAAATATACAAGATAACAACATGAGATCGGGATTGGATCAATCCAACGACGAAGGGAAAAAAGCTACCTTACTATGATGGTTTGAATGACTTAGATATGTTTTTAGATGAATTTGAGCCTGACAGTATTCTCACTGAAGCTCATGGGGGAGGTGCGGGAGGCCATTGTGGAGGGAAAACAACTGCACGGAATATTTTGCATGTAGGATTATGGTGGCCAACATTGCACAAGGATTCCAAAGAATACTGTAACGTGTGTGATGCATGTCAAAATACTGGCAGACCGTTGTTGAGGGATGAACTACCACTACATCCTTAGGTATCTTTGTAGGCAATTGAGAAGTGGGAGATCGACTTTATTGGGCCAATTCAGCAACCAGGAAAGAAGAGGGGCGCACGGTATATTATTACTTCAACAGAGTATTTAACCAAATCGATGGAAGTGTAGCTAGTGAGGGACTGTACAGCTGCCACTGCTACAAATTTTCTCTTTGAGTTTGTCTTAACACAGTTTGGATGTCCTAAGATTTGGATGAGTGATCAAGGTACACATTTCCTAAATGAAATGATCAGCGCGATGTTAGAAGAATTTCAAGTATATCATCAAAATATCATGCCCTATCACCCATAGGCAAATGGAACAGTGGAAGCTTTTAATAATATCTTGGAGCATGCATTGACAAAGGTCTACAGTGCACAGAGGAATGATTGGGACATGTGCGTACCTGTTATATTATGGGCTTATAGAATGACCAACAAGAAATTGAAAGGACAAACACCATTTGGGCTGGTCTATGGAATTGAAGTTGTCATACCAATGGAGTATATTGTCCCTAGCTTAAGGATAACAGCCTTGACTGAGATGGTGGACTGTGAAACCTTGTAGGAATGGCTCGCACAACTCATGGAGTTGGAAGAAGACTTCTTCCTTGTCAGAATTAATCAGCACATTTAGCTACACACATTCAAGGTAGATGATTTGGTGTTGTTATATGATAGCAATTTTATGAAGTTTCCAGGAAAAAATGAAATGCACTGGTTGGGGATGTATGTTATTAAGGAGATATTGGATGGTGCCCCATTTCAGCTCGTGAAGTTGAATGGGGAACCATTCCCTCGAAAACTGAATGGAATTTGATTGAAGTTATATACAGGGGATTCTGCCCCTATACGATGACTATATGGCATCAGGATAATATTAGTAATCCAAGTAGTTGAAAGGGATTGTGGCACTATAAACTATGTTTCCTAACGAGGTGAAGAACATGGTAGAAAGACTACACAGTAGATGACAGGGGTGCGCCAGGTGAAGTTGAGTTGGATAAGCTACACCATGGAGGATGGTTCCATGGAGAAGAGTAAAAAAGTAGCAATTGAGGTTACTATTCATGAGTTGATGGCTGAAAATTAGTTACGAGGAGTGGGTAGGTGCTATTTATGGCTAAAATCTTTGAAGATCTACCACTTAAGGGGTATTTATTATCAAAATTTGGGGGGAACGGTTAGATTTCATTCAAAAACCCCCATAAATTATGTTTGTTGATCCAATGAAGAACACTTTTCATTCTGAGAGTTGCTTGCACGTTTTGTTGTCTAAAGCATATGAATCGTGCATTATAGGAAGATTTCATGACGTGCCCCTCATTTACAAACTACACTATAGCAGCCCGTGAATGATTCATTTAGAAAATTACCTTTACAAACCCTACTGAAGCACTAAGTTCAGAAGTTGTCGTTTTTGACGTGTCGGGCCCTAAAAGTTCAAGCATGGAAGCTACAACCCCTATACCTACCGCATCGAGGTCCTTGAGGCCAAAGAAATCCGTCGCAAAAGAGAAGCATTCAACCACAAAAGAGAAGCAACAACCACGAAAGAAAATTAATCTACTGCGAAAGAGAAGCAACCGGCTGCTAAGGAGAAGTAGAAGAAGCCAATGCCGGTGAGATCATCACTGAGGAAGAATCCAAAGGTGCAACAAAAGGAGAAGAAAGACAAACAACCAGAGCAAGTGGTCGACTTAGAAGAGGAGGAGTACCAAGGTGTAGAGGAAGTGGACACCAAAGAGATCGAGCCTATCTCCGAGCATCCTGAGTATATACATCCGAGAAAGGGTAAGGTTCAAGTTCCTAAGGATTTGAATTCAGGGAATTTCTGGTCTCCACACCCCTATTGCCTAAATAGGTGGAATTTGAAGTTCCTACATTAGCACACATTCCCGTACTGAATATGGAATATTGGGACCTCACAGACCATGAGAGGTTCCCACGTTTGGTTACCAACAAGTGCATGACTAAAATCTATTATGAGGAGATAGGGGTTACGCACTCTGAACCCATGAAGTGGGTTAGAGGCATTGAGCAGGCTGAGTTGTTAAACATGTTGTGCGTACCTCATTATCATCGCTCAACTATCAAAATGATCTGTGTGCGCCAACTACTAGCACTGGTGCATGATGGATGTTTGTGGCTTGGGCAGCCCATTCCAATAACAGACATGTTGATCCATAGGATAATGAAGTTTCCTTACAAAGGAGAGAACCTTGCCACGGATTTTGTAGGGGAGACTGGAGAAAAAGAACTAGCTGACAAAATTAAGAAATAGTATGGTCTTGTGAAGAAGTTGCGTGGATACTCTATCCTTTCAATTCAAGACTAGGCAGTGCAGTTCGTTGCCCAAATTCTTGCGAGCAAAATTATGAGGATGTGACGTGTGGATGAATTTCTGGCGCTAGTAGTGTCACTCGCAGCACAATGCATGAAGGGAATTTAGTATAATTGGGCCAAATATCTATTCCACGAGTTCCTCGTGAAATATTGAGAAGCCTAAGAGGAAAGCAAGCCATTCCATTATGCATGGATTTTTCTATCTATTATTTTAGTCACTTGGAGATTGCCAGAGGACAGTCAATTTCCTCTGCATAAGGAAGATTTACCTGAGGCAGCACGGTTCGCCTCGTTGTGGTCAACAAAGGATCCGGGAAGGATCAAGGAATCAAAAACTTCTTGATTTTGGTAGACATGGACCTCCATATGGTGATCAGTCAGAGGCAAAGGTTGTCCCCAACCTTGTTCGTGCAATTGTTGGCCTACGCGAAGTTCAAGGCTGACTTTCACAATGTGTCCATCAAAGCATGGAAGGACCTAAAACAAACATGGCACCTGTTGCCCTATCTGGTATCTGAGACATACATTTAGGAGGTTGTGGGGTATTTGGCAGCAGAGTGGCGTGCACCCACGGGTGGTGATATAGGCACTAGAAAAGGTTTGGAGATATTTGTTGCACTGAAGCAAAAGGATGCAACTCAAAAGGCTGCACACACGTTGGATGAGCAGAAGAAGATGGAAGCTACTAAGGCAGCTACGGAGAAGGAACAAATGGAGAAAGAGCGTGCTGCTAAAGAGCAGAAAGAGAAAGAACGACAGGATACAGAGGATGGTGGAAAGTTTGATTCACATCATACTAGCGAGAAAGAGTTGTCAGAGCAGGGAGGAGGCGATAGTGAGGAGCAGACCACTCCTTTCATCCTGAAGAGACATGGGTAGGAGAATACGTGTGGACAATGCAAAATGAATAATTATGATAAGCAGACACATATTGATCCCATGGTGCTGATAGAAGGTGATCTCTATGAGATTTGAGACAAAGTGCGGGACATGACAACGAAGTTGCTGCAAAAATTTGAGCATCAATATATGCAGACACTGTGGAGCATCCAAAAGGATATGCATAAGCTACAGAGCCAGGAAAACAGGCTCCAGGTAGGCGTAGGGAAAGTGAGTGGAGTGCAAGCGATCCTGACATAGGGAAGTAACACAGTGGCGAAGCTAGAATGGACTCTGGACCTCAGAGTCATTCCATTGCAAGATGGGTCAGTCCAGGTAGAATCGGATGAGGATTGTACTGTGCTCAACATCACGAAGGATATCGGTTTGAATCTCACTGCACTGCCACTCCTAACCCTTGATGCACTACATCAGGGGGTCTCAGATGAATTGAAGATCAGAGAGAAATGCACACTCACCATCATCAGTGAGTTTAAGGTCAACAAAAAACAATTGTTCGTAGAGAAAACTTAGGTGCTGAAGGAAAAGGAAGAATTGTAGATATGACCATATATCCTAGCAACAACGATTGATCAGGCCTACAAGCTAGTACCTGAACTAAATATACCAGAGGATGTAGAGGCCTCAGCCAAAGTGAGGAAATTCGTTACTGTAGTACCTTCTTTAAAGGAGGAAGTCGATAGGGTAACTTTTGATTTCTAGATGAAAATCATAGAGCTGCAGTTTAAATTGTAGCCAATGACTCCACCATAGGTTCGATAGTAGCATGAAGTATCCATCAAATATGGAATGAATAAATTGGACAATGCAATCAATGACTTCTCCTCAACGTTTTATGCAACGATGGAGTTATGGACGAATCTACAAGAGTACCCACAACTACAAAAGCTAAATACAGATGTCTGAGAAATGCAATGGCACTATGATGAGGTCCGAGCAACTGTGCGCACTTTAGTGCCAGCGCAACACATCGCAAAGTTACAGGAGGGAAAGCAGTTGCTAACACAAGTGGAGGACTTGCATAAGAAAGAGGCCTTGCTTAAGGCCAGATTGCAACCATGTCTAGAGGGATCTTGTCAACTTACTCTATCACTTCAGGAGAAGCTCAAGGGACTACAAAAAATGTAGAGGACCATGCACCTAGCAGTGGAAGGGCCAACCACAGAAAAATTGGTCGAAAAAGTACAACAGGCAACAACATAGAGTGATGCAAAAGTTGCAGGTTGAGTTGGGTGGTCTTCGTGGCAAGATCGTGGCACCAGATGAGTGACTCGAGGATGAGTCATGATCTTTGTGTTGGGGGGATGTTGGGATAGGGTCCCTAGGGTCAGTTTTGGGGTTAGTTAACCCAAATTTTGTAATATTTTTTTAAAATAATGTAAAGTCTCTGCAATATGTGGATGTGGAGTGAACAGATGGATATGAGTCAAAAGGGTCTTAGCCCTTATTTTGGTCAGTTTTAAGATTCTCCCATGGTCTGTGGACCATGGTATTGTATGAAGGAAAGCTATAAATAGTTGAGTCATAGTGAGTCTTAGAGATAACGTTTGATGGAGAATTGAGTACGCTAAAGGGTTTTTTCCATCTTGGGCAAGTACTAAGGCATGAAGGCTCTGCTTCCTGTACTTAGGTGAAGAAGTGAAGGCTTGTGTAGCTAGGTGTGCAGGAGGCTTGGATAGAGTTCATAGATGAGTGCGTGGACCCATGCAGCAGAGTACGCTGGGTAGAAGAGTCTATAATCTGAACATTGAATATCAATGAAGACAACTTTTGAATAATTATTGTGTAATTATGTTGAATATTTTTATGCTATATTCTTTCTCTTAATGATATACTTTTATGAAATAATGAATGAATGATGCACGAAGTCAATAAATCTATCTTATTAATGGTTGATTTAAGTAGTTATACTGTTCCATAAAGATAATAGTTAATTCCACTATTTTTCCTGATGAATTGGATAGATCTACGCAAACTCAGATCTAGGGTTGTTTATTGATGTGCAAAATTAGATAAATCATCTAATTAAGGTCCGAAAAGACTGATCATGGACCTTCATGAAGGTCTAGGAGCCATTTTGACTTAGATACACTGAAAGGCCATAGAAAGATATTGATCTGTGTGAAGGTAGATCTGAAGCTATGAAAACATAGAAACCACTTATCACATATCCCTGGATGCAAAAAATTGGTTTTAGTATTCCCCAATACTGCTTCTGGTGAGACTGCAGCCTATGCTATGCAGGTTGTTGCCGAAAGGGCCAACAATGTATGGTTTTTTTGATTGGCGCAACTAACTTCGAACAACAGAATAGAGTATCACAGAGCTTCAAGCATTGACCAAGACAGTCAGCGAACTCTGCCAAAAAGTGGAACAACTAGCTGAGTGACTTGAGGGTGAATCACGATCTTTGTGTTGGGGTCTTGTTGGGATGGGGTCCCCAGGGGTAGAATTGAATTAATTTAGTCATTTTTTGTAAAGAATTTTGTAAATCATGTAAATGTAGAAATTCTCACTATATATTAAACTGATTATGCAATGTACTAAAGAAAAGTACTTAATCTACTTCTACAATCAAACTTGTGGAAGCTTAATCATTTTGAGAAAGATCAAATAGAACACATATAATAGAGAATAATATTCAATCACACATGATACATAGAAGAATACTCTGGGGAAAGCCTCAGCTAAAAACCCCACTATCTATATTATCATACAAGTGGAAATATCTCAGGTTTACACAAAGCTTTAGCTCTCAATATATCCAGCTCTCAGTATAATCCCTCACTGTTGCTCATAAACAGAATAGACAACACATATGCCTCCTCCTTCGTCTTCCAAGCCTCCTATTTCCTTGCGCAGTTTTCCTTGGGTCCTCCAGCTATAACTTATGTGATTCTCACCTTACACATTGTTCTGACCTCTGTAGAAACTACACAATCCTCAAGGAATGAATTCCTTCTGCATGTAAGAGATATTCTCATAGGAATATTCTAGTAACTGATAGTACATTGTCCCTGCCTTTAATCTCAACTGGGTCTTTGTCTGAACTGACATGCATGAGTTATTTATGAGAGAATATTCAATTATCTAGAGAACACTAGTTGCATGCATGCATGCATTAACTGTCTGAACTCACAATTAGTTCCACAAACTGTTTGGAACTAATTTAACTGGACTTAACTCAGTTAACTGAGCTAATTAATTAAAACTCAAATACAACTCATCCTTATCTCCTTAATTAAGGGATAACTTCCTCAATCAAAGGGATAATTGTTGCATGTCTTCACAAAGACTTCATGTTTGAATTTCTTCAACTAACTAACTCAAGATGAATTAATTAATTATTTTTTCAAATAGCTGGTGAGAATAAATTCGAATTTTAATTCTCAATTTTAGTTCAAGGACAAATTAAAATTGGAATATATCTTGAAATTCTATCTATAGCAATGTTATTTTTATCATTTCTATTTTTTAGAATTTCTTGTTGCTATTTTCAACACTCCCTCTCAACAAGAAAGGGATTATCTGCCACCTCGATCTTGTCTCTATGGAACTCGAATTTACACTTTGACAATGCCTTAGTCAAAATGTCAACATCTTGCTCCTTGATCGAAATATATTGCAAAAACATGATCCTCCTCACCACACAATCTCTGAGATGATGATAATGAATGTCGATATGCTTGGACCTGTCATGAAATACTGGATTCTCAGAGAGTTTTATACAGCTTTGATTATCACAATAGATCACAGTTGGATCCGTCCTCTGATCAAACAAACCAATTAGAATTTTTGCATCCAAATGGCCTCACATGCTGCCTAACTTGCAGCCATGTATTCAGCCTCTGCTGAGCTGAGTGCAACTGACCTCTGTTTCCTGCTATACCAAGAAACTGTAGCTAAACCAAGTTTGAAAATTCCTCCTGATGTGCTCTTCCAATCTGATGGAATCCCTACCCAATCTACATCTGTGAAGCCCTGTAGCTTCACTCCCTCTGACCATTTGTACCATAATCCATACTAAGATGTGCCTTTAAGGTATCTCAAAACATGCTTAGCTGCCTTCCAAAACAACTTGGTAGGCTGAACCATAGCTTGACTCAGCTGGTTCACCGCATAGCACAAATCTGGTCATGTGTTCACTAAGTACATCAGTGAACCCACAAGCTTCCGATACACAATAGCGTCTATTACTTCTCCTAAAGTAACATCCTCCTTCCTCCAGTTACCTGCTAGAGGAGTCTGCATGGGCTTGCACTTCTCCATGTGGAATCTCCTGAGTATCTCATTGGCATACTTGCCTTGAGACACAAACACTTCCCCATCCTTCTACCACACTTCCATGCCTAGAAGGTAGTGCATGAGACCCATGTCTTTCATCTCGAACTCTCTTGCAAGTTCCTCCTTGCAAGACATGATCAACTGATCATCACCTATCAATATCAGATCATCAACATAAAGAACAATGATCAACTGCTTACCTTCCACCATGATGTGGTACAAGTTTGCATCCACTTCACTCTTTGTGAAGCCCAACCCAATGAAGTAGTTGTCAATCCTAGTGTACCAAGCACGAGGTGCTTGCTTCAGCCCGTACAAAGCTCTCTTGAGTTGGCACACATGCGACTCATGATTGAAGGTCTCAAATCATTCCGGCTGCTCTATGTACACCTCTTCCTCAATCTTGCCATTGAGGAATGCAATATTCACATCCATCTGATGGATATTCCAACCCATCTATGCTGATAGTGTGAACATCGATCTAATAAATGAGTACCTTGCTACAAGAGCAAAGTCTCATCATAGTCGATCCCCTTGACCTATGAGAAACCACGAGCAACAAACCTTGCCTTATGTTTCTCCAAACTACCATCAGTAGCATGCTTTACCTAGTAAAGCCACCGGGAACTCACAACTAACTTGTTCTCTGGTCTTGGAACCACATCCCAAACATAGTTCCGAATGATGGAGTCATACTCCTCCACCATAGCATCAACCCAAATCGGTTGTTGCATTGCTTCCTTCAAGGAAGATGGTTTAGTCTCAACACATTCCCCAACAAGGGCCATGTATCTAGTGTACCTATCAGGTGACCTCCTCTGTCTGCGCTGAGAAGATGGTTCTCCTGTAGGTTTTAACCGTGTACAGAAATTACCTGCATACGAATTCTAAAACACAGAAAATAAACAATGTGAGATCATAACACATAAAACACATATACACAGAGATTTTCCCCTGGATCCAAAAACTGGGACTACCAGCTTGATTTTTCATTATTTTTCCTTTTAATATTACAATACATATTTATACATGCCGAAGAATCCAATACCATGGGCCGAAACCATCGCGTCGAATACCATGGACCGAAAAACCATTACGTCCAATACCATGGACTGAAAACCATCGCGTCCAAAAAACATGTGCAAAAATCATGCACAAAACGATAGGTGGGTCTGCCCAACCTAACATAGGGTCCAAAATCAAAATTTTCTGGGGCGTTGCCCCGGAGCCCATAAAGTGGGGTTACGGGTGCCCTTCAAACCCCTTGTTAACTATGTGGAAATAATATAACACAACCCAACATTCTCCCACTTGTTGTTTTCTTTCCAGAGGAGGCCACAAGAGAGCTTAATCATTTTCCTAGCCCTGAAATGCCCATTGTCTCTCTACACCAAGAAAACTTCTCAGAGCTCACTGATTTTTTCAATGCATCTGCAGTATTCTTCAAAGTGTCCACCTTTATAAGCAACACCTTTTTGTCTTCTATCATATCCCTCACAAAGTGATACTGAACATCAATGTGCTTTGTCTTTGAATGATATGTAGGGTTATTTGCCAAGAAAATTGCACTTTGGCTGTCACAGTCTATCCTTATAGCTTCCTGTACTAACCCCATACTTGAACACAATATCTGCAACCAAACTACTTCCTTACTTGCATGAGTGGCTGCCATGTATTCTGCCTCTGTAGTTGATAGTGCCACTACAGATTGCTTCTTACTCATCCAATTGATTGCACCTCCAAATAGGTTAAACACATACCCACTTGTAGATCTTCTCTGATCCAGATCTCTAGCCTAGTCTACATCAACAAAGCCATGAATATTCAACACTCTATCCAATCCTGGTCTTCCTTGGTAGCACAAACCATAATCACTAGTGCCACGCAAATACCTGAAAACCCACTTCACTGCTGTCCAATTCTCCTTCCCTAGTTTTGACATAAACCTGCTCAATACTCCCACTGCATGTGCAATGTCTGGTTCAGTATAGACCATTGCATACATCAGGCTACCGACTACACTTGCATAGGGAACATGGGACAAGTCCTCTTCCTCTTCTTGTGTCTTGGGACACTGTTCAGCAAACAACCTCACACCTACAGGAAAAGGAACCTTCATCGGTTTACTATCCTGCATATTAAACCTCTGTAATATTTTCTCAACATACTTCCTCTGGTTTAACCAGACCTTCCTCTTTTCCCGATCTCTTTTAATTTCCATGCCCAAAATATAGTTTGCAGCACCAAGATCTTTCATGTCGAATTTGGAGGACAATTGGATCTTCAAATTGTGGATAATTTCTTTGTCATTTCCAACGAGCAACATATCATCCACATACAAGACCAGATAAATAACACGGTCACCAGTTAATTTAAAATACACAGAGTGATCTACTTTGCTTCTAGTGAAGCCAAGTCCCCAAATAAATGTATCAAATTTATGATACCACATCCTTGGTGATTGTTTTAACCCATATAGAGACTTCTTTAACTTGCATACCAGTTCTTTCTTACCCTTCACCGCAAAGCCTTCAGCTTGATTCATGTATATTTCCTCTTCTAGATCCCCATGAAGAAATGTTGTCTTCACATCCATCTATTCTACCTCAAAATCAAAAGAAACAGCAACAGATAAAAGTAGTCTAATAGAAGTTACCTTGGCAACAGGAGAAAAAATATCACCAAAATCAATTCCTGGCACCTGGGAATAACCTTTCACTACCAACCGAGCTTTGTATTTCTCCACTTTTCCTTCTACATTTGTCTTCTTTTTGAACACCCATTTGTTGCCAATGGGTTTCCTTCCAGCCGGCAACTCCACCAGATCCCAAGCCTCATTTTTGTGCAAAGATACCATTTCATCAACCATGGCCTCTTTCTAGAGTTTTCCATCCTCTGAATCCACTACTTCCTTCACAGTTCTGGGATCATCATCAGTAACAGATAAAGCAAAATTTGAACAAAAAGCAGATGGAATATACCTTTCTGGCTGCCTTCTTTCTTGAACTGATATTCTCATAGCTGGAGTTTGTGGCTCTTCATCTTCTAATTCCTCCTCTGTTGTAGAGTCTGATTCTTCCTCCTTTAGCTCAAACTTTATCTTCTCAGGTTCCTTTGGTTGGACTTCATGTTTAATAACATCTTTCACCTCTCTGAACACCACATCTTGGCTATACACAACCTTCCTTGTTACAGGATTCCAAAGCTTATAACCATTTAAACCATCCTTATACCCAATAAAGATGCACTTTTCAGATTTACTATCCAACTTGGTTTGTTTCTCCTTTGGAACATGTACATATGCATCACATCCAAACACCCTCAGATGTGAAAGAGAGGGTTTCTTACTAGGCCATATCTCTTGTGGAGTTTTATCCTCCAACATTGATGAAGGTGACCTGTTAACCAGGTAACATGCAGTATCCACCGCCTCTGCTTAGAATTCCTGTCCTAACCCAGCACCACTGAGCATGCATCTTTCCCTTTCCATCAACATCTTATTCATTCTTTTTGCAACTCCATTTTGCTGAGGTGTATATGGAGTAGTCTTCTACCGTGCTATACCACACTTCTTACAATATTCTTCAAATTCCTTACTGCAAAACTCTCCACAATCATAGTTAGACAACAAAAGGAAATAGTAATAACTCCAATCGTCTAATGGAAACTAGATATGCATAGAATAGTTTTATTATAGCACATGTGAAGGAAACAAATATATGTTACCAGTCCCCCTCTATGGGATGGGTTCTTGGCTATCCTCAAACATCTTCAGCTTGTGTAAAGTCTCTCTCCTCTATAATGTATAAACCCAACAAAAGTATGGTGTGTGACAATGAAAATAATTAGAGCTACAACAATGAGTGCAACAATGAAAATAATAAAAAGTGAATAATGAATGGAAAACCCTTCTACTTATAACAAAATATTGAGTTATCCTCGAATAATGAGCAAAAATAAAATATTATTAACCCCATTCTTGTAATAACCACTTGGAATATTTTATTATATTTGGTTAGGAGGGAAAAAGTATTTAAACTTTTATTTAGACATAATAAATAAATAAGGATTTATTTAATAATTCCTAAGAGATTTAGTCAGATTTGACAAAGAGTAATAATTAATTAGTGATTAATTAATTATTCTTAGAGAATAATAAGATAATTAATGATTTATATGTTAATGTTTCATGATTGGGTAAAATATGACAAGGAATAATAATTGAACAATGGTTTAATTAATTATTCCTAGAAGAAAATCAAATAAATAGTGATTTATTTAATTATTCTTCATGGGTTTAATTATAAATTACTTAACAAAGGTGGTTTATTAAGTAATTTCTCACAGTGAAAGCAATTTTACTATGGTAAAATTGACTTTACATGGTGTACTTCGAGCCATCTAGTAAATTTGATCCAGATTTAAAAAGGAATGCAAAAAATTATAGATATAACCATAAATACAGAGATGCAGTAAAAATAATACTTCATTTCATTAATGTAAGATACTGAAATATGCTTACAAATAGAAATGGAAATAACTAGCTAGGGCGATGGTAACTTATCTCTATGAAGAGATGTGGCGGATACATGCATCTGAACTGTCTTAGAATGAGGCATGGTCGAGAGCAGTCCACATTGAACACTCGCTGCAAGTGAAGGAATGGGGGAATGTTGTGCTCCAAAGCATTGTTTCCCACAACCTTGGTAATGGTGTAAGGACCATATCGGAGTGGCCTAAGCTTCTAATGGGCTCTTGCAAGGCGTTCTTTTTGCAAATGTAACTAGTATTTGTCACCCACCTGAAGCTTTTGTGGCACCCAATGTTGATCATGTCGTTGCTTGTACTTGGAATTTTCCATAATGGAGCGATGATATATCGGCCTGTTGGGTAGAGGTGCTCCGGGAGTCAGATCAAACAAACGCTTGACCTGATAGTGCAACGGTACCTCTGTGGGTAAGGAGAAGATGTTCTTGTCTTCTTTCATGACTGTATCCACCAACTTCTTCAACATGGAGGAACCCTTCCTAGGGGTCATGGATGTGGCGATGATCTTACCCTTACTTTGGGAGCAAACCAAATAGAAAATGAATTTCCAAGTCTGGGAGATGATCTTACTACCTTTCTTAGCAAAGATCAAAGAGGTGGTGGTAGGTGGGGCTACCTCTAGTATCATGTATAATGAATTATCCAAAGAAATAATAACAGCACGAGGCCTTGACTCATACACAGCATGTCGCTTCCACAAGTATGGTTAGCCTAATAATACATCACAAATATTAAGAGGTGCAACATCACACAATACCTCATCTACGAAGGGCTTGATGTTGTAAGGAAGGCAGCATTGCTGGCGGACTCGAAGAGCTCGCCCTTAGTGAAGTCAACCGATGTTGTATGGATGCAGGTGTGGTGTAATTGGTAGGCCCAGCCACTTCATGACCTCTGTTGGAATGAGGTTCTTTTGGCTGCCACTATCAACAATGAATTGTAGCGGAGAACCCTTCACCCACATTTGTGACTGGAAAAGACACCCCCCTCCTCTAGATCTTCAAGCTCATCCTTCTGGACCTTGGTGGTGGAAGCAGTCACACTAGGCTCCGCATCAATGGTTTTCTTCCCTTTGTCATTCCCCTTGTCAGGTTCTGACTCAGGGTTAGAACATGCATCTGATTTTGAAGCCTTCAACTCAGCCACCAGTGACTACTTGGTCTGACACTCACTTGTGTTATGAGTGGGGCTCTTATGGAACTCACACCACTCTCCTATGTCCTTATTTTACTTCATGGTGTTGTTCTTTTCTTGCAGCTTCGACAAGTTGTCTTGGGTCACACCTACTTGGCTTTGTCCTTTGTTCTTCATATTCACAGATCCAAAGTCTCGCTTCTTTTGATTAAATTTCTACTCGATCTTGACAGCGTAGCGGTACGCTATGTCGAGTGAGGATATGTCCAGGAACTCCATCTCATCCTAGATGTACCTGTGTAGGCAGTCGCATTATTTGAGTACCAAATGTAGCTCAAAATCCTTGATACCCAACTTTGTGCAAAGGGTATGAAAAATATTTGTGAACTCCAGCTTTTCTTGGTCCCTTCCCTACCGCAGCGTGGTCCACTTTATGTAATTGTCCTCATAGCTCCTGATAGGGTAGTACTACTCCTTGATGGCATCCCGGAATGAATTCCAAGTGGGTGCAGCTGAAAATAGTGAGCTCGAATTTTCATCCTTCTGCTCACAGTAGGTTTCCCACCAATCCTTGACGTAGGGGCTGCTTTGAGAAGTGAAAAAGTGATCTTTTTTCCGCTGGAAAAATCATGAATAGAAAAATAACCTTCTAGCAAATTTGACCATTTATCTATGGAATATGCATCTATGTGACCCTCGAATATGGGGATTTTAGAGTTAACTTGTACCTTAAAGGGTGTGGCATTTCCAAAGTCGCTGTTGGAAGTAGATGTGACGCCCCTGGGTAGCCGCTGAAGGATCTGGGCAAAGTTTTTCATCATCGCGTTCCTTTGTCGCTTTATGGCTTCTTCGAGCAAGATTTTGATAGGATCTCCTACCCCCTCATCTTTCTTTTCATCTGCCATGGGAGGCCATCAGGATTTGCGAGGTTGATCTTGCAAAGGTTCGACCAGTTCAAGCCCAACTCCTTATATCTCAACCTCATTGGGGACATGCAAAGAAAACAGAGGGATAGCAGACCGCTCTGATACCATTAATCCAGATTGAAACAAGAATGCAACAAATTACAGATATAACCATAAATATAGATATGCAGTAAAAATAATACTTCATTTCATTAATGTAAGATACTTAAATATGCTTACAAACAGAAATGGAAATAAACTAGCTAGGGCGATGGTAGCTTATCTCTGAGAAGAGATGTGGCGGCTACATGCCTCTGAACTATCTTACAATGATTCTCGAAGGCCTATTTATTGTTGAGAAACAATGGACAACCCTAAACATCCAAAAAACTAACCCTAGGAGATGGAGCACCAAACTATGGGCCCGATTTGGGTAAATTGGTACATCAACTTCCCAGGGTCATAACTTTGGCATACGATCTCTGTTTGACGTGCATAATACCTCGTTAGAAATATTTATCCAAGGACTACAACTTTTGAGTGAGAAACATGTTTCTCTCAGTTTTCCCAAAAAACGTCGTTTAGGGCCTCAAAACAGCTCCAGAAGTTCAGGACCTGAAAAAATGCCAAAAATAGTAAATTGTGCTACAATTAAGGAAACTAAAAAACTGAAAGAGATAGTTGTGGGGGTTCAAGTGGGATAGGCAGGTGGCAACCAACATCCACCTGGATCAAAATTAGGCTAGATGATCAATTTTTTGGTGGTAATAGATTGCCCCCCAACATACGAGTGTTAGGAACAAAATGTATGACCGAAGTAAGTTGAAAAGGCACAATCACTAGACAATCACAGGGGAGTCAAAAAGAGAGAGAGAGATACCAATAAAGCTAAAGCAATAGAGGATAGGGATAGAGGGGGTGTTAGCGCTTGAATTTGGCCTTAAGCTGAAAAAGACAAAATCCAAGGCAACATCAAACCACTTAGCCTCGTAGCTAGCCCTACAGAGCAGGAGAGGGCTCTCTCCGGGTCTATCTCGGAAAAAGGTCTTCAAAGGGCAGAGATGACCAATAAAGAACACTGATTTTAGGCTAGTAAACTGATTGAGAAGGTTTGATTTCAGATTTTTAGGGTTTTGGTGGAAAACAGGGGGAGAGCAATTTTGGTGCGGGGATGGGACACAGCTTTTGCAGAGGTCTTTTTGGGGCAAGGTAGGAGATTGTCTTGATGCCTTTGATTTAAATTAATGGATAGGAATGGCCGGTGAGGAGCTAAAGAGAGCAAGAAACTTTCGAGAGTTCTCTTTAGACAGAGGAAAACATAGATATTAAGCAAACTTAAAGGCAGAGCATATAAATTATGAATTCTACCTTAACACTTTATTTACTTAATGTGCAGAAAGAAAAGTGGGAAAATGATACACATAACACACTTACGAGTACATGAGAGAAGCACACCATCAACACAAATAACCACAGGAATCCCAAATAGTGCTGCAAAACCCTGGTCTTTCCTTTGCCAAAATTGCAGAGATACAAAGTGTAATACAATAGAAGCTTATCCCTCAAGAGTCCAACCATGAAAATGACTAAGAAAATACATAATATAGGCAAGCTAACACCTTTCCTTGCCTCTAGGGGTCGAGCTCATCATCCTAGGAGCTGTTTCAACCAATTCTAAACTGAGCACTACAATCTAGGCAATCAAAACAACTTGCCTCTATAAGCTAGGAAACCAATTCATTCATTAAATTTTTGACTTTTTATGAATGGATCTTCTAGAAGAGATAAATAAGTGCCATGACATCATAAAATTACATCAATTACATCAAGCAGGATGAAAAATCACTCCAAAAAGTCAAAACTAGTCAAATCTGTGTTTTGCTGAGCTGTAGGTGAAAATCTGGCAAACTTCCCTGATGCATAGCGCCCCAATCCTGAACGTGTAGCGCGACTGTGAGCCAACGTGTGAGGCACTTCCTAGCATCCAAATGAGGCAAAAGTAGGCTTGTTGGAAAGGTCTGGATGTCTACTTTCCAACCCAAGTGGAATTTCTCAATTTGGTGTCCATTTTCCCCTCCAAAATTGCAATCTCCCAAGACTGCTCCCTATGTGTCCAAAAAGTGGCAGAAAGTCATTTTTTGCATGTGTTTTGACCTTCTGAGGGCTCAAAACCTGATGAAATCTCTTGGTAATTGCTGATAAAGTGTAATTTGTCATGAAAAATCTAAAAATGCTGAGTTTTTGAGGAATGGACTTGCCCATCTTCAGGGTAGCGCGCGGCGCGCTACGCGTTGAGAGCAAAAACCTGTGTGTGGCACAAAAAAGTCAAAATTGACCAAAATTGCTCAAAATTTCCTAAAATTTGAGCTGGAAGTGCATCATTGAGCACCATGCTCCTTCAAGGTAGCTTCAGCCAAAATATGAAGGGGATCGGGCCTTTTCCTCCGTTTTAGTGCCTTGGCCAACCGTCCTTTGAGCACCTTCATTCTTGCTTTACACACATGCATTTGAGCCCAATAGTGATTCTTCATGTGTCGGAGCATGTCTTTGTCCCTGTTTGCCTTTGCTATCTACCTCTCTAGATGTGTGTTCACCTGAATGAGCATAGAGCTTTGCTCCTTAGGTTTCAAATCACCGGGTCTCTTGCGAGCCAAGTTCCGGTCTTCTCGGATCCTCCGCAACTCATCAAGAGAGTGTTCATCCTCTAATTGCTTGTTGCGCTGCTCTAAATAAGTAATTGTCCAATTTTCCATCTCCAATTTTTGCTGCAACAAGTCATTTTCAGCTCTTAGCTGCTGGATGATCTCCTCTGACTCTAGGCTAGGAGAAATGATATCACGGTCAACAACATCTATGCCTGGAACACCTGATGGCCCCTCATCAATCCTGGGCTACTTGCCTCTCTCTAGTACCTGTGCTGCTGTCGAAAGCGAGGCCCCTTCCACCTGATGTGGAGATAACACTCGTTGTGCTGATGAAGAAGGCGAGACCCCTTCCACCTGATGTGGAGATAATACTCGCCGTGCAGATGCAAATAAGGCCCTGTGACCTCTCTGATATGTGACAAATGGAGGGGAGCTGACATGCTCGGGCTCTGGAATATCAAACTGATGTGAAGGCCCTCCCTCATCACGGACAACCTCAGGAGGTGGCTGTGGCACTGTGAACAAGTCACGAGAAATGAAATCCTCCCATGGAATACCCTGTTGTGCCAACTGATGCATGACCACAATCTTGATCAGTGCATAATGATAAATGCTCTTGTGTTGCTGTGCTGGGCTCTTTCTTTGCACCAAGGGCACCATCCTCTCTATATTTCGGCACATGAAAAATGGAATGTTCATCATTCGTACCCATGTGAAATGCATCAACAAACGGATATGGTACGGATACAAACGTGAAAATCTACCCTCACAAGTGAAATAGCGAATGATGATCTTCATCATAGGTGCATATTCATCTCTTAAGAATCTGAAGGGAAAAATACCAGTTAGGTACCTCATATATGCAGGTTTGATATATGGATCATAATGAAATCTGTCCAACGGCTGGCGCTTGCTCCATTCTTCTCCAATATTGGGTATCCCTGTTGCTTGAGCAACAATCTCAGGTGACAATGTGAAGTCCACTCCTGCAAGATTCACATGCCCATTGTGCAAATGTAGGACAAACAAGCGGGCCAATTACTTGTGGTGTTGAATTTGAGAGATTCTCTCACAATATTCATAGCATGATAGATATCGGAAACATGACACTGCAAGTGGACAAGCTTGTAGATAAGCCAAAGAGGTGGGTTCCTCCCTGACATGCTGACCACCCTTACCACCCTTGTGATGCCTCCTTGGCACCTCTACCTCTGGTGTTGATTCACGGTCATCACTTTGCTCATAATCTATTTCGGTTTCTGACATGGTTTTGGAGGCAAGTGACTGAAAAATAATGCTGACTGTGCACCCAATGAACTGCTGTTTTGACTTGTTTGAATGCTGAAAAGATTTGGAGAGAAAAGCAGTTTTGGTGGCTTGCTGGCGATTTCCTGAGCAAGAAACCCAACGCGTAGCGCGCCCAGCCTGATGCGTAGCGCACCTCCCAACGCGTAGCGCCTGAGTTAAATTTAACTGGAAACTGCGCGTTGATGCGTAGCGCGCCCCCCAACACGTAGCGCGCCTCCTCTGATGCTTAGCGCGCTGCTGCAACTGCTCAATTCGCCCAATGAACTTTGAATCCGTCTTGACAAGTATTCTCTTGGAGTGTTGAGAGGCAAATGAATTACCAATGAGGGATGGCATGCTTTTATAGGCTTCCTTTTAATTTTTCACTTGCCCAAAACCCACTTTGTAATGTTTGCATGTTGACACTTTTTTGCTTTAATTGGCTCTGACCTTTAATTTCATTTCTTTGAAAAATTGGTTGAAATGATGATTTCTTCTGAAAATTTTTGCAGGGATAGCTTCTGGGATGCTTTGGCAAAGGAGACCAAGGCTGCACTTCGACATTTGAAGAATTTGAAATTTTGAGAATTTTTACAAAAATGAGATAATGACCTTGTTTTCAAAAACAGAGTTTTTGAGAACAAGGCAAAAATTTAGCTGTACAATGATGAGAAATGTTTAATGAAGGACATCCCTCTGGCCTACTAGTCCTTGATGACCTCTCAAGACAAAATTCGACTCAACCCTAGACCTAAGACCTTAAAACTTAAAGCAAAGTGAATGACCCTTTGAGGACTTTGTTTATTTGAACAAACCTGAACCAGCAGTGCCAAACAAGAGGGGAATAACGACATAAACTCCTTCCACCGAGATTATGGCATGCCTAACGGAATGCAACATGATCACACTGATGAGACACCTAACTATGAAATGCAAAGAGCTTTGATCTCTGGTGGAGGGCTACTAGACCGACTCTAACAGGGGGCGAGACAGATGCAAGTCTCTTTTTATGTTATTGTACTAGACCTCAATGAGGCAGGGGAGGCATACCCATACCCATACCCATCGAGATAACTTAGTACAAAATAATGGTGTGCCCATAAATAAAACTGAGAAATGAAGTACATGTTGAATGGTACATGACATGTTGGCATAACAGAGCTAGAAAATAATACAATGTGTCCCATATACATAATGCACCTAGAAAAATATGAGCCATGACTGAATATAATAATATCTAAGTACATGAGATACAAAGGCCCTTCCATCAAAAATGGGTGGGAGGGAGGGTAAAACAACTGAATAATCCCTGCTAACCGGGGAAGGGCTCTGTGAAACTGAATGGATCATATAAAGGAGACATGCATGTTATTAACACTTCGATCGGTAGGAACTGAACCCATCAAATCTGCGGAACTACATCTGAAGTTGTAGCATAATAGGAATGCATCCAGGAATGTGGGGGTCTACCTAAAGGGCCACCCCCTCATGAGGTCTGGAACATCTCACACACACCTAGGAATCACTGGTACAATCTGCTGCATCACTGCACCATCGAGTGTATGAATCATGACCATGAAATGAACAAGTCAAAGGGAAATAATGAGTCCCTCTGCTTGATCTAAGGCATCGAACAAGAATGGAAGATGGAACCAAAGTACACCGCCCTCTAGACTATTCTTCTGGAATAAATGAGCTGATGTCGACAGAATAGGGCCCGCAATAGATGAGGAAATGAGGATCCTCAACTAAGTTACGAGGGAAAATAGTAATGTGACTGATGGGATGACACCAGGGATAATGGAAAATGTGGGACTGAGGGAAAAACGGATGACTTCCCTTGTCAAAGCATAAATTGCATGTTTGACCTATCAGTGATTGACTCAACTCTAGAGGGGATGGGGACAGTATGACTGGAGGCCAAAATGAGTAACACAGGATGAATGATATGAAAATATGGATGGAATACTGTGACATGATATAATGAGATGTGAAACAGACTCCATGGATGCAAGGGTAACTCATCGCGAATACTCTGAACAAGGGTGACTCGATGACGATGCCACACAGACCAGGCCTGATGGGGACCATCAAAACATGAGTAAATCATGGTTACTTATGAAAAATATTGAAAAATGGTATGACAAGTATCAAGAGGAGGTAGACCTCAAAGTACAAGTGTCGCTTTATGAAGGAATTTGATTTTGAGAGGCGACGAAGTGACCCTTCTTCGAAAAATGTCTTCCTATTGAAATATCAAATCATCAAAAACTGAGAGATACCCATTATAGTACTCGATGAGATATTTCCAATGGTGCTAATGGTTTGTTAAACTAAACTACAGTTTGGTCGCAATGGTCGACAGAAAAACTGTGTGTTTTTGTATAAAAGGACATTTTCCTTCCAATTTGAGAGGAGGAGAAGGCCCTAAATATTGTGGAGATCATAGCGGACAAACCAACCATCAGAGTTAGGATCTATGACTTTCAGGCAAGTGGACTTACTTGTCTAAATATGGCCATAATGCTTCTTAGAATGATGGTTCCTAGTGAGGAATTAAGGGAAGAGGAAAACGAGAATGAACTACTAGAGGAGGTCTAGAATCATTCTCACCCACTAAGTAAAACATGGGGACTATGTGGACATAGAGTAGAATGTTTGAAGATATAGTATCAAACTTCCATGATATGCAATGTGTATGCGGCACACCGTAGAGGCCGATAGGAGAAACTATCCAAGGAATGGGAGGATAATCTACCATACCTAGATCTAGTGGGATCTAGGCTGAGACTTATGTTAATAAATTGAGAAGATGGCCATGGGAAAACCAGCATGCCTCCAAGCATGGGATGTTGCCCGCAAACATATGTGATGGAGGGGAATGATATGGTATGCAAAGGTGGGAATGATTCCCCCTAGCAAGAGGAGTTTATGGAGCGCCATTGTGTGTCGAGTGTTCGAAAAAGGGATTGAAGCATCTCGGACCAACTTGGCATGAGATCCTCCAAAGGATATGTAGGGGCCTATGTGCCCCTTAGTATGATATGGGCATATTGGATGTATTTAGAGCTATGGACTCCAAACACTTATATCATACATAATATGATTATGCATTTTAGGATGACGATGATGGTTCACCATGTGTTGTGTTTATGGTTGTCTTATGTGGTATATATGTGATAAGTTCCAATCTAGAATGTTATTTGCAATGGTATCTACATAGTTAGTTTGGGCTCTAGGAACATTACTGAAAGTAATGGTTTCAAATTCACGTACCAACATCTTAACTCATAGATATTTTCTAAATAGGATTTTCTTATGCACATGATGCACACCATTCAATTGCAAGACAAGTAGAAAGGAATCTAAACGAACATGAAGATGAAGGATGTGATGAGCAAGGGCATCGACTAACAAACCTATCACTACATTATATTCAACCTTATTATTGGTGGAAGAACTAATGCACATGCCTTTCAAAAGGACTAACGTATGCAAGGGGGTTAAAATGACCCAGTTTGCTGAGGTTAGATTTTGGGAGAAGCGACTCACACCGTCGGCATGATCGATATACGGTGTAGATTGTGGATCCATCTAAAAGGTGCAAAAGACAATGGATGAGATGATTCAATCTACCTAACTTTGTGGTAGAAATAAAGACATGCAAATCAAGGGGATATGCTATGAGAAAAAATTCTTGAGGTAGAGCGCATTGGGAGACCTAGGAAGGAAATGGCCTTTAGAATCCTCCAAAATATGCCCCCTTGCCTATGTGGAAGGGTAATCAGGGGTAGACATAGCTTCCATGAGGTCCTCATCAGACTCAAGGATAGGCGGGTGGGAGGAAGACTGACTACATGATGTGGTGGCATTACCTAGTGCATCAATGTGAGAAATAAGGTTCACATATGCATCATCTTGAATGGTAGATGACAAGCTGGTAGATGGAGGATCTACGAATTTTGACACCTGGGAGTCTATCGAAAGAGGTTCGATAGAAGCATTTGCAGAAACCTCAGAGAGGGTTGCCTACAAGGAACTCAAGGATAACAACAGGTAAAGGACATTGTCTCTGGAGTTCGTCATCTCAACATCGGGGGGAGGGATCATTATGGTGGGACTAGAGTCCCCCTATTCGGGCGTACTAGTGGTACCAAAATCCACAGATAGAGGAGTAGTTGATCCACTATGAGTGGTCTCGTATTCATGAAGCGCCTGAAGGCAATCACAAAATTCATCGAGATGAGGGAAATAATGGGAATAGTGACCATGATGATCGCACAAGGAACAAGGGTGTTTTGTGCATAAAATTTTGAGTTTCTTGGTTGGTCCTCGTAAGGTAATGTGGACCTTAGGGATATTAGACTCTAGAAACGCTTCATGAACCAAAGGTTTGAGATGAGGAAGTTTAGGACAATTATTGGTGGCATGACCAATAACTTCACACAAAGTGCACAGATGTGATGGCTTTAGGGCTTTGGGGGTTGGAGAAGCTTGGGGATTCTTGTCCTTAGGTTCTTTCCTCTTTGATTTCCCCCCTTTCCGGATGCTTTCATACTAGGAGTGGGTTCCTGTTGAGGTTGCGGTGGAACTGAAGTAGCAACAGGGGTTGTAGGGACCAGTTGAACTAGAGTTAAAGCATGATAATGTCAGGTCTGAACAGGCAGAATGCTTGCAAGGGGATCAATGTACCATATTGGGATCCCTAAAGTCATGTTAGGAAGGACCAACAAAGCCGTGATAGGGACATAAAATACTCCCAGAAGGGGAAATAATAAAGGTCTCTGGCCTGCAGGGTAATGTCCTAGTGGAATATCTCTTGGATGGTTAAGACCTAGAGGAACCATTCCTGGTGGGAACATAGGAAAGGAACCCACAAATGGAGGAGGTCCTGAAGGGGTGGAAGGATCTACTGTGCCCAAAGTAGTTAGTAGAGATTTCTTTTGAGATGGGCATAATTGGAGTACCTCCAATTTCGACATGGAAATAGGTGATTACACCAAGTCATCTATTATATACTGTATGATTGGGTTGCTCAATTAGAAGTAGCGTTACGAGGTTATGGCCCCTTGGGGATCTTGGGAATTGCCTCAACTTTAGGCTAAGGGATCTGTAATGGGCCATATGGTGTCATAAGAAGATCAATAGATTGTTTGGATTTGGACTCGATGGTAGACGAAGTCGAGGGCTTTTCATATTGGCATGATTGAGTTTGTAAGTTGTATTAGAGGTATTAACCTCATTAAAGTTCACCATAAGGATCTGGTAGTCAACATGACTAGAAGGTTGGGGGGGATGGGCTGCTTGACTTTGCTGAGGTTGAGCAGCAACAAATCCTTGCTGAGGGAAAGGATTTGTGAGAACTGTTAGTTAAGATGGTGCAGGATGCTAAGGCAATTGTTGATCTCTAGAAGTTGCTTGAGCTTCCCACATTTGGTGCATCTGGGGCATGGAAAATTGTAAGGATGGAAGTTTATCTTGAAGTTTAGAAACCTTGACGAATCTTACTAGTCCCTAATATGAAAATTGAAAAATATTTGGTGATATTTTTGTAGAAATATTTATATTTATATTTATAATGATTTTATATTAGTCTATATAAAATATTTGTGATTTTTAAGGTAAAACTATTTTGTACTATAAAATTTGGGTGAATAATTTTTAGAAAAAATGGAAATTGGAGAATTTGATTTTTGGAAAAAGCGTGGAATATTAGCCCACCTGCGAATATTAGCCCCTAAAATTTTCCTTGATCTGGGGTAAGAGAGGCACTCATGTGTATAATGGCCATGTACACCACAACATGCACAAGGCTTGTTTGTACGAATACCCTTATTCTGCTTGGGATGGATTCCTTGTTGTTGGTTGTTGGTGTTAGGTTGGTTCCCCTAGGGTTCACTAGGTTAATTACCTTGATTACCTTGGTTACCCTTGTTACCCTTCCCCCTATTCTTTTTCTTCGAATTTTGGGGATTCGTCGTAATCTACTGCACAAACACCTGACCCTGGGGGGGTGGTGGCTGCTGGGGCTGAGGATGCATGGGAGGCTATGGCGCTAATTCTTAAGGGGCTAGAGCAATCAATTGTTCATAAGGAGGAGCAACAATTTGGTAGACAAGTTGGGGCCTTGAAAACATGTTGCTAGTAGGAGGGGCATGAGTGTTAGAGGAGCTAGTGCCCCACTGCGAATAGCCATAACTTTGTTGAGTATATGGTGAAGGGTGTGAAAGGGTTCCAATGATACCATTAGTGGCATGAGATGCCCCCAGTGCATTGGCACTTCCAGGACAAGGGAGGTATGGAATGACGATATAGACATAACCAGATTGTGCATAAATCAAGTCATATCGTAGAGTGGTTTGGAGAACATCTTCCTCTGTCTGAGGAAAATGGGATGTCACATATTTTCTAATGGGTACTAAAAATCTCCTAAGAAACCAATCTAGATAGACACAGTCTTTGAAGGGCGGGGCACGACATGTGCTCCTCCTTTGATGCCACTCTTGAACATGGTCAAAAAGGCGAGTGGTGGAGGACTAACGGAATGAGGTCAATAGCTCTGTACCAGTGTCATACCAGAGAGGTAACTAGAAATATGAGAGAAACGCTTTAAAAAGCATCGCGAAAATGGAATGAGATGAGGTGCGCTGGTCTACATACCATTTTGCAGCGTCTCCAGTGAGCGTGTGTTGGAATATCCGAAGACGAATGGAGTCATCGATAATAGAGTTGGAGAAACACCACATGTGGAAGGTGTTAGCTCTGCTATATGACGATTATTTTCTAAAGTTAGAGATGATCTTGGTCCGCTTGGTTCCGCTAAAAAGAAGCTCACAATGGTCATCTTCTCCTTCCCTTGCACCGGTCGTTCTCCCTTCATCAGTCCCAAAAACGATTATTTCCTTTATCAGGTTCAGATTTAATCGCTATCACAAATCGCATCCGTGTATGTATCAAGGCCGCACCCCTTGGCTTCCGTCGATGTGATCTGATCACAAATCACATCTGTGTATGTATAAAGGTTGTGCCCCTCGGCTTCCACCAATGCAATATTACGATGTGATTTGATTGCAATCGCACGTTGCCATACGTAAAGGCCCAAGATCCAAAAACCCAATCCGATGACTCCCGTCGTGCTCGATAAAGCAACTCACCCAATATCCCTCGCCAAGCCATCTCCACCATCTATCCTCCTCATCCAACGACCGACCCTTCTCCTTCCTCCTACTCATTCACCTGTTGTGCAGTCCGCGTCGCTTAACTGTTCCATACTCCTGAAGGACGAAGGTGACTAGTTTTCAGTACCAGGTGCATTTCCTCCTCAACAACCGCATTCAACAAACAGTATGGCCAAGAATGAAAAGGACAGAGCTCGAGTAGATAACAGCATGGGACTTCATCCCATACAATACTTTAGCCATCTGAGAGGACAGCAGAGCACCCGAGAAGATCAAATTTATCCACTGCAGCAAGCAATCGCACTCAAACTCCATCAGGCAGTTAAAGTGGTTGGTGGTCAATTATGACCACCAAATGGCCAAGTGCCTTTGTAATGAAACTTTATATATACCCAGAAACAAGATGTAATCAAGTTTATGGTTGATGTTTTGATGTAAGGTTCAACTTCTGGAGACTGTGACTATTTTGATACTTGCAGCATCTCATCTTCATTTTCAGCTAATACAAGCTTCATTTGTTGTTAATTGCTCACTGTTCATTCTCCTTCGGCTCTAAGTTGTGCCTGATATGTTGTATTTTTGAGCTCTTGATATTTGGCATTAGAGGAGCTATCATCCTACCTCTGTGTTAAAGTCTTGTATGTATCAGTGAATGAGTTATTCAGGTTTCTTTTCACCTAATGCAAGAGAGCTGTCATCCTGTCAGTGTGTTGGAGAATTAGATTTACAGACTTCTTTATTGGTTGTAGCTGGCCATCACATGGTCTTGTGCATCTGCTGGTGTGGTTAGTAGTATCCATGTTCACCCATTCCTTAAAGTGTGAATAATTGGTGGTCTAAATCCTTGTAGTCTGGGGGTGTTCACGCATGTCTGGAGTCAAGCAAAGTAGAAGTGGTTATCTAGATTGAACAAGAATCATCTCTTCCATTCATCCATTTACAACAATAAGTTGAATTTGTAATGTTCCCGAGCATGGCACCGTTGCCGTGGAGAGGAGATTGAAGCTCAGCTTCCCTGGGAGAATGACACAGTTCCACGCTTTGATGATAGACAAATTTTGGACACATTTCTGGTTGTAATCATCTATCTGGTGACTCTGTTGGAGAACCAACCTAGTGGCAACTCCACGTTATAGTTCTAGCTCAATTTGTGAGGCATATCCAGAGAAATCCTCAGAAATCACCAGCTGACCCAGTGCCTGACCCTGAGAAGATTGCTAAGCAAAGGAAAACATCACAGAAAGGAGCATCAGGATCAGGTAAGCCTAAGAAATTTTATGTATCTCTGCAAGAGAAGATTATAGCTGAGAATATACGGTTTGAAGATATAGAGCCTAGCATTGTTAGTAAAGAAATACCTTCAGAGATTCATAAAGCTCCTTGTTCAGTCAGTTCCCCTTTGGATCTCAGTCCAAAGAAAGCCTCCCATATAGTCCATCATACTCCTTTGTCTCTGTCATCTATTTCGTTACTTCCTACCATTCAATCTGCCAGTATCCTTCAACCTATCCCAGTCATGGCAGGCCAGCAAGCACCCACTAAGATGGAAAGAATCATAGCTGCTAGGTATGGGCCCCTGGTCTTGCCTATTCCTTTGAATGCCATGCCTGCAAGAGAATATCAAAAATATATGCCCAAGTTCACTGGTACAGAGGGAGTAACAGCTGAAGAACACCTTGAGTCTTTTTATAGTTATGCTGATAACCTAGATATCAGTGAAGATGATGTGTGGATGAGAGTGTTTGTCTAGAGCCTTGATGGAGAGGCTAGAAACTAGTTTAGAAAGTTGAACCCTCGGTCAATAACAGATACTGAAGCCTTAGATGATGCATTTTTGAAGCATTTGGGGATAAAAAAGACCTGTTATATTACCATACCGAGTTTGGAAATCTAAAGAGGGAGAATGGGGAATATTTGCCTGATTTTAATAAAATATTAAATCATGTGTATAGTAAGATACCAGCTAAAGTAAAGCCTACCCCCACCTCTGCCAAACTCACTTATGCCAATGCTTTTGACTCTGATTTCTGCCTGCTTTTAAGAGAGAGAAGATGTGCCACCCTAGCTGAAATGCAAGATGCAGCTTTAGAGGTGGAATCTAATATCATAGCTGCAGAAACGCTCAAAATTCATGCTAATAGGAGGAGGTAGAGAGGTGAGGCTTCTTCTTCCTTTGCTTCATCTTCAAAACCCAAATTAGATAAGATGACTAAAATGAAAGAGTCATTGGCAGCTGAGATATCTAAGCTGAAGGTTGAGCAAAGCTCAGGGAAGGCAAGGCTTCCAAACTCATTTGCTCCAAGAAACCCAAATCCATTTAGAAGATCAAATGAACATTTGCAAATCATTTAGAGGGGTAAAGAAGCCCATGAAGAACAAAGAGTGAAGGCTCCCTTCCAAAATGTAGTCATGGAAGAGGAGCAATTTGAAGAAGAGGATGAAATTCTTTGCATCGAAGATAAGGGCAATGTTGTTTATTTCACATTGGATGCCTATGAGGAATCATTAATCCAAGACCAAACTAATCAAGAATGGGACAAAGAGGTTGTTCTGCAGACTAGTGAATAGCAAAGATATAATCTGAGGTCAAAATGAAACAATGTCAAGGAGAATCCTGCCCAAAGAGCTGTTGTCCCAACAGAGCAACAGAATATTAGACAGAAAAGACCAACAGCTGATCATGTCATCCTCAAAGCACTAGCTCAAGAGGTAAGAGGTCCTTACAAGTCCCCTCCCCCTTTCATTTTTGAATCAAAAGTCCAGAAGTTTAAAAAAATTGTGCCTTTGATAGAACTAGTAAAGAGTGAAGTTTCTAGAAAGCCTATCCTTGACACTCTTGAACTAAAATCCTCATCAGCCTCTACCGACTACGTCAATTTGCAAGATGATAAGCCTGCAGTTGTGCTTAGCCCAATGACTGAACCTGCTGATAATAGCTCCCCATCATTCTATGTCTCCTTGACCATTCATGACAAAACCCTCCATAACTACCTGCTAGACATAGGGGCCATCCACAATTTGATGCCTAAAGCTGTCATGGAAGAGTTAGGCCTTGATATCACTAGACCATATCATGACTTATTCTCGTTTGATTCAAGAAAGGTAAAATTCTTAGGATTAATCAAAGACCTAGCCGTTACCCTAACTCAGCTGCCCATGAAGAGCATGATGATGGACATTGTGGTAGCAGACGTTCCTCCTAAGTTTGGCATGTTGCTGTCCAGAGGGTGGATTAAGAGACTAGGTGGGACACTACAGAATGATTTATCTTATGCCATTGTCCCAGTCTTTGGAGGGGAAAGTAGGAGATTGTACAGAAAAGCACAGTTGGCCTACATCATTAGTGATGAGAAGAATCCTTCCAATCATCCCATTTATGCTGTGGACACCGACTTTGGATCATGTATCCTCCAAATTGAAGAATCCTAGAAGGTCTCATTGCAGCTCAAGAAACCAACAGTTTAAGCCGAGGGAGAGCAAGGAAGTCAGGTTTGGGAAATGTTCTTTGATGGAGCATGTTCTAGGGAGACTGCAGGAGTAGGGGTGGTGCTGATATCTCCAAAACAAGAAAGCGCGCATTTGTCGTTTAAGCTGGCTTTCCAAGTCACCAACAATATAGCAGAGTATGAGGCTCTGATATTGGGCCTTAACGCAGCTAAGGATAGAGGAATCAAGAACATAAAGGTGTTCAGAGATGCTGATCTTATCATTCAGCAAGTAAACAAAAAATTTCAAGCAAAGCACCCAAGGCTGAAAGCATATAGAGATGAGGTATGGAGACTCAAATATTCTTTTGATAATTTTTATATCTCATATATCCCTAGAGTCAAAAATCAGCTTGCTGATTCCCTTGTTGTTTCTGCTAGTATGTTTATCCCTCCCATGCCTCCCAGACTAGTTTATGAAGTTCAAATGAAATATAGGCCATCCTTGCCTGATAATATCCAGCATTGGAAATTTTTTGAAGATGATGATGAGGTAAATATATTTCTTCAAGTCATTGATGAATTCTCTGAAATGCAAATTGGTCAAGAAAATGAAGCCTTGGAAGAAAATTCCCAGTCTCAACTTAGAAACAAAATTGGAAAAGATAGCAATGTCCAACTGCCCAACAATCATATACCTAAAGGCCTAGTCCCTTTAGAAAAGCTATTTGACCAGAATGATGTGCCTTATATGGCTGCCCAAAAAGAGGACCAATCTGCAGTCCATAGGCATAACATAGGGAGTCCAAAACAACCAAGATATATAAATCTATCCACCCATCTGTCTGCTGCCCAGAGTTCTGAATACTGCAATCTAATGAAGCAATTTGCTGATGTCTTTTCCTGGGAATATAGTGACCTGAAAACATATGACAAAAATATCATCCAGCACAAAATCCCTTTGGAGAAAGACACCATTCCTTTCAAGCAGAAACTGAGACCCATAAATCCTTTGCTCCTCCCATTGATTGAACAAGAAATCAAGAAGTTACTAGCTGCCAAAATCATAGTCCCTCTGAGATATTCAAAATGGGTAGCCAACCTGGTGGTGGTGAGGAAGAAAAGTGGAGAAATCAGGCTTTGCATTGATTTCAGGAACTTAAACAAATGCTCTAAGAAAGATAATTATCCTCTACCCAAGATGGAGCATTTGCTGCAGAAGGTCTCAGGAGCCAAAGTAATGTCTTTCTTGGATGGATTTTCAGGGTATAACCAGGTTGTTGTACATCCAGACGACCAAGAGAAGACTGCATTCACCACTCCTTGGGGCACTTTTATGTATTCCAAGATGCCTTTTGGGTTGATGAATGCTGGAGCCACCTTTTAGAGAGCTATAGATATAGAATTTGTAGGAGAGAAGGATAAGTTTGTCCTTGTCTACCTAGATGATATAATAGTGTACTCTAGCAACCATCATGATCATTTGTACCATTTAAAGAAAGTGTTCCTAAAGTGCAGAAGGTTTGGGATTTCAGTCAATCCTAAAAAGTTACAGTTTGCTTTAGAAGAAGGCAAGCTATTAGGACATGTTGTTTCTATTGCAGGTGTCCGGATTGACCCAGAAAGAGTAAGAGCACTACAGATCTTGTCTGTCCCAAGATCAAAGAAGGATATCCAGTCCTTTCTAGGAAAAATAACTTTTGTAAGGAGTTTTATTCCTAATTTTGTAGGACTTGTAAAACACATTACCTCCATGTTGAAAAGGGGTCAAAAGTCAAGTGGACTGATGCAGCAAGAAGATCCTTTGAATCCATTAAGAAAGCTATTATGGAAGCTCCTACTTTAGGCAGTCCAGATTACAGCAAGGAGTTCCATATATTTTCATTTTCCTCTGATGACACCCTTGCAGCAGTCTTATTGCAAGCAGATGAGGAAGGTTCGGAGAATCCAATGGCATTTTTCAGCAAAACATTAAGGGATGCTGAGCTGAAGTATGATATCATTGAAAAACAAGCATATGCTCTTATCAAATCTTTGAAAGCTATCAGAATTTACATTTTGCATTCCAAGATAATTGCATATGTACCCTCTTCTTCAATAAAAGATGTTCTAACGCAGCCTGATGCTGATGGTAGAAGGGATAAATGGATTGCAAAGCTTATTGAATTTAGCATAGAATTGAAGCCCACCAAACTGGTTAGAGGTCAGGGCCTTGCCAGATTAATGGCTGAAGAAAATTGCAAAACGCTGGACATAAATCTCATAAACACAATTTCAGAGAAGGGTCAGGCAGAAGAAACAATTGAACCGGGGAAAAATCAATCATTGGCAGGAAATATAGCTTCTTGTGAATGGTATTCTACCATAGCTCAATTCTTTCTTAAGCTAGAAGTTCCTCTAGGCCTTAGTTTGAGACAGGCCAGAACTATTAAGCTCAGGGCAGTGAAATACTGCATTCACGAAAATCTACTCTACTGGAGGGACCCCTCTAGGATTCTTTTGAGGTGTCTAGACAAAGAACAATCCATGGAAGTGATGTAGCAGTTTCTTTCCAGCCTATGTGGAGGGCATCATTATTGGAAAACTACAACCCACGAAATCCTTAGAGCTGGGTACTATTGGCCCACCTTGTTTGCTGATGTTTTTTCCTTTGTTAAATCATGTGATAGGTGCCAAAGATTTGAGGGGAAGCAACAATTGAAGTCCTTGCCCTTAAAACCCATACATGTTAGTGGCCCTTTCCAGCAATGGGGCCTAGATTTCATTCGAGAAATCAATCCACATTCTAGTGGCCAGCACAAATGGATCTTCGTTGCCACGGGTTATTTCACTAAATGGATCGAAGTCATCCCTACCAGAAAAGCTGATCATCATGTGGTCATGAGGTTCTTGACAGAGAATATCTTTTCTTGATTTGGTTGTCCACATAAATTAGTCACAGACAATGCATCAGCCTTCAGGGCAAAGGAATTGGTGGACATGTGTGACTCAATGGGCATTAAGCTAGTTCGTTCCACCTCATACTACCCTCAAGGAAATGGTCTAACAGAATCTTCTAACAAGAGCCTGATAAGGATAATTAAGAAACTATTGGAAGACAACAAAAAGAATTGGGATTCTAAGCTCATGTATGCACTATGGGCTGACAAAGTAACCACCAAGAAATCCACATGGAATTCTCCATTCAAGCTGGTATATGGCACTGAGGCCGTATTCCCAATTCAGTTAACCCTCCCTGTGGCAAATTTATTATAATAAGAGAAGAATTAGGAAGAAGACATGGCAAAAAGGATCACTGATTTGGCAGAGGTACATCAAATCAGAGAACAGCTGGTTGAGAAGTCTGCAGCACATCAAAAGAAGATCAAGGAAGCTTTTGACAAGAGGACAAAAACAAATAATTTTTAGGTTGGAGACTTAGTTCTCAAGTGGGATGCGCTGAAAGAGAAGAAAGGCAACCATGGGAAGTTCGATGCTCTATGGACAAGGCCTTTTATCATTTTGCAGATCCAAGGGAATAATACTTTCATACTACAAAGCACGGAAGGGGAGGCAGTTTTTGATGGCCCAATTAATGGGCATTTTCTGAAAGTTTATGTCATTTAAGGCCTTTGGTCTTAAGTCTGTAAATATGTTATTTTATCAGTTTTAGTGTAGACTCCATGCCCAATGGAACACTAGGAAATTTTGCTAATTTGGTTTTCTTAGGGAAGGCAATGGTCTGCGGTTCTTGAGACCTCGCAAGGAGGATCTCATCCCTAGAAGGAGCCAGTGTTAGCTCTACTATATGATGATGATTTTCTAAAGTCAAAGATGATCTCGGTCCACTTGGTTCTGCTAAAAAGAAGCTCACAATGGTCATCTTCTCCTTCCCTTGCACTGCTCATTCTCCCTTCATCAGTCCCAAAAACGATTATTTCCTTTATCAGGTTCGGATTTAATCACTATCACAAATCGCATCCATGTATGTATCAAGGCCGCACCCCTTGGCTTCTGCCAATGTGATATTGCGATGCGATCTGATCGTAAATCACATCCGTGTATGTATAGAGGCTGCACCCCTCGGCTTTTGCCAATGTGATATTGCGATGTGATTTGATCACAATCGCACGTCGCCATATGTAAAGGCCCAAGATCCAAAAACCTGATCCGACGACTCCCGTCGCACCCAATAAAGTGACTCACCCTATATCCCTCTCCAAGCCATCTCTACCATCTATCCTCCTCATCCAACGACCGACCCTTCTCCTTCCTCCTACTCGTTCACCTGTTATGAAGTCCGCGTCTCTTAACTATTCTGTACTCTCGAAGGATGAAGGTGACTAGTTTTCAATACCAGGTGCATTTCCTCCTCAACAACCACATTCAACAGATAGTATGGCCAAGAAAGAAAAGGACAGAGCTCGAGTAGACAACCACATGGGACTTCATCCCATACAATACTCCAGCCATCTGAGAGGACAGCAGAGCACCCGAGAAGATCAAATTTATCCACTGTAGCAAGCAATCGCACTTAGACTCCATCAGACAGTTAAAGTGGTTGGTGGTCAATTATGACCCCTCCATACTTAGAATGGCCAAGTGCCTTTGTAATGAAACTCTATATATACCCAGAAACAAGATGTAATCAAGGTTGATGGTTGATGTTTTGATGTAAGGTTCAACTTCTGGAGACTGTGACTATTTTGATACTTGCAGTGTCTCGTCTTCATTTTCAGCTAATACAAGCTTCTTTTGCTGTTAATTGCTCATTGTTCATTCTCCTTCAACTCTAAGTTGTGCCTAATATGTTGTATTTCTGAGCTCTTGATATTTAGCATTAGGGGAGCTGTCATCCTACCTCTATGTTAAAGTCTTGTATGTATCAGTGAATGAGTTATTCAGGTTTCTTTTCACCTAATGCCAAAGAGCTGTCATCCTGTCTGTGTGTTGGGGAATTAGATTTACATACTTCTTTACTGGTTGTAGCCAGCCATCACATGGTCTTGTGCATCTGCTAGTGTGGTCAATATTCTCCATGTTCACCCATTCCTTAAAGTGTGAGTAATTGGTGGTCTAAAGCCTTGTAGTCTGGGGGTGTTCACGCATGTCTAGAGTCAAGCAAAGTAGAAGTGGTTATCTGGCTTGAACAAGCATCATCTCTTCCATTCATCCATTTACAACAATAAGTTGAATTTGTAATGTTCCCGAGCATCTCCGAGCTGCAACCTAGGAGAGTTTCTTAGGGTGTTAACAGAAGGATTGAACATGGTTGGTAAGATCCTCTCTAGCATTACCCTCAAAATTTGGGATGTCTGAGTGAAGCTTAGTCAACATAGAAGGCGAACCAACATCATGGTGTATTGGGTCGTTTATCAATTGGCTAAAATTCGGCGAACTTAACCCAACCATAAAAGGGAGCATGGGGGCTGTCGGAAAGGTTCCTGAAACTGCTCCGCTTAATGTGACCATCGGGATAAAACTGGATCCAACACTAGGTTGGGTTCTTGCACTAGCTGTGGGTCAAAAATGGTGATGATGTGCGGTGAAGGAGGCTCATAATCAGATGAGGAATTAGAAGAACCAGGAGAAGAGTCGGTATGGAGACTCGAAGGTCTATGAATGCGAACTCGACGGGGAGGGGTAATATGCCCAAGTGGAAACTAGGGGTGAAGGCCTAATAGTCTCCATGAAAAATGCCTTGGTGGCACAATGGTGGTAAGACACATGTGACACGGAAATGGTGAAGGGAGATCAACAATATGCATTTGTCTCAAGGAGGGGAGATAAATTTATTATGTTAAGTATTGGCTTGGCAATGTGAAAGAATCACCCTTCGCTTAAGGTGTGCTTGTCTGTGTGAGTGTAATTGATTATGCCCAAATTGTGTTTGTAAAAAGGAAAAAATCTTGCTGAAAATAAACTGAAATTAACAACAAAAAATGAACAGCAAAATTATTAACTAAACCCCACCCAAACTAGGTTTGAAAACACTATTCTGGTTGGTGGCTAAATTGATAGAAAATACACTAAAATGGTCAATACATCTAAATGTCGGTGTGACTCGATCAAGTGACACTAAGCTGCTAGAAAGTGGTGCAGCAACAACAAAAGAACGGAGAGGAAGATCATTGCAAAAGGATAGGGAGATGGGTGAAACACCTATGGAAACCAATGGGACCCTAAGGCCAATGACCAAACAAGTTGTAATGTGAAGCTATGGATGGTGACAACCTATTCTTATAGATATGAAACAAAAGGGTATAGATCTGGAAAATATGGCTGAGAGTGCTGCAAAAACTCAAACTACTCACTCAACTAAAGTCCTCCTATAAAGGTGGAAGTGTACTAGAAGCTTTGGGGGGGCTAAATTCCACTTCGATGAGTAAATTAGAGTAGATCAAGGCCTAAGAGGGATGAGATAGAGGTCAGACAACCCAGCAAAAAATTCTCTGCAAAACCCAAAAATGGATCTGAGAAAAACCTAGAAACCCAAAAATCACAGGTACTGACTTATTTTTCAGGTGGGATCACATTTTTTGGGCTGATAAGTGTGCTCTGGCCTTCAGATCGCACCTTTTGGGCTTAAAATTGTTGTTGGGCACAGGATCCCCCAAGCAAATTTTTGGGGCTTAAAGCCTAGCTTTTTGTCAAAAGATGTAAATCTGATGTAAAGACTTCGCATTTTGTGGGCACGGAGCACGTAACACATCTAAAGGTCTAGGCTAGAGACGTGTTCTGGCATCGTAAAATCTACTAACTATCATTTTCATTGAAGGTTGGGTGATTCCTCCTCTTTGATATGACAAGTGCTAGCACAGACTTGTGCTCCCCGTATTGTCGAGTATATATTGGGAGACTACAATAGGATTATATCCTTTATCCATAGGAAGCCGTGTCTGCCACCCTATCAATCGCAATGCACTAAACACAGCATTCGGGAAGATTGACTGCCGTACATAAGTCCTTGGTAATTTCTCTTTAATTTATCACCAAGGTGTATTTTGCAGTTTTGCGATTGGTTTGGTAATCCCTCTGTCTAGATCTCCATAGTAGTCTCTTTCGTTCCTTTTCGACTCCTTAAAAGAAAAGGTTCATTTGAGCACTAGTAACTTGAGGCTCATTAAAAATCGAAGGGGACTAGAGTCATCTTTAGCTTTTTCTCGACTCTTAAAAAATTGAAAAATCAAAGTTGTGTCAAAGTGTCATTAAAATTTATTTAAATTCGAAATAACATCCCTATTCCTTCGTTGATCTTAGGTTGATATAATGGAGTCCACCAATCAAGGAATCCCATTGGAGGGGATTCCTAGTCCTTTCACATCTTGGGGAAATATTGGTGCACCTCATATGGCCACTTTGTCCCTTCTGGGACTTACTATTGGCTTGCCAGTATGGTTATTCTCAACCTCTATGGTTCAAAATAATGTGATTCCTCAGCAATCGAATCAGCATCCAGTTGATGTTAAAATTGACCCCTCACCTTCTTCTTCATTTGTTTCTCCCTCCCCTTCTTCCTCTTCGCTTGGTGAAAGTAGTGATGCTAATAACCAAGTGGCTAAGAAGAAGAAGAAAGGTAAGGAGAAGAAGAAAAAGCCAATTCAGCAAGGGGGCAACCAACCAACCATAGATTTGGATGCATCAACTGGTGAAAATATGCACACTAAATCTCCTAAATATCCTTGTGTAATTTTCAAAGGAAACCATTTTCATCGAGAGTGTCCATGCATTCCTTGGATATTGAGAGAATGGTCCCCCCATTTGCACCAACTAGTGTCATCAACCTCTGTTGATCATGTTGATAATACACCATCAACTAGTGATAGTGAAGTCCACGGATAGGAAAGGAAATTCAAAGTTCCATGTGCGTTATCTGAAGGAAACCATATACTTCCCCATTGTCCCTCTTTGGGTGAGGCCAAAAGAGTCTTGCATAACCATCCTACTTCACCACAGTGACTTCCACATGGATACAAGAAACTCTCCCCTAGTCCTTTACTAGTTGAAAATTTGATTGACTTAACTGAACAGTTGATCGAAACACCTATCATTGAAAGTGAAACTTGTGAGTCCATATCGGACCAAAGTCAGTAGGTCGAGATAACAATCGACCCAGTCTTGCCTTCAGAAAGTCCACCTTCAGATGATATCATTCCCAAAGAGAGTGAGAAAGATACTGTTCAAATTATTTTTGTCACTTCAAAGTCCAATGAACTTGGGAGTAATCCACCCATTCCTTCACATCAAGAAGAAAATCCCGTAGTTCCCGCTACTCAAGGGGTTATTTCACCCATTTATTCGGTAACCCCTCCAAGCAGTCTAATCGCTTCCTTTGATTGGAATTAACTAGCAAGATCTCACCTTCATTATAATGTACCATTCCGGATCATAGTACAAGTTTACAAAATGATCGTGTCTGGCACTATCATAGATGAAGGGGCTTCAGTGAGTATCCTTTCCTCAACTGCTTGGAAAGTGCTTGGTTCACCATCGCTTATGCCTGTTACACAAAATTTGTCAGGCTTTAATAAAGGAACCACTCGACCATTAGGGATCCTTCCCAAGTTTCCGATAACTTTGAGAAGGAAAACCATTCACTTGAACATGATGGTAGTCCAAGGACCGTTAGATTACAATCTACTCCTTGGACGTGACTATGTTTACAACATGGAAGCTACTGTTTCAACACTATTTCAAGTGATGTGTTTCCCGCATGAAGGCAAAATTGTCACTATTGACCAGCTTTCATTTCCTAGTTCAAACACAGCTTCAAGTCAAGCATCATCTCTAAATGGTGCTTTTGCATCAAGAATGTCTCTTCAACCTTCATTTTGTCCACCTAATTACCATGAGTAGTTTGGTGAATGAAAAAAAGCTTAGGGGGCATGCACCCTTGTCTATTTGGTAGACGAACCTAGCCAAAAAAATAAATTTCCCTGTGAGTTATGTGATTGGTCTCTGACACCTTTCACCTGTGTCTATTCTGCAGACAAAGTACAGGAAGTGTTTTGTCTAACCACTAACAAAAAATCATCCTACTTAACCACAGTAAGTTTCCATATGGTTACTTGGAGACTCTCTTTTTGATGCCTAGGGGCATGCAATCCTTTTTATGCAAGCAAAAAACGACCAATTTCATTTTTTATCTTTTTAACTTTTTAGTTTTTTAACTTCTTAGGTTAGGTGATTGGTCTAATCCACCATTCACCATTGTCTGTGCTTCAGACAGGGCAAAGGAAGGTTTTGTGTCTAAACTACTGATGAAACCATCCTACTTAACCTCAGTAGTTCCTTAGATTTTTAGTGCTTTTTTATCTTTGTAGTTTGGTCATTTCTAGCCTACATAAAATGGCTATGAGCAATGTTATCGTATGGTTCAAGCTCGTTAAAAAATAAACCTACCACTGAGCATATGTTCCCCCAGAGTTCAAGCTCATTAAAAAATGAACCCACCTTCAGTAAATAACCCTCGTGTTCGCAATTATATCAGCCTTTTAAACCTTGGTTGTGTTTCCTCTATCACCTCCATCCGTTTGGCCGATCATACACTTCCACTTGATTGTTTACCATTTTGAGGAATAGTTGTGATGAGTGGTCTTGTTAGCCACCCTCTTCACATCACCATGTTTTGAGAAGTTCCAAGATTACCCAAAACCAGTTGCTACCCCGGAGACCACTCGTTCCTCAAAAACGAGTCCACTTTAAACCCTTTTCAGACTCATTAAATATGAAAAGATTGTCGAGCAACTGGCCTCTCCAGCTCGCTAAAGTGATTAGAAGCACCATCCCTCCTGTATATTTTAAAATTTTCAGACCGAAGGGATTATCTCATGAAAAAGTTCGAGCGCTTGTCTTTTTCGGCTCGCTAAAGTGATCGGAAAAGTCATCCCTTTTGTATTATTTTAATCTTTTTTGGACTTAAGGGATTATGCTATGAAAAAGAACTACTGGAGTTCTCTTTTCATCCCTTTTCAAACTCTCTAAACATGAAAAGGACCGAGTTGTCTTTGTCATTAAACTCATTAAAACAATAGCAACAAACTTGTCCACCCAAACAAGAACGAGTTTCACTGTCGCTAAACTCGCTAAAACATAGTGACAGGTTTGCCTGAAGGGAAAATTATAGAACAAGCATATGTTATCCTCTTCAAGCTTGAAAAAAATAAAGAGGTACTAGTCAGCAATGACTAGGGAAAAAGGGAAGAAAACTTGAAGAATTTTATGGTAGCAGGTCGCTCTTGAACATAACACTTTCACTAAATCACCGTGATTGAGTTGGGTTGGGTTATTCCGTTCACCGATCATATCACCATTGGTCCTCCATACCATCCATCTTTTGGGGTTAACGCTACCAATCCATATCAGTGTCACCGATATGTTCAAGAGAAGTCATTCAGAGAATTCAACACCCAGTCAATGCCTCATCCATTACAATACCTTCAACCTCCATTTTTCATGACCGCCATTCCTGAACCTTATGTCATCGATCATTTTTACCTCCAGAAAATCATTTACTTCATTTTGTGTCATAGATGTGGGATACATTAAGGTCCTACTATGATGGATCACTTATTGTCGACATCAGCTCATTATCCAAGAAGTTGACTTAGAAACAACCCTTTCAGTACTTGGAAGCTTGCATGCCTCAATGGCAATTTTCTCACTTCCGACGATAGGTTTACATCAATGGCCTTCGATCGAAAGATTTTGTGTGGTGTTCAACATCAGATCATATATTCACACCACGTGAATTGTACTATAGTACCTTGAGGGTCATTATCATTATCGGTGATTCCTCTCACGCCTGTTAACAACTTACATTATTGTCTAGTAATCAGGCGATGTATTTCCATGTTCGACTTCAGGACATCTTTTCACATGGATTGACTTGTACATCAAGCGAAGATTGAACGAATTTGAAGACCCCAAATCTAGTTTCATCCATCCAGGTTGCAATATATTTAGGGATATAAAGACACCAAATGTACACAGAAGTTGCACAGATAATCATCTAAGCCAGGGAAGATGACTCTTCATATGAAGAACCAGTCTGCGATAGCAGACAATTATCTATCCTATGTACATGAAAATGAATTTATAAACTTGAGCATGGAAATTATCACCTCAACTAGATCATGAAAATAATATGATGATGATGTATTGTATTGTATCTTATACGGGTCACCTTCCAGTTCGAATACCTCAGATATTCATGATAAAGCATTTCACCCGACATCAAAAGATTTACGACTTCATGCTTTAGGGGGCAACTGTTATAGACATATTTGGGCACTGCAACCCCAATCTTATATGTCGATAAACCAAGGACTCTTTAACCCCTAAAATTGTTGTTTCATACCCTAAAGGATCATAGTCAACAGATTACATCATGCCCCAAAAGTTCCACCTAAAAAACCACTCAGAACTAGCAAAAACTGGGCCATACTGACTACCCTACTGTCAATGTGTTATGCATACTGACTTCTACACAAGCCAAGTATGATGCATACTAACTTCTACACTAGCCAATTGTGATGCATACTAAAGAGGCCTTCTGTAGGGTGCGATGAGAGAGGATGGACAAATGTCCAAGACAGTTTCCTAAGTGGATGCTCATGGAATCTTCCAGAAACTTCTCCTATGACACTTGCCTCTGTGAATTCGCCCAGGGATGAGTAAGAGATCCAAGAAATATCCAAGTGGAATGACACTAATCAAAAACCCAGAGATGACTCACACCCTTGTAGACATCTATAAATGGATCCCTCATCTGAGAGATCTAGAGGTTGGAATTTTGTAATTTGTAAGAAAGTGCTGATAGTTCATCTTTGAGAGAAGACATTGTGTTGTTGGGTGATCTTGCTTTTCATGAGGTGAAGAGGGCTTTGACGCTGGGAGGATTATGCTGGATCAGACAGCTGGGTTGTAATTATCCCTTCTACTATTAATAAAGTTCTTTGAGTTTTCCTCCATACGATCATGTATTTGTGAATTTTGTTATTTGTGAATGCCATTGTATGATCAATGTATTTCTAATTCTGAATTGTTTATGATATAGTAGATAGAGATGCTTTGATGGTGTTTTGTTACTTTGTCTCTACAGGTATTCGTTGAGTGGCATAAGTAGGAGAAGAGGTGCAAGCTCTATCAAGGGAGAGATAAATCAAGCAAGGAGTCAATTGGAAGATCCAGGTTGGTCCCTTTGCTTCTCTCTTATATATCATACATAAAGGAAATCACAAATTGCTTTGATTGTTTGTTTCTAGGATAGCTACCAATCCTAGTGGGACTAGCAGATCGAAAAGACACTAGTTTTCCCGGAAACAAAATGGTGACTCCACTAGGGATCGAATAGTTTGTTTGTTCATTGTTTATTGTTTTTTTTATAAACTATAGACGGAGCCTGAAGTTAGCCAGATAGCCTTCGAACCACTTTTTCTCTACAATTATGAAGTAGATGAATGCTGCTTCAATCAATCTCCGGTTTAGTTTATGATTTGAACATTTGACTTACAAGCATTCCAGATGCCCTATTGGTATCTCAATAACGTTCCAATATCATACCCCTGTACTTTGTCCTTTACTGTCCATAATAGCTCAGCTTAAATCATTGAATTCAGCTGCAAATTTGAGCCAAAACCCACCTCAGTTGTGCTCACTATCCCATCGCACTGTGTGTCACTGGAAGCCAGTATGCATCCCACTTCCTGAGTGTAGCAGGTGAGATGCATCCCTGTTTCTGTGAAGCACAGGTGTGATGACTGAGTAGTCCTATTTCTCTCCTTGAAATTTGGGTTTTTTGTCCTTGTTTTCAGCTCTATTCAATTATTTTTCTGCTTGTCAACAGTGTCTCATTGTTGAAGCCTCTTTGCTTTACATAGTTCAGCCTCCATTGATTAGGATTAGCAAGTGTTTTTATGTATTTGTCCATCATTTTCAATTCGTTGTTGAAAAGTTGCTTAAATCAAACTGTCATTTTGATGCAAAAAAGTGTCATAACTGTCGTTTTGTAATCAAAAAGTGAAGTGTCATTGAGTCTTCCTTCCTTGGATAGTTGATTGAAGTTTTTGTCATGTATTTTGATTTGATTTGTTGATATTCTGAAGTGTCGAAAGAATTTTCTGTTCAAAATTGAAAAGTGTCATTTAGTCTTCCTTTCATTTTGAAGAGAAATTGTCAAATTGTCACTTTGAAGAAAATATTTCAGATCTATACTTTAGTTTTCCTTTTGGCATTCTTCACATTAAAGGGAACGACAAATAAATACATGCATTTGAATTTGAATTTAGACTGTGTGCAAAAAATGATTTAGGAAAAGTGCATTTAGTGTGTGCTTTTTGCTCTCTGTTTGAAAGAATCGTAACCTTCTTTCCTTAGTAGCTAGGATTTTCATTGCTAAAAAATAAACAACAATTGTTTATCATTTTAGATTGCATATTTAGGAATTTTACATCTACATCACGCAGTGAACCTTGAAAGACAAACTTCTAAGCAAGATCAACTCTAAAATAAATTTCAATGAACTTAACAACGCTTTGGAACCTAACACAACACATCTAGAGGTCTAGGCTAGAGACGTGTTCCAGCGTCGTAAAATCTAGTAACTATCGTTTTCATCGAAGGTTGGGTGATTCCTCCTCTTTGATATGACAAGTGCTAGTATGGACTTGTGCTCCCCGTACCGTTGAGTATATATTGGGAGACCACAATAGGCTGATATCCTTTATCCATAGGAAGCCATGTCTGCTGCCCTATCGATCACAATGCACTAAACACAGCATTCGGGAAGATTGACTGCCATACATAAGTCCTTGGTAATTTCTCTTTAATTTATCACCAAGGTGTATTTTGCAATTTCATGATTGGTTTGGTAATCCCTCTATCTAGATCTCCAGAGTAGTCACTTTCATTCCTTTTTGACTCCTTAAAAGAAAAGGTCCATCTGAGCACTTTTCACTTGAGGCTCATTAAAAATCGAAGGGGGCTAGAGTCATCTTTAGCTTTTTCTCGACTCTTAAAAATTGAAAAATCAAAAGTTGTGTCAAAGTGTCTTTAAAATTTATTAATTTTGGAATAATATCCCTATTCCTTCATTGGTCTTAGGTTGAGATAATGGAGTTCACCAATCATGGAAACCCTCTTGAGAGGAATCCTAGTCCATTTTCTTCTTGGGGAAATATTGGTGCTCCATATATGGCTACATTGTCCCTTCCAAGAATCACAATTGGTCTGCCGGTATGGCTATTCTCAACCTCTGTCATTCAAAATACCGTGATTCCTCCACAATCAAATCAACCTCCGTCTGATCCTAAAGTTGACCCTTTGCCTTCTTCCTCGTTTGTTTCTCCCTCCCCCTCTTCCTCTTTGCTTGGTGAAAGTATTGGTACTAGTAACCAGGTGGCTAAGAAGAAGAAGAAAGGGAAGAAGAAGAAGAAGAAGCCAACTCAGCAAGGGGGCAACCAAGCAACCATTGCTTCGAATGCAACATCTAATGAAAATCCATCCGTTAAGCCACACAAAGTCAAATATCCATGCATAATCTGTGCAGAAGACCATTTTCATCGAAATTGTCCTTATTTTCCTCGAATCTTGAAAGAATGGTCTTCCCGTTCACACCGTCTGGTGTCATCAACCTCTGGTGATCATGTTGGTAACACTCCATCAACTAGTAATAGTGAAGTTCATAAATAGAAAAGAAAGGTCAAAGTTCCACGTAGGTTATGTGAAGGTATACACCCCTTTCACCTTTGTTCCTATCAGGATGAAGCCAGAAGAGTGTTGGATAACCATCCTGCTTCATTGCAACGACTTCCATCTAAACTATCTCTAAATCCTTCACTAGTTGAAGAGCTGACTAAAAAAAATCAACCATCAGTCGAAACCACTCTCTCTGAAAGTGAATCCTATGAGGCTATACCCGACCAAAATCAACAGGTCGAGGTAACAGTTGACCCCATTTCACCTTCAGCTGATCGGACCTTTCCCGAAGAGAGTAAAAATGATACCACTCAAGTTCTTTTTTTTACCTCAGATTCAAATGAACTTGGGGGAAGTCCACCTGTTCCAGCAAGACAGGAAGAAAATCCTCCATTTCTCGTAACTCAAGGGGTTAATTCTCCCGTTTACGCGGTGCCCCCTCCAAGTAGTCTAGTTACTTCCTTTGATTGGAATCAACTGGCAGAATCATGCCTTCCTTATTATGTGCCATTCCAGATCATAGTACAAGTTTGTAATGTGATTGTATTTGGCACTATTATAGATGACAATGCATCAGTGAGTATCCTTTCCTCAACTGCTTGGCAAGCGCGCAGTTTGCCACCGCTTGTTCCTGTTACACAGAATCTATTGGGCTTTAACAAAGGAACCAGTCGACCTTTAGGGTTCCTTCCTCAGTTTCCTATCACTTTGGGAAGGAAAACCTTTTATTTGAACATGATGGTAGTCCTAGGACCTTTAGATTACAATTTACTTCTTGGGCGTGACTATGTTTATCACATGGGAGCTATTGTTCAACACTCTTTCGAGTGATTTGTTTCCCACATGAAGGTAGAATTGTCACCGTTGACCAGCTTTCATTTCTCGATCCAAATATAACTCCTAGTCAACCATTGTTCCTAAGTGGTCCATTTATGCCAATGGTATTATGTGGCAACCTCTTCCATACCTATATCATCTGACGATCAATTTAGTGATGTTGTACATTATGTACTAGGGGCATTGGAACTAGATCTTTCCTTCATGACCCCTTATGAGTTGTGATAAAAGGTTGTGGAGGATAGTTTGTTGACTTGCGTCAACCTCGTTAAAAAATGAAACCAAGGATCTGAGTAGAGTTCCTTGTCTTGTGCCAAGCTCACTAAAAAATGAAACAAAGTTCCAAGTCGAGTCTTTCACTTGATCTCGTAAAGGAACCTTCATTCCATCCACCTAATTACAGTGAGTAGTCTGGTGAATGTAACGAAGCTTAGGGGGCATGCACCCTTGTCTATTTTGGCAGATGAACCTAGCTGAAAAGATAGGTTTCCCTATAGGTTATGTGATTGGTCTGAAACACCATTCACTTTTGTCTGCACTTCGAACGAAGCCAAGGAAGTGCTTTTTCTATTCTGTGGATGAAACCATCCTACCATATGAATGTCCCTGTGAGTTAAGTGATTGATTTGACACACCACTCACCTTTGTCTAATTAGCGGACAAAGCCAAGGAAGTGTTTTTGTCTAACCGCTGACAAAAACAATCCTACTTAACCACAATGATTCCCATATGGTTACTGGAGACTCTCCTTTTCTCGATGCCTAGGGGCATGCAAACCTTTTTATGCAAGAAAGAAGCAACCAATTTCATTTTTTAGCTTCTTAGCTTTTTAGTTTTCTAGTATTTCAACTTCTTAGGTTAGGTGATTGGTCTGATCCACCATTCACCTTCGTATATGCTGCGGATGAAGAAAAGGAAGTGTCTTGTCTAAACTAATGACAAAACCATCCTACCTATCCTTAGTAGTTCTAGTTTTTCTAGCTTTTTAGGTTTTTAGTTTGGTCATTTCTAGCCTACATTAAAAGGCAATGAGCAATGTTATCGTATGGTTCAAGCTCGTTAAAAAATAAATCTACCACTGAGCATATGTTCCCCCAGATTTCAAGCTCGTTAAAAAATGAACCCACCTTTGGTAAATAACCCTCGTGTTTGCAATTATATCAGCCTTTTGAACCTTGGTTGTGTTTCCTCCATCACCTCCATCCATTTGGCCAATCATATGCTTCCACTTGATTGTTTACAATTTTGAGGAACAACTATGACAAGTGGTCTTGTTAGCCACCCTCTTCACATCACCATGTTTTGAGAAGTTCCAAGATTACTTGGAACCAGTTACTACCCTGGATACCACTCGTTCCTCAAAAAATGAATCCACTTTAAACCCTTTTCAGACTCGCTAAATATGAAAAGTTTGTCAAGCAATTGGACTCTCCAACTCGCTAAAGTGATTGGAAGTGCCATCCCTTCTGTATATTTTAAACTTTTCAGACTGGAGGGATTATATCATGAAAAAGTTCGAGCACTTGTCTTTTCTGGCTTGCTAAATTGATTGGAAAAGTCATCCCTTTTGTATTATTTTAATCTTTTTCGGACTTAAGGGATTATGCTACAAAAAAACTACTAGAGTTCTCTCTTCGTCCCTTTTCAAAATCTCTAAACATGAAAAGGACCGAGTTGTCTTTGTTGTTAAACTCGTTAAAACAACAGTGACAAACTTGTCCACCCAGACAAGAACGAGTTTCACTGTCGCTAAACTCGCTAAAACATAGCGACAGGTTTGCCCGAAGGGAAAATTATAGAAGAAGCATATGTTATCCTCCTCAAGCTTGACAAAAATAAAGAGGTACTGGTCAATAATGACTGGGGAAAAAGGGAAGAAAACTTGAAGAATTTTATGGTAGCAGGTCTCTCTTGAACATGACACTTTCACTCCATCACCGTGATTGAGTCGGGTTGGGTTATTTCGTTCACCAGTCATATCGCCATTGGTCCTCCATACCATCCATCTTTTGGGGTTAACACTACCAATCCATCTTAGTGTCATCGATATGTTCAAGAGAAGTCATTCAGAGAATTCAACACCCAGTCAATGCCTCATCCACTACAATACCTTCAACCTCCACTTTTCATGACCGCCATTCCTGAACCTTGTGTCGTCGATTGTTTTCACCTCCAGAAAATCATTTGCTTCGTTTCATGTCGTAGATGTGGGATACATTAAGTCCTTCCTACGATGGTTCACTTCTTGTCGACATTAACTCATTATCCAATAAGTTGACTTAGAAACAGCCCTTTCAGTACTTTGAAGCTTGCATGCCTCAATGGCAAGTTTCTCACTTCCAGTGACAGGTTTACATCAATGGCCTTCGACCGAAAGATTTTGCGTGGTGTTTGACATCAGATCATATATTCACACCACATGAATTGTAATATAGTTCCTTGAGGGTCATTATCATTATCGATGATTCCTCTCGCGCGTGTTAATAGCTTACATTATTAGCTGGTAATTAGGTGATGTCTTTCCATGTTCAACTTCAGGACATCTTTTCACATGGATCGACTTGTACATTGAGCGAAGATTGAACAAGTTTGAAGACCCCAGATCTAGTTTCATCCATCCGGGCTGTGATATATTCAGGGATATAAAGACATCAAATGTACACAGAAGATGCACAGATAATCATCTAAACCAGGGAAGATGACTCTTCATATGAAGAACCAGTCTGCGACAGCAGACAATTATCTGTCCTATGTACATGAAAATGAATTTATAAAGCTGAGCATGGGAATGCCTGCCTCAGCTAGATCATGAAAATAATATGATGATGATGTATTGTATTGTATCTTATACAAGTCACCTTCCAGTTCGAATACCTCAGATCCTCATGATAAAGCATTTCACCCGACATCAAAAGATTTACGACTTCATGCTTTAGGGGGCAACTGTTATAGACATATTTGGGCACTGCAACCCCAATATTATATGTCAATAAACCAAGGAATCTTTAACCCCTAAAAGTGTTGTTTCATACCCTAAAGGATCATAGTAAACTGATTACATCATTCCCCAAAATTTCCACCTGAAAAACCACTCATAACTGGCCAAAACTGGACCATACTGACTGCCCCACTGTCAAGGTGTGATGCATACTTACTTCTACACTAGCCAGGTGCGATGCATACTGAAGAGGCCTTCTGTAGGGTGCAATGAGCGAGGATGGACAAATGTCTGAGACAATTTGCTAAGTGGATGCTCATGGCATCTTCCAGAAACCTCTCCTATGACACTTGCCTCTCTGAATTCGCCCAGGGATGAGTAAGAGATCCAAGAAATCTCCAGGTGGAACCAAGAACAACAAGTAGAATGACACTAATAAAAAACCCAGAGATGACTCACACCCTTGCAGACATCTATAAATGAATCCCTCATCTGAGAGATATAGAGGCTGGAATTCGTTAATTTGTAAGGAAGTGCTGATAGTTTGTCTTTGAGAAAAGACATTGTATTGTTGGGTGATCTTGATTTTCATGAGGTGAAGAGGGCTTTGATGCTAGTAGGATGATGCTGTATTAGATAGCTGGGTTGTAATTCTCCCTTATACTATTAATAAAGTTCTTTGAGTTTTCCTCCATACAATCACATATTTGTGAATGTTATTATTTGTGAATGCCATTGTATGATCAATGTATTTCTGATTCTGTATTTTTTATGATATGATAGATCGACATGCTTTGATAGTGTTTTGTTACTTTGTCTCTACATGTATTCATTGAGTGGGATAAGTAGGAGAAGAGGTGCAAGCTCTATCAAGGGAGATAGAAATCAGGCAAGGAGTCAAGCGGAAGATCTAGGTTGGTCCCTTTGCTTCTCTCTTATCTATCATACATAAAGGAAATCACAATTTTCTTTGGTTGTTTGTTTCTAGGATAGCTACCAATCTTAGTGGGACTAGCAGATCGAAAAGACACTAGTTTTCCCGGAAACACTAAGAATTGTAAAATAATGTACAATTGTGTCATCCTACCCATGGTCCGCGGACCATGGGATTTTATAAATAGAGCAAGGCTCTAAGTGTAAAGCAAGTTCCTTTGGAACAAGCAAGTAGATAGATATGAAGGCATGGTTAGAGAATAGAAGTGGATCTGAAGCGTATTGGGTTGTAGTAGTAGGAAGAGGCTCTGCAGCTGAGTGCACAGAGGCCTAGTAGAATCCGCAGCTAAGTGTGCAAACCCCTGTAGCTGAGTGCACAGGGTAGAGTCGGGTCTGTACTTTAACTAAACTTGAAAAGATCATTAATAAAGGTAAGTTGGATTCAGAGTAGTGCATCTAGTCGTGGATCTATATTCTTGATATTATGCATTAAGTGTTATCTATTTATTTATATGCGCGCACTTGATAAACACTTGCCTGAATGTTTATGTATGAAAATATTCTAAGTAATTAGTTAACAAAACCTAATTAAGGAAGACTTGGAGAAGCAACACGGGTCGTGTTGTGGTTAGAGCTGTGTGAAGGCAGTAACACAGGATGTAACCCGCCCACAGGTGCGCGTAGACCAGTAAGCGTTAAGGTTGGACCGTGTCCCTATCACTGCATATCAGACATCTCCAGGGTGTGGAAACTTAGTTCCAGCACCCTCCCCTACTACTTCAGGTGAGACCTCAGTCTGCACTCTGCGGACTGTTTCCAAAAGGGTCAGTAGTACCAGGATTTGCTTGGCTAAATCACTTCTAAACCTGGGTCAGGCCCCAATAAGCCAACAAATGGTTTCATTACTGGGACCGAGATCTACCTAATGGATGTTTGATATCATGCCACTGGAACCCAACAAAGAAGGAAACTGAAGAGTGGTTGGATAAGAAGATTCACGAGTTCACAACATAGGAAAACAGAACTCTATAAGTATCTGAGAAAAAGTGGCTGGATCACTACAGATATATGGAAATCCACGAGATTTTCTATGCATCCTTTCCTTCTGAACTGTATGAGTGGATCGCGAGGTTAGTTGACAGCCAGGGAAGGTGTAAGCTTGACAAACCAATAGTGTGGATTCTGAAATTAGTGCGCAGACTAGAGGCATCAAAATATAATATCGCGCAAGTTGTGGACCATTGGTTCGACTAGATAATAGGGGGATTTATCACTGAGTTTGTAGTAGACACAACCGTGAGCTACAGCGAAGCATAACGACTCTTTCTCAAAGGACCATGAGGTAAGTATATTAAGTCTTTAAATACTTGGGTTAAGATGCTATTGTGTTAAAAGAGGGTCATGAGAATACATTAATGTTTAGGACAACGCAGAGCGGAAAGATCTACAAAAGCAGCGAATAGTTAGGAAACAATCCCTTAATTTCACCTTCATGAGAGAGCAAGGAAGATCTCACTAAGGTCTCTCTGAGAAGCACGATCAATTTGATAAGGTAGTGTATTCTGTAGTTACCACCTCCATCCATGCCACCACCCGATTCACCTCCCTTACCTCCAGCTCCACCCACTCCACCTCCACCACCTCCACAGTTCAGTATGGCGAGTGCGATCCAACTACTAGTATTCAGAGGGTTAGGGAACAAAGATCCGGACCAATTCTAGTTCATGGTAAGAGCAGTATGGGAAGCGCATGGTGTCACGGATGACAATATTAAGAAGGCTACATTGGTAAGTGCACTGCAGGATCACGTGTTGACATGGTATATCAAGCACTCTAACGACCACCCAAACGCAAGAATAGCAGAAATCCAGATCATGCTAAACAGGGAATTCAGCAGGCCAAAGTCAGAAACACAATCAATCATCGGTTTAAAGAGATCACGATGCTTCTAGGTGAGACCCCTTAGGATCTGGACCAAATACTGAAGGGTACGATCCATGAGGCCAATATGACGCTAACGGATGCACAGCATTGTGCATGGTTTGTGGAATCTCTGACACCGCACTTGAGGATGGCGCTGTCACAATAGAAACTTTCCACCCTGGTTGAAGCATTGGAAATGGCGATGAGCTTGCATGAGACCTCAATACAAGACCCTAGGTTGGGGGTTCAACAAATCATGTGCAACTACAGAATATATGCATGGAAGTGCAAAGTTTGAAGCAAGATAGGGCACCGTAGCCAGAGGCACACGAGGAGGTATGGTCTATAAAATGCAAAGGCCAGGGCCATGACATGGATCACTGTCCAGTGTTTGCAAACTACTTGGCAGGAGGAGGGCCAATGCCATTGAGACCAGAGGCACAGGCAGGGCCGAGTGCGACACCTGCGTTATGGTGCATAATCTGTCAAATAGGAGGGAAACACACAATGGATAGTTTTCATTCGTTTCAGAAATATACACAGACTCCCCAGCAGTTGTTTTCTAATTTCTGCAGGTTGGTAGGCCACGACGAGAACACTTGTCGTAGCTACGAGCTAATGATGGATCGGACCCCAGCCTATAGGATACAGACAAAAACGTGAGCCGTCAACCCAACTACAGGGATGGCGCATGCTAGATTTCAGGGGCAAGGTCAAGGATGAGGAGGAATGGGACCAGGAAGGGGCTGCGAATAGTTAATTTGTTACAATTGCAAAGGACCATGGCACTATGCCCACGATTGAACCAACCCGATGAGGATCTCGTGTTCGTATTATGCTCAATTTGATCATGAGACAATAGTTTTTCCTACGTTAATCACACAGATGCGCAAAAAATGGGTATTCCAGCCTCCTCCAACTCAAAATATACAAATGATGAGGTCTAAACCGTGCAAAGAAGACCCGAATGTAAACATGATGCTCAAAAGTGGTGGGACCATGGGAGAGGATAAGGGGAAGCAACCAGAGGAAGATACATGGGTTCGCAAGGCTCCTACAGAGGAACCTGAGTTTGACATAGAACACGCAAAGGAGATGTTCATGGAAACTAAGAAGAGCTTCACAGAGGCCTCCACTTCAGGTAGTAAGGATCAACCAGAGCCAGGAATGGATCCTTCAATGCTTACTACCTTTCTGGAGACATGCATGAAACTGCTGCGTGACAACAAGGTAGTTAAGGGACTACAGGAGCTGATCACCAGGTGCGTGGGGTTGGGAGAACCGTGCGTAGTCTAAAAATTAAGGAAGCATGCATTGTGCACCAGGAGGGAAATGAGATTGATTGTGCATATTAGTGAGTATGAAATGGATCAGGTAATCCTAGATATGGGTTCGGACATGAATGTGTTACCAAAGAAAACATGGGAACGCATGGGCAGGCCCGTGTTACAGTGGTCCCCTATTCAATTACGAATGGCAAACCAATAGAATATTTTTCCCATGGGAAGGTTGCAAGGGGTAACAATTGATATTGAAGGCGCGAGCACACAGACGGATTTTGAAGTGATAGAGATTGTTGATGATAGCAATCCCTATCTCATGTTGTTAGGCATAGACTAGGCCACCAATATGGACGGAGTCATCAATCTGAAGAAGCGCAAAATGATCTTCGAGAAAAATTCGCTACGCGTAGTAGTCCCACTAGACCCAGCCGAAGGAGCGCGCTACACGGAACCAGTGCGCGACGATGAGCTGGATTGTATTTACAAGATAACTCCATGAGACCAAGATTGGGTGAATTCAACTGCAGATGGGAGAATCTCGTGGGAGAGTGAACGATCTTGCACTTCGGATTCAGATGAAGAAGTAGAGTGCTGGCAGAATTGGTTGTATGAAGTGACTACGCTGAATTGCAACATGATGATTAGATCACTGCGTTTCATGACAACAGATGCACGAGAGATGCTGACATATGATGGATTGACATTGGTGGATGAATTCTTGCACAAATTTGAAAGCACAGTACCGAAACGATAACAGTTCGATGCGTTGAAATGGGCACTGTGCACAACACCCGCAGATGGTGGATTACACATAAGGGAATGTTTGAGGACTGGCGCAGATGTAGAAGGATGATATGCCTATGGTTTGCAAGCCCCCAACCTCGAACAAGAGTAGGTCAGCCAAGGTGGAGCAGCTTGTGCACCCACCTGTTGCAATGGGTACAGACATGCGCACACGTACAACCCGAACTCAGGATTGAAAATTGGAATGGGGCACAGCAGCAAGAAAGGTGACACACAGCACAAATGCTCCATGTGGAAGAATTCTAGAAGGTGTGTGGGATCCTGAACAAAGTTCACCAGGTACGATGATATGATTAGGACCTGTGTGTACCAGTGGTCTAATGGGCCTATAGGGCCATGTACAAAAACCTGAGTGTGGAGATGATTCTGAAGCTGAAGAGTAGAGTCGAGGCCATAGTTTTGGAAGGAAGGAACCCTCCCATACTAGCTCCCATAGTTGAGACAATATGCAAGGCCTAGGACGAAGGAATTATGTAGCCGCGTGAGGAGGAACATTTGTAGATTCGGAAAGCCATCTGGCGAGGCAACCTTAAACTTCACAAACTCGAAGAAGATCAGGTACGACTGAGGAGGAAAAGCATGTTAATGGATACAAAAATCAACAAACTAGAAACTGAAATCATGCCAGTAGGTTGTGCCATGAAACTAAGAATGACAGGACAATATATGGTTAGCCATACTACTACATTAGAAAATTTCTGCCGAGAATTTGTGGCTATGCTACCATGGTTGCGACCGCACCTTACCAGGAAAGGTAACCAGGGGAGCGCACCGCACAAGGAAGAAAGCGAGGCACTGACTGTCGTGAGGGTAATTGAGGAGTGCCTGCAGACCAAGCTGGAAGGTAAATTGAAGCTTCACAGAGGTGATGCGACCACCTGACTATCCGTAGGAATCACAATCTCAACGCTCTAAGAAAATGAAAGAGAGCGCGGGACTATAAAAGAGTCTGTTGGGGAGTTGCACGATAAGGAGGTTGCGTGCTAGATCAGTATACTACAAGGGATGCGCCCGTGCATAGGGGCTGCGCTGTCACGTGGGTAGGCTGGGAAGTGACCGTTGGTGTCACAGTTCATGACAAGACGTCCAATTTAAGGCAACGAGAAGCGGGCAGCAGGCAATTGAGACACAAAGTTAGAACTACATTTGGGACGATCTACCACCAATCTCACATTAATAAGTTGAATAAGGGGGGAACGATCGAATTTGAATTCAAAAGGGACTATAAATCATTGGTCATTATCCACTGAACAACCCTTGTCGTTTCGAGAATTCAGTTGTTGCGCTATCAATTGAGTATGGACCCTACGAAGTTAGAGGCTGTGAGTGCAAGTTTAGTGTTTGAGACATTGCTGAAGGAAACGCAGGACTTCCTGAACAAAATGATGTCAACAACCAAGGGAGACGTGCAGAGCCCTACGCCGCCGGTGGGGGATGCACCGGAAATTCGAAAATTGCCTCGGAGACTGAGGCCCAAAAAGGATCCATAGGCAGCAAGACCAGTCCATATGTCTCCGCGGAATCCAAGGTTTTGTAAATTGTCTATAGAAGACAAGGGCAAGGCCGTTAATTTGGAGATAGATGACGAGGAGGAGGATCTCGAGTTGTTCGTAGAAGAGATCGAGGCAGGTGAAGAAATGGAGGAAGATATTCAGCCAGTGTGTGCTGCAACAAAACTTCCCAAGTATTTCCCTCCACAAAAAGGAAGAGTAAAAGTACCCAAAGATTTGGATATCATTAAAAGCACACTCCAAACCCCGCTCCTCCAAAAGGGAATTATGTTTGAAGGTTCGGTTCTGGGCCGCGTGCCCACAATGAAATTTGAAGATTGGGACCTCGTAGACAGCGAAAAGTTCCCACATTTGGAGACTAGACAACTCATGAAACAGAGCAAGGAGGGGTCAGTTACAGTGCTAGAGTCATGGAAATGGTTGCGCAGTGTAGAAGAGGCTGAGCTACTCCACCTTCTATGGATTCCACACATTCACTGAGCATTGATCACGATCTTTGTCATCATGAAACTGCTTTGCCTGGTGCACGATGGGTACTTGTGGCTGGAGGAGCCTATTACCATCACGGTGGAGCTTATTCACAGGATTTCTTGGCTTCCCTATACGAGAAGGGACCCCGTGGAAATAGCTGGCAAAAGCGGAGAATTGGCACTCACAGAGGCCATGAAAAAGAAATACAAGTTGGAGAAAAAGAAGAGGCGCTACATAATTAATAGCATTCAAGACAAAGGGGTGCACATAGCCACCCAGCTACTAGCAACAAAAGTGATGATAAAATGTCACGGCAGCGAGGTACCATTGATGGTCGTCGCGCTAGACAAACAATGTGCAGAAGGGGTATAGTTCAACTGGGCATAGTTCCTCTACGAGGAGTTTTTGACAAATTGCAAGGAGGCCCAGGAGCAGGGTAAGACCTTCCACTATGCATGGTTGCTCTTATCCATCTTGTTTTTTGCAGGGGAATTGCTTGAGGATAGTCAGTTTCCTCCTCTTGAACAGGACTTGCTAAAGGCGGAAAAATACACATCGCTCTGGGCAACAAAGAACACCATGAGAATCTGCAAGACCAAGATATTCTGGATAGTCATGGAGGCAAGCGTTCGGATGTGGATCAACAAAATTCCCCACCTATCCACCATGGTGTACGACAGTCTTTGGAGCTTTGCAGACTTTAAGGTAGATATGCACAATGTGTATATCAAGGCGCAGAAGGATCTGGAGCAGAACTAGACCAAACTCCCTTTCATCACGATCGATGATGTTGTTTTCGTTGTGCTCGACTCATGGACACCCAAGTGGTGTGCCCCAGATCTAGCAGCGCGTGATGAGACAACGATGCAAAAACAGAAGGATGCCACCAAGTTGCTGGCACAACAGAAGCGCAACGAGCAGTTCATCGAGGAGGTAAGGGCTTCCCGTGAGGCAGCGAAGGTTGCCGTAGAATAGACCAAGGCCGCCAAAAAAATAGCAGAAGCACCGGAAACTGGGGCCACCATGACATAGGAAGAAAGAGGCCCAGACCTGACCACACAATAGGGAATAGACGACACGGCGGAAGGAATAGACCCAAGCACTATATCTACAAAACTGAAACAATTGTAGGGTACGGAACGAACATGGCCTAGAAAGAATACCAAGGCTTCCAAACTGGATGGTGAGTCTATTACACTGACAGAGGGTGGCCTATACGACATTGGTGACATAGTTTGTGAGGTCACCAAGGAAGCGCTCCAGGAAGCAATGACGGAGCAGCAGACTGTGTTGGGGGCCCTCAGGGTGCAACTACAGGGACTTTAGGTTCGGCCCCCACAAGAAGGAACGGTCGCTACCTATGGTGCTATAGGTACATCTACAACAGAGTAGTTTTTGCAAGCCAAAATGGCTAACACCTTCGTGTTGCTGGAAGGAGCACTAACCATAGACAACACAGAGGACAGAGCCACAGTGGGTCGGATCAAGGGACTTGGCCTAAACTTGGTTGCCCTTTTGAAGGATATATTATACCAGTTGTATGACGGAGCAACAACAAAAATCCACGCTAGGGAAGGACGTGCAGTGAAAATGCTCAGTGAACAGCGAATCAAAATCGAGCAGCTTAGCCTATAACGCGATGAAGCACTGGCGCAGAATCAGCAGCTGGAGCAGATAGTAGAGGAAGCATGTTGCCACACCCTAGAGCTATAAATTGCGACAGACCTACCAATAGGAGTGCGGATTCACAAATTGGCCAGCAGATGCCGTGAGGAAAAGGAGGAGGCAACAAGGATCCAGTAGACCTCAACCTTCAGATTGTTGAACTGCGATTAAAGACGCAGTCATCCACACCCCTAGAATTTCGGGAACACTACACTGGCACTATCCAAAGGGGGCTAGAGGAAATAGGACAGACAGTGTAGACCTGTACCACTATGTTGGAAGAATCCTTCAGGGCCCTCACTTCCTTATAGGAGGACCCCACCATAAAACGCTTGGAGGCAGTACTTAAAGCACATGTCCAATCTAGGATTGATGAGGCCTTCCTCATCACCGCCGACATTGAATGATATCTTACACAAATGAAAGTAATGCATGCTTTAAGACAAGGATTTTCCCCTGACAGTGAGTATTCAGTTGAGCGAGTAGAGCAGATCCAGCAGACGGTAGAGTAGTGCACTGTGGACCTTCGCATAGCCCAGACGCAGTTGGAAGAGCTCGGTGCTAGGAACGCTGCACAATGACTTAGGACGAGTCACAATGATTGTGTTGGGGGCCTGTTGGGCAGCGAATCCCCCCATAGCATGTTTTTAGGGCTTAAAGCCCGAGTTTTGGTCAATGTCATGTAAATATTGCGTGAAGCATGGGTGTGGAGTGTGAAAGTCTAGGATGAGTCATAGGGTTTTCTGCCCTAAGAATTGTAAAATAATGTACAGTTGTGTCGACCTACCCATGGTCCGCGAACCATGGGATGGTATAAACAGAGCGAGGCTCTAAGTGTAATTCAAGTTTCTTTGGAACAAGCAAGTAAATATATGTGAAGGCATGGTTAGAGAATAGAAGTGGATCTAAAGAGTATTGGGTATTAATAGTAGGAAGAGGCTCTGTAGCTAAGTGCGCAGAGGCCTAGTAGAGTCCGCAGCTGAGTACGCAGACACTTGCAGCTGAGTGCACAGGGTGGATTTGGGTTTGTACTTGAACTAAACTTGAAAAGATCATTAATAAAGATAAGTTGGATTCAGAATATTGTGCATCTAGTCGTGGATCTATATTTTTGATATTATGCATTAAGTGTTATCTATTTATTTATATGCGCGCACTTGATAAACACTTGTCTGAATGTTTATGTATGAAAATATTCTAAGTAATTAACGAACAGAACCTAATTAAGGAAGACTTGGATAAGCAACACGGGTCGTGCTGTGGTTAGAGCTGCATGAAGGCAGTAACACAGGACGTAACACGCCCACAGGTGCACGTAGCCCAGTAAGCTTTAATGTTGGACCATGTCCCTATCACCACATATCATGTTGGGTTGTGTTATATTCTTTCCATGATAGCCCACGTAGTTAACCAGGGGGTTAGAGGGGGGGCGGAGCCCCATTCATTGCGCTGATTGTGTAGCGAGGTGGGTCACAGGGGGTTTGAGGCATACCCATAACCCCACACTACCCTGGAAAATTTTGGTTTTAGACCCTATGTTAGGATGGGCAAACCCACCTATGGTTTTGTGCATGATTTTTGCACATGTTTTTGGACACGATGGTTTTCGGTCCATGGTATTGGATGCTTTGGCATGTATAAATATGTATTATAACATTGAAAGGAACATAATGAAAAATCAAGTTGGTAGTCTTGGTTTTGCGATCCAGGGGAAAATTTCTTTGTATATGTGTTTTATGTGTTATGCTCTCACATTGTTTATTTTATATGTTTTAGAATTTGTATGCAGGTAATTTCTGTACAGGGTTAAAACCTACATTTGGTATTAGAGCAGTTTTGGCTTCAAGGGGATGCCTTTGTTGCTAAGGGGTTTCGCTCGGGCCTGTGGTGGACCCTGTTCAGTGGGAGATCTGCGAGATCGATTCTGGTGGTGAAAGAAGATGGCGAGTAGTGGAAAGATAGAGATTGAGAAATTTAATGGTCAGAGTTTTGAGTTGTGGAAACTCAAGATGGAGGATCTGTTGGTGGATAAAGATCAATGGATCGTGGTAGATCTAGGTACTAAACCAACGGGAGTGTCCAATGAAGAATGGAAGAAGTTGGATCAAAAGGCAAAGAGCATAGTATGATTGTCTGTCTTAGATTCAGTATTGTTGAATGTATCAGGGGAAGCTACGGTGAAGGCTTTGTGGGAAAAGTTAGGGACATTGTACCAACCTAAGTCTTTGGTGAATAAACTATTCCTACGGAAAAAGTTGTATAACCTGAGGATGAAAATGGAGACTCGGTGACAGAGCATCTGAACGCATTTAATATTTTGGTAAGTCAGTTAGCATCTATTGATATTAAAATTTCAGATGCAGATAAGTGCATTAGTTTGATGTGTTCTCTACTAGATTCATGGAATAGTTTGGTTATTGTAATAGGTAGCAATGCAACTGCCTTGCAGTTTGATGAAATAGTCTCATCCTTGCTTATGGAGGAGATGAGACAGAAAAACATGGGGAGCCAGAATGGTGATGCCTTGTCTATACGAGGATGGTCCCAGAATAGAAACAAAAATAAGTCATCGAGTGGGAGATCTAAATCTAGAGGGAGATCTAAATCTCCAGGAAAACCTATAAAGGTGGTGTGCTGGAAATGCGGAAAGGAAGGGCACTACAAAAGGGACTATAAATCTAAAGCTCCTGATAAAGGAAAGGGATCTGATGATGCTCCTTCTATAGAGGTGAAAACCACCTCAGATGAAGGTGGGGATGTGTACTTGGCTTTTTCAAGTACACATGTAGATCATGAGGCATGGTTGATTGACTCAAGTGCATCCTTTCACTTCACTACCCATAGAGAGTGGTTCAGCAAGTATGAGAAATATGATGGTGGTGATTTCTTTTTAGGGGATGATAGGAAGGCTAGAATCATTGGTCATGGAAAAGTAAAGTTTAAGTTGCAAGGTGGAAGGGTTAGAACACTTTCGGGAGTTCTGCATATTCCTGTATTGGCTAGAAATCTGATTTCTGTAAGCAAGCTAGATGATGCAGATGTAAAAACCGTGTTCGAGAAGGATACCTATAAAATGGTTCAAGGAGCACTGGTATTGATGCGGGGAGTTCAAATTAGAACTCTATGCAAGCTGCAAGGTAGCACTGTTATTGATGGGTGCACCAGTTCTGTGGTTCCTGAAAGTGGAGCAGAAAATCTAATGGTCTATGGATAGAAGACCATGTTGTGGCATCAAAGGCTTGGGCATATTGGAGAAAAGGGCCTTCAAATACTTCATGGTAAAGGTATGGTAGAAGGTATGAGTAATAGCTCTCTGGATATTGATTCCTGTGAAAATTGTGTATATGGGAAGCAGAATTGAGTGAGTTTCCCCTCTAATAGTAAGAGGGTGAAACAAATATTAGAACTTGTGCACAGTGATGTGTTTGGACCTGTGAAGGTTCTATCATTGGGTAATTCTATGTACTATGTATCATTTATAGATGACTTCTCAACGAATACATGGATATATTTCCTTAAGGATAAATCTGAAGTCTTTGACAGGTTTAAAGAATTTAAGGCTCTCATGGAAAATCAGACAAAGAAGAAGATAAAGGTACTGAGGACAGATAATGGTGGAGAGTTTTGCAGCAAGGAATTTTAAGAATTCTGTAAGAAGTGTGGTATAGCATGACAGAAGACTACTCCATATACACCTCAGCAAAATGGAGTTGCAGAAAGAATGAATAAGCCGTTGATGGAAAGGGCAAGAAGCATGCTCAGTGGTACCGAGTTAGGATAGGAATTCTGGGCAGAGGTGGTGGATACTACATGCTACTTGGTCAATAGGTCACCCTCATCAGCATTGGAGGATAAGACTCCACAATAGGTATGGACTGGTAAGAAACCCTCTCTTTCACATCTGAGGGTATTTGGATGTGATGCATATGTACATGTTCCAAAGGAGAAACGAACCAAGTTGGATAGTAAATCTTAAAAGTGCATCTTTATTAGGTATAAGGATGGTTTAAAGGGTTATAAGCTTTGGAACCCAGTCACACCGAAGGTTGTGTACAGCCGAGATGTGGTGTTCAGAGAGGTAAAATATGTTATTAAACATGAAGTCCAACCAAAGAAACCTGTGAAGATAGAGTTTGAGCTTAAGGAGAAAGAATCAGACTCTACAGCAGAGGAGGAATCATAAGATGAAGAGCCACAAAATCTGGGTGTGAGAAGATCAATTCGAGAAAGAAGGCAGCTAGAAAGGTATAGTCCATCTACTTTCTGATCAAATTTTTCTTTATCTATTACTGACGATGATCCCAGCACTGTGAAGGAAGCAGTAGATTCAGAGGATGGAAAACTCTAGAAAGAGGCCATGGTTGACGAAATGGCATCTTTGCACAAAAATGAGGCTTTGGATCTAGTGGAGTTGCCAGCTGGAAGGAAACCCATTGGAAGAAAATGGGTGTTCAAGAAGAAGACAAATGCAGAAGGAAAGGTGAAGAAATACAAAGCTTGGTTGGTAGCAAAAGGTTATTCCCAGGTGTTGGGAATTGATTTTGGTGATATTTTTTCTCCTGTTGCCAAGGTAACTTCTATTAGATTACTTTTATCTATTGTTGTTGCTTTTGATTTTGAGGTAGAACAGATGGATGTGAAGACATAATTTCTTCATAGGGATCTGGAAGAGGAAATATACATGAAGCAACCTGAAGGCTTTGCGGTGAAGGGTAAGAAAGAAATGGTATGCAAGTTAAAGAAGTCCTTGTATGGGTTAAAATAGTCACCAAGGATGCGGTATCAGAAATTTGATACATTTATATAGGGACTTGGCGTCACCAGAAGCAAAGCAAATCACTGTGTGTATTTTAAATTAATTGGTGAGGGTGTTATTTATCTGGTCTTGTATGTGGATGATATGTTGCTGTTGGAAATGACAAAGAAATTATCTAGGATTTGAAGACACAATTTTCCTCCAAATTTGACATGAAAGATCTTGGTGCTACAAACTATATTTTTGGCATGGAAATTAAAAGAGATTGAGCAAAGAGGAAGCCCTCGTTAAACTAGAGGAAGTATGTCGAGACAATACTGCAACGGTTTAATATGCAAGATAGTAGACCGGTTAAGGTTCTTATTCCTGTAGGTGTGAGGTTTTCTGCTAAACAGTGTCCCAAGACACAAGAAGAGGAACAGGACATGTCCTGTGTTCCATATGCAAGTGCAGTTAGTAGCTTGATATATGCAATGGTTTTTACTAGACCAGACATTGCACATGTAGTGGGAGTATTGAGCAAGTTTATGTTAAAACTAGGTAAGGAGCACTGGACAGCAGTGAAGCAAGTTTTCAGGTATTTGCGTGGCACTAGTCATTATGGTTTGTGCAACCAAGGAAAATTAGGATTGGACAGAATGTTGGATATTCATGGTTTTGTTGATGCAGACTAGGCTGGAGATCTGGATCAAATAAGATCTACAAGTGGGTATGTTGGCATTATGATTCAAGTGTTGTCCTTGATGGCAACTCACTCAGAGGTTGGTACAGGTACTCAGAGGTTGGTACAGGTGATGGCAACTTAATCAGAGGACAGATCTGAGTATAGCAGGCCAAGACAGTTCATACACGCAGGTTCGTTAAGCCCAAGTCGCGTGTACACACAGGTTGGCTTCAGTAAAAGAGCGTGTATGTGAAAACGTACCTTTGGTCCATGGCGGTTAGTCCTTGGAAGTTGTGCCTATGGTTTTGGACCATGGCGTCTTGATGGACGTGTTGATCCCTAGTTTTGAAGTTGATGGTATTGTGTTACTATGGTTTTGGACCGTGGTATTGTAAAGGGCCTAAGGCTATATAAGGAGAAGATCATTAGGCAAATGAATAGAAGCAAGGTGCAAGAGTGTGTGAGTGATGAAGATCTGAGGAAGTGTGAGATCCAAGTGCTGGTTATGGGTTGGTGATCTGAACCAAGGTTTCACTCATGTGGAGGATGATGAATGATGGAACGAGATCTCAAGGATTGGATTGATTATCTTCATATGGTTTGCTTGTGGATAGATCAGATCTACTGACGCATGTTTATTATTATGATCTGGGTATGTTTTGATGTCTGATATAGCTGCAGAGTTATAAGTTAGAATTTGCAGATCTGTACGCGGTTTGGCTTTGGTAAAAGAGCGTATACACGCAGGTTGGGCTCATCCAAGTAGCGTATACAATGTGAAGTATGATATTTGAAGATGAAGTTGGATCTGGTTGTTGTTATGTTGTCTGGTTGTTGTTGTTGACAGGGTTACAGTGATTCAGAATTGGGTGTTTCAGTGATTGATGATGCAGGTTGTTCTACAATGATGATTGTTTCATGGATCCAGTATGAAAATGTATGAAACGTGGTCCCGGGTAGCTCGTAGGCCGGCACCTACGTATTGGTAAACATATCAGCCAGTACAAGAGCCAGGGGGTTGTAGCTCCCTTCCACTAGCAGCTGGAAAACGAGTAAAGAAGCATTCTGTAGGTAGGCACCTACGTACTAGTAAATGGATCGGCTAGTACAAGAGCTAAGAGGGTTGTAGCCCTCTGCAGGTTGTAGCCTGCGTGCTGGTAAAGGACTGCACCAGTACATTGTAAAAGAAGTTCTCATTAAAGAAGAAAGAGACAAATTGCAGCAGGTGGTTTTCACCCACATTGGGTTTCCACCTTATATCATGGTGTTCATGTGTGTGGCTTTTGTGTGATGATCTGTTCTGTTATACTGCACCTGTTTACTGTTAATATGCTTAATAATGTTCTGATGCATTTACTGAAGATAAGATTAACTGAATCATAAGATCTCTGGATATACGCTAGTTGCATTAGACACAGTCGCGTGTACACGCGGGTTCACTTAACTGAAGTCGCGTATATGTTTCTGAGTATGAAATTGAAAAGTTTTATCTGATCTGATAATACTGATTCACCCCCCTTCTCAGTATTATTTCCAACAATTGGTATCAGAGAAGGTCCTTCAGAGAAGCTTGATCGCTTGAAGGAGATTCGTAGAGCAATGGGGAAGAAAGCACGTCAGAAGAAGAAGACAGCTCAAAGGAACAATGACAACCTGCCATTGAGTGGAAGCAAGTACTCAGATCCTGAATCACCTTAGATTGAAGATGGACAAGCAAATGAAGCACCAAATCAAATCATAGATCTACCTAGCAAAAGGGAGAATGCCCTCAAAGAAGAAATCATCATATTAAAAGATCAGTTGGAATGTGAATCCAGAATTCGACAAATGCTGCTAGCGCTGAATAAAGAGCAAGAGAACGAGATCCTCAAACTAAGGCATCAGTTGGATGAAGGAAGGAAAGCTGAAGAGACCTTGAAGAAGCAATGTCTGGAAAAAGAAGAACAACATCAAGTTGAGGTAAATATCTTGAAAAGTAAATTAGAAGAAAAGGATAAGCTTTTACGATTTCAAGATAGCTCTAAAGTCTTGGATGATATTCTTAGTAGTCAAAGGTCCCCTGCTATCAAAACTGGACTTGGTTTTCATGAGTCTATTGAAGGTGAATCTGGTTCACAAAGTAAGACAAGAAACTCTAATGCAAAGTCTGAAAGGCTCATCAAGGAGATGAAAGGACAACTCCATCAACAAACAAGGAAAGAGGCTCCTCAAAGAAAATCTTTTACCCCTCCCATGAATAATGTTGAATGTTATGTATGTCATAATCTTGGACATGTTGCAGCCATATGTAGAAGAAGAAGGTTTCAAGACCATCATGCAGAAAGATCATCACATTCAAGGTACTTTAATGGATATTGCTTTTCTTGCAATATGTTTGGCCACAAAGCTGCTGATTGCTATAGGAGGAATATGAAACATGTAAGATGCTATGCATGTAACAAGTTTGGACATAGAGCAAAGGATTGCAGGAACAAAGCTCATGATAAGAAGAAATCATCAACATGCTTGAAGATATGGAAGAAGAAGGAAGTTCAGCCAGAAAGATGTGGCACAGCACAGGGTACTCAGCACAGCACAGACATAACAGACTCAGGGGGAGCTGAAGATGTAAAACTTCAGTGTTCTAATTCTCATACGCAAGTTTCATGAAGTAAAGCCGCGTATATACGCGAGTTTCACACTGCAAAGTCGTGTATATGTCAGTTTTTGAAAAGGCAGTGGGGACAGACTCAGAAAAGGGGTCTGATATGATCCAGTCCAATATATGCTCTATTGGTTAACAGTTACAGTCTGCTGAGGATGTTTGGAAATGTTTTGATACTTGTAAGATGTTAGAAGTGTTTAATCCTAACTTGATGATGATGAGATCTTGATGCTTATTACTGATGTATGCATGATCAGATCTAACTACAGATGGCACAGGCTCAGGAGGAGCATATACTTCAAATAATGCATTGTTGGCATTATGGTTAGAAGTTGTTGATAAAGTCTATGAAGCTAAATCAAAGGAATGGAATTGCAGGCTGATGGTACAGATCATATATGATGAATGATAGTCATGGTCTTGAATGAATTGCTGGTCCTAGAACTTGCATCTACTCAGGGGGAGCATGGATGGATTGATACAACTTGGAGCCCATTCAGAAACTTCAGCATGTATCTCTTTTGTGATATCTCTTTTATGGTGTCAAGGTCATGTAACGGCCTATGTTGGTTTCCCCACTATGCCTGGGATGAATGATGAGTAAACTCTTAATGTATCTCCACATGGTTAGGTGGATGAGTCAATATTGGTATATCCCCACTAGTTTGGGTGATGAATGTATGTATTGAGTCTTTTGGTGATAGGAAGGTCTTCTATGGTGTATAAGTCTTTGTTCTTCTTAAAGAACATCTTTTGCAGATCTTGCCTACAGTCAAGGGGAGCATGAACAGCACAATTCAGCAAGAGCAGGATGGATAGATTGGTACACTTTGGCATACACAAAGGGGGAGCACATTTGGAGATTGCAGCAGGTACTCAGGGGGAGTATGGACAGCAGAAGGTATACCAAAGAAGAGGATATCTTGGTTCGCCCTTTGCCCTTGATGTCAAAGGGGGAGAGTGACTTGGTGTGGTGGTTGCCATCAAGTCCAAAGGGGGAGATTGTTGGCATTATGATTCAAGTGTTGTCCTTGATGGCAACTCACTCAGAGGTTGGTACAGGTACTCAGAGGTTGGTACAGGTGATGGCAACTTAATCAGAGGACAGATCTGAGTATAGCAGGCCAAGACAGTTCATACACGCAGGTTCGTTAAGCCCAAGTCGCGTGTACACGCAGGTTGGCTTCAGTAAAAGAGCGTGTATGTGAAAACGTACCTTTGGTCCATGGCGGTTAGTCCTTGGAAGTTGTGCCTATGGTTTTGGACCATGGCGTCTCGATGGACGTGTTGATCCCTAGTTTTGAAGTTGATGGTATTGTGTTACTATGGTTTTGGACCGTGGTATTGTAAAGGGCCTAAGGCTATATAAGGAGAAGATCATTAGGCAAATGAATTGAAGCAAGGTGCAAGAGTGTGTGAGTGATGAAGATCTGAGGAAGTGTGAGATCCAAGTGCTGGTTATGGGTTGGTGATCTGAACCAAGGTTTCACTCATGTGGAGGATGATGAATGATGGAACGAGATCTCAAGGATTGGATTGATTATCTTCATATGGTTTGCCTGTGGATAGATCAGATCTACTGACGCATGTTTATTATTATGATCTGGGTATGTTTTGATGTCTGATATAGCTGCAGAGTTATAAGTTAGAATTTGCAGATCTGTACGCGGTTTGGCTTTGGTAAAAGAGCGTATACACGCAGGTTGGGTTCATCCAAGTAGCGTATACAATGTGAAGTATGATATTTGAAGATGAAGTTGGATCTGGTTGTTGTTATGTTGTCTGGTTGTTGTTGACAGGGTTACAGTGATTCAGAATTGGGTGTTTCAGTGATTGATGATGCAGGTTGTTCTACAATGATGATTGTTTCATGGATCCAGTATGAAAATGTATGAAACGTGGTCCCGGGTAGCTCGTAGGCCGGCACCTACGTACTGGTAAACATATCAGCCAGTACAAGAGCCAGGGGGTTGTAGCTCCCTTCCACTAGCAGCTGGAAAACGAGTAAAGAAGCATTCTGTAGGTAGGCACCTACGTACTAGTAAATGGATCGGCTAGTACAAGAGTTAAGAGGGTTGTAGCCCTCTGCAGGTTGTAGCCTGCGTGCTGGTAAAGGACTGCACCAGTACATTGTAAAAGAAGTTCTCATTAAAGAAGAAAGAGACAAATTGCAGCAGGTGGTTTTCACCCACATTGGGTTTCCACCTTATATCATGGTGTTCATGTGTGTGCCTTTTGTGTGATGATCTGTTCTGTTATACTGCACCTGTTTACTGTTAATATGCTTAATAATGTTCTGATGCATTTACTGAAGATAAGATTAACTGAATCATAAGATCTCTGGATATACGCTAGTTGCATTAGACACAGTCGCGTGTACACGCGGGTTCACTTAACTGAAGTCGCGTATATGTTTCTGAGTATGAAATTGAAAAGTTTTATCTGATCTGATAATACTGATTCACCCCCCCTCTCAGTATTATTTCCAACAGGGTATGTGTTTAACCTATTTGGAGGTGCAATTAGTTGTATGAGTAAGAAACAATCTGTAGTGGCACTATCAACTACAGAGGAAGAATACATGGCAGCCACTCATGCAAGTAAGGAAGCAGTTTGGTTGCAGAGATTGTGTTCAAGTATGGGGTTAGTACAGGGAGCTATAAGGATAGACTATGACAGCCAAAGTGCAACTTTATTGGCAAAGAACCCCGCATATAATTCAAAGACAAAGCACATTGATGTTTGTATCACTTTGTGAGGGATATGATAGAAGACAAAAAGATGTTGCTGGTAAAGGTGGATACTTTGAAGAATACTGCAAATGCATTGACAAAATCTGTGATCTCTGAGAAGTTCTCTTGGTGTAGAGAGACAATGGGTGTTTCAAGGCTAGAAAAATGACTAAGCTCTCTTGTGGCCCCCTGTGGAAAGAAAACAACAAGTGGGAGAATGTTGAGTTGTGTTATATTATTTCCACGATAGCCCACGTAGTTAACCGTGGGGTTAGAGGGGGCGGTGGAGCCCCCCTTCGTTGCGCCGATTGTGTAGTGAGGGGGGGTCACAGGGGGTTTGAGGCATACCCGTAACCCCACACTGGCCTGGAAAATTTTGGTTTTGGACCTTATGTTAGGATGTGTGGACCCACCTATGGTTTTGTGCATGATTTTCGCACATGTTTTTGGACGCGATGGTTTTCAGTCTATGGTATTGGACACAATGGTTTTCGTTCCATGGTATTGGATGCTTCGGCATGTATAAATATGTATTATAACATTGAAAGGAAAATAATGAAAAATAAAGTTGGTAATCCCAGTTTTGGGATATAGGGGAAAATATCTGTGTATATGTGTTTTATGTGTTATGCTCTCGCATTATTTATTTTCTCTGTTTTAGAATTCTTATCCAGATAATTTCTGTACGGGGTTAAAGCCTACATATCGGACATCCCCATGGTGCAGAAACCTGGTTCCAGCACCCTTCCCTACTACTTCGGGTGAGACCTCAGTCTGCGCTCCGCAAACTATTGCTGAAAGGGCCAGTAGTACCGGGATTTGCTTGGCTAAGTCTTCTAAACTTGGGTCAGGACCCAATAAGCCAACACCAATACCACCTCCACCACCACCACATTTCAATATGGAAAGCACAAAAAAGTTGCATGTGTTCAAGGGATTGCAGAATGAAGATCCGGACCAATTTTGGTTCATGGTAAGATCCGTATGGGAAGTACAGAGGGTTACAGATGACAATATAAAGAAAGTGATGTTGGTTAGTGCTATGTAGGATCATGCACTGACCTAGTATATTAAGCTCTCTAATGATAATCCAAATGCAGGAATCGTGGATATCCAAATTGCATTGAATAAGGAATTTACCAGGCCAAAGTCTGAAGCACATTTGATCATTGGATTCAAAGAGATCATGATGCTACCAGGAAAGACTCCTTGGGAGCTGGATCAAAGGCTGAAGTGTACGATTTGTGAAGCTAATATGAATATGACCGATGGAAAACATCGTGAATGGTTTGTAGCATCACTAATGCCACATTTGAGGAGCACACTATCACAGTAGAAGTTAATGACTCAGGCAAAGGCCTTAGAGATCATAATGAGGCTTCATGAGACCCCAATATAGGATCCTAATTTGGGATTTTAGCAGATCCACATGCAGTTGAAAAACTTATGCCTTGAGATGCAAAGTCTGAAACAGGACAGGACAGCTCGACTAGAAGTGCACAAAGAGGTGTGGTGCATAAAATGCAAGGGTCAAGGTCATGATAACGAACACTACTCGATGTTTATAAATTACCTCGTGGGAGGAGGACTACTGCCATTAAGATTGGAAGTGAAAACAGGGCCTAGCACAGCGCCTGCTTTGTGGTGCGCGATTTGTCAAATAGGTGGAAAGCATGCTAAGGAAAACTGCCACTTGTTATAGAAGTACACGCAGAATTCGCAATAGTTGTTCTATAATTTTTGTAGGTCAGTGGGACATGATGACCCCACTTGTGGAAGCTATGAGTTGATGATGGATAGAACTCCCACCTACAAATTTCAGGCCAAAACATGGCCCTTAGACTAGAATGCAGGAGTGGCATGAATAAGATTTCAGGGGCGCGGACAAGGCCGAGGTGGAGGAGAACCTGGAAGAGGTCACAGACAACTAATATGCTACAATTGCGAAGGGCCGGGACATTATGACCACGATCTTATGAACCCAACACATCCATCATATCTGTATTGTACCTTTTTTTATCATGAGACAGAAGATTGTCCTACGTTGATAGCTAGGATACACAACAAGGGAGTGCTACCACCTCCCTCGACTCAGAACCTATAGATGATGAGGTCTGAGCCACGCGAGGAAGATCCAAATGTGAACATGGTGCTCTAAAGTGGAATTATGATGGGATACGACAAAGGCAAACAACCCAAAGATAGTACTTGGGTTCGCAAAGCTCCTACAAAAGAAGCAGAGATTGATTTGGAGTGTGCTCGAGAAACCTTTATGGAAACTAAGAAGAGCTTCGCTAATGCCTCCACTTCAGGAAGTAAAGATAGACTAGAGCCGAAGATGGACCCATCTATGCTCACAACGTTCCTGGAAACATGTATGAAGTTACTGCGTGATAGGAAGGCTGTAAAGGGATTATAGGAACTCATTAACAGATGTGTTGGGACAGCACTAGGGGAACTATGTGTAGTCTAGAAGATTAGAAAGCATAATACAAGGACGGGAAGAGAAATGAGACTTACCACGCAGATCGGAGAATATGAGATGGACCAAGTAATTATGGATTTAGGATTAGAAATGAATGTTCTACCTAACCAGACATGGGAGTGCATGGGGAGGCCTACACTGCAGTGGTCTCATATTCAGTTGTGAATGGCAAACTAGCGGAAGATCATACCCATGGGGTGATTGTAGGGAATCACCGTCGATATTGAGAGACTGAATGTGCTAGCAAACTTTGAAGTGATAGAGATTGTTGACAATAGCAATCCCTACCCTGCACTCTTAGGAATTGATTGGGCCACTGACACGAACGGGGTGATTAATTTGAAGAAGCGCAAGATGATTTTTGAGAAGAAGTCGCTACGCATAGTTATACCCCAGGACCCTGCTGAAGGATTGCGCTATACAGAGCTGGTGCGTGACTATGAAAGTGATGATGACTTGGACTGCATCTACAAGATAACTGCATGAGAGAAAGATTGGGTAAATCCCACTGTAGATGGGCAGATTTCATGGGAGAGTGAAAGATCTTATACCTCAGATTTTTATGAGGAGATAGAGAGATGGAAGAACCGATTACACGAGGTAATCATGTTGAACTGTAATATGATGACAAGATCACTATGCTGCATATTGGCAGAAGTGAGAGATCTGCCTACTTTTGATGGGTTAAATGAGGTAGATGCCTTCTTGGAAAAATTTGAAAGGGAGGTGCCGAAAGAGCAACGCTTCCAGGCCTTGAACTCGGTACTGTGTGCTACACCTGCGAGATGGTGGGGTATGCACAAAGGGAGCTTTAACGACTGGTGCGAATGTAGAAGAATGATGTACACATGGTTTGGGAAACCTAGAATATGATATAATGGACGGGATGGTCCATGTGCATGTAGGTTTTAATCCTGTACAAAAATTACCTACATACAAATTATAAAACACATAAAATAAATAATGCGAGAGCATAACACATAAAACACATATACACATAGATTTTCCCCTGGATCCCAAAATCGGGACTACCAGCTTGATTTTTCATTATGTTCCTTTCAATGTTATAATACATATTTATACATGCCGAAGCATCCAATACCATGGACTGAAAACTATCACGTCCAATACCATGGACCGAAAACCATCACGTCCAAAAACATGTGCGAAAATCATGCACAAAACCATAGGTGGGTCTGCCCAACCTAACATAGAGTCCAAAACCAAAATTTTCTGGGGCGCTACCCTAGACCCCATAAAGTGGGGTTACGGGTATGCCTCAAACCCCTGTGACCCCCCCTCCCCCCCCCGCTACACAATCGGCACAACGAAGGGGGGCTCCGTGCCCCCCCCCACTACACAATCGACACAACGAAGGGGGGCTCCATTCCCCCCCCCCCCCCCCTAACCCCCCGGTTAACTACGTGGGCTAGTCGTGGAAAGAATATAACACAACCCAACATTCTTCCACTTGTTGTTTTCCTTCCACAGGGGGCCACAAGAGAGCTTAGTCATTTTTCCAGCCCTGAAACACCCATTGTCTCTCTACACCAAGAGAACTTCTCAGAGCTCACAGATTTTGTCAATGTGTCTACAGTATTCTTCAAAGTGTCCACCTTTACAAGCAATACCTTTTTGTCTTCTATCATATCCCTCACAAAGTGATACTGAACATCAATGTGCTTTGTCTTGGTTCTTTGCCAAGAAAATTGCACTTTGGCTATCACAGTCTATCCTTATAGCTCGTTGTACTAACCCCATACTTGAACACAATCTCTGCAACCAAACTGCTTCCTTGCTTGCATAAGTGGCTACCATGTATTTTGCCTCTGTAGTTGATAGTGCCACTACGGATTGTTTCTTACTTATCCAACTAACTGCACCTCCAAATAGGTTAAACACATACCCACTTGTAGAACTTCTCTAATCCAAATCTCCAGCGCAGTCTGCATCAACAAAGCCATAAATATCCAACATTCTATCCAATCCTGATCTTCCTTGGTAGCACAAACCATAATCACTAGTGCCACGCAAATGCTTGAAAACCCGCTTCATTGTTGTCTAGTGCTCCTTCCCTGGTTTTGACATAAACCTGCTCAATTCTCCCACTGCATGTGCAATGTCTGGTCTAATATAGACCATTGCATACATGAGGCTACCAACTACACTTGCATATGGAACATGGGACATGTCCTCTTCCTCTTCTTGTGTCTTGGGACACTATTCAGCAGATAACCGCACACCTACAGGAATAGGAACCTTCACCGGTTTACTATCCTGCATATTAAACCTCTGCAGTATTGCCTCGACATACTTCCTTTGGTTTAAGCAGAGCTTCCTCTTTGCCTGATCTCTTTTAATTTCCATGCCAAAAATATAATTTGCAGCACCAAGATCTTTCATGTCAAATTTGGAGGACAATTGGGTCTTCAAATCCTGGATAATTTCTTTGTCATTTCCAACCAACAACATATCATCCACATACAAGACCAGATAAATAACACGGTCACCAATTAATTTAAAATACACACAGTGATCTGCTTTGCTTCTGGTGAAGCCAAGTCCTCGTATAAATGTATCAAATTTCTGATACCACATCCTTGGTGACTATTTTAACCCATATAAAGACTTCTTTAACTTGCATACCAGTTCTTTCTTACCCTTCACCACAAAGCCTTCAGGTTTCTTCATGTATATTTTCTCTTCTAGATCCCTGTGAAGAAATGTTGTCTTCAAATCCATCTGTTCTACCTCAAAATCAAAAGCAGCAACAATAGATAAATGTAATCTAATAGAAGTTACCTTGGCAACAGGAGAAAAAATATCACCAAAATCAATTCCTGACACCTGGGAATAACCTTTTGGTACCAACCGAGTTTTGTATTTCTCCACCTTTGCTTCTGCATTTGTCTTCTTCTTGAACACCCATTTGCTGCCAATGGGTTTCCTTCTAGCCAGCAACTCCACTAGATCCCAAGCCCCATTTTTGTGCAAAGATGCCATTTCATCAACCATGGCCTCTTTCCAGAGTTTTCCATCCTCTAAATCTACTACTTCCTTCACAGTTCTGGGATCATCATCAGTAACAGATAAATAAAAATTTGAACAGAAAGAAGATGGATTGTACCTTTCTGGCTACCTTCTTTCTCGAACTGATCTTCTCACGCCCGAAGATTATGGCTCTTCATCTTCTAATTTCTCCTCTGCTGTAGAGTCTGATTCTTCCTCCTTAAGCTCAAACTCTATCTTCTCAGGTTCCTTTGGTTGGACTTCATGTTTAATAACATCTTTTACCTCTCTGAACACCACATCTCTGTTGTACACAACCTTCTGTGTGACTGGGTTCCAAAGCTTATAACCCTTTAAACCATCCTTATACCCAATAAAGATGCACTTTTAAGATTTACTATCCAACTTGGTTCGTTTCTCCTTTAGAACATATACATATGCATCACATCCAAATACCCTCAGATGTGAAAGAGAGGGTTTCTTATCATTCCATACCTCTTGTGGAGTCTTATCCTCCAACGCTAATGAAGGTGACCTGTTGACCAGGTAACATGCAGTATCCACCGCCTCTACCCAGAATTCTTGTCCTAACCCAGCACCACTAAGCATGCTTCTTTCCCTTTCCATCAATGTCTTATTCATTCTTTCAGCAACTCCATTTTGTTGAGGTGTATATGGAGTAGTCTTTTGTCATGCTATACCACACTTCTTACAGAATTCTTCAAATTCCTTGCTGCAAAACTCTCCACCATTATCTGTCCTCAACACCTTTATCTTCTTCTCTATCTGATTTTCCACGAGAGCCTTAAATTCTTTAAACCTGTCAAAGGCTTCAGATTTCTTCTTAAGGAAATATATCCATGTATTTCTTGAGAAGTCATCTATAAATGATACATAGTACATAGACTTACCCAGTGATGGAACCTTCACAGGTCCAAACACATCACTGTGCACAAGTCCTAATATCTGTTTCGCCCTCTTACTACTAGAGGGGAAACTCACCTGATTCTGCTTCCCATATACACAATTTTCACAAAAATCAAAATCCAGAGAGCTATTACTCATGCCTTCTACCATACCTTTACCATGAAGTATTCAAAGGCCCTTCTCTCCAATATGTCCAAGCCTTTGATGCCACAACATGGTCTTCTCTCCAAAGACCACTAGATTTTCTGCTCCACTTTCAGGAACCACAGAACTATTGCACCCCTCAATAACAGTGCTACCTTGCAGCTTGTACAAAGTTCCAATTCGAACTCCCCGCATCAATACCAGTGTTCCCCAAAACATTTTGCAGGTATCCTTCTCGAACATTGTTTTTACACATGCATCATCCTACTTACTTACAGAAATCAGATTTCTGGCCAATGCAAGAATATGCAGAATACCTGGAAGTGTCCTAACCCTTCCACCTTGCAACTTCAACTTTACTTTTCCGCGACCAATGATTCTAGCCTTCATATCATCCCCTAAGAAGACATCACCACCATCGTATTTGTCATACTTGGAGAACCACTCTCTATGGGGAGTGAAGTGAAAGGATGCATTTGAGTCAATCAACCATGCCTCATGATCGACATGTGTACTTGAAGAATCCAAGTACACATCCCCACCTTCATCTGAGGTGGTTTTTGCCTCTACAGAAGGAGCATCATCAGATCCCTTTCCTTTATCAGGAGCTTTAGATTTACAGTCCCTTTTGTAGTGCCCTTCCTTTCCACATTTCTAGCACACCACCTTTACAGGTGTTCTTGGAGATTTAGATCTCCCTCTAGATTTAGATCTCCCACTCGATGACTTATTTTTGTTTATGTTTTGGAACCATCCTCGTACAGACAAGGCATCACCATTTTCGCTCTCCATATTTTTTCGTCTCATCTCCTTCGTCAGCAAGGATGAGACTATTTCATCAAACTGCAAGGCAGATGCATTGCTACCTATTGCAATAACCAGACTATCCCACGAATCTGATAGAGAACACAACAAACTGATGCACTTATCTTCATCTGAAATTTTAATATCAACAGATGCTAACTGACTTACCACAGTATTAAATGCATTCAGATGCTCTGTCACCGAGTCTCCATCTTTCATCCTCAGGTTATACAGCTTTTTCCGTGGGAACAATTTATTCACCGGAGACTTAGATTGGTACAAAGTCCCTAACTTGTCCCACAAAGCCTTCGCCATAGCTTCCCCTGATACATTTAGCAATACTGAATCTAAGACACATAATCGTATTGTGCTCTTTGCCTTCCGATCCAACTTCTTACATTCTTCATCAGACACTCCTGTTGGTTTAGTACCCAGATCTACCACGATCCACTGATCTTTATCCACCAACAGATCCTCCATATTGAGTTTCCACAACTCAAAAATCTCACCATTAAATTTCTCGATCTCTATCTTTCCACTGCTTGCCACCTTCTTTCACCACCAGAATCGATCTCGCAGATCTCCCACTGAATAGGGTCTACCACAGGCTTGAGCGAAAACCCTCAGCAACAAAGGCATCCCCTTGAAGCCAAATCTACTCTGATACCAAATGTAGGTTTTAACCCTGTACAGAAATTACCTGCATACGAATTCTAAAACATATAAAATAAATAATGCGAGAGCATAACACATAAAACACATATACACAGAGATTTTCCCCTGGATCCCAAAACCGAGACTACCAGCTTGATTTTTAATTATGTTCCTTTCAATGTTATAATACATATTTATACATGCCGAAGCATCCAATACCATGGACCAAAAACCATCACATCCAATACCATGGACCGAAAACCATCGCGTCCAAAAACATGTGTGAAAATCATGCCCAAAACCATAGGTGGGTCCGCCCAACCTAACATAGATTCCAAAACCAAAATTTTCCGAGGCGCTACCCTGAACACCATAAAGTGGGGTTATGGGTATGCTTCAAACCCCCTGTGACCCCCCCTACTACACAATCAGCGCAATGAAGGGGGGCTCCACCCCCCCCCCCCCCCCCCCCCCCCCCCCCCCTCTCTAACTCCCTGGTTAACTACATGGGCTAGTCATGGAAAGAATATAACACAACCCAACAATGCACATCTAGCCAAGTGGATGCACGCATATGGAAAACAACCTACATGGATGTGCATGAACTCCACACTAAGAGGTATGGTCAATAAGTGTGTGTTGGGGGGACATATGTGTAGTTGGCTCTTAAGGTTGGGTAGACAGTATGTGGGAATAACAATCACACAGAAGGTTATCAACGTAGAAGCATTTGACAAAGAGTGTAACTCATTGAACGAGGTATGCAATGCATAGTGAAGTGATTAGGACTTGCGTGTACTCGGAAAGATGCCTTTTAGGCTGGGCGATGGAGTAGAAATCGTAATACCTATGAAGTATATCATGCCTAGTCCACGCATAGCAGCGCTCATAGGTATGACAGACTGCAAAGCTCTGGAAGAAAGGCTCGCACCTTTGGAAGAGCTTGAAGAACAATGGTTGGGACTTAATGAAGAGATCCAATAGGGTGATCTTAGTCTCCAAGAACTCATGGATGAAAGAGTTTGATTGAGGGAGAAAAGCGCCATGGCGGAAGCAGAAGTCAAAAAGCTTGAGGAAGGAATAAAGAAGGACTTTCTTGGTAAAAATACCATGGTGATAAAGCAAGATGAGCTCGATTACATCGATAGGCTTGGGGACTACCACCGAGAGTTTATCAATTTGAGGCAATGGATGGGACTGTATGTTATTAAGGAAATCACAGATGGCGGTGCGGTGCAGTTGGTGAAGTTAAATGGAAAACTCTTCCCAGGAAAATTAAATAGTAGTTGGTTGAAACCGTATACAGTTGGCTTGGCCATCTGACTAGCCGCATGAAGCGTAGTATTAACGCTCCAGGCAGTTGAAAGGAGGCGCGGGACTATAAACTACTCTGCCTGAGAGCTGTGTGATGACAGGACTGCGCGCAGTAGCGAGGTGTCACAGGGTCCACGACAACACAAGGGTAGTTACGCTGCCGCGCAGGTTGGCTGGAAAGTGACCATTATAGTCACTATTCACAATGTGATGCTTGGTATCCTCGAGCAATATACAAATATCAATTCATATCAAATCCCACTACATTTTTTTTTCAAAAAGGAAAGGTCATGATATTTTTATCTCTTTGCCTTCGTTTGATACACAGAATAAGTCTAGAGATTTGTTAAGGATGAGTGTGTAGAGGACAGAGTAGCCCTCCATGAAATCAAACATGAAGAACTGGAAAGAGCGGGCTCTGTGAGCCAATTATTATGAGGAAGAAGATACAAGGTCATACCTAACATCGATCCAAGCTAGGATGGCACTACGCATGAGGTATAATGATTGAGTTTTATAAAGTATATTTTCTATAATATTCTCTTTCAAATACGTGATTCTCATGTTCTCTTAACAATTGTCCAAAGAGGCTCTCCAGAGATGGAGTTGGGCTTTGGAAATCTAGTAGTAGATGACATATTTTATTTTATTTTATTTTTTTTATTTTCTTAAGTTGAATCTTGGAGTACCCACAATAATGATCATACTTGTCAACGTTTCAAATCCCAACAGGGCTCCATCATCAGGACAATTACTGAATGATGATAGAAGAAGAGCTTAGTGAGAGTATAAATAGTATTAAGATAATTTGATTTCAAGGAGATGAGGTCGGCTTTAAAATTTTTAATTTTCTTATGTTTTTTATTTTTATTATGTTTTTATTTTATTTTTGTTATAACAATTATTAACCATGTTTAAAGTTTTATTATAATTTTATAATAAATTGTATTTAAATATTTCCATTCTTGTTATTAAAAGATTAGTTTTTATTATTATTAATAGATATTTTGTATAATGTTTAATTAGATTAATTAGTTAAATAGATTTTATTAAAAAAAAATTAATTATTATTATATCTTAATTTTAATTAATAAATTAATTAATTGTTTCATAATTATTATAATAATCAAATTTATATTTAATAATGATAATTGATTTTTAA